>CM022485.1:24725169-24837755 GCA_011952105.1 Coreoperca whiteheadi
AAAAATAAGTGCCACTGTGAAAACAGGGGCAAGGCAACAGGGAAAGTATCCATGGTCTTGAAATCCCTTGAGTAGAATTCGACCAATGGATTTCCACTCTTCTGCCTGCCATTTAGGAGACAGTGATGGAACCCTCAGGTCCTTCCCTTCAGCTGTGTGGTCCATAAACTCTGTCCAAAATGTAGCATACACATCTCTTGAGACACCATCTGCGGCAGCTCCTTTTTCATGAATGTAAGTGTATTTCAGGGGGTGTTTGAGGAGTGCTGGATCCTTGAACTGACTAATCATCTCCTCCAGAACATTGACCCTGTGAAGCTTTATGGTAACATCATATGACGCGGTAAAACTGTTTGCTTCCCCACCTATAGATGCTGCGTCTGGAGTAATGAGTGCTGTGCTTGTTGGGGGAAGTGTGATGACTAGCTCATCTCCTTCAAACTGCAGACTGAGTTGATATATTAAAGTGTCATCCATCTGACTAGCCACGGGTTCTCCAATGAAGGGGCCAAACATCACTTCAGATGTGTCTGATAATGCATCAGCATCCTTCAAATTTGGTGACAGGAGGACAACGGTTTGAGTAACGTGCTCATCTTCTTCATGTGTGTCTCAGTTGTTCATCATTGTTTACATCCGATGTTTCCCGATCACATTCTTCATCGTCCTCATCTATCAGGGTCTTAGTGCAAAGGTAAAATCGTAGCACTCCCAGTCTTAGTACAGTGTACAGTTCTCCAACTGTGATATCTTCATCAAATACAGCTTCCTCCTGATAGTCTAATATGTCATGGCTGAATGTCTCAAATCTTCCAAATTTACTTTTTCCGTTTGGGAAGAAAAGGTCTTTAGCACACTGTAATATGTCAGCTTTTTTTGATTCTTTGGGTACATCAAGGGTCCTTGTTCCCCCTCCTCTGCGTTTCCTAACTTGTTTACCTTCATGGATCCACCCCAACTCAACTTTTCTGTTCTTTTTTCCAGCCCATTTGTTGTTTGTAGCATAAGTTCTTTTTCGTTTTGCAGCAGTCTCCTCTTGATCAGATTTCTTATCATCATTTCCATTGATACCCATCTTTTTCCTTAGTTTTTCAAGCAGTGAATGTTTTTTTGATTCTTTGGCACTTGTACCTTTATTGTCCAAACAGAAACCCCTTGCTGCTATCCGATCTCCATATGTTGGAATGTAGCCAGAAAGAGTGTCATCATCCATAAATTCAATGATCGTGTCATCAATCTGTCAAGACAGACATAATTATTAAAACTCAAGGACAAAACTGGAAACACCTGCAACATCCTCCCACCACACCCATGTGCACACTCGCACATGCACACCGACAAAGGAAAAACAGAGGGGTAGGTTTGTTCTCGCAGGGTTGGGCTACCCTTAAAAACTATACTGGGGCCTTGTGTTTAAATCTGTGTAAAAAGTGCTAAATAGTTTATTCATTATTATTAGTATTAGGGCTGCAACTAACGATTATTTTCATTGTTGATTATTTTCTTGATTAATCGATTAGTTGTTTGGTCCATAAAATGTCAGAAAATTGTGAAAAATGTAGATCACTGTATCCCAAAGCCTGAAAGTGACGTCCTCAAATGTTATGTTTTATCTGCAACTCAAAGATATTTAGCTTACTATCATAAAGGACTAAAGGAACTAGAAAATATTAACATTTGATCTTGAAAAATTACTGATTACTCAATTGTCAAAATAGTTGCCAATTTATTTAATATTCAACAACTAATCAATTAATTGTTGCTGCTTTAATTTTTATTATTTTGTGGGTTCAAGTTTAGATGACTTTAAGCAGGCACCTGTATTCCCCTTTTCCTGGTATGTTACTGTGCAATGGTGTAGTAATTTATAACATGTACTACCCACACAAAAGTATCAAAATTTGACATCATAACAATTCATTTAAAATACTTACTATACCCCTTCCTCTACATTGTGTGTAAACGATGTAGGGGCAGTGGTAGTATTTTAAATGAATTGTTGGGTTATCAAATATAGATATAAAAAAATGTTGGTAGTAAATGTAACGTTAATTGATGACTAACGTTAACGCTGGTTTCTGAGACATCTTCTGGCCAAAAGCCATTGGCCTACTGGTGCTGGCCAGTGTGCCGGTGGGTGGGCATGGATTTCAAAACCGAGGGCACCGTTTACAAATCCATGGGCACGGATTATGACTATGAGAGCACGGTTTATAAACCATGCTCACAATAAGAACTTTGAATACATCCATGAGGGCACCGCTACAAGAAACGCTAACGTTATCTGACGGTGGAACACACTTCCACACAACATCGGCACGGCACTGCCTACTTTCACTCTGGTCATGGCAGTAAATACCCTATCCCAACACTACGCAGCTAATTCATACATACATCTAAATAATTTTGCTATATTGGTTGTGTGTCCTTCTCATCTAGGTAGAAGGACACACAAGGAAAGGTATTTAACTTTAACGTTACCTTCCGGACTGTTACCCGGGCTTGCTGGCTAGCTTAATTAAGTTCGCTCATTTATGCTAGCCGTTCATAACGTTGGATGACCCTTATAAGCAATGAAATACAGGTTTTACAAGAAGCGGGATACGTAAAAATGCACTCACATGTTACTTACATGTTCTTGTTCCATGCGCGAGAGGCACTCTTCTGGTACACCGCGATTTCGTAGAAACCTCAAAAGTGGGGTATTCGTGTTGTGATCCATGGTGGTGCCAGTTCACTGGGAGCCCACCTCCACCCTAGACCTATTAATCAATCACGTTATAACGTGAAACGTTTCACGTTAGAACAATAAAGCTATCACGTTATAACGTGATACGTTTTTATTTCATAATAACGTAAAAATATCTTGTTATAACATGAAAATATCTTGTTAAAACGTGAAAAAACATCTTGTTATAACAATAAACTTTTCACGTTATAACGTGATACTGATCAGTTTCTTTTTCTGGCATGGCAGCAATACACTGCCGTAGAAATGCACTCCGGTGCCTGACCATGCAGGGCTCTATATGCGAAAACAAGAACTTTTTAAATGAATCCTGAACCTAATGGGATGCCATTGTAAAGAAGATAAGATGGGTGTGAGGTGAGTGGACCTCCTGGACCTGGTTAACAGCATTCTGGACCATTTGTAGACGGTCCAGTGGTGACTTGCTGATGCAGGTGAAAATGGAATTTCAGCACTCTAGCCTAGATGTTATAAAAGCGTGATCATGGCTAGCTCAGGTTGTGATACAACGGCCCTGAGTTTTGCAATACTTCTTAAATGGAAAAAATATGTACGGTCAATGATTTGATGTGTTTGTCAAAGTGCATAGCCAGATCAAATACAAAACACCTAGATGACCTGAGGTTAGACTGAACAGCTGAAGAAAGGGACACAATACACTGAGCAACGTTGGAAGCTAAGTTATCTGAAGCAACCATAAGGACCTCCGTCTTATCTGCGTTGAGCTGTAAAAAGTTGTTAGCCATCCAGTCCTTAATGGCAGTCAGACAATTGTGCAAAACGGGCAGTTTGTCAGTTTTATCAGGCTTCCAAGAGAAATACTGCTGGATATCATCAACTTAACAGTAATAAAAGATACCTTTAAATGTACTAATGATATGGCCTCAGGGAAGCACATACAAAGAAAATATAGGACCCAAGACAGAACCCTGGGGCACACCACAGGAAAGAGCAGCAGTTTCAGACCTGTAGGGACCAAGCGACACAGAAAAACTCCTATCTGAGAGATAGGAGGAGAACCAGTCCATGGCGCTCCCAGAGGCACCCACCCACTGCCTAAGCCTTTTAAGTCAGGATGCTGTGATCTACAGTATCAAAAGCTGCACCAAAACAGAGGATTAATCCACATCAGTTATGTCACCCCATAGACAGCATGCACACTAAACGTAAATGGAGCAGTGATGTTCTTTTTTTGCATTCACTTTGTTACAATGTTTTCACATATTTGATATCTACAATCAGAAAACCCATGTATTGAAGTTGCAATAAAGGCCTCAAAATGAGCTCATCACAGTGCCTCTAATCCTAAAACACAGTAGACTGTTGTCAGACTTGCTGACAGTGCGCCACACACAAACACGACTTCAGTCAATGTCCGTTCTATAATTTAGCTCTCTTCAAACTAAAAATAGTGTGCTCACCATGTCACGGGGGCTGTAGCGAAAAAGGAAAGGAGGACCCAGATGCGGACAGTTAGGTGCAGAGTGGTGTATTTATTCCTGAATCTGGCTGGCAGGCAGAATCCAGAAACTCAAAAAGGCAGGCAACAACCAGAAAACCAGCAGCATGCAAAAATTCACGAGGAGACAGAACCAACACTGGGAGGAAACTAGGTGCAGAACAAGACACAGGTGAACACAATCAAGGAATCAAGGACAGGAAGTAAAATCAGACAGAGACAGAGGGGAACAGACACATACCAAAATAAAACAGGAAGTCTAAGAACAAAAACCCACAATGCAGACTGAACAGACAATATAAAATAAGACAGGAACTCAACACCATGAACATACAAACTCAGATATACTATAACGACAAGGAACAAACTATAATCAAAAAACCCCCACAACACCCCAAAACCCCCCATACAACCGGAAACCCTGACACACCAAACACTACCTAATCACAAAAGTTTAGTTAAAATGGGTAAATTTGGTCAGTTAGAGTTGTGTATGATTATTTATCAGTGGGTTGGTAGAGAAACTATTGGTTACTGCAGTATTTGCCGCTTCCATCTAAATACAGATAGAAACACCCAACACAAAC
Source organism: Coreoperca whiteheadi (assembly GCA_011952105.1). Classification (NCBI taxonomy): domain Eukaryota; kingdom Metazoa; phylum Chordata; class Actinopteri; order Centrarchiformes; family Sinipercidae; genus Coreoperca; species Coreoperca whiteheadi. Next base: position 24,729,965 of record CM022485.1, read on the forward strand.
AGTGGCTTTTCTTTACACCTATACTTAGAGACTGAATGGCTGGGAAAAGTCTAAGAATTTAATAAAAAACACAGCCTCTTAGTATTGCTTTTCCTCTGTGATGTGGATAAGATATATGATGTAATTCTGTTGGTAATACCCTCCATTGACCATCTGATTATTGGCAAAGGGAGGTCGATATATAGTAACACCAGGTTTACTCAACCACAGTAGTCACATGGTAACGGGTGGTTTTAGTTCAGCTTAGCTAAAACCAGATGCTGAATGCTTGCTTGCCAGTAACCATTAGTTATTTATCCATTTTTGAAGATGTTAGGTTTATTGGTAATGATAATCCATCAGCAAACAAAATGCAAGTCTCAAGATATATCTGCACTCTATAGAGGATGTAAACAGACATAACAGTTTGTCTCAATATTTTAGGGAGATAAACAAAGCTATAGATAAGAATATGCATATCTTTAAAGCAGTTAAAGTAACTAATGAGATCAAGTATGTAATCAGCTTCTCAAAGCTCACTGTAAATTCAGATTAATATACATTTATATAGTGGGAAAAAAGCTACACAAAAAATATATTATCATTATGATTTAAAAATAAAAAATGCTTAGAATGTGTTATTTGTTGAGTTATTCAATAGGTGTTAAACTTGAATTGTTAGAGGAGCTTGTACTAACTCCTGATGTCTGCAGTTGAAAAAACAAATCACTATTGTTAGTGTCGATATTTTTTCAGCAATAGCCATTCAATGTTTTTACGTTCTTTACATTCTTTAAATACCTCTCTATATTTAAGTTTTTATTTGTTAGCCATTCCCGTGCGGGATCAAATCTCAGGATCAGATCATGGTTGCGATTATTGTTAATTGACTTTTTTATTAAACTAACGTGAGTTTGTTATGCTGCAAAAATACACCAGTTGTTCTTCTGTTGTACTTCTGAAAAAGAAGATGCTCAAGGAGTGCTTTCTGTGGTATTAAACCACACTTACTGTTCCCACCAGTAACCACAGGTGCCGCCTAATCAATCAGAAATGTAATTACTTGTTACTTAATTACTTACTTAACAGTACAGTATTTGTGGAAAAGTAGGACAGTGTTTATACCGTAATCATAATTCAGGGCGATGTATTAAACAGTACTTCCGACTATAGTCTTGGACACCTAATCGCATTAACTTCAAGAAAAATACACCTGAATCCCAGTAATGAATGGCTTGATGCTCGTCTGGTGTTAATTCAGTTTCAGTTAAAGCTTCCATCAGCTTTCAGCTCTCTCACACTCCGCCTTGCTCCCTCTCCCCCTCTTACACACACGTATTTAAACTCACAGATGTGACAGTGTCAGCATAATGCAGTTTTATAATCAATTTGGACTCGGGGGTGGAGTGGGTTGATGTTCCTTACTGCAAAGTAAATCCCAAAGTGACGGTTGCTCATATAATGCAAGCAGGGCAATCAATTCCACCAGTCTGACCACTGGAGAGCTGGCTGTTGTGAAAGATATGAGCTGAGCCAGAGTTCAGGCAGACAGCGACAGTTTCCTCATGTTCCCTCAGAGTGGAGTAGCTACACGTCGTTCTCCTTGTCCCCATGCATTTATTCCATTATAACGCTCTCCTGTTGAGAAAATTAATATTCATGGCATAAAATATGAATAGCAATTCCCTAACACTAACTTAAGCTATCAACTAAAAACCCATGTCTCATTTGTCTCAAAAATCCCCTTTCGATGTGTCCCCTCAAAATGTGTTGGAGCTTTTTTTTTGCCTTACCTGCGAATGGATGAATACATGTCCATTCGAAAAAACATTTTTGAACAAAGTGAAAAGCAAATGAATCATGTTGTTTTAGAGATGAGGCTGGCAGGTAAACTCACTAATACAATGTTAGGAATTGCAAATACATCTGACAAAGAAAAGCCCTACATATAAGAAACAAGAAAAGATCACAATACCCATCCTTTCCAATAAAGTTATGTACTTATGTTATGTACAGGATGTGCCAATCTGATTAAGATTCATCAAAGTAATTTGTATTCCTTTGAAGCGCTCTGGTTTTATTAGAAATCTCATAAATGTGATTCTCTGAAATTGTAGGCTGCTTTAACAGTGGGGGCATCAGGTTTTTAATCTGGCTTAAAAGCCCATTAAAATCCATGAATCAGTTGGCACGATAAGGAACTGTGGAGGACATCGTCGCCTTTCCCCCTTTAAGAACTGTGTAATTAGTTCTCTCATGTTTTTTTTTATAAATTAATGAGGACAAAATTTTCTGGGAATCATTGGTGAGCTATATCCCCTCCATAGAGATGAGGACAAATATCGCCTTTGTTGGGTGAAATCTTTATCGCTCTAGGATTTTGTGATTTAAGAAAGTTCATTTTAGATTGTCTCCTGCAGGGCTGGGGAGCCTTTTTCCTGTCAAAGGCCATTTCAATTTTTATAATATCCTTAGGAGAGCCATGTTAAATTATTGAACATATATATCACACTAATCTCTTAATATGATGGCTGGAACTGTTCCTCTTTGGTGAAGTGTCTGATGTCAGATGGGAGTGATGATGATGCTAGTTCCTTTTGTTTACTTTTCATGTCCTGAAACCTCTCGCCAAATGCGTGAAGGAGTTTTGCACACTCACCAGCACTGCTGTGCAAGTTCACGCTTCACTTCGCAACAGCCAGCTCAAAGTTCAGATCACAGGTTCAAATGAACTAGTTCGCAGTTCGCAATTTTGAATTGTCAACTAAATCCACAGTACCAAACAATGAACTAATTCCTGTTCATTCCTCCGTTTTTTTGCCTCTACAAAAAGCTGTGAGTTTAACTTGGGTGGAGGAACTTTGTGGCTGTTGGCTTGTGGTCTGACCCTTTAATGATGTCTTGTGATCATCATTCACAGATATTTCCCAAGACTGGTCGGATGCTTCAGATCAATGTGCTGTTTCAAAAATCTGTGACCCATCAGACTCTGTGACCCAAAACACTGGCATGCTGGGTGCTGTAAAACACAGAGCGTGAGCGTTGTTAACCCTTGTTAGCGGGAGTGAACGAAACTCACGTTCACGTTCATTAGTTGTACACAGATAAGTTCAGTTCAGCGTTCACCAAAAACGTGAACATGTTCAATTTACATTGAACTGGCGGCTATTTAGCCCTCTGCTTTTGATTAAATTTATGGTGGAAACGACAGTTGACATTACATTGTTGAGCTTGAGTGCACACAGAGTCTCTTGATGTACAATACAGTGGCATACAACTAAATCACGTGGATTGAGACTGAGTCGACTCATTTCTTTTTTGACCAGTGTAGTAAATCCCTTTTGTCGGCCAACCGTTGAAGGCAATTCAAAGTGCTTTACATAAAACATAAAAGCAACATAGGACAATATGAAAAACAGGAGACCAAAAGTTACAGTGCAGTGTATAAATTAAATCATTATTTGATTCAGTAAAAAGCAGTGGCAAACAGAAAAGTCTTCAGCCTTGATTTAAAATAACTAAGAGTTGCAGAAGACCTGCAATTGTCTGGGCCAGTGTAAAGACCTCAGAACTGGAGTGATGTGATCCAGTTTCTTGTACTTACTCTAGACAAGTAGGGGATTTGTTACTTTTTAACACATCCCCCATATTCCCCCCCTTCCCTCAGGCAGTTCAAAACTAGTATGTCTCATGTTCCCAGACTGTGGCCATGATTAAAAGCGGCAATGTGAAGTGCCAATGAATAGCGTTAACTTTTTCAGAGCGCATTCATTTTGTCCTTGCATCTCATCAAGTTTAGCATGTTTCGAGTTGTAATGAAGCTTGAGATTGGCCTTTTGTGTCATCAGTGCGAGCGTGTCCCCACAAACTAGGTTACAGTGGCTTGCCTTGAACTTCAACAAAAAAATAATCGTTTGTTCATTTCTCTTGGAAAGGGTGAGATTCCACATCTACTTTTCTTTTCTTGACAGTCGCCCTGACGCATGTCAGGGATGACATGTAACCACTACGTGTGTGTTGTGTTCACCCTGACCGTGACCCAGACAGCACATGGGAGAAATTTGCCCTCCGGCCTTTCTGCCAGAACAGCCGAAAGGGACCACCTGGAAGGATGTTATTTTATGTTATTTTCTTTTATTACAGAAGAAAGTAATTGCTGTCTAGAGATTTTTTTTGTATTTATATATTACCTCGTTGGCCAGATCAAATGGGCTCGTGGGCTGCATATGGTCCGGAGGCCAGCTGTCCACCATGGATTGCTGGATTTCTTGTCTGCGCAACAAATTTACCTTCGGGTACTAATAAAGTTACCTTGAACCTTGAACCCCTGGTCTACTGTGTATTGGATAAAGTATTACAGTAGAGGATATTACAGGTTTCAAGGACCTCAGACAACATGCTGTGGGCCCCACATAGGCTACGAGTTGAGTCCCAGCTAGGAACCTCCACCAGTCCAGAAATCTGTCCACCAGCCCAGTGGTCTAATGTGTGTTCCATGTGTTTATGCCCATGTTGATCACTAAAGGGACCAATGTGGGTTCAATCATCGACTTGAGAAGATGGACCCCAAAATAACCTATTTAAGGCCTGAAGGTTATTGCTCATGGACCCTCCTTGGTCCAATCATTACCTTTATTCTCACAGCAAGGGACCAATACAGGGCCTGTGGATGATTCCTCACATTGGCTCCACTTGTAGCCCACCACTGCAATCCACATGGTTAGACACACATGGGGGCTATATGGGGTGGAGGGGCACATTTTTTAGTTTTTTCGAATTGGACCCAAATGCCAGCCCATCACTGACCCATGTGAGACACACATGAACATGTTTGCTGGGCAGTACATGACTGTGGACACATGAGTCTTCCATGAAAAGATATACCTGACATTGGGTGTTAAGTCAAACTTAATGTTACCCTGTGGAGTTTTCTTGTAAACAAACAGAAGTTTACATTCAGTGTTTCTCACCAAAAAGCAAAGTGCGTGTGTATCCTTGAGGTCTAACAAATACATTGAGTGCATTTCCTTCCTCATAAAACACGTTTTTACTTTTCGCAAACGTGAATCCTTGCTAGTCTTCTTCTTCTCTGCCTTTGTTGGTGCATTGCTTTGTTTAAAAAAAAAAAAAAACTTCCTATCCTTAGCTTTGTATACTGTGCTGGGCTTTAACAGTCTAGTTTCTGGTGCACTTATGCACTTTGGTACCTTGTGTTGTTATAATTGCTTCCATTGTCTTCCTCATATGCAAGTCGCTTTGGATAAAAGCGTCTGCTAAATGACTAAATGACTAAATGTAAATGTAAATGTTGGCCTGTTGCCACCACCAACTCTTAAACAGAATACACCGTCGTAGAAATATTGCTCCATACTACTAGCGGTCAAAAACCCCACACTGGTTGAATCACTAATGTGTTATATCACTCAGCCGAAGACAATAACACTGAAAGAGAATAACATTTAACCATATCAACATGTTGCAGATAACTGCTTTAGGCTTTCGCATTTTCACCATTGATTTATGCTGTTAATAACTAGAGTATATTAATCAGGATAAATAATTCATAGCATTTACCAGCATTTTATCTATTTTATTCACCAAGTGCATTGGAGTATTTATGTGCTCAAAGCAGCAGCCTGTCTTTCAGTTCCTCGACCATTGCTATGCAACCTCTTCAGAGCTGTTGTAAAACATGCAAATCCATGCCAGTAAAGCAAAGCACACCTGTTGATGTCCACTGGTCTTGCCAAAATCCGCCTCTTCAAAGCATCCAGAGAGAAAGTCGGACTTTTCTTTCATGCGGCAGCCTCCACGCTCAGTGCACCACTCAGGCCCACGCACACCTGTTCAAAGTGGTGCTCTCCTCTTCCCGTCATCTAATTTGTGATTCATATCAAACGGATGCATGGCTAATGATAAAACTGTTGGCTTGCGGTTTGATTCTGGATATGTTCCACAACCTGGAAATTATGACAGCTATCAATGTGTGTGTGCGAGACGTACTGAGAGGGACTTTGATTGTCCCTTGCTCCATACACAGTTATTAATGAGGCACTATAGTCATCTTTTATAACATCTGTTTCCTCAGTGCTGATGGATCAGTCTTCAGTCGTTCTTCTATGTCAAACCATGCAGACCGGAGCAGTCTCTTGCCTCCTATGAACCACTGTGTGTCACAGAAAATCAAAGCCTGTATCGGCAGCTGCGGCCCAGAGTGTCCATCACCCTTATTTAATCATATTTATGCCTGTCTCTTTCTCCATCATATTCTTTCTTCCCAACTACCTCCTTCTTTTCAAATTTTGAGTTACACTTTAGAATATGACACACGCAATTTCTGATGTTTACTAAAGATCGCACAAAGAACTAATCAGGAACTAAATGATAATGAAAGGGTAGGCACAGATTTTATCAAAGGGCATTATCATACAATACTCACATGTCATATGTACATAGAAAGAGTTACTGTTGGTTGTAATAATTCCTCCTCTCCATATGTACTGGCTGTGAAGAGACCCCTTCCTTTAAGAAATAAGGGACAATATTATATCAATATAAAAATGCATTCTAATGTTTGTAACGATAATACGAGGATTCAGTAGTCTGTTTGTGAAATCAAGGTGGTTAGTTAGTGTTTGTTTTCTTGCTGAGCCACAGCAGGAGGATATGTCTTGATACATTAGGAAGGAATCACTTTATGGCCAGTATGGAGACGACGAATGATTAGGCAACGACGACTAACAACTCTTGCATACCGGATGGCATACGAGTATTGTATTAAAACAAACTTGACAAAATTCAAACCTATGCGTTAATGAATAAGTAGTCCCTTAACACATAAAGTATTGAATTGTAATGAATTCAACTGAACTCTGAATCAAGAACTATATAGTAGATAATGATAAGATACTTGAGAACTGTGAGATACTATGTTAAGCTAACTTCCTGATTAACTCTGAATCAGCTGCTGAATGACCACAAAACTAATAATTTTGCATACAGTTACTAGTTCCTACTTTTCCTACACTCGTGTGTTAGTTTTGAGAAATGTTGAGGAAATCATGGGAACTGTCAATTCCCCTTAACATGGGAATTGACAGTGAGAAAAATACTTCTGGGAGGCGGGTCCTAGGTGCTCCAATGGGACTGATGCGCATAGCATCTTACGGCGCCCTGGGCAGGTTACTATTGGAGTGGATAGACGGCTGTAGCAGTTCTTCTGAGTGTCTAATATTGCCCTGGATGGTTTTACATTAGAGTTAATTGAAAGTCCGGTGCTAAAGGGTACCATGTGCCTCCGTGTGAGACGCCAAAAGGCATAACAAAACGTTGGTATTTGACGACCTGGGAATGAGAACGGGTAGGACTAGGTAATGCTTCATTACTCCATGATGACATTACCATTTTTGTGTCCCCTCAAGTAAAGTAAGGCGTCGTCTAACCAAACTGACAAGCAGCAACCGAGTTTTTACTGGGAATCTACAGCTCCCAGCTCACGGCCACAGCTCCTTAATGACAAGCCAAAGACAACTAAATATTTGAAAAAGATTTGTAATCAATCAATTCGTCAATAATACCTATCAAATTCTCACTCTCTTATTTCCTTCAATCTCTGCTCCTATTTTCATATCACTATAAATCACTTACCCTTTCTCTTCCTGCCTTTCCCTCTCTGTATTTATCTTATGTCTCTTTCTGCTGATCTATCTCTCTGCCCTCATCTTTCTCCCCATTTCTCATCCTCTCTTTTTCTCTGTCTCGTCCTCCCTTTTGCTCTTTCCCTCTTTCTGTGTCTTTGATTTCCCCTCCATCAGTGCTAGTACACATTCCTTTAGCCCCACTCATGTAAACTGACATGTGAAATATAGCTAATTGGAGGGTCTGGTGCTACTTAATCCCATTTGACAAAAAATCTATTTCCCCCTTCCCCCTTTCTATGAAACATTCATCAACTCAGAAACAAACTTGTTGCTTGAGGTATGTAAGGATCAATCATAAATGAGTCATGAGCTTCCTATTTCAAAAGGAAAATGACAGTATATTTCCTACAGTGTTTTTGAGCCTCAGACCACATTGGTCTTGACATGTGTGACTGAGGGCCAAGAGTAGGTTTTTTACTGATGACATTTTGTTGTGTTGTAAACTCAATGGACTCTTCGAATTTGAGACAACCCTCCTTGAAAACGATGGTCTCTTTGGCTAAGTAGAGAGCAGCAAACTTAAAGGTTGTTAACATTTAGCAATACTGACCAAAACACATTGTGTGTATTCTTGAGGTCTAGTTAATGTGTCATGTGTAATGTTGTGTAACAGTGTGAAACCATTGGCATTGGTTTGGTTTTGGGTTTAAGCACATATATGACTTGGATAGTGTTAGAAAAAGAGGATGGCTCGAGATAAAATAGGTACTTAGTTAAGGTTACAAAAACATGGTTTGGGTTAAAATTACTGCTTAATTAAGGTTAGGGGACCTTCATCATCATGGTTACAATAATAACCACATGGTTCCTGGTTAGGGAGTGATCGTGGTTATGGTTAAAAGAGATCAACGCTGTTGGCTGGAAACAGGAAATAGTGGTGTCCTGTCGTTAAAGTTAATCCATCCACCCCGCCTCATCTCTCTGTGGACTTAATACCAACACCTTACTTCCTTCTTTTGCTCATGAAAGAAGAGATTCATAATTCTACGGCCGCTAGAAGATGTCAGTTTTGGGCATGAAATGATAGATGCTGTCGTTTTTCTTGGGAGGACAATTATCAAAATAACATATTTATTCTTGACAAAGAGAGAAGAGTTCAAAATTATAAGCACCTCACCAAAGTTTTTTGTGTACCTCTCCATCATTTAAAGATAGATTACCTACAAAGCAAAACTCAGTTAATGACTTAGTGTTCGTCGGTGTATCTGATATTTACCATTAATCCTGAGCTTCGAATATGGAGAATAAGAATTTAATTGCAGATAAAGTATCCAGGTAGACAAATCACGGCAAGATTACTGGCTAGAACAGGAGCTCAACAAACAGGGACAGCTGAGAGCTACTTTTACATTTGATACATTTTGCTGATAATTCTTCCGTACTATTTGAATGTAGAATTTGCGTTGTAGTAGAGCAAATTGTGCTATTATTATTTTTACAGAAGAAAGGATCTAAATACTTCTTCTACTTTCTGGTACTGTAATTCTGTCCACAGCACCTGCTTCCTGAGCTAGTGACCATACATTGCTATCACTACCAATGGGTCAGCTTTTATCACTGTATGCCAAAAATCTGAACTATCCCTTTAGCATATAAATGTTGACCCCTTTTTATCTCAACTTTTAGGATAATTCCCTTGTGACCGATGAGAAAATTCATTCTTGTGATCAGAGCAAAGGTGCTTCCAAGCTCCTTTTAGCATGTCATTTTGTCATCCACCGCTGTATAATCCTTCTATCTCCACAGAGTGGGCCAGGGCAGTGAATTAATAATACTCTCTGAGGGCTGCGGCTCAAACCTCTCTCAAAAATGAGGTCTGACAAAGTCTCCGCTCTAATTGTATAAGCATTGCCACTTTTCGGCCGCTTCCAGGCACATCAGTGGAAGTGATGCTTGCAAGAGCTGCCCTCTTGGCCTTGGCGCTGCTGTCATATCTCTGCCCTGCCAGCTACCCCCTCAGCAGGAAATCAAATACACTTAATGGAGAGAGGAAACATTACGACTCTAATCGAACCTGGAACGAGATAAGTGTGTCACCAATCACCACCCTCCTGCATATCGCTGCTGTGGTGGAAAACGCTTTTACTGTAACTCCAGTGTCAGCGGTCTTCATGATTTCACTTGAATGGTAGGATGACATGGTGCTTCATGCGCTGAATGTATTCAACGACCTTCAGGCACATGAAACCCACAATATAATTGTCACCAATGCGCAACAGGAATTCCTATAATTCCAAAAAATTACATTTAAAATTACAAGGTTTTAATTCTCCATCTGGAATGGCGTGCATACAGGAAATGTGAAGGAACTGTTAATCGCCTAATACAGGCGCATATTCTTGCATTTTTTATGTGTTTTAGTTGCCTACACCTTCACTTAGAAACACACATACACACACGTTGAGTCACATGTCCAGCCACTGATGGCCTAAACAGATCCTGGTGGGCTAAGGAGTGCATGGCCAGTGGATCAAGTTCTCCCTTTTATTGAGGTCAGTGTTTCTGAGAGCAGAGGCTTTAGTGGTGCTCGGCTCACCACAATCCAGCTCCTGTTTCAAGGGAAATGGGCAGACCTCAGAGGGCAACCTCAAGGTGGAAGACCTGGTAAGTGTTGGGGAGTACTGGAGGACTGATGCTGTGGCCACAGTAAAGATGTAGATTGTTTCTGTTGAGTCAGAGGACTGAGGTTTCTGAGACATGCTGACAGACTTTAAATATAAAGTTACTAAGAGTATAAATGCTTTGTATTAAAGTAGTTTAGAGGGTTTGTAATCTTAGAGCTGTTTTCCAAATGAGATGTGCTACTGGGTTCAAGAAAGAGGGAATAATTGCCTTTTAATCATGGCTGAAACACACAAAAATCAAAACCCTAATGATAGAGGGTTTCTGTACAATTTGATTATGTTTTTGACATTCCTTAACAAGACATCTGAACGAATTTGCACGAAATAGCCAATAACAATTTGAATAGTATAGTTAAAGAAATAGAAGTAAATCCTTGAAACTTTTAAGTCAAGATACTTAGGCACTTTTCAGCCAGTAGTTAATCCCTCATCTTAGATGGAAACTAGCAAATGGGTCAAAATCAATCTGCAGAACAAAATGGGTGAGTCATGAGTCCACTTATTCTGGTAAAATACAATTGCACATAAATGTCCATTGTCCTCCTTTTTCACATCAGATGACAATTTCTTTTTCCCATAACATCTCCATTACTATTGATTATTTTTACTGTAAGTATTGTGAATATTCCTTACACATATAATTACATATACAAATACAATAAATACATAATTTTAGGCTGTTTTCTATAGAATATATTACATTAAATTACACTTTCAGGTCCGTAACTGTGCTCCAGTATTTTAAAATAGAAAGTATTTACTGGCTATGCTAAAGGTAATTATTTTATACAAAATTACAATTACAGGTCATTTCTGTAGTTTGAATCACAACATCACATAGGGAAGTTCTGAAGGTGTGATACCATCCCACCTTCAGAACTGACCTAATAATGTTGTCATTTCCTGTAATCACTAATAGATAAGACATAATTCCCTATCGTAATTTCTACCCCCAATAAACTGCCTCACATTATAGTCTAAAGCTCTGCCTTGTAGTTCACTCGTCCTCGGTTCAAGCCAACTCTCAATGCCTTACGCTCTCACAAGGCAATATGGTGTAGAACCAACAGCCTTCTCTCCTCATCATGGCGATACAGTAATGCATTAACAATAAATAATGAAGAAATTCATCAGAAGAGACTTTGCATATAGATAGCCTACTTAAGCCCGGAAGCGACCATTAACATAACTTGTGGGGAGTGGTGGATAATTAGAGTGGCCCTCCTTCTTTCCTTCCCTTTCTGTGACTGAGAGAGAGGCCACGGTGACAGAAAGAGGCCACAGTTTTCACAGGACTGTGGTTCATCTAACAGTTACCAAACTCTCCACAAAGTGGGGAGACCCCTGAAAGACTGCAGACCTACACATTACATGAATCAATGTATATATAAATATACTTTATATACTGTATATGTATATACATATAGGTACACATTTACTACTTAATTCATCTTTCTATTGGGTTAGTTTTCTAGTGGTTTCTGCAGACTACATGATGAAAAGACGTCTGAGTTAGGAATTATTTTAGTAGAAATGAGAGGAATAGAGAAGTTAGATGTGTTCAGAGTCATCCTCCCTATTAAACCCAAAGGATTTTAATTTTCCTCCAGGTTCAAGCAACTTGCCTTACCAGTCCTACCACGTGTGAACTATTTTCTTTCTACCGATTGTTCCTATATGAAACTGGTCACAACAAGGTCTGTGGATTATATTGAGTAATGATCTCTGTAAAAAGACATTGCTGGTGAGTTTTTCAAATGTAGTTTTTGGCGCTTTGAGCAACACAAGCCGAGTGCCATATAGTCCCATTATATTCTAAAAATCCAGATATCTCTACAGCCGATAGCTACAAAACTCTGCAACTCACCAAAACAACCTAGATGGATAAATAGCACTACAGGTCAGAGGAAAAATATGTAGTTTTGATTTTGAGTCAACTGTCCCAATAACTCAAGGGACAGTTAAGCCAGCGGCCCACTGGCCAGGCTTAAGTGCCCATGTGGTTGGCCAAAGTGCCACTCTGGTTTGATTTTAGGCAATACATTCACTCTGATCCTAGACCTGTGTGTTAAAAAGGTATGACAGAGTGAGTAGACGGTAGCTGTGACTGTTTCATGTCCACCCATCGGCTCCTGTAGTTGGGATTCAAACCACCTGTGGACCTACATATCTCACCCTGATAGATGAAGTGCTTATGCCTGCGAGATCCCTGCCAGCACTCACCTAATTATAAAAATCTCTGGAAACAGGTCATTAAATACGGGATATATTAAACATTTTTTAATTTAGACCCCATCCATCAAACATCCTGTCTTTGGTCCCTTTGGCAGGATGGGTCTTATGCACATCAATCAGAGCAGGGCGCATGCAGGACTGTGCTATTTATATAAAGCAGGGGTTCCTGCTGTCAAAAGCTTCTGACTGGCTTTAATGACCTCAGTTGTTATTGAAACTCTGGCTTGTTAGGGATGTTAATGTTCTAAAACCAGGTACTTTAACACCTGCTAACACACGAATCCTATTTTTTTCTTGACATTTACTGTAACACACATAGAAAAACAAAGAAATGACTAACAGCTAAAGTCTCTTGGCTTAAGTTTGGATGACGTTTCAAATCAAGGAATGGCAAAAATCCGCCGTGGCATTATCATTATGATGCATGAAACTTCCTTACGGCCACCACCTGCAGTGCCAAGTGATATTTAAACAGCTGGAGATACCGCTGCTATTATAGCACAACATATTTCACAACTTTGGATGGGAGTTGCAAAATAACACATTTTCCCCATGGTTCCCATAACCACAAAAAACCTGCAGGTGTTCTGTGGGACATTAGCTAAAGAGAAAAATGCTGTGCCTATATTTTCTCGCTGGCATTTAGGCTACTATCACATTATTCAGAAACAAAGAAAGAAGTGGAGTCTGTCAAAGGTGCAACTCCACAAATGACTTTTGTAAATTTTAGCCAGCATGTCTAAATAAAAATATTAATATTTTTCCCGTAAATCTTTACAGGACACTTGCACCATTTCCTCACCATAACAGATGAAAATCCTTCAGCACTTTATACATATGACATCACTGCTATTGCATGAGTGCTATGTTAGTGGTGTAGCCCAGTGACTTAAAAAGTGTCATGTCAGGGACCTTAAAATTGATTAGTAAGTGACAGAGCCCACATTACTCATGTGCATGCTCTGCTGCTTGTTAAAGGTCTGCTCAAGGCTGCCAGTCATGCATGCCAGGTTGACATTGAGACGCCAGGCTTTGAAAATAACACATTAAGACAAAAATAATCAACATCAGTACCCTACATGCAGTCTTAAAATGAGGGACTGACATGACACTGCCAGGTATTTGTTCATTCATCACTTTCATGTAGAGTGCATGTGTGCATGGATTTCTATCTTTCCATCAATCCAGTCGCCTGTCGGTCTGTCTGCTTATGCAGCCCTTGTTAAGTATAAATCTACATTCTAGTATAAAACAATCATCAGATACGCGTCAAACACATCCACGTGTATGCAAAACATCCATGCTGCAGCCCGATGGCTGCTTTTAGGAGGAGGAACAGAGGTTCCAGCTGGGGAGGACGTCGGTGACGTTTCTCTGGATTGAGGACAAGACAGGAGAAAGGAGAGAAGGTGGAGAGATTGTCAGCAGCGTTCATTCCCTCCTCTCACAGTTGACGATGGATGGCTGCAACACTCCCCTCGCTGTTGGCCTCTGATAAGCGCTCTTTTTGAGGCCCAAAGGTGAAGGGCCCTCTTAATGGAATTGCTCTCACCCAGGTAGCAGCGGTCTATCGACTGCTCTCACCAGTGAAAGGACCCCCTTTGTGAACCGAATGAACTGGGAGATTGATGAGGCTTGTGCTGTGTGAAATCGGCCCAGCCCCATCTCCTATCCAGCCCGAGGGCTCCAAAGGACGTCTATTTAGGGGGCATAATTCATATGTATGTGAAAATGAAATGCCTCTACTGGGATGCTGGAAAAGCAATGTAATGCCAACATATGTCACACTCAAGTGAAACAGCCTGGAGATCCTCCATGTAATTGGCAACAGAAAACACAACATAATGTATGTCTCTGCTTCAGTGCTGTGCATTATCAGCCCCCTGTAGAACAGAAAAAGATGAAAAAATGGTTATGTAATAGTTCAATAATAAATGGCACTGGATAAACTTTTAGCATGACCCACTTTATGACTGAGAGTGAATCCATAAGTTAATTGATACACTGTCAAAGGGATGGTTTTTGCATTGAATTTTGGCCTATGCCATGCAAAGGTACAAAAACAGAGGAGTCCTCTTGCAGTGGCTGTGTAACATTCTGTAATACAACAGGTATCCTCTGAGAGTTCAGGAGGCAGACGACAGGCTGGTAAGATACTTATCACCGCTGAGGCTCTACAGCCTTATCTGTCTTATAAAGGCTCTTACCTTTTGGCTCTCACACGCTCAGACAATGATCCATCCTCAACAGGAATTTCAGCTCTGTGTGGAGGAAATCATTTGTTTTCTTTGTCAGTTTTCTGTAACCTGGAAACTGTGTGAACCGCTGTTGTGTGTCTAACGTGCACGTTGTTAATTAATATAAATTGTGGCCATGTGGGTCAAGAAGGGTAGTCTTGTAATTGGAAAAAACCCGTTTTGAAGTTCTGTTTTTCTATCTGCAGGACATAAAGCTTTCCCCTGTGTTCTTGGTCATGATTAACACCAGCATTAGTCCTGAAGATACATTATACTTTTGTGCAAATACCAATTGAAATATTACTTCATGGCAAAAAGCCCATTCAGTTAATGCAATTGTCCCCCAGTAATGTAGAGTCCTTTGTCTTTTCTGTTGGCCCCTGTCTCTTCCATGGTGGTGTAGCCATTTAGCCAATATAGAGATCCCATTCATCAGCTCTGTGAGTGCCCTCGTGTCTGATCATCAGTCACCGGCTTCCTTACGTCTTCGACATCCCTCCTGCTGCTTCTCAAAATAGAGCAGGAGATTAGGAAGAGGGGAGCATTTTAGCCAAGTCCCAGGAGGTCCGTCATCCCCTTTATCCCCCCTTCAAACCTCGCCACTCTCCACCCCCTCCTTCCCCAGTCCCTCCTTTAAACATCCACCTTCTCCACCCTTCCTTCCCCTCCCGCTCTTCCTTCTTCCGCCGCCCCAATTCCTCCAGCATCTTCACCTGATGGAGCCATCGAGGGAAATCACTGTCCAGAAGATGTGCCGTGTGCTTCGGGGGGCCACCATCTGTCACAGGCAGACACATTAGTCCAGACATGGACACACACTGGTGGGGCAGAAAGGATAAATATTGACCAGCTGCAGAGACAATATAAACTGCCAATGCAAAGTTTCTGAACAGCCTTTATTTTAGTATTGCTGGTAAAATCAGAAGCAGTTTAAATGTAAATTAATGGCCTACAATGAAACATGAAACATAAGTAAGGAATATATATAGGTAGACGGAGAATTGCTTGTAACTTTTAATTCCATGCAAGGGGGCTAGACCTTCAGCACTCTAGGCAATAGCACAGATTATCACTAATTAGAGTAATTTAGCGTTCCAGCCAAAGACATCATATTTTGTGTTATTAACTATTCAAGTTCTACACTCCTCATGCGACTCTTTATTTATTTATTTATTTATTCCTCACAAAGTTTTACAGACAACGTTAATCTGGTATGCTAATAGACCCTTTTCACGGCGGACATTTTGACTTGTCATAGCAAGAAAAGCACAGGTGTAATTAATAACATTAATAAAGGCGCTGTTCCATTAAGATTCTCAGTAAGCCGTGTCAGTGAGTCAGCATGATAACAGGATCCTGGAAATGGGGCACCTAAATGGCATGTAGACACAATTAATGTTAATGAATTACACCGGTGTGTTTCCTGCTATCACATGTCAAAAATGTCTGCTGTGAAAAATTGGAAGTCTATTGAAAGTACTGCCGGTCAAGACATAGCCAAATCATATTAACACCAATGACGGGAAAAATATTTAATGAGGTGGCCAGCCTGGACCTCTTAATTAGTGCCACATTGAATGCAAGAGCACTGTAAGGGTCAATCAGTTATATCCATGGTTAAAATGCATTCACAGGGCTGCTATGGAGTGAAAGAATGCAAATAGTGACCCGTGTTTCAGAAGATTTACAAATGTAAATATGGTTTTGTCAAGTAAAGGAAGGTTACACTTGTATCTGAATATTTGTGCCCAACAAATGGAAATTCACATTTGAACATTTCTGTACAAACCCTGCATTGGAATATAAATCTTCATTCGTGCACTTGTGGATCTTAATTTCTGCATCTGCCAGTCTCATCCTGTAGGTGGGAACACACACGGACACACAGATATGTTTTGCACAATTTCTCCTTGGAAAATAGCGAAACAATTTACATTTTATATTTTTTTCAAACGCAGGCTGCTCTGTTTATTCAAACCCAAGACTTGTGCTGTGGGTCAGAGCTTGGTTTGTGGACACAAACCCTCTCACACACGCGGATTTTTTTCGCACAGTTTTTTCACGGGATGACCTCAGAGGACCTTTTGACTTGGTCATTACAACATGAACAGTGCTTTAGATAGTTTCTTTCTATTTGTTTGTACTACCTGTTTCCCACTTCGTTTAATTGTTCACAATGTTAGACTATTTTACATCTTAAAGATTACCATTTCATTTTGCATCAAATACCACATGTATTCACAGTGGGATGCATAACACACAGGGAAACAGCTGCTGTTTAAATAAATGCCTGAGGACCATGTCTGATTTGAAGTACTCATTTGATACTTGGGTGACTCCACAAGAAATTGTAAATGACTAAAATGCGCTGCAATTACAGACTAATGCTGAGTCTGTACCGAGCTGAAGCTAAAGTGAAGAAACAACAACACAGAGATAACGAGGTTCTACCTTCTAACTTTTAACATGGATTTTTAATTGCAATTTTGTGTGATACAGCATAGTTATGATTGTAATTGGTTGGGTTAAGTGTGACAGGTAAAACTAGAAACATGTTTTCTTTTTAGACAGGGTAATAAAGGAGCATTGTTAGTTTCTGCAATCGCGCAAACAGTGAACGCAAACAATTGCTTTTGTCAGTGTTTTGGCCGCTGTGGCATGCATGTAACCAAAACCAAATCTAATTTAATGCTAACATGTTAATCACTTGAGAAGGGCAAACAAAAGGACACCTGCACTCTTTTACTCCTTAAAATATTACTTTAAATTGAAAACTATAAAATGTACTACATTTGACAAGGCAGTCTTGAACACATGGCCTACTGCTCTGCACTGGCCATTGTGATAGCGCTGTCAAAATAGTGTCCTTAGTCCTCTTCAAGTGGTTTGCAGGGACATAGTACACAAAACACACCAGAAATGTAAGGTGATACATTTTAGATAATAATTATATAATAATTACACTTATATAACTTACACTGCATCATAATAACTGTTGTGGCGGTATGTGCAGCAACAAAGAACAAACAAAAGATTATCCTGCTTAACGTAATATAATGAAACAATAATGAACTAACTAGACTTTGCATTAATCAGTCTGTGCCCCGGACAACCCTGCACATGCACGAGTCACAGAAATGTGATATTAGATCTAGTTAGGAAGTCTAGAGTAGTTTTCTATAAATGCAGAATCAAAGTAACAAAAGTAGGATTTAAATGGCCACCGCTGCTTCAGTTTACGTTTCTTTATCCCTGCAAGTTTAGGAAGTTTGGCCTCACAGCAGGGTGATTCCCAACCACATGCGAATGCACTCATCCCAGCGGATGGTGAAGCTTGGTGACTGTAGTCTGTTGTAAGGAGTGATGGAGTGATGGAGCTCCAACTATCGGGAAGTAGATTTTTTAAGGAAAGCATAGCTGACAACGCAAAAAAAAAAACAATAGAATTTTTAATGAATTAAGAAGTTCATCCTTCCATTGTCTCTTTTCAACTGCAGAAAAAGTTGCAGGTTTTAAAAGACGAGTACCAGCTCTAAGTCAAAGCACACGGCAAAAGATATTTGTATCTACTTATCTTTGGTATATTAGCTATTTTCATTAGGTTCCCACAGAAGCTCCAAGGAGAGAAGAGAGTGCTGCGTCCTCAGACAGTTTTAAATCGATGCTCAGACAATAATTCAGTTCCATCTCTCCTCTTCAGTCGGGGGGCTGCATAAGGGAATCACAATAAGATGGATGGTCCATTTCACTGAGATCATTGCTTTTCCTATTGATTGTCCGATGCAGGTCTAGCCCGAGTCCAGACACGGTGCTGAAGAGATGTATACACAGCAGCAGAGGAACATAGCATGCACTCACTGCCTCGAGCTCCGACCCCCACACACACAAACAGATGTTGATACAATGGTTAGTTTCAGCTAAGCAAGCTGAAGGGTCAAAGATGCATTTTAGCTGAACTAATTCCCATTAAGGCTGTCGAGCTGTTCTGTATTTCTTACTTTGTGGGGCTAGTTTGCAATAGTCTTGCTTTCATCTGTGCTTTTCATGCACATGGGATGCTTCTTTGGCAAGCAGCGCCCATGCTTTAGTCTCCACCCCACGACACCATAGACAACCCTCTTTGCTGTGATAATTGGCACACGAGTCGTGCGAAAGGTACGAGGCACGGCCCTCTCTGGACACTATCTCATACAAGAATGTTTGGTTTTTTTGTCCTTTTTGTTCTCGCTGGAGGAAACTTTCTGCTACAGTGCCCACACAGTATTGAGTAAGCATCTGGAATGAGTCATAGCGCCTCTAATGGAAATCCATTTAGCTTGCTCTGAAGTATAAGTCTGCGCAGGGAAGCATATCGTCACGCTGAACTGAACCTCCGGCTTTCTTTCAGCAAAGGGAGGACAAGCAGGCAACATTCAAGGTGAAAAGACCTCTGAAAAAAAAAAAAAAAAGGTATTATTTGGTCATTTTGAGAGCAAACAATGAAAGGGTAGATGTGTTAGCGGCTGATTGCATCTTTATCAAACTTTTAATTTTTTTTTTTATTTTGAACAATTTTCTCACTGGAGAGGACTAATGATCATATTCTTATGCAGTCAATGATAAGCACCACGTCTTGGGTGATTGAAAACAGAGTGTCCTCTCTGAAAGAATTCTCTGACCTGAATGAGAAGAGCCATGAAAGCTCCAGAATATGATGCAAAATGCAGATCCATGGATCATTAATATTTACACATACTTCAAGCCAGGGAGAATTGGATTTTGAGGCTGGCCTTTTAGTGTAATGTATGCGCTCTGGCTTTTGATTGTGACGTTGTTGCAGCCTGAGAGGCAAACTGTGAATACATTTGAAGTGAATCTTTTAATGGAGACATGAAAGAAGGCCTATGAAGGTCAATCTCACAGCAGAGCTGCGAGCAATTGTTCTCCCCTAAAGTGTTTGGGTTACTCAAAATTAAATAAGACTGGCGTCCCTTCCAAAGTGGAAGTACTGTAATGTATTGACTAAATTGTGCAGTCTTCTCCTTTACCACTGGAAATATGAAGCTTAGTGTTGGTCATCATTGTGAAGCATTGCTGCTGGTGAATAAAAGCACTGAATCTCTAAAAGCTCTTCTCAGGAATAAAAAAAAAATGCTCTTATATTCTGTATCTTACAATGTAAAAAAAAAAGGGTTTTAACACTCGTGATTTCACTTACCTAGATTTATGAAACTGCAACATATAAAAACAATCAAGTAAAACACCATAAAGTAACTTACAAGGTGATGTATGTTATCATTTTGATATTCCATTTTCTCCAGCAGAGGTGGTGTTCGAGTCCCTATTAAAGTGACAACACAACGGCTGAATGAGTAATGAGCTCCATCCCTATTTTCATCTCTTTGTTCATCTCTCTCTTCACCTTTTATCATTTTGTACTCTCTGTGTGTGTTGGTTCAAAAGATTGTATGATTCATTTACAATGCTGTGCCTCTCTCAGCCACCAATTTATGTTCAAGTCCTTGAAGGTAAATCTGTCACTGACTGGTGATGTGCATCGAGACATTCCCCTCCAAGGACAGAGTGGCAATTGGAGAGAGAAGAGCGCGAGATGTACCACGTTCAATGAAAGGAGGAACGTTTACTTTAACAAGTACAACTCTGTATTCGCAGATTCCAAAGAGCTAAAAACTCCTAGGAGAAGGAGACAGGGCATATCTTGCTGTCCAGTATATATCAACAGGCCACAACCTGAGGGACAATGAATGACCCTCACACACACACACACACACACACACACACACACACAACACACTCAAAAAAAAAGAAAGGTTGCAGTGTTTTGTTTTCTCTTTCTGTATATTAACTGCAGGTGTACAATTTGTTATTATTATTAATATCCTACCCTACGTATCTGTATATATTTTAACATAACAATTTGTGGTTGGTGTTTTTATTTTGCACGTGCCTTGGCAATGTTAACATCGGTTTCCACAGACAGACATGTTCCATGAGGATATGTGCCTATGTGGTTTAGTACATAAAGTGCGTACACGTTATAAACAGCGTGCAGGACCTTTGGGTCCTTTCTCGTAAAACCCCAAACAGTCCACTGTGCAAATTGAGTTTGCTGTTGATTCAAGCAGGAAGACCTCCCCATTCCCCCAGAAGCGCCTCTGAGTCCATCCTCACCCTGTGACGCTTAAAGGATAAACACACCTACAGCATATTGTATTCAGTAGCCGTTCACAGTCAGTGCTCTCCCCACCAAAAATTATAATACTCCCCACATTGCCATTCCCCACCAACAGAGAATCACAATATATTATACCTTCTTCATTCACTATCTATCCTGATTACCCATTTCCCCAGCACCTTTAACCTGTTTTTGAAAAATTATACCTATGCTATTATGGATAAATCCTCTAACTCAAATTTCAAATATTTCCTTTTTTCCATCGGGCCTGTGTGCGGCTCAGTGGCAGAGCAGGTCGTCCACCAATCCGAAGGTTGGAGGTTCGATCCCGGCTCCCCCTAAACACGTGTCGAAGTGTCCTTGGCCAAGATACTTAACCCCGAATTGCCCTGGGGCGCTTCAGCTGCCCACTGCTCCTAATAATTAGGATGGGTTAGATGAAGAGCTTGAATTTCACTAGACATTGTACTGTGTACGATTGTGTACGTTACAGTAAAGACTGAATCAATTTAATTACAGTGGAAAATATATATGCGGGAAATATCATGACCTTTGGTCTAACTTGAAAATATACACACACAAATAAATGATTTGCTGTTAATGTAAGAAGAAGATGCACTGTTTTGATCCAACAACAACAAAGTGCCAGCCCGTGGAGACATTCATGGCCGTATAGTAACAGGGTCTGTGGGGATGGCACCTGTCTTGCTGTTCTCCCGATGCCCTGCTCTAACACCAGGTCATTCAGAGTCACAAATGGGATTCACCTTCAGCCACTGATTCTGTCTCGTCTACCAAAGCCAGACATCATTACTGCAGCTCTGTGCCTGTGTTCTCAATTTACTCTAACAAGGCTCACACAGACCACTATAAAAGTGTTGGTTGTCTATTAATATCAGGGATCACCTGCTGTCTGTAAAAGCATCTGGTTTCATCTTTGGAACACTGGCAGAAAAAATAAGAGTTACTTACATACTAATGAGACTGTATAGTGTAGATTTTTTTTGTACCGCCAAGTGTTGGGTGAGAAACCCAATTTTGATTGCAAGATAATGGATAACTGTAATCATAGTATTCTACATGACTAAAATACTGTTTGAGAGCTTAAGATGATGCTATTCAAAAACACACTGTATATTACAGTATTACAAGTGGAAAAAGTAGTTTCTTTCCACAATATTAACTTATACAATATGGATACAATATTAGTGGTTTTGGGATTTCAAGCTCCTTTTTATAAGATGCTGTATAAAAGCAAAACCGATGCTTTGTCTTCCCAATGAGCTTCATTGCTTTCTTGATGAGTTACATCAGAAGATTGATTCCACTCTCAATCTTAAATACATTGCTGGAGCCCGCAGCCTGTTAACTTAGCTTAGCACAAAGACCGGAATCAGGGGGAATAATACATCCATTTTTTCCATAGCAAAAAATAAATGGTGCTAATTGTTGTTTTTACACAAACAATCAAGATGTATTGGGTTTAGTGAGTGCGTATGTGCTGGTAGGCAGATTCCGTTACCTTTGGACAGACCCAGGCTATCTGTTGACTGTTTCCAGTCTGTATGCTAAGCTAAGCTAGCCGTCTGCTTGCTGTAGCCTTATATTTAACAATCTGATGTGAGAGTGGTCTTCTCATCTAACTCTCAGCATGAAAGTGAATAACTGTGTTTCCCAAAATGTTAAACAATTCCTTCAACATAACTGCCAAACGTGTTAATGGAGTGGAATCAAATAGTGTATGAGGCAAATAACCCCCCCCCACCAACTAAATTAATTTCACACTATTAGCTCATTTATCTGTAATGTAGCATTCATAGGTGAGAGGAGGATGATCAGCAAGGCAAAAGGTTAAAATCCTCGCAGCTTCTCCGAAACATTCCACCTGAATCTGGGTTTACACTTGAGTATGTTACTGATGGGAGGCAAAGCAGCGAAAGTCCAGCTCTGATGGACGTTAAGCTGCAGGCTATCAATCAACTCCAGCCGATTCTGAACGCAGCCCGCCGCGTGCTGTGCTCTGGCCCGGGGTGATGGCGGAAAAGTCGGCTATTTCTTGTTGCCTGAGTGTGTGCACCGGGACGTTAATCAGACATTCACAGCCTCTTTCCTCCGGGCCCAGAGCCTCGACGGTCTCCTCGCAGTGTTGTGTCTGAGGCGAGCGGCAGGCTGGACAAACAGATCGGCTTGAGCTGGATAATGAGGCCTGCTCCTCTCCAGTCAAGAGGCAAGCCAGCCAACTCCACGCGTAAACAGAAGTTAAAAAACTGCTGCAATAATAGCCAATTAACCATTTCCTTCGGCGAACTGCTGAGTCCCACTTCTCGCTCTCCTCTTTAGGCCTACTACAATCTGCCCTTTGATTTGAATTTGATTCCTGATATCATGGAAAAGTGCGTTCTGGTTCTTGGTTTGACTGATCTCTGATATCCGGTAACTATCTGGGCTGCAGCAACATGATCGACAACAGACTCAATAGGTCACCCTGTTATCTACTAAGCCCCCCCCTGATTCTCATAAGAACTGATGGGGATTGATTCGGCTATTTATCACAAACCTGACATCTATGAGAGCAGCGCTTGCCAACCCACCATAACAATATCTGACTCAAACACGCTGATTGGAGAATATGAGCTTTCGATCCTTGAAGGGAATGAGCTGCAGAGATGGTAAGCGCGGGACTGAGTGTATGGAGCAACCGCTGACTGATGTTACAAGCGGAACACGAGTTCTTGACTGTAACCAGTGACTAACTCTCAACGGCCCGGAGTTACAAGGGTGCTCCAATACCATCTAGTGGCGACATCTAGCTCTCTCTCACTCTCACACAGACAGAACAAACTTTTAGTGGTGACGACAAAAGGAACAAAAACTAGGCAGGAGAAACTCTGTTCATCCCACTCACCCAGCTCAGCACCTGTTCCAGCCATTACCCTCAGGAAGCTGCTATAAATCACTGCTATAAATATGGACCCTGAGTTCCTCAGGTTTACCCCGTCCCCTGGTCAAACTGCACTAGCGGAACTGTTGTCTTGTTGTCAGATGTTTGATGGCGATATGTGATAGAGGCTATATGGTGGCCATAACCTGCGTTTCCTGTTGCTCAACATTGTGAACGTGTGACGGCGCTGATGGAGCCGTGCTGCTACACTGCACCTGCTTTGCCGTGTGCGTCAGTCGAGTGAAGTGGAATGAAACCTTTTCATTTAGCTACGTGATGCGGGCATACTTTTTCAGTCAATAGCTAGTACGCCATATATGCCAGAGCTACAGTAATGTATGGCACTGGCACGTACAGACTCAAAAGGCGAACCAGAGGGACACCGCCTCAGCTGCACTAGCTCAGATCCCGGGGGTCAAGAAAGGCGGTCGTCCTCCTGAAGGCAGCACTGGACAAAGACTGACACCTGGATATTTTGGCAAAGAACACCATCTACTGGAAGACACAAG
Organism: Coreoperca whiteheadi; assembly: GCA_011952105.1. NCBI lineage: Eukaryota > Metazoa > Chordata > Actinopteri > Centrarchiformes > Sinipercidae > Coreoperca > Coreoperca whiteheadi. The sequence goes on from CM022485.1 coordinate 24,754,365, forward strand.
AAATACATTACCTGGACAGCCAGAATCCATGAGGAGCAACTGCAGCTCAGATATAGCGCTCCTTACATTCATTGTAGGTTGGTGGTTCGATCCCAGGCGCCACATGCTGACGTGTCCCTGAGCCAGACACTGAACCTCAAGTTTTCATTAGAACGGAATAAAGACATATTTCATAAAATTCTTTATTCATAAACTTGATGCAAGTTTACAAATTATTTTACATGGTCAAAATCACCCTTGCAATGGAAAAAACAAAATGAAACCAAACCAAAGCATGCTAACAGTGCATAACTTTATAACCCGGCCACTGCAGTTAATGAAGCAAGGTAAAGAACCCATAATCAGGCTAAGTCAGACCTCAGACCAATATGTCGCTCGCCAAAGCAGAGAAGGTTTTTGTTAGTCAGACAACATGAGCTGGTGTAAGAGAAGCTGTTATTCAGTGCACAACAGATCTCAGTACACCATTATTCCAAAGGTCATCTTAAAGATGTGGGCTTTCAATTGTTCTGATGGCACACAAATCTGAACTGCTACTTTTATTGGGAATCCTGGCATCTTTAAAGGTAATCCAAGCAGGTAGGATGTATAGGTCCATGTGTCTCATATACGATCTAACCTGGTTCAATAAGCGACACACAGGGAGAAATTATCCTGTGCACTGATGTAGGAAGTAAACAATTGGTGAAAAAAAAAAAATGGATACATCTAGTCTTTTTATCACCCTACCCAGCCACTCGTTGCCTTCAGTAGCTTTGGGAAAAACACCCATTGATATATTGGCATGCAAAATACAGCAATATCAAAAGAGACAGGGTAGACGTTCTGAACCCCTCATCAAGCGCAGGATAATCTGAGAGTGGGCGCAAGTCCCTGCTCCACATATCCAAATCGTTCCAAAAACTTGCTTAGTAATTATTTATCAACCTCAAGTGTGTGCAGTTTGACAGAAAAACTAACACTCCAATGCCTATTGGTAAAACAGGGGCGTCGTTTTAAAATGGCCCAAAAAAAAAAAAAAAGAAAGATTGACACATTCAATCTTGCACGATATTCTGAAGCAATCCTTTGAAAAGTCGAGTGTGCAGTATGTATTCCTGAGTTTGCTTCTCCAGAGAACGCAGGGGTGGGCTCGACAATGTGACCAGAATGAAGTGATTAGTACGTTACCAATGGCATCACAACAGCTAACAACCATGCCAATGATCCATAGTCATGAACGGAGGGGGACACTTTTTATACAGATGCGCCAAGTCTAAACCAACGCCAGACGTGTGCTGAACATGACCGAGCTGTATGTTTTATACCCATCTCTACCTGTTCTTAAGATATTGGCGTTCTCACTGAGGTTAATATCACTGAGAAAATTCTAAATCAACTCAAAAATGAGGAATGACTGTATGAATTAGCATAACTAAGCTTTCTATGCTGGTTTTCAGGACAATATACTTAAAACAATGCAAGTAACCACACAATAGAACACCCACAACAAACGTGTAACAGCATTAATTGGAATGCTCCACACAGTTTTCTGCATATTATTCACATTACATCAAAGACCCAGCACGCTGAGGGGTACAGCAGCGCCGAGAGTGGTTATGAATAGTAACCAGAGAGGTGGTAATGGGAAGAGCTGGGTCCATCCTGTGGCAAATCTGAACAAATATTTACCAAACCTACACAAATATTCTGGAAACGGAACGGACTCCAGTCGATCTTCCCAGGTGTGAAGCCAGAGGGTATATGGTCAAGACTATTGCTGTGAATCTGAAACTCTGGCTGCATTTTAAAACCAGCCAAGAGGTCAAGGAAAAGTCAGAAGGTAAAGGTCACTTTTTTTTCTCCAGACTGTTACGACTGCAGGATTGGCAAAGTGCTCAGGATGTGAACCAGCTACAAGAACTAAGCAGGTGACTACACTGTTAAGACTAATTTTCTTCAGTACGACAAAACGCCACAAGACTGTGTCTTCACTGCATAGCCTTACTGAGGTTCATTCGGTTTGAGTGATTAGATATGAAAAGCCAAACCTCTGGAATGCCAGAAACAGCTGTGTCTATGCCATTATTGTTACGGCCATTGTTCTTAAGAGGTGCCATCAAATAAGGGGAATGGTGCTATCAATGTTGCCAATAACATGAGGATTACAAATCAATAGAAAAGAACAAAACCGCAGTAGTCATTAAGCTTACATAAGAACATGGCATACTTTTGTTTCCTTCTGCAAGAGTATCCATGAAGCAACTTTCTTATTCTAAATGGGTCTTGAGAAGTTGCAGTGCCCCTGCTGTTAATAGTCAAGGGTATATAGTAATACAGTCTCTGCCCAGCCAAAGACCCATACAAGGTTACATTATAAACAATTAAATCCTTTTGCAGAAATACAAATTTACATGTTTACACATGGAGTTAAAATCAACTACATTACAGTGTGATCAAATCCAAACATGCCCCTACTTTGCCTGGTCATGTTTCTTGTGTTGCCAGCCTAGCCACACACCAAACCTCAGCTGCAGGGAGTTGTTCATTTGCTGGTTGTGGTGATGACAGTGGTCTCCAATTTTGGAGCTCAGCAGGATGTTGTTCTTCATTATGGGCTGTCCCACCCAGGCTGCAAAAGTCTCTTTATCTGCCTCCCCACCTCAGGGCTTCAAGCTTTAAGAGGTTTGAAAGCAAACTAGCCTCAGAAGCATGTTATTCCCAGGGAGGGATCTGGGCATTACAAAGATAATACATGAGCACAATATTACAGAGGCCGTCCATGGAGAGAAAAGGCAGTGGTACTCCCCACCACCAGCATTTAAATGTCCTTCCCAGCTACCACTGCATCATATCAGGGAATGTCGCATGCCATTCTCAGATCCAGTCTGTGGCCAGAGAGGCAGTGTCCGGCGACTGGAGCATCAGACTGCTGCATAAAGCCATGCCACACCTTTCAACTCACAGCCAGCAAGTAACCTTGGCATGCGCAACGCCAAAACCAAAGGGTGACTTTACACGATATTTAGTCCACCGATTTCCTGGAGTATGGGATGAATGTCGCAATGGAAACATTTGATTGTATAAGACAACAGATGTACAGAGAGATAAATATCTGAAGAGAGGACGCCCTTGCGAGTAGCTGATGAGCTTGGATGTAAATTTCAGGTGTGTGTGTGTATGTGTGTGTGTGTCTGTGTGTTTATGTGCTAGTTTCTGGGTCACTGAATGAGGGAATTTGGTTTGAAGTTCAAACTCTCACGTAGAGAACAAAATGGTTTGCAGGATAAAAAAAAAGAAAAAAAAAAAATTGGTCGCAAGGGGGGGAAAAAAAAAAAAAGACGCAGACATGTGGTCCCAGTGCAGGAAAGGCTAGAGTCTGTTTTAGCCGTCCTCCTTAGGGGGTGTATACCAGCCTGGGGGAGGGGGGGAGAAAAAAAACATAACAAAGAATGACTACGCAGTAAACAAAAACAACAATCTACAGTCAATATCAGGGTTACATGCAGATGATTTTTTTTTTTGCCTCGTGGGCTTGTGCCTGCATTTCCAACCAAGTGTGCTTAGTGCAAGATCCAAAACACCAGGTGTTCAGTGGTTAGACCCAGGGCACATACGGTTCAGAATTTTAAAAAGGTTCAGCCAGGCTCTCAACTTTTATATTCAACTACAATTAAACATAGCTCGATGAAGCCTGACGGAGTAGAAGTAATTTACATGTTTTCACCTACACTTCTGGTTTTAAAAAGCAGCGTGGTGTTTTCAGAGGTCAAAGACAACAACTAAAATGTTCCATTAATGGTCGGCTTACCAGTGCTGTTTCTCCAATAAAGTTAGCTTTCAATTCGATTTTATGTTAAACTGCATAGTCCCTGGGTAAACAGCACAATACCAATTATAATGATCAAAGTCACAAAGCGTTCAGATCTTCTATAGAAATGTGCTATAGAAATGTGCTATGAAATGATGTTATAACATTCATCACTGGACCGGAACATGACATTTTGAATGACAGGTATTGGGTTAAAAATAAAAATAAAATCAGCAAGTCATTTAAATCAATCCATCAAATAGTTGTTAAGACCATTATTTAGGACATTTGCCTTTCATAGTACAGAGTCCGCAAGCAGCATACCAATGCACTACATTCCTGACCTACCAATTATATCCCTTAATTTCTGATATCCATTAATGAATCTATAATTATGTATTTAAAATAATAACAGCTGCTAAGCTGTCTCACTGTGCCGCTTAGTTCCTGTTAGTAGAAGTGTACTTTTAAGTTTAAATACACATACAGTATTGATTACATTGCTAATTTTTCTTTCGTATGTTACACACTACAAAAAACGCCAAATTCTCAGCCGTAGGCAAAAGGTCCGAACAAACGAGTTTGTATTTCCTTAAACATTGTTTTTTTTTTTTTATTTTATTAAAACTACTTGTCCAGGAGTCGTGTACAAAAGCATTAATCTCAGACAAGGGGAACAGATGTTTTCTACCAGATCTTTACACCGGTTTTGGAAAACAAATTTTAGCACACACTTAACATTTAGACACTTGAGTGTCCAGCTGCTGTAACAAAAACTCGCTTGACACTAGCTGGTGTAGCTTTGCTTTTAGGCTCACATAGGCCTGTAAGAATCTTTGACCAGAAGTCTAAATAATGGTAAATAGGAGATATGATGTTGTCAGTAAAAGACTTTAACAGTGTCATGGTGACAGCACAACCAAAGTGACAATGGTTGTTGATTAAGTATGAATCGAGAGTAAATAATTGGTGGTGAATCACAAGCATGTCCTGCTATAATGCTGTAAATGCCTCAAACCATTATACCAAATGCTGTCCGTGTTTTGTATAAACAACAGTACAACAGCTAATTTTCCTTTGATGCACGGGAGGGATTTGGTTTCAGTAAACGAGGCCAGTAATGCACTCCCGTATGAAACTGGAGACAAAAAAAAACTCACCGTTCTTTTCGTGGATCTGAACCAGGGATTTGTACGACTGCTGTGCTCTGGCAAGATTGTACTGGTTCTGCATTTTAAGATGAAAATGAAATCAATCTTACAGTGTGCACTGGGTTTATGATGACAGTACAGAATAGGAAACAGCAATGACAGCTGTTTTCTACAAGCAACCCCCCCCAAAAAAAAAATAAAATTTAACAAAAACCCTCTCTCACTATCTACAATTTCAAGAACAAAACCCAGTGTGTGGTGCAGGATAATGAACACACTCTCCCCTTGTTTGACCATTCATACGAGACTGCTTTCACGCACACCAGGTCTTCACCATTCACAAAAGCCCTGGCTCTGCACCTGTAGTTCCACACACACACGACTGCTAAACCACAGAATTACTTTGTACAAATGTATATGATAAAAAGGTATGCATGTGTACATGATAAAATTGTTGGCTTTCTGGAATAACTCAACCGTTACACAAGGAAATTTTACAGGGCAAACTCAGCACAGAGTGTAACAATATAGAAATAAATCTGAACGCAGTGCAGACCTGTAGCCGAGTTGGGATGCTGTGACTTCTTAATGTGGCAGGGCTCTGTACTCCTGCTAACTCATCAGCCAGGCTCTCACTGGTAGATGTATGTATATTTCCAACGTGTTACTGCGGTCTCTTAAAAACTCTTTCCTACCTTGTCACTCACTCCACAAAATCAATAGCAAACCACACGCTGTGAGCCACGTGTTCCTCTTTTTTGTCATTTGGTGCCACTGGTCAGCAGGTGTCACCAACTGTTACCATGGAAACATGGCTCTTAGTTCTGAGTTAGCCGGAAGGTAGAGAGGCACATTTTTTACACTTACAGTAAGTCAGTCTTTTTTTTGTCAAACTGTCTAACTTGCATTAGACTAATCTAAGAACAAGATTAAGACTGACAGACCAAAGACTACAGGGTAAAATGTCTTTGTGAAACCAGCCTTAAGTAGCCAAGTAAAACGTCACTTATGGCCAAGAAGGCAAAAAGTTGCAGACTATATCTACAGTAACAGCTTGTCTACACAGGAGGCGTTTAGCGAGGTTACACAAGTAACTTCAGTGGTTGTGTGTTGGGCTGTGAGCACTGCAAAAATGCGGGTGACATACACTCAATACTGTGCCTGAATGCATCATGCATAGACACAGTAGGGGGTCTGAAGCTGCTCTGCTCATGTGCTGCTTTCGCTACGCAGGCGGAGTAGACATTGTTTAAAACGGTAGCAATTCTATAGTTACCCTTTAGTAACGCCATAGTTTTTTAAAGAAGCCCGTTTCACCTCTTCATACCAAAGTGAAGTGGTTTCAGATTAAGTGCTTAACCCCTGGTTGAGTAAGGTCATGACAGCAGGTTGTCTAACAGGTGTTGACCTGGTCACACTGACGGCAAACACTGGATTATTGCAGTTCACTGTTTAAAAGTGGAGCGTGTACAATGTATACATTTTGTTCCTTAAAAACACACACACTCGAGCTTTTCACCTCGAGCGCCACACGGACACCTAGCTCCTGTTAGGCCTCGAGTGAAAACTGCCGTGGGTCCAGTTTTAAGACATAATGGTTGACAAATAAAAATACAAAATCGCTCGCTGATAAAAAATAAATTCACATGTTTGTTATAACGCCACCCTTATGCAATAAAATTAATTAATTTTAGTATCTCTTTCAAGAGGCACTCAGTTATCAGCTAATTAAAATACATACAATACAAATAAACTTTATCCCAGTTGCATATTATGCTTACCCAGCATTTATCAGATGGGGAAAGGATGAACCCCTAACACATAAAACTAACACAGTAAGAAACATCAACTAATTTAAGTCTAGATAAAAACATGACACACCAAAATGGGATTTTCATAAATGAGACCAAGCTCCTGAGGGGGACTTCTAAATCTCTGTTTTCTTGGTACTTAATTTATCAAACTCCAAGAGAAGCCTGTAGCCAGATTAGGTGTCATTAAGCGAACATAACAAGTACAAGTGACAGCAACTGCAAACTGCAGCAAAAAAAGAAAAGCATCTACGCCGCCAATCCCAGAAATGTCCTGACTTGAAATGAAACCTCTAATGCTTCCACACTTACTTTATTGGCTCCAAACTGCACTCTGGCTTTTCCTTTGACTAAAGTGGCATTGATCTGCATGATGACAGATTCAATGGAATAGGCACTGCTCCAACCCTGCAATCAGGAAACACAATGTCAATAAGAGTAGGTTTTAAAAATGTAAAATATATGCAAATACAATCCAAAGTAAAACTGAATATTGTGCAGTGCAAATTCACTTTCATATTAATTATTATTATTATTTTTTTTAACGAACAAAAACCCCACTACATTTGACATACCTGTTTGGTGAGAAGTTCCATGCAGAGGGCACCTCCTCCGAGAACATAACTAAAGCAAGGTCAGAAAAAAAAATAAATAAAAACATGATCAAAAAACAACGCAATGAAGTCCTCTTTCAAAAGAAAAAGACACTTTTTTTTTTTTTTTTAAACTAACAGTTTGTTCACTAACTTAGCCTCGACTTGAAAAAGAAACTGTGAAAAGTGTACCAGCTAAATGACCTTACCCTCCAGAAAGCACAGGCGAAACCACCCGCACAAACGGTGGATCAAAGGGGAAATTATCCTGTAGAGACAACCAGCAAATATTTTTAATGTATAGACTTCAAAGACTCCTAAATTTTGTATCATTTTCATTAATGCGGTGTCAGTTTTACTCACTTTATATGAGAAGTTTAGTAATATGTAATCCATTCCTTCCTTTTCCTTCAGGACTTGTAAATCACTGTGTAAGGGGCTATCTGGATCCACCCTGTTGGTCATTAAATTATGCAATCAGTGTGTGTTCATGCGGACAAAGAAAAAGAAAATAATAAAAAGATCCCAAAGTTACTCACGTCCTTAGTTTGACGTGCCATTCATAGAGGCTGTCGTTAACAAGCTCGACTGAATAGATGCCTGCAAAATAAATTGATTAAATACGAGTCCTCAGACGTCTCCAAAAGCAAGAAAAAACAAACAAACCCTGTAATGATTTAATCTCCATTTTCATTCTATAAACTAGCAGGGAATGCAGTGAGGCAAAGCCTAAAATGTGTTTTAGCTGGCACCTCCACTCTTGTACCACTGTCTGCTAATTCTGCTACAGTTATGTGAAGCCTTGTTCAAAGTTAAGGAATTTCTACGTAAAATAAATAAATTAAAAAAGATCAAAAAGGCTCTCTGCCTCTTTTTATTTTATTTATTTAACTTGGTGTGTGCAACATTTTTCAAGGAATAGCATTTATCTGCTGTGGAAAACATGTCAGTCAGTGTGCTTACAGCCACCACTAATGCATACCAGAGACTTTGCAGCAGTACAGGGTGCAGTAACCTACAGTGCTGCCACCACATCGTTGCGAGGGTGGAGCGGACCTCATAAGAACGAATCCTAAAGACTCCGATACCTTTTCAAGTCTGCATGACTAAACTCACTCTCAAATGTTTATCTCTGATCATGTACACGTTGTGGCTCTCGATGTTCCCCAAGACTCATCCACATCGAGAGGATATCATTTATTATTGGTTATTGTGTGTGATATATGTATTGTTTGTAGGTACACGTGCTCGTTTCCAGGCAGAGTTATTTGCAAGTTTTCTTTTCACTCGGATCTGCAACAAAGAGGCAGACCTTTGTGCAGTGTGCATACCTGTCTTGTAACTCTGAGACCTGTAGATCTCTCTAAGCTCCTTCATCAGGCGGTCAGAGGCTTGCACTGAACCAGACACAGCTCCCTGCAAAATACAAAACGACAACTGAAACAATAAAGACAAAGAACACAGTGCTTTGCAATTGTCCGTGATTGTAAACTCATTATCTGTACTTAACATGGGCCAACATCCTAGAGAAAGCTTTATTCTACTAGATGTCAATATTTATATCAGTACAGCCCTTGAGAGAATGTTTCACTGATCCTGAAAATATATATATTTTTTATTAATTGTAAAATTAGTGCATCAAAAGCATGTAACATTGGTTCCATATTTAGGCTATAATTGTATTTGACACAAAGATACCAAGACAGCCCCACAGCTGAGCCATTGAACAGGATCATGAGCAAGCTGAGAGCCATTCCCAGGAGAAAAACAAATCTGTATACAAGTTTATGCTGCTTTGAGGTGCAGATGCTAAGAGAAAGCTGAAGATGAGCTGTGTATAGGAGCACATTGAGAAACGGGTCACATTCCCTACTGTCAGATATATATATGAAATGTCTCATCACTGCCTTGTTTCTTAACTTTGATCTTCTGTTCATATTTGTCATTCAAAAAAGTAATACTGACAAAATTAGCATTCATAAACTCTATATACATGTAGGCTTCAACATCATGTCTCCAACTGTGAATTTAGGTCCTAGACAAAATATGTTATCAACCATAAGGCCCCTAGCATCTCAAAATATATGTACTTTACTGGATAAAGACTTACATTCAAGTGGTCCTGCCTCTGGTTCTTTCGGATCTTCTCCAGGATGGCCAGATTCTCCTTCTCGATGCCATCATCCTCCGACTTCTTCCCATCCACAGGCTCCTCCTCTTTCATCTCATAGTGGTCCAGATCCTCTATGTCCTGTTGGTTCGTATTTGATATTTTAGACATTTGAAATATTTTCTGGCTCTCCAGAAATAAATGCAACATAGAAAAAAAACAGCTCAAGGCCAGTGACAAGTCAAAAGATGTGATAAAACTTCCTTTTTCACTAGAATAACATCAGAACCAAGAAAACATTAACTTCTCAATATCCAGGGTGAGCTGATCAAAAAAAAAAAACTAACAATACTCATGTGTGACATATCGTCCGAGTGAGCAATATATAAAGTATAATCAAATATTAATTAACGTGTGATATAGCAGATGACAACATCATCATATTAGAGTTTTCAGTGTTTCCGCTGGTCGCCGCTAAGGGGTAGTTACGTTACTTTAGTCGAGTGTGTAGATGAGCTCAGGTTGCAGTATAAAGAATATTATACTGAATAGTTACAATCATTTGATCGCTCTGATTACTCTACCCGTCGCTTCAAGCTCCAAAATATATTTGGGAGACCTCTGCCTTTAGGCTATTTTAATTGAGTTTAGCCGGTTTCGAAGCTGCTACGTAGCTAACCAGCTGTGCACAGCGTTTGCTGTGAAGAGTACAAGAAGACGCCGTAATGGCAAAAGTACTAAAACCAACTTTAAAAATACGCCACTACAAGTAAAAGTTCTGAATTCTTAACCTTACTAAGGTAAAAGTATTATAGCAACATTTACTTAAAGTACTCAATGTGCGGTAAAATGGCCCGGTCAGTGTTTGAGCATTAAGTATATATGATGTTTTTGGAATAATATTACTGCTGCATTAATGCATTTTACTGCGGTAGATGTTTAAGGCTGAGCTAATTTGAACTACTTTATATACTGCATTGTAGTTTAATCTACAGCAATGCATCATACTCTACAAGATCATCATATGTTTGCACTATTGGAGAATTTTAGGTATCTTATTTTAAAGAAGATGTTTATATTGAGATATATATTGTATATCACGCTTTCCAAAACCACATACCCCACTAGCATGCAATACTAACAGTCTAAAAATTCCTCTTAAAAATGATGTGCGACTGACATGAGAAGAAAATATGCATTTCATTACTGAACATTTAGCACAGCCTCCTAACAGCAATACATTAGGTGACATGAGATGATAACTTACCTCTCCCATCTCCTCCTCCTCCTCTTCTTCAGATGTGACCTCCTCTGTCCCATGCTACACACACACACCAAATAAGGCATTAAGTCAGGCTGGATAAACCTTTTACTGATCATGACCACAGGAAGAGCCTATTGATCAGCTTAGAGAGCAAATTCATATAAAATCACCCCAGGCCCTCTGTAATGTAGGCTGCTATTTGATTGATGACCAAAAGTGGTTTGGAAGTACATAATTAAACATCCTAATTTAAATATTCCTTAAAAGTCATTAAACACTGGCCATGTCCTGGCTGTGCTATTCCATGCCATAGTATTTGACAAGAGGCAGCCTTGCCTTTCGGTCTTGTCCCACAGGTCCTGCAGGCAGGGGCTGGTCCAGCATTTCCACATCTGGATGTTGGGGAAGGTTGTACAGCCGACAAAGGTCACAAATGAGTTTCTTCAACTGCTGCAAAAGCTAGGAAAGACAACCCACAAAGAGGATATAGAGTTAAAAAAAACATTCAAGACTGCAAATGCAGCTACAAAGCGATGCCACATGACAGGCATGTGACAGGACAACTATCACAGGCATGAACAATAGTAGCTTATATTGTGTATATATACACAATATATAGTCCGAGTTGATTATATATATTATGCAAGTGGGTATCGCTAAAACAGGATTTTTTATATCACAAGTTGCTGAATGCAAAACCAGCAATTCATGATTGTGTGAGACAAAAGACAATGAATGGTTACATTATTCACCAAGCAACTGCAAAGTGCATCTGTGGAATAATGTAAAATCTTGCTATCTATAAGTGTATCAATAAAGTTAGGGCCAATTGCTCACACATGACTTCAAAGTAAGGATATAATCATCAAACAATTATTGTAGTAGCCCTGCAAAATAAATGCAGGAAGACTAACATTGTTGTACTTGTACAAAAAGAGTTAGACAACATAGTCATTAAGCCACCATCAACTACTGTGTTCCGCCTTTGCAAATTTGGTGCAATGCAAATTTAGGGTACCGCTAAAACATCTGTGCAACAGAAAGAAAATAGATTGATCTTATCTATCCACAGGAAGGCAAGGTTTGTCCCTTACCTAAAACACATAATTAACAATGTTGTATTCTTTATCTGAATGTAGACTAAGTTAGGGTGCAAACAAAAGTCTTGTGTCCAAAAATCTGACAGCACTTCTATAAAAAGCATATTGTGTGTCCTACAAACAGAGCAGCATGAATAAGTAGGCTAACTAAGCTCAGGATGTCACACCACACGTAGGATTATGTAAGAGCCTGTCACTCACAAGACATTTTAACCTTAAAGGTTGTCCCAATGATCTAATGACATGGCCATTTGGTCTGCTGAAACCCCGCCTGTCTGTACTCGCCAGTTATACATGTTCATGCCATTCCCTAAATACAAAGTCACACACATGTATGCAGCACATGCAAGCTGTTTGTTTATGCTTGAAGGCCCATGAGACGCTTAAAGCCCTAAAAAGGCAAAAACTCAACCTGCATCAGTGAACACTAACTACTTCAACATAGCAAATATCTTGCAAGAATGATGAAAAATGTGTTTAAGGACACTTAATGAAATGTATACTAAAATAGGATTACAAAAGCCAGGGGAAATTAGTATTTAACCCATCTAAATTTAAGGTGGCACAATAAAGTCCAAAATGAAAAGGAGGAGAGCACCACAATTATCTGTCTAATTCTGATGAAGCTCAACACAGCAGGCTGACATTGTGTCACATTAATGCAAAGAAAACGCTCCTGCTGAGAGGCAGTCTAATCTATACTTGTTTTGCCAAGAAATTCAGTTAACGTTACGTCAAAAAAAGAACCATCAGACATACTATGAAGCATTTTTGATTAGGCCACATCAAAGCTGATGTAGCCTCATTATAATGATCTACTCTGTGTTCATTTTTGTTAACTTGACTGCTGCATCACAAGATACTCTCCGGCTTGCAGCATCATTGGCACTACCACATAGTGTTATGTGTTCGGGTGATATTTGGGATGACAGCGGTTTTAAGGTTACCCTTCACTAAGAATGATAGAATTGACAGCAGATCCTCACAACGTGTAAAGAAATCGTTACGTTTTCCATAGTGACACACAGTACAACAAGCGAGTTAGGATCAGTAAGGTTACCAGAGTGCTGCCTTTTCTCACATCTTCCAACCTCTCCAAAACTTGCGTCAAGCTCGGGTCATCAGAGTCCACAAACCATATTGGCGGCGTAGATGGATAAGATTCCTAAAGACAGCAAAACCGAGACAGTTAACGTTAACTGTACATCAATACATTTGTCCTATAACGTTATAGTTGCGCGTCCCGGGGTTAAACAAACAGTCACTAAATAACGTAAAAATTGGGTTGACGACATTAGCATTCAGAGTGCAGTGTTAGCTAGCAGCTAAGACTGCTTATCAACACTATTTAATGTCAGGTTGTCAGACCAAAGAAAGAAAAAAAACACCTACCAAGACTGCGTAGCTCCCACTGACACTTGCTTATGAAACTACGCACAACCTGTCCCGCATAGCATCAGATTGAACATTTGTGGAGGTAACATTAGCCTGCAACCTGGCTAGCAGGTTAACCAGCTAACTTTAGCTCGCTAACGACTAACAAGAGAAGTGTATAAATCCCGGAAACACCGGCACTTGTGTTCCTGTCCCCTTACCGTTATGTTACAGTGGATAATTAACAGCTTTTCCCCCGTCACATTAAACTGGCAGCTCAGCTCGTCAGGCTTCCAGTCAATGATCCTGAAGCGTTCGTGGTTTGGATCAAAAATGGACTCCAAAAACTTCAGTTCGGCCTTCAGCCCCGACACCGACATCTTCCACGCATCTCCGGCTGGGCCGCTGGGGAGGGGGAGAAGTCGGGACTTAGCTTTTAGCTAACGTTAGCCAAAGCCACAACGCAACTTTCAGTCCAAAATTGGTTTCGAATGGCAAAGAGGTGACTGACTACACTGGTAGATGTAGCTGGATACCCAGTGCCAGCTATAAACAGCGTCCGGTCAAATGTCAGCGCAACCGGGAGAGATTTGCTGATGAAGTAGCTAACATTAGCTACCTTTCAGTTAGCATTTGAAAACAGCGCAGCGGTTGGCAAAATGCTAGCTAGCGATTTAGCGAGCTAGTCCGTTGTTGTTGTCTTTCCGTCTATTGTTGTTGTCCGCCTGTGATAACAACAGTTAAAGGCTCTCGCGGTATCCCGTAACCGTCCTCACAGTCCCATCGGACAGTTCCTTATTGGTTACGTAACCGGTGAATAATCATACCATCTCCACGACCTGAACTTATATCCCGATGTAGAGAGAGGCTAGTGTTTTTCATCCCGGTGTACAACTGTAGCTGGCCTCTTGTGGGGTTTAAAGATGGCGTTCTGCAATCTCCCCGTTCCCGCAGAATCCCAGCATTCAGCGCGTCTTCAATTTATTTGAGGTTAAGAAAATAAGTTTACAACAGCGGGATATTTAGTGAAACATTTATGCGGGTCAGTAGCTTCAGTGTGATTTTGATTGGTTTGTAATGGGAAATTTTTACATACCACAGTAAAGCTGTAGCACAGAACTTACATAAAATTGGCCCTTGCGAATCATTTTACTTTGGTACCACAAAGATGGCTGAAATTATTTAGATGACGTTTCCATGGAAATGATGCTCGATGCAGTGTCAGTCAGAAAGTTGGACTTGACTCGGTGTTATGACTCCGGATCAACAACATAATCAAACACAATCATCATTAAAAATGTAGCTTACTCACAGAAATGCACCAAAAAATAAATACATAGACTGTTGCTATGTAAATGGCTTACCTTGCTTTGTTTGACCATTTGAGCATATGAGTGTACATCATTAGAGCCTACACACTATTCCTATTGACTTGCTGTGTTATATTCAGTTGAGCACATTAGTCCGATTTGGCCTGAATGAAGCTATATGACGTAAACTCATTTGGTTAGAAATCTTAATCTGTATGTTCTTTGTCTAATATCTTAACAGACTGATCACAAGAACTGTGTCTGTATCATTTTGTTTTCAATAGGCTACATGGACTTAACAGATTATTAAAAAAAGAATGTGTGTAACAGTCACAATACTTAATATATGAAGGTCAATATGTCATAAATTTTTATACAGTATATAAAATTGTATACAACATATATACGAGCAAGGAAAAGGAGGATCATGTCCAAGAATGGCCAGCTAGTACAACATTGAAAGGAACGATAAGCAGGTGTGATATGAAGTACATCCACCTCCAAAGTTAATTCATTACTATTTGTGTTAGCCCAGCTATCTGATTTGTCTTGCATAATAGCATAATGTGTTCTTTTATTAATAGAAGCCGATTGCCAATCATATTCAAAATCTACTGTGTGTGTTCTGGTGTTTTGTCTAACTAACCAGGATAGATCACAATTTAAAAAAAGATTTTTGTAAAATATTACTTTTTAATGACCGTAGAATATAATAACATCATTCAATAAAATATTGAGCTTAGATATGCATTTGAATGGATGCTTAGACAACTGTCATTTTCCCCCAACCTGATGCATACTGGGTTCTTAAAGAAAGTCTACACGCAAGAATCCAGGAAAATACATGTCATAGTCCATACTCTCTGTGTCTTTCCCAAATAGAAACCATAAACAGTTTCAGCCTACTTGTGTATCATATCATGTCTGTAGTAGTACCTGCTGCCAACTAGAGGGTAGTGTTGGCTCGAGAGTTGAATAACTAGGGTTAGGGTTAGAGTAGGGTAAAACATGCTATGTTGTTGGGCCTGCTCTTTACTGACTGGTGGTTACTGTGTTTCAGGCTACATGAATATATGTTAAGTTCATATTTATGTGCTCCACATGTTGACATACTGTGATGGCTGAACAAATGTCCAGATTATTTGCATGTTTACCAGGAAGTTGCTCTTTGATCGCTATCTCTAGAAAAATTTGACGTGGAAATATTTTGACTTTCAGGTTGAGAGCCAGACAGGGTCAATACCAGGAAGATGGCAGAAAGTTTTCAGGAAGCAGTCCTTTGAGTCCTTGAAATCAATTAGACAGATAGTGTGGGTTTCGGGGAGGGGGCGGGGGCACACCAAACCTTAAAAGCAAACTTTAAAAGCCATCCCCTTTGTGAGGGAGAGATTTGGGAGTAGCTGACTGGCCCAGAATACTGGTGTGCTGTCGCCTCTAATTATGCTATCATGAGGTATACCTTCCAACAGAGATAACCTTTCTTTTATTTGGCCCTCTCCAAATTAGTATTCAGTGACAGACAGTGCCTCCACTGTCTGTCACTGAATACTACACAGGCAACTCACTTGAACATTAGCGGAAGAAGTTCAGTACTTGGTGTCTAATTTAGTCATATGTAATACCTCAGACCTGCTCTGACATTCAGTGGATTGAGCAGAGGAATGCAAATGTAGCTAGGTAACCCATGCCAGCGTGTTGAAGTTGTTAGCTTCAGTACTTTCAGCCCTTGAGCTACGTTGCAGTTTGAGCTTTTGGTGTTGAGGAACAACATATTGATTTGCCATTTTAGAGACCCATAAACTCAAAGGGCGGGGGTGCTTGACACACTCTTGTCCAAACCTGTGCATGCCACTGGTGATGTAGACGCAGGCCTAAGCCACCTTGCTGTCCATATGTGTTGGCAAATTCTTACATTCACTTTGTAGAATATTGCAACTGTGTGCAATAAACTCTAACAAGCTACCTGAACTCACTGAGTATGCAGTGTGGTCAGGGGCTTTGTTAATAATGGTTCCTCAGGAAAGGTCAAGGTTCCAGTCTAGCAAACATTGTAATACATTTTTATAGGGGGGGTCAACCCAGGGTAGCACAGACTTTAGCTAACCTTTCATTTTCTGACCGTACTCTTTGTGTTTTTGTCTAGTTATGTAGATTGCCTCTTCATGTGCACTTCTGTGCATGTGTGTGTTGGTTTGTGCAATGAATAATGTCATTCGGAAGTCAGGGTATCGGCCAGACTGTCATCATAGTAATTTATTCTGGGTAGGTCACAAAGGATTAAATAATTATCCTAAGCGTTGTGTTTTAAGGGTTACTTTCTCAGTGTTTCACATACTTTCTCACTTCATTTAATTGCCAGGTTTTCACTAGCAGGTTAAAGAAATTAGTTTACATTCTTGTCGGTGTGTAATTACTCTGCATTGATTGCTTATTGAGGAGACTGTGTTGAGGGACTTGTCCTCTACATGTGTCTACTGTTGGGATGTCATTTATTAGAAAATAGCAGCTGAATAACCTCGTGCCAAAAGCAATTAACCCACCACACTAAACGTGTTGCATCTTTCCACAGCTGACAGCCACCGAGAGATTCACTTCGTACTCCTGGGCATATGAATTATGCAAGAATAAGTCCTCTTAAATCTTGACAAGTCATTAATGAAATACTTGAGTAAAATACATTATGCACACATATTTTTGGGCTTCAAAAACGGATGGCACCTACGGTATTAGATCCATTTCACTCATGAAGAGGAAATGCAAATGAGGGGAGGAGACAGACAACTGAGAAATGGATTACGTTTTATATATTTTAGGCTGAGTGTATATAAAACATTCTTGGCAGAGCATATCTTCAGGGATGTCACAAAGGCAAGTGCTAAGCTTGTCAAGGGTCAGAACAAACTAAAACAAATGTCTTTGGTTGAATCCTGATTGTCTTTTCAGCCTTGTTTTATGATTGAGCGTCTGACATGTGGTTTGTCACAGTGGGCCTGTGTACACACTAATAAAGAGGCAGATTGCTGCTGTCCTCTGTGATTTATCCTGCTCTTCTGCCCTCCATCTGCACTAGACCAAAAGTTAATTTAAGCCCTGCCTTGTCTCCCCATTCCCTCCCAGACAGCAAGAGCAAATCACCTCTCAGCATTTACAACCTCTATTATTTCTTTATGAAAAACACCAGAGCTGAAGTCAAAGTGGGCAGCACGAAGGCTTGAACTTAAACCTCATTATAAGATCTAAATGCACAACTGATAGCATGTTTTATTTTCATCATCCCATTTAGATATTCTCTTACAAATTGTTGAGTGTGAATAAAAGGTAACACTTTCCCAATTAAACTTTAAACTGCATGTCTTGTTTATGTACTGTAGTTACACAGAATTAATAGCACAGCAGAAGTGAAACCGAGCCTTCCCCTTTCTGCCCTAAAGCTCTACCTCACTGAAGAGTGTACTGTCTCTTATTAGTCCACTAAAACTGTCTATCAGCAGTGTTACTTAGGAGAAATGTTACAGAAAAACAACCTCTGCATCTAAGTCACTGTGGCGTTAAACCAATGTCTTGTAGGGATTTGGAGGTGCTTAGATGTTTAGCTTTGGATACCTGAAGCCATTCCTCAACCGCCCGTTCTGCTGATTCACCACATACAGCAGGGCCGTTTGTCAGAGCACACTGCACCATTCCCACCAAGGAGGAGCGATATTCAATTTGCTTCTCGGGAACAGTGAGTATACGAGCAGAGAAAGAGAGGACAGTTCACATCCAGGGGACAGAGCCCTCATAGTGAGTGTAGCATATGTCCTTGCATCACCCACACAGCTTACTGAGATGGCGGTTCATTTACAGAGAACCTTTATCTCTCACACCCAGAGCTGGACAGTAGCCACCAAAGGCTTCATTTAGACTATACGGTACATCAGTAAAGCCTTTCTGAAAACGATCTCTCCTGTGGGCTTTTAAATGTTTATGCTGCAAGGAGTGATGACGTACATACATCCAATATACCATAATGTGGGAACTGTCCTTTAGACCAAAAGATTAAGGGAGCTAGATTAGACCCCGTTCACAGCTGTACTCAGTCTGTGCATGGTCCAATAAATGTAAATGACTTGAATTGCTTTATTTTGTGAGCGTTTATTCTGCTATGTTCTTGTCTGTCTCTTTGGAAATCTCTAATTAGTCCTTCGCACAGCTGGAATTTCTGCAGTATTGTAAATATCACAAAGCATTTCTGCCGTGGACTTTATTGGTATTATTTTACTGTTTTTGTCCGTTGAAAGTGAGGGAATCTACAGTATATGTAAAAATCAAGATAGTCTTCATCAGAACAGTTGATCTTGTGTGCCGATTAGGTGGCAGTAAAGCAGAAACATATGAACTATATTGCAATGCCAATTCATCTCTATAATAGATACAATCTTAACGCATACAGTATGGAGCCCAATAGCATCAGCGGCAGTCTTCCCAATCTACTCTCTCTATGGCAGGAGTGATTAGGCCAGCGAGTAGCACCTGTGCACAGCCCTCCAGGCTTATTTCCAATATCCAGTGGGAGGTGTCCTCCTGATACTGACAAGCATCTTGGGAAACTGTCCCCCAGAGGACCATGATAGTTTTTCACTGAGGTTTTCACAAGATCCTGCAAGAGCATTCCATCCAGAACACTGGCTAAAAAATGTAACTGAAATGCTGATATGATGAGACAGCAAGCAATGTGAATATTGTACAAAGCTGAAAAATAGAAATCATTTTGGGCCACAGAGTTTAAATCCTTGTACTGGTGTGAAAATCTGCTTAGGGCAAAAACTGTTGTTTGTGTTCAGTCACAGAGAGCAAGACTTATAATATGCTCTTGTTAATGTTGGTGCCTACCATAAATTAAAAGATAAATTAAAAGATTAGGTAGCCTATATTATAGATCAAGAATATATTGTATTATACCAATCGGTTTTATACACTTTTTATGTCTTCCAAAACATAATTACATTAAAAAGGCACTTGTCATTTCCATGGGTCTTAGTCGACTTAAGTGTTTTCTTCAATGAGCCCATAGAGGGCCATTACTCTCAAATAGCACTGAATAAAGAGTAAATGTCACCTTGAACTTCAGCGGTATCACCAGAAGTGTCTCAGCAGTCGCTTTACTTCATCAGTAAAAAAGTTTTGTGCTATAGAGTCAAGTTCGAAGAAGAGCACATGTGTAAAACGTTGTATTTAAAAGCATATTATATGAAAATGTAGGACGGTGATCGATAAATCCCTTTGATAAGCTGTTTGTGATTCATTAATTATTATCACGTTTACATTATAGTCAGTGTGGAGACTACACAAGAACAGCAAAAATAAGTGCAAGAACAATGAGAGAAACAGCATCTATAAAACTATCTCCTTTAATAATGTAACCCTTCTCATCAATGGTGCTGTGAGATCAGGACAGTGTGGCATACCTTGTATACCTTGCTCCTTGTATAATAAAATACCAAGCATGAACCCAGATTAAAGCCGTTATACAAGAGGATATATAGAGCACAAGTGTGGGAAGAGCCAGGTTTAAGAAGAAGTTTATTGTGAACTGCATTATCAAAGCATGAAAGGACGCAAAGAAAAATTGTTTGATGGCAATCCTAATATTTTGTGAAGTCATGTATTTTTTATATGTTTGGATTATGGATGATGGTAATGGATAAATGGACTGTGTTGTGCCAATCTAATTGGATAAGGGTTATCTGTGGGGCATCGCTGTTCAGTGGGATCTGTTGTTCCTCCTGTGGTCTAACCAAGTAAACAGCTGCCTAATCACATTCAAGCCAAAGTCTATTTACTTTCTGGGGCACTGCTGCTCTGGCAAGAGGCAAAATGGGCTGGTGGAAGGGGTCTCGTAAATGAGTGCACCACTGCCAATCTATCCGTCCTAATGCTATACAGTTTACAGGGCCAGTGAGAGACCCTGACAGGCTGACAATGGGAGAGGGAGGCCCAGCTTAAATCAATTAGCTAAGAGGACAAATATTATCTAAATCATACCCTGCCTGGCCCTGGGCAACAGGCCTGAAATGGAAGGCACATGCAGGCAGAGAGTAGCACTTACTCAGTCCTGGCCAGAGTTATGATCGAGGTGCTGACAGTTAAGCATATACTTACCATATCAACTAGCTCAGGACAAAGCAGGCACCAAAAGTCAAATTGGAGATCAAACTTTGAATAAATCATTTGCCTCATCAATCAAGACAAGGTTAATTTCCGCTGCATTAGAGTGAGTGTACAGTACGTCCACTAAGCCTTTTGGCATTGTGAATCTAAGCCAGATGTTTATCGTTTTCATCTGGATCATGTTTAAGTATCTCGGTAGAATTACAGGGATTGTCGTCTGACAATGTTTGTGACTCTCCAAAACAGATAATCCGTTTTGTACACTATGCAGGTTTGAGCTTCTCTCTCAAGTTCTCTTTTCATTCTCCACACAACTATTTCCGTCACTCTTCTTGTGTACCACCAATTGCAGCACCATGAATTCCTTTAAGGAAATTTTGTACAACGTATTTAGTCAAAAACATACTAAGGCGTTTATGTGCATCTCGATGAGTTGAGACTCAAAACGTCTCACCTTGGGTGTGGGGTTATATACATTTGTCTCAGTCTGTCAATGTGTACTCTGATTTGTGATTGTGTGCAAGAATCTGTAAATGTGTACTCCTTCCACTAAGCCAACATCCTCCTTACTGTATGTGCTACACTCTTGGTATTGTTTACTGTAATAGGATCTAATGTCGTGTGTGTTAAGTGGGGCTTAGTTCTCCCAACAGATTCATTGCTATTGCTTGGAAATCTACAAACGCCCTAAAATAGACTTTTCCAAAAACATTTTGCTGAAAAACAATTTGCCCTGAATTGTTAGTTTTGTGACTAGCTAACTAACCCAACAAATCCTGCTTCGCAAGACAGGCTGCTCGATCCTTTAACTTTCTTTCATGGGTGAATCGTGACAGGCGAGGCAATCTGGAAAGTTTCCAAGATTGTCTTCCACCTGTCTAACTGTCTGCCTGTCTTGTCCTGTGAGTATAGGCGGGTGTGGAGAATAGGGCGGGATATCATACAATGAGAAAAGGTGGGGACATGTGGTGGCAGTGCTGAGAAGCTGTATGTGGCAGATAACCACCACCAATGATTCTGATCACAGTGGAGACTTCAAGAAGGAGAGCGTCTCAAGAGGAGCAACATACCATCTGGAATCCTGCGAGCTGTGACACATCCAATTTACCTCTACCTGTGGACCAGTCAGTAACCTCTCTGTAGTGCTCAACAGGCCAACAGCCAGAGAGATTAGATGTAGTCAGACCTGACAAGACACACTTTTCAGACAGGTCAAATTGCTCACTACAGTAGAGCAGAGCATATTTAAGATTGCAACTATCTACTGATGCTATTAAGTGATGCATTCACAAACCCACAATGGCTTGATGTACATGTAGGACATGAGTCTACTGTATCTGAATATAGGAAACATAAGAATGTTTTCTAAGGTTCTTATTAGCCTGAGGTTGTGTCAAACCTTTCCTTTGGACGTCCTCCACATCAGCTACACACATCATACTGTAAATGAAAAGGGAATCTTTTTTTTAAGATTAGCAGTCCAGACTAAGTTAAGCAATGGTAGGATTACAACATAGATACATAATCAAGCCAAGGACATTGCCCTATCCTCGCTCTCTGGTCTAATGTCAAGGAGAGGCTCTTTTATTCATACCATCTTGATTGTTAAACTGGGGATAAAAAGTCATAAATCACATTTTATAGCAGGAAGATTTGTATCTAATAAATCATTTAGCTAATGTCTTCATATTAGACAAATAAAAGAAAACCAAAGCAATACAATGCCACATTAAAGAAATAAATCACCTTAGAATTACATTAGATGTCTAATTAACACTCAAGGGCATAAGATATGCGAATGTACCCCTCACTTCTGTTAATTCTACACTGTGTTTTTGTCGATATAATGCTAGTCCATTCCTGTTGTATATACTGTCATTTAATTTTTTTATTGTAGTTTAAAATAAAATAACAAAGGCTGCAAACAGCACAGATGTTTAAAAGAATAGTTCGACATTTTGGGAAGTCTGCTTTTTCACTTTCTGACCAGGGATGGTTTTAACACATTTTGTCTCAGCACTATAACTCACTGAATTTGTGTGTTAGAGCTCTCTTAAATATTGACACAAAGTACCCTTACAAATTTCAATGTTGCCAACTTCTCCAACTATATCACAGATGACATAGATTAATGTCAAATACTAAGTTCTATTGTTACAACCTGCCCCACTACCGGGGTGAGTTGTAACAATAAGAGTGAAGAATTAATAGTTGAGACCACACCATAAAATATGCATCTGAAGAAATGTAAT
Organism: Coreoperca whiteheadi; assembly: GCA_011952105.1. Classification (NCBI taxonomy): domain Eukaryota; kingdom Metazoa; phylum Chordata; class Actinopteri; order Centrarchiformes; family Sinipercidae; genus Coreoperca; species Coreoperca whiteheadi. The sequence continues at coordinate 24,777,270 of CM022485.1, forward strand.
GTGCACGTGTCAACACGTGTCAAAATCTTCATGTGGTTCACCAAGAACAAAAATAACTCACCACTGACTTTTAAATCACGTTAAGAATAACTGTTACAATAATGAGCTGTTGCTGATACTTTGCTCCATTTATGTTTAAATAAAACTCAAATCTGTTCTGGTCAAACAGGCTAAATTAATACATTATATTGTTTATGTGTAGTTATGTTTATTAGACTTAATTTTAGCACAATGCACTGTTCTGAAAGCCTGCTGCCTCTCTGCACATTTGGGCAGTGTAAGATGTTACTGTATGAGGTCATATTTATTGGGATTTATGTAAGCCTTGTGTCCAATTCTTATCTGTTTTAGATTAATGGAGAATCATGTAATTGTTTTGAACAATGAAAGGCAAAACGTCAGCTTTCACCAGATTTGGCCCACAAGCCGTTATTTGCTGACCACTTCTATAAAGTTTTAGTTTTGTTCATTGAGGTTTTATAATTTCTTGCAGTATCTGCTCAGTGTCACATGGCAGATGGGGACAGACCTTACTGTCTTTTCCTCCCTCACCTCATCTGATGTGTTCAGTTGTCATTACAGGGTTAGTTGTAACGCTTTTTAAAAAACCATCCCCACCCCTGTCAGCCACTGTTTGGCTCGCTGTAGCAGCATGGTGGTTTGAAATTAACATGGAGGAAATGCATCACATTTTACCCATGAGACTATACTCTCGAATCTAATACAAGTTACACAATTCTAACTTCAACAGTATCAGTACTAATCAAAATATAGACGTGTCCAAAAATGACTTTCTAACCTGAAAATCACTGTTTTGGTTGTAAAATTTGCATACTTCTTCACACAGCTATGAAATTGCACATAGATCCCTTCTTGGTGATAGTGGTGCTGTTACAACCATCCCTTTGTTACAACCAGTTCCTGTCTCCTCTACGGTGAATATGAAGCTAAAGCAAGCAGCCGGTTGGCGTAGGTTAGCACAAAGTCTGGAAACAGGTGGAAGCAGCAGTGGTAATACACTTTTCCAAGCAACACCACTAAAGCTCACAAATTAACATTTAATGTCTGCTGTTATTTGTTTAAGCTGTTAAAATAACCAAAGTGTAAAAATTAAAATTTGTCATTTTACAGGGGTTTATGTTTCATACTATTTCAGACATGAGCGTGGTATTGAATTTCTCATCTAACTCTGTAATCTCCATAAAACGGATAAGTGTATTTCCCAAACTTTTGCGTTCTACTCATACATTGCATGCAATCAAAAAAGTCACTTTATACAGTTTAATTTGCACGTAATGTTTGCACAAAATGGCAGGCGCTGTTAAAACGGTTTTCATAAAATTCAAGAAAATTGGGTCTGTAATTGCTCTGATCTTTCATTGTTAATACTGCAGTGCTGGCTGGATGGATGGGTTGGGAATGCAACAAACTTGTACTGACTACCCAAGCAGGGCATGCATCGAGATAACCTAGTTCCATTTTTCTCTGTACATCAAGTCTCCCATATGACAAAAATCATATTGCTACATAATTCAAGATCACAGTATCTGGTGCAATATGCAGGACAGACACAGGATGGAAAGCATCTATGAGCCCCAATATCAGTGAAAATATCCTCTTCGTCTAAGGGTATTTGCTTTCAGCTAATTGATGGATGGTTGGATTTCCATGTGGCAAATGCAGATTCACATCCAATCTGTTTCACTTTTTTTGGAGTAACTACCAGCCAAGCTGCCTGTGGTTCGTTGATTATCTCTGCGCTGCATCATTAGCAGCCAGTCCAGACAGACACACAGCAATCAGTCACTTTGCCATCTGAACCCAGCCCCCCAGGATGAGCTCTCTGCGATGATGAGGGCCTCTGTGGTCCTTTGGGTACCATGGATGACAGAGAGGCGTCATCCTCTCAATCCCTGTCCCTGGAGAGCTGGTTTGCTGGTAACGCAGACACCGAATTGAATCACAGAGATCTTGGCCAAATGTACAGACATCATTAACCCAAGATACTGTATCTACTGAGCAATGGCTAAAAGGATATAGTTACATTATGAAAGCTCCAGTCACATACAGGTCAGTAACATCAATCACGCAACTGTTCATTCTATAATTAAGTTTCCAGCAACTCCTTATGACTTCAACTCTCTGTTTTAGTGACTGTGATGTTTTATGGTGGTCAAACCAATGGATTCACATGGATCCAAGTTTTGAAAATGAACTCACATGAAATTCAAACACGAAAGAACAATTTCTGAGAGCAGCCTGAGCATTTTTCTTCAAAACTAATGGATACTGAGTTTCCCACCTTAACCAACTGTGGACTAAATTTAGTGCTCCTAAAGATGCTTCATCCCACGGGACCGCCCTCATAGTGGTGTATTACCCATTTCACACTCCTAGTCAGGCCCGTGCAGGTCATTAACATGTCCAGCGTTGATAGCCATTGATTCAATCTGCACATAGCTCTGACCCTGCTATGAGCCCCAGGAGAGGAGCTCAGCTTCCAAGGTCCAGTAACACCAGAGTTGCACTGTCAGTACTCCATCATAATTATGTCCAGCTAGGACAATTGTCTTCGGTTCTTCCTGTTTAACACAAATGACTCCAGAGGATTGAATGTAGCATTAGGATTGTTCATCTTGCAATTTCAATGGCACACAGCAGAAAGACATTTTATTTCCAAAATGAACAGAGTGAACAACATGGTTGTGTGCAATACATTACTAGAATGCACTTATTCCATGATGAAGTTGTATGCACCTTTGGGGACTGGTTAATAATTGTTTTTCCATAAAACTAAATGCCAAAAAAATCTAAATGATGACTTCCAATTTTTGTTATAATATTGTAAAAAGGATTTCGTTATCTTGTTAGTGGAGTACTTAATCTTTGCTGTTCACAGATATTGGTAACATGTTACAGTTACGGTTAGTCATAATCCACCTCTTCAACGTGGAGTGCAGGTTTTTAATGCTTTAGTCAATTTTTGTATGTAAGGTGAGCAACTATCAATTTTTTGAATCTGCATCATCAATCATAAACCACTAACTACCATTTGTTTTCCTCTGCCTGTCTAGTACAGGTAAATACTAAAACAGAAGACTGGAAAATACACCTCTTTAACATTTCCCCACAGTGACTTGCATGAGGAGTATATCACAAATATTTTCCAACCAAGATCTGTAAACTATGCACCAGATTTGGCTTTATTTCATAATCATGAGAGCATTCTCTCTCAAGGTGTCACACATTTTTTTCTTTCCATGATTTGCTCTTTACCTCACATTGTCTGAGGTCATTGACAGTGAGGATTTTAAATCAGCTGGATTTTATGAGGCCGTCGCAGTGCCTCAGACAGCTGAGGCTACGCAGTGATGACCTGGCTTCTTTTTCTGTACCATCTATCTATCTACCTGCCTACCAACCTACCTCATTCTTGTTTATTTTGTTTTTTAACTTTGTCCCTCCCAGCATTCATTTTGTTACCGACATCTACCTCTTCCTTGCGGCCAAAGCAGCGGAAAGAAAAGATTTACAGATAGACACAGTTTGCATGCCTTTGCTTCAATCGGGCTCTTGTCTAGGAGCTCTTAGACACACCTTTCTAAGCACATTAAGATCTCATCTAGGGCAGAAAGAATTGATTCCAGTCAGCTGTGATTGTGGGGATGCATGTCAGTAAATAGTGCCTATGTAAGAGACCTCACAGTGAAAATGGGATCCAACAGTTAACACAGATGTACCATTGAAGCGTTTTGTCATTTAAACTACACACATGCAGAAAACCTTGTGCAGTCAGACGAAAATACGCCTGCACATAAATGAACCTGTGCGTACACAAACTCATGTTTGTGCACACGCTATTCTACACATACGCCAGCTTTTCGGTGTACTGTGAGATCTATGACCCAGTCACATTTTTAAAATGCATTATGTCTCCAGATCACCATTTAAAAAGCTATTAATTTCTTTCAGTATAACAGCCAGCAAAGTATAGTCTGTCACCCGTTCAGTTTCTTATCTGTGATGTACGATTTGTTAAACCAGCCTTTCAACTTTCAATCCACTTCAGTGAAGGCTTTGATGGCTAAAATGACCAGACAAGCTCCTTGACTCTGGACGTTAGGAGAAGGCCACCTCTAAATCAGATTTCTGTGGGGGTAGAGGAGATCAGGACTGCCCAGACCAATTAATCCCTTCAGGATTTGTGGGGCTGCGCCTCAAGACAGGTGTGGTTTAACACCCCTCCCCTCCCTGTAACAAAAAAATTGGCACTGCATAGTACATTCAGGAGGTCACATTAAGTCCTGCTCTATCTGCAGGTGTCACGTAAGACCATTTATCTTCCTCACTCTTGCTGTATATTGGACACCACACTCGGGAGCAGTCTCACCTTCCTGTCTATCACTGAGAAGCTGAATACATTAATGGACAGGCTAATCTGTCTTCTCCAGAGACCATCCATTACTGACCACTCATTCTGACGCAAAAGATATGGACTGCTGAGATAAAATCCCCCACTGGTTGACTATTGCATTATTTTGCTCTCCGTTCACATTTCTGTTACTGTTTTTGGTTTCACTTTATTTGGACAGTCTGCCTACAGATAGTTTTTAGAGTATTTTTACATTTCAGCAGCTTATTAGTGGAGATTAAACAGTTCAAGGTTTAGTTCTAAGTTTGGTTAGGCACAAAAAACATCTTGGTTAGGGTATGTCCATGTATTGTCATATATACTCTATTGATAATCTGTTAAAACATCTACAGACAAACGAAATAGTTGAAATGTTACAAATATAAAAGTGTGACCCTGTTTGTTAGTTTTTTGTGGAGAATAAAAGCTAGCCATTAGGCATGTGCAAAAATGTTGGATGTAGCATAATAATGTGTATAAGAGTTTCACCTCATATGATAATGCCCCCCAATATAATGTCCGTCCCAACACAGTGCCTTTTATAAAACAGTCGATGAAAATGGTTTGCTTGGAGGAATATGAATCAATGAACAATAAGTAATTATTTTTGTGGTCAGTGTTTAATGCATTTTTGCCAAGTGGAAGTGGCCAAGTGGAAGTGCTAAACATTGGATGTCTTCCAGTGGCCATTGATGAGTAATTCAAGTGATAGGCCTCAAATGATCAGAGCGCTTTCAGTGATATCAGCATAGTACAGGTGTCAGTATATTTATATGGTAAATACAACTATATTTACATTAATTTAGGTTCTCTGTTAAAGCACTGTTTTCTCAATTCTGACCACTGGTGGAAGTATTCAGATCCCTTACCGGAAGGTAAAAGAAGCAATGCCACAATGTAAAAAACACTCAATTACAAGAAAAGGTCTTGCAGTCAAAATTTTAAATAGAAGTACAGATATATTAGTATCAAAAAGTATTTAATGTATGAAAAGAAATGATTAACTCTCGCAGAAAAATGGCTACTTATGACCAGCGTTATAGTATTAAATACTGTATTACTGGACTCTTAATATTGATGCATTAATGTGTAACTGGCATTTTACTTCTAGCTGGTCAAGGTGGAGCTAATTATATTTACTCACTTAAATAATCATATTTTTTGTATGTTTCTTAATCTTGATCTGCGAAGTAACTAGTAGCTGTAAAAGAAATGTTTACATATATTTCCCTATAAAATGTAGTGGTGAAGAATAAAGTACAAAGAACCTTAAATGAAAATACTCAAGGAAAGCACAAGTATGAGTTTGAGTATGAACTTGAGTGTGAATTTTACTTTACATACATGTTAATCTTAATGCGCTTGAGTGAAGCAATGTTCAGAAGAAACATGATAGGAAGCTATCAACAAACACACTCATGTATTTATGGATATGCACCTCGACAAATATCCATAGTTGTATCCATAGATCATCATCATAAAACTAAAACATCTTACATGAACCAATGAGATGGGCTGATCCTCCTGCAAGCAATGGACGGTGGGCGATCGATATCTTCACATGAGGCTGCGACTCTCTGGCACAGGAGCCAAGCACTCCAGGTAATGAACTGCCTGTTTGATATATATCCCTCACAGGGTGGGATTGCAGTGGTGCAACATGGTACTGCAACAGCAGCAATTCTTTGATTAGCCATTTCCCTTCCATCACGCTTCCATGGCACACAGAGATATCTCTCTCTCTCACGCACACCCACACACACACAGACACACACACACACACACACACGCACACACACACACACACACACACACACACACACACAGCCAACGTGTCAACATGTTCGATGTCAGACTGTCATGTGGATCCTGCAGGATGCTGACAGATTTCATACCACACTACAGAGACAGTCATAAGTCAAACAACCCCTTCAGAGTACAGCATCATTACATATCTGATTTGTAAAGACAGGTGTATTTCACTTTTTCAGCTTGGTTTTGGTTTTCTTTATTGTCTTCTGTTGAGGTTAAGCCAGGGTCGGTATTCTAGTCCTTTCTCTTGGGGTGAGATGTTTTAAGTGTTTTAAACCACTTCTTTGCCATTTAATTCCATCAGGACAAAGTATTAAATGTTTACTCAAAATAGTCAATACTCAAATTAATTCCTTAAAACGAGAATGGGGCTTTGAATGTGGAGCCAAATGGAGAGTTCTGGGGGTTTTGGTCTCTCTTTTCGTAATGCCATGCCAATACATACAATTTGTAACCACGCCAGGCTAGTGGTAATGACACCCTTAAACAGTTTGAACCATCAGTAGAAACAATTAACTGACTTTTCTTTTACTAAACTCTATTCAACTCCACTGAAATGTAAAGCACGGAGAGGTTGTCAGTCTGCCAGATATGTTTGGCTCCTCAGAGCTGTTTCCTGTTTTTATTGTGTCCACTGAGAATCGAGACAGGCTTCCCACTGGAGTGAACTTGATTAAGATGATTTAGGGACGTGAGCAAAAGGCTCTTTAGGCTACAGAACACTTCACATCCAGAACAAAACAGCAGGGCCTCTGCAGACATGCGAGCACACCAGCCCATCTACATAAAATACCCTTTCGATAAAATATGCTCTGACCCTTGAACTTGTTATTACACATAGTGCTGCATTTTATTCTATTGTTTAACTTATTATAAGTGGCTCTGAGTGTCAGAAAAGACATTTTAAAACTGGGGACTTTTTTGTAGTTTTTGCAACAATCATGATTTACATTTCTTGAACACATTGTGTAACTATATACAGGGAGATCCACCAATTAGCTAAGTTAAGACATAAAATATATTAATTGATATTATTTGACCCTGGTATGTTGTGCTTTACACAGTTGGTATTTTATTTGTCATGGTTCTGTCCTATTAGATTTTGCTGCTGCAATGACCCAATTTTGCCACAGTTATGCTTAAAGAACCCCTCCAAACATGTTGAAAGACATTTGAAAATACTCTGCTTGGAATGATGATTTGTGTCTGATCATTTTTTTCAACAAAAAAGTTCAATTACCTAGTTAAATACTGCATAAAATGACACCTACTCCTCCCCCCTCACTGAAAAATCTAGAATCTATGAACATGCAAATAGTTTTTGTTTCAAAAGTTTAACTACTGGACACAAGGTGTATCCTACTCCACTGAAGTAGTCCATGCTACCAGACTAGTTGAGATGTCACAAAATAATCTTGTACATATACGTCATAAAGTCAGATTTAAGCAGGGCATAGAGGAACTTTGCCCCTTCAGCAGATTAATGTGAAAACAACTCTGAACATACATCATTCTGCATGTATCATTTTGAGTCGAAGGGAGGCTTGAAAGTTCCGTTGTCTGTATCTTACATTCAATTTTCTTCTTGTATCTTAATATGCTTTATGCACATATGATAGAATGCCTAAATTACACGATATTCTAACATGTTCACAGTGACAATACTAACATGTTCTGTAAGTGTAGTGTTTACTCTGTTCTCCATCTTTAGAGTGTTAGCAGGCTATCATTTGCTAATTAGCACTAAAAACAAAATACAGATAAAGATTATGGGAATTGGGAATGTCATTAGTTTTGGAGGTATTTGGGCATAAATCAAATGTATCAACAAATTAAAGATGTTGCTGCTAGATGAAAAGTCAAAATCTCTAAATTGATTACAATTCATCCTGAGGGGGACATGAATGTCTGCACTAAATTTAATGGCAATCCATCCGATGGTTGTTGAGATATTTCAGTGTGGACCAAAGTGGTGGAACAACCGACAGAAAGACTAACTTTGCTTTCCATCGAGCCACGCCATTGGGACGGTTAAAAAAAGATGTGACACAAACTGGCTTACATATTTTTGCATCAAAAGCATTAAAGTGCCTGGTAGTGGTAGTGAATGGTGTGGCGACAAAGCTTTGCTTTTTGTCGCTGGGCTTTTACTTGATGGCACTTAAACCTTTAAAATGTTGCACCTTCCTAATGAAAAAGGAAAGCTTGCACTTCATGAATCAGAGGATCCAGATCAGATTTTTCCCCCAGGGCCTCGTTACTGGGGTTAATAAAAGAGAGCCGCCAGCATCTCCCTTGATTCTCAAATAGTGTGCCTGCATACAATAAAATGTAATGTGGGATGTGTAAATATATATACATGTATGTATATATACAACCATTTAGAATACATTATCAGAGAGGACAGCCATTTGGGATTTGGCAATTGAAACATGAAAACCTGTTTGCAGCAACACACTAGTCATCAAACAAATTACCAAAAGTACATTATTTTTTACATTTATTTATCCTGGGATGTTCAACCAAGCACAACTGATCTTATCAGATTTCTTGTTTTAAATTCACTGCTGGGAGCTGCTTAATGCAACTTGCATACTTAGCAGTTCATACTATCAGTTTACTCTTTCTGAATCAAAGAGTTGTTTTTTTTTGTCAAGAAGTTAAGAAAAAGAAGACCAGAATCCCATCTGCAACACCCCTTTTTGTAATTAATGAAGTATTTATCTGTCCATTAAAATATTAGTGATGGGATCCTTGGCTTTTATCCAAAGTTCAAAGTAGGCGGCCATTTACAAACTGTGAGAATGGACTTCACAGTGAAGTAGGAGACTTCTCGTGTCCAGCAGTTAAACTTTTGAAACAAAAAAATATTTACATATTCTGGATTTTTCAATAATGGAGAAGGAGTCGATACAATTTTTTAAGTATTTAATTAGGTCAAAGTCCAAGTAAAAACCATCAGACACAAATCATTAGTCCATGTTTTTATATGTCTTAAAGAATGTTTGGAGGGGACCTTTAACCGTACGTTGGATGCTGCACACAGATCATAAACTGATCTCTGATGTTGACAATGAACATTTATTGTGCGATTTTTGTCTTCTGTGTAAACAATATGTTTGACACATGTCAAACAAATTAACAAACAGTCCAGTCCCTGGTCCTGTCCCCTTCGACCTGAAAATAACAAGTGAGGGTTAAAACCTAATCAGCTGCCATTGATCTGATCTCAGTGATCCAGAATAGAAGTCTTTGGCGTTCAAATTTATAACCCCAGATGAGTCCTTGGGGTTGCTCTTCATGCCTGATACTGTTCCTTTACTGGCCATTATAATGAGGCTTTAAGCAGCATGGTGACAGTAAATCTGCTACGCTAAGATTGCACTGCTCCTGGTCTGACTGGACCTCACCTCACTAAACCTCACATCCAGGAAACAGAGAATCATTTATTGTTCCTCTCCTGAGCACTCTCGCCAAAGCAGTGTGAAGTCGGCAAATGATCGCAAGTCACCACCATCGTCAACTAATGTTTCTTGGTGGGAAAAGAATTAGGCCCAGATGTGTAGATCTTGTACCCGGATGTCTGCGTTGTCTTATTGAGGATGTAGTTTGGCAAAAGCTGTGAGGACAGGAGCCTTGTGCTGGCGTGTGACTACATGCTGGGCTCAAGACAAGTAGCCTACATGAAATAGCATAAAACTTAAATATTTTAAGTCCGTAGAAAGTCCTCAGGTATGATCTTTGGAGGTATACAAGGTATTGTGTTTGTGTGCATTTTCTGTAGTATAGCACCATGCTGGATTCATACATATACAGTCATTTTTTAGGGTGTGGGGGCAACATAGGTCAGATAAATAAATATGGGTCATACTAAGTGCCCTGACCGCGTAGTATTAGGCCACTTCACTAACATTCAGGCTCGTCCTCACCAATTCCAAGTGCTAAAGTAGGCCTATATGTTTAGAATTTGCAAAATACAGCGAATAACATGTTCAGTAGTATATACTGGATATATAATCTACCATCTAAAACAGCTGCTGAGCTGGTGTAAACTTGCAGTAGCTGAGCACAGACCGGGGTCAGGACCTGCGGGACTTGCTGGGGACGGAGAGAGCTGCGCGCCAGGGCTGGCTGCTGCGCGTTGTCGGTGCCCGAGGAGAAGACCCGTTTGCCCAGAGGAGACCCGGTGAATTTTATGGGGCGGATTGTTGGAAAGTAACCCCAAGACGGATCAGCAACTCGCTGTCGGGTAAATGCATGATCCCCTTTTCGGGCGTCAGCACAGTGCTGATCAAGTGTCCAAAGAGTGAGCGCGAATGAGTCCGGCATGTCCGAGAGGAAGAGCGCTGAGCACCGCAGCTGCGAGGCTTCATCACTGACTTCATCTCCCGCGGATCAGATGGTGCCGAAAAAATGACTCGGGCTCTCTCCATCCTCGCTTACTTTTTCTCTTTGATTCACTGTAAGTGTGTCTTTCTTTACGTTTTCTGACTCAACCTGCTAATATAGCGTGTTCTAGCCTGCTCTTGTACCCGTGTGTCAGCTCCAAATGTATTTGGGTGAAAGGAGTAATTTTCTTTCATTTAATGTCCAAAAGTCGAATCGCAGCTTTTAAGACAAGTGTTCGGTGCAGTGGCTCAGTTGCATAGCTTGAACTAAAAAGCAAAGACACAGAAAGACTACCCCAATTGTCGTAAATTAATTTGAAAATTTAAAGTACATTTTAGTATACATTAAAAACACATGCATGCATAGCATAAACAAACATTTTTTTGCATGTTCAGCTGAGATATGATACTACTGTATTTCAACACAGGATCTCATCAGGGGCAATTTGATGAGTCAGTTCTGCTATCAAATGTGACCTGTAGTCACCAAATCAGCAATCAGCAGCTATCATATGAAGGTTTGGGATATTTAGTGATGGGTCACAACCAATAGGCATCTACAACATATACAACCAAGACGTGGAAACAATATTAGAAACAGCTTCCTAAGCCTATAAAATTACTGCAACAATTTCTGGAAACCTTTGTGCTTGCCTTCCTTTTTTTTTTTTTAACTTCTCCAAGATCACTATTTTACATGGCCAAAGTGGGTTTACTTGGTGAGATCAGTGGGACTGAAAGTATACACTTTCAGAATAAGTCTATCCACTTAAGTGATGAATCCTCATCTGTGTGTCACTTATATTATACATATTTTTTCTCCATATAAAAGGAAGGAAGAAAAAGACAAGGAAGATGATTTGATAATGCCCTGATCTTATTAATACTGTTTATCATATAAGACGTGGAATACAAAGGAATAGAAGATAAAAAAAATATCTGTTTCTACTTTGTGACACCTCTGTCCTTTGCCTTTGCCCCGTGTTTTGGTTCATTTACACACTTCATTATGCTCTCGGGTCTCCTACTGTATTACCTTTTGGTAGAATAATGTTTTTCAGTGTGTTGTGCGGAGTGACCTTATCAACTCCACCACAGCTGACTCTAGCATTGCATTAACATGCCTGACCTCACTCTCAATCAACGTAATGCCAACACAACACTTATGAGACACAATTTTACACATTAAACCTACACACACATGCACCCACAGAGGCAATTCAAGTTTGGGTGGTTTGCCAGCGGTCTTTACCTCTGGGGAAGGCAGAGCTTGTTTGACTCTGGTCTCCAAGGGCTTTGGCAACACACCATCTGTTAAAGAGAGCTGTGGAGGTCCGACTGTGTTGGATGGGACGTCATGCCACGCCCTGCAAAGCCCCAGGAGTCTGTGGGCTGATAGTGACACAAACAGTTTGATACTCTGCAAGCGGTAAAGCATTGGTGTTGAAGTAATTGAAGTAGGAAGTATTCTATAATCTTCTGTTGTGAATCTATTGTATATACACAACATCTATTGCATGTCTGTCCATCCTGGGAGAGGGATCCCTCCTCTGTTGCTCTTCTTGAGGTTTCTATCATTTTTTTCCCCTGTTAAAAGGGTTTTTATCTCTGAGGTTCTGCAGCCATAAATATCACTCTGCTGACTATTGACGACGGCAGCGATTCTTCAGTAAGAGTCCCACCTCATTGGAGTGTTTCCCCTGAGTCAGTCGACTCAGCTACTCCGCACCATGTGGGGGCATTAATAACCAGTTGCATGCAAAGAAAATGGAAGAGCTAGTGCTACGTGTATTCATTCTGCTCCAGATGAGAGGCACCAATCATCAGTTTCAATCAGGCTTGTCTTCACCCCTGAGATGGACATAATTTATCAGGGATTGAGGTGGAGTGTAAGTGTTGTAATTCATAACTTATTCTCATTTGAAAGATACATCCAGTGGTTTGGCTTTAGGCAAAAGCAGAATTATTAACATGCTGTGAAATTATCTGCCCTCCCAAATGTAATAACTTATTTGGAAATTACTTTGGGGCCTTCATAACATTTCAATATAATTTCCACAACACAGCCATCCCTGGATTTCTTAATTGACAGCAGTCGTTTCCCTCATACGTGCAGTTTGTATGACGTAGTCAGACACATTTTGGTGTACAGATAGAGGAAGGACAGTATTTTTACTCAACGGATGTGTTCACTTCTGTTACGCTCTCTCTCTCTCACAATACTTGTTGGTTGGATGGTTTTGTAGATATCAGGCATGGATGTGAGGACGGTGAACGAGAGCAGGTGTTGTGTGTATAAAGTCTGCAACTGTACATCCAAAAGATTCAACAGCTGACCTGTCCCTATCTACATGTAGCCTGGTGTCTCTATGGATTAAATTGATATTGGACCAGTATCATATAGTAAGGCTGCGGAAGTCAGTGGTGGATAGTCGTGTAGCTTCCAGCTTTTAATGTACTAGACCGTGAGTTCATGTGCTGTCGTGGACCAAAAGTTAATGTTGGCTTTTAAACAATGCAACCACAATCTTTCCCTAACATTAAAGACACAGTGAAATAAAAAAATACATTTTCCAAGTTCTACTTCTGTGTCTTTGTGCCAGTCGTTCAGTTGTCGTGCCAAATACATGTACAATAATGTATCCAATAAAATGTGATTTGGGGGCAACTAGCTAACATCATAAAAAAAACGCACTCGACCGTTAGGTACCAGCTGTAGCAGCTCTCAGACTAATATCATGGCTCAGAGGAGTGTTTGGATATATCAGTTGGCAAAAGCTTTGTTTACATTTTCACATGAGCATGTTTCAGGTGTAATTTTTTAATTCTTCCCTCATCCTGATTGAGGTGTAGCTGGAGGCCAATAGTCCTCTACAGCTCCATATCGCAACACCATATGTGCTAAGCTACGCCCATTCTGAGTGATCCAATAAAATCTGAAGAATGTGATTTAAATTCCGCTCGTAATTACATCATGTCCACATATTACACTTCACTCAGAAACACATTACAGAAGCTAAAGACGCTTCAATGTCTGTTTCACTGTGACTTTAAACTTACCATAATAATACTTTTGCCAAACATCAGCACTGAACATAATATGGGGTTTTGCTAAATTGTCCACTATCAACATTCACTAAACACTACACTAAAATAACTCTTTGATTTCACACTGTGAAGGAGATTCTTTGTGAGCTAGTCAACTCTGATGATGAAGAAGGTTTCAGGAAACTCAGGATGTCTTACACAGCATATATCAGCAGTATCAGCAGTACAAGGTGAAGCCCAGTGTACTGTCAAAACCAAGTCTGAAGATTTCTTCCTGGTCCACAATATTTATCCCTTACTAGCCCTATAGAGTGTAATGTGTTCTCCCTACAAGGTTATGCCTTTCTAGCCTAATTATGTGCATTTGAGTGCTTCTCTAAGTCACGTTGGAATTAGGAGGTATTACATTTTAAGGGGAAACAGTCTGTTGCATCCACATCTGAGACAGAAAATGGAATCTACTCTCCTTGAGTGTCTAAGCAACGGATCTTCCTATATACACAGCTGTCGTAACTGAAGGAGACAGCAAAATGAACTAATGCTAGAGACACAGAGGTCGCTTCATTTCTAGGTTTGCAAGAGATCTGAAGCGTGACATGTGTATGACCTGTACCTCATCTGACACACACATTTTGGCCCCTCTAAGGAAATTACCTTCACACACACTTAAACTGAGCTTCTTTTTAAGGACTTCTCAGGTCTGAATCCCCAGAATGGCCAGGAAGCAAAACAGCACTGATGTTTGTTTAGACAGTAGTGGGAAACCACTGGAGTACACTTAGCCAGTGACATCTCACTCACTGAATTCCAGGCAGCTCCATCCTCAATTTCAAAAATAGTTCAGTCTGAGAGCTGAATGTATTGGTTTTAAACACCAACTCAGCAGTTAAGAAACGCGGTTATTCAAATAAGTGGAGCCAGTCAGTAATTGTTGGTCCTAATGGATTGAAAATCACCAAGCAAAATATCAGCATGCTAAATGAAAATAAGTAGCATGGATCTTAAGATTCATGCAAACCATATCTTAAGACCTCAGTATCTTCCTACAGCAATCAACAGTGTCCATCAACTGTTACAGTCACTGCAGGTCTATGGCCTAATGGGTTAAGCTTTGCCCCAGCATATAGTCTCTCTCCATGGAACACTAGGTCTAATGTAATGTAATAAAAATAATAATTGTCACCAGGTAGCGGCTGTGCTGACTCAGAGGAGCGTCTCATGAACTCGTTGCTGGGAAAGAATCGCTACAATCCGCTCATCCGCCCGGCTGTCAACAGGACCGAGAGAGTCACAGTGAAGCTGCAAGTGTCTCTGGCTCAGCTCATCAGTGTGGTAAGGCAGCACATACCACCACTGCCCACCATGAGGATGTGTGTGTATTTATTTATGTGCGTGAATCTGTGTGTCTGAGGGAGAGAATATGTGCTGGGGAGACAGAAAAAGGAAGACAGAGTGAAAGAAAGAGGATGATAGAAAAGACAGAGCAAGAGCCACAAAGCTTTGAGAAAGCAGTTCATTACAAACCAGCCTGTGCAGAGAGGCCGTAGCTCTAAATGGATAGATGAAGTAGAGGATAGAGCTGGTCAGTTGTGATCTCTGCCTCTGTCATGTCCAGATTGAAACTTCAGCACATTGGATTAAAAGGGGCCATAAAGCTGTTTTAGCCACAGTGATAGAGGCTCTCCTCTGATTTACAGTGGAGACTCCTCCCAGCTGCAGACCAAGGCAGCAAGTCTCATTCGCAGCCTCAGTTTATGAGTTTGCATTGTACCCCTTGGAGTAATTGGCATTTTGTATCACTTTATTGGAAGAGTATGTCATGGCAGTGTGATGACAATGCCACCAACAAACATGTTAACAAGCGATCTGAGAAGAGAGGAGGAGGTTATGTTTGACCTCACTTCCAGCTAGATGCCAGAGTGAAGATGACAGTAAGCGGGAAGGTTCATTTGAAGTTAGCGTTGCAAAAACTCTGTCCTCAAATCTTGATAACTTTTGCTTTGCAATGAAAGTTGCAGGAGTTAGAAAGTAGCTGTTTAGAGGCTGGCACTGTCGAATCGAGCTGGTAATTCATTCTGTGTGTGTAAACAGACACTACCTTCTTCTCTTGGTCCTCAGCATCTTCAGTGACCTTCCTATATTGGAAACAGCTGTATCATCTGCATTATGCTTATGCATTATTATCAACTGTTTGTGCATGAAAACTGTTCTGAAATAAATTTCCACCTCATCTTGTACATTTCCAGAATGAAAGAGAGCAGATCATGACCACAAACGTCTGGCTCACTCAGGTAAGTGTGATGAAGCTCAGAGTCATATACTCTCAGTCAGCCTATTTCTTGTTAAATGCCTTTCCCCTGAACTTGAATTAAACCATATCCATTCTTCCTCTGGAACAAACTGCTTCTGTAATTGTGATCTAAACATATTTAGCTGATAACGAAGCATGTAATTAGAAATGAGCTTGAGAAAGTATGAGCAAGTCAGACTTGACGGCCAGCTCTCTGTCTCTCCAGCACTGGGTGGATTACAGGTTATCATGGGACCCTGCACAGTACGAAGGTATCGACAAGCTGCGTATTCCCTCCAGACACATCTGGCTCCCAGATATTGTCCTTTACAACAAGTAAGCATCACTGGAATGTCATAGTGTTATGTTAGAGAGATTTCTGTGCAATGTTTGTATTAAAGATTTAAACAGATTATTCTTTTAAATAAATTTTAATGTTTTCTCTTCAAAGTTCAACCGATATATTTGGATGGTAAGCTCTCTTATAGCTAGACATTTAAGAATTAAGATGATTTAAGATAGTTTCTGTTCTGTTTACCATACCATACAGTATTTCCCAATTGATTTTCTGAAGCCTCTACAGAGTTTGTATATGATGAGTGTTTTTGTCTGTCCTCTGTGGATTTGGGCTTTGATATTGATTCGACTTTCCTTGGTTACAGAAAAAATAAATAAAAATGTTCAGTATGAGTAGCTTTCCTCTTTTTTTCACTATGTTTGCAGGGTTGACAACACCAGCCTCAGAGATTGATTCAAGGGCTCTCTAAAGTTTTCTTTCTCTCTCTTCCTCTTCTCGTAGCGCTGATGGTACCTATGAGGTAACAGTTTTCACCAATGCCATTGTCCTTTTCAATGGCAGCATCAACTGGCTCCCTCCTGCCATCTACAAAAGCGCCTGCAAGATCGAGGTGAAGCATTTTCCCTTCGACCAGCAGAACTGCACCCTCAAGTTCCGCTCTTGGACGTATGACCACACAGAGATCGACCTGATCTTGAAGTCTGAGGTGGCAAGTATGGATGACTTTACTCCAAGTGGGGAGTGGGATATCTTGGCGCTGCCAGGCAGACGGACTGTCAACCCTCTGGATCCCACCTATGTGGACCTGACGTATGACTTCATCATCAAGAGGAAGCCCCTTTTCTACACCATAAACCTCATCATTCCCTGTGTTCTGATCACCTCTCTGGCCATTCTGGTCTTCTATTTACCTTCAGACTGCGGGGAGAAGATGACCCTCTGTATCTCCGTCCTCTTGGCTCTCACTGTGTTCTTGCTTTTAATCTCAAAGATTGTTCCTCCCACCTCACTGGATGTGCCCCTGATCGGCAAGTACCTGATGTTCACCATGGTGCTGGTGACCTTCTCCATCATCACCAGTGTGTGCGTGCTCAACGTGCACCACCGTTCTCCCAGCACCCACACCATGCCTTCCTGGGTCAAGCTGATATTTCTTGTCAAACTGCCCGCCTTACTCTTCATGAGACGCCCTCACAATAACTCTTCAAGCCAGAGACTTCGCCAACAGCGGTGTCTAAGGGCGAGGAGAGCCATTTTGGGCTTGGGTTACCCAGTTGCATCCAAAACAGGTATCACCATGTCGTCTTCTGCCCTGCTGTCTTCTGACTCTGCCTTCTCCACGCCAGGACACAAAAATGTCGCTCCTCCACTGGGCCATAGCCACTCCAACAGGAAAGGAGACGTGCGCTCCACTGATTACCTTCCCAGTGGTTTCACTTCTAACCAGGACCTCCAGCAGAGAAGCAACTCAGATTGGGCAGCTGATGTCCAGGAGGCAGTGAACGGGGTGCGCTTTGTGGCTGAGCACATGATGGGAGACGATGATGATCAGAGTGTATGTATACACATTTAAACCAAATATTTTATTGCATCTATACAGTGCTACAGAAAAAGTTTTTGCTAAATGTATTGTGCCACTAAATAATTTCACATCTGAAATGTAATAATTTAAGAAAGATGTTTTTTTTGACTGAGGAATAAGACATTTATATTTTTATGGTTATAACATTTAAATAGATATTTAAAATATGGTGTGCAAAATTGATTACACATCCTGTTTTTGTCTAAATGTATGACCAAAAACCTGAACATTTGAACATTTCCTATGCTATTCTGCTCTGATCTAATACTGAGTATACTGTACATTGAATGAGGATATGCATATACATACTAAGAGCATATTAGACATTCACAAGGGCAAGGAAAGAGAACTTCCCTTGACGGATCGATAAAGAAAACATTATAATCATTGTTATTTACCTATGTAATGGTAATATCATGCATAACACTTCTTACAGTGCAATGCAAAAAAACATTTTTGTACGGTGATCACCAAGTCCTACCAATATCCAGGGCAGTCTCATGAAATATTTCAGAATTTGACTTGAATTTAAAGAATTAGATGAGAAGATTGATACCACTCATATGGAACTCTGGAACATTTTACACTATTATGTATAATATTACATATAATATATATACATATGTATGTATAATAATAAACAAAACAAAAATTTATTCCTTTGGGTGTTTTAGAGGTGCTGGTAGGTGGATTTTTACAACTTTGGAGAGAGCATTTCTCTCTGCTTACAGTCTTTGTGCTAACCTGGGAGAATTGTTTCCGACATATAAGAGATAAACAAGAGATTAATGGAAAACATGGGACATATCGTGTGACCAACATCAATCAAACTAGGATAACACAATTGTACACTACATGGGTTCATCATTTGATTTTTTAGGTTAAAAGTTAGTAGCTAAAATAACTTTGGGAAGTTTAGAGTCGAAATATTTTGAAATTAAAGTTATAGCTAATTAGGTATTTGCAAAATTTTAACAGTCAGGGTCCACTGTCAGTGTCCTCCTCCTCCATCTATACTGATCCCAATAAACTGGATCAACGGTGTTGGCGTGATAACATTTAGTGTACATTCTGTGATTCCTGAGGTACAGGACAATATACCACTAACCTTAAATAGTGACTGTGACCGAGCAAATTGAAGGCAGTCTTGGGGGAATCATTTGCTTTCTCTGATAAATCAATAAAATAAGGAGGGAACCAGGAATGAGAAATGACTCGTTTCAAAAACTACCAAGGACAGCATTGAAAATGGGGTGAAAAGGTCAATAGCTATTTCAGTGTAGGTCTCAGCAATATGGAAACGGTCCTTACAGGGATATAACTTAACTGTGTTCCCATTCAGATATTACTCAGTGAGCATCCTAGGAATAAGCTGACCTATACTTAGCAACATTATTGGTATGAGTGGATGTAACACATATGAAAAAGTATATTAAATAACACTATATAGTATGTTCCAATTCAAGTGCTAGCAAACAAAATAGACTGCAAGACATATTTAGGCTACATGATGTATGTAACATGCATGTAACATGTGTCATCAGGGTTTTACAGTTTGTTTGGATGCCAAGAACCTAGAATTGCCCTCACACTTATTCACTCATTCATTCACTCAGTTACACTCTCTGCCCCCGAGTGGCTGCACAGAGGCATGGCAGCGTCCACAGTCAACTGAAGCAGGAATTATTTGGTCATCTCAGCGCTCTGCAATACTGCGGGTTTATTATAATAAATGACTTTGTCAGGTTTGCTGTGACAAAAACATGCACATTGAATAATTTTAATATGATTTATATTTGCAGGTGATAGAGGACTGGAAGTATGTGGCTATGGTGGTGGATCGTATGTTCCTGTGGATCTTTGTGATAGTGTGTGTGGTGGGCACCCTGGGCTTATTTCTTCAGCCTCTCTTCCAGACTCAGATTGATCCCGACCAGCAGCCCAGCTCAGAAACTCCTCGTGTATGATGAGCAACGAGGAAGACAGGACAAGTTTAGTTTTTTTTCAGTAATTAAGCTGTTAGGATAAGTATTCTTATAAGCCGATGCAGGCCAGTTGTAATTGCAAACTCTTTTTGCCTTTCGATTAAAGCCTGTAATAACATATTGGTGGGGTCAAAAAGCACTAACAGCAATAACATCTGTGCCACAGCCCACCAATAAGGCACCTGACAGGGTAAAATCAGACCAAAAGGTATTTGCAACCACTCATTGTGTACATCAGTGGAACAGACAGGATCTTTGTGCAAGAACATGGATAAAATGTCTTCTAATAATCAAAACTAAGTGGTCTACAGCAATACAACCCTCTACAGCACCCAGTATTTTGTGGAAATCGTACATTGGTAAAGGAGCTAATGCAGTATCATTGCACCAAGGTCATTTCCCTTTATGTCTAGCTGAATAGGACAAGGACAGCTGCAGAACTGGACTGAATGTAGCTTTCACTGCACTGAAGTATGCTGAAATGTTGTGTTTAAGTTGTATTACCACGTCACTGAAATGGGATGTGTGATTAAAGAATGAATAATAAAGATAAATGTGTGTCCTTCCGTTTGATTGAATGTATGAAATCCCCAATAAAGGCTTAAAATTGTCAGGGGTCTTGCCAAAGTGCTTAGTTAATCTATGTTGCCGGTGATAAAGTTTGTCCTCAGAGCCAATACTTTCGCTGAAGATGTGCCAATTAGAACATTTCATCACATAGAAAAGACAGCTGTTCACTTGAGATGTGAAACTGTGTGACCAGGCCAAAAAACAAATGTTGATAAAAAACCGTTGAAGATGGGGCTGATCTTGATTACAGCGTCTTGAGGACCAGTGCTTTTGCCGTAGTTATAGCCATAGACCCGACACATACTGTTAAGCAAAATATTTAAGGCTTTAAATCTGTGAAGCCGAAGAAACCAAATGTATTTGTTTCAGACACTGCAATCTTATGGCCACTGATTTGTATCTTTACACCAGGGTTGATCTCTGTTAAGTGCTCATTTGTACAGACGGGCAAGTGCAAGTGCAGGCGCACACATAAATGATGCTGCACGACATGCACATGCCGAACTGAACAGTCACCCACACACACCCACACAACATTTACTGCTCAATATACAGTGCTGAGTGGGCTTGTTAGAGATTCTGCAGACTGTTGGGTCTTTTGTGAGATCTTCATTTAAATCAAGAGAGAGTGCTCAATCAGCTTTAATCTACTTACTTTACTTTAATCTCTGTTTACAGTTTTCATGATCATTCATGGCTTTTGCATTCACCTGTTAGCATCCTGTCATTAGTGAAGAGAGGCGGTGCACTGCCACAGCATATCCATCAACAGTCAATAATCTGTTTCAATCCAAACAAAGCGGGAGGAGTTGTCATTCAACACTGAGTGGAAGGTCCCATAAATCACATGCCTGATGTCAGTAGGCTTTTGTCATTAGTCTCTAATAGGAATTGCATGGAAACATTGTTCTGAGAATTTTCCTGCCACAAAAGCAAGGATCCATATGAATGCAGCAAACGATATACCAGAATATAGTCCTCGAAAATGTGAGTATTCGGTCGAAAATTCATTTCAAGTCTTTTTAAATCTACTGGCTAACCTTTGCAGCATTAGTTGTGTGGGAACTGTTTGTCACTAAAGATCATGTTAAGCGAACCGAGGCTCAGTCTTCAATGTGTCAGTGTTAGAACAACCTATGTTTTTATTCTGCGATGTCTGGGAGAATGGAAACTCTCTGAAATTGACGTTTCTTTCTATTTCTATGTCATGTAATCCTATATTAACCACCCCTGGGGGCAATTCTCTTTTCACTTGCCGCACTTAAAGGAGTTGAGAGTGCAGGGTCAGACACTTCGGCAGGGTGGGTGTTTGCTGAAAAGCACTCGGACTTTCCCTTCATCCAGCTGAAGGACAGTGCTGTCAAACAACTGGGCCACACTGCTGGCCAAAGAAAAGAAAAATGCTACTCTGAACTGACGATAAAGAAAGAAAAAAGGAAAGCACCTTATTGGTCATAAAACATCTCGCCAAAGGACTGCAGTTGAAAATTAGCCAGCTGGCTAACAGTGGCACATTGTAGAAATGTTGACTGATGTGTGTTGTCCTTATAAATAAATAAATGAAATAAATAAATGAAATGAAAGCCAGAGTCAAAGAGAGCATTTTCCAAATTGAAAGTGAATTTACCGGAAGATATTGGCATATTTTTGAAAACCCCCACAACATTCTGTTGTTTTCTTAAGCTGCCACTGAGGGCCACCCAACCCAGTGGCATACAATGGCTATTGATCTTTTTGGATGAACCGAAGGCTATTTGGTGATTTAATATGGACGTCTACACTGTGAGGGGAAAAAGTGTGTGAGCACCACCTGGGTCCATGTTTACTGTCCACGGGAGATTCTCGCTCTGCACAGTGTCATGCAGATCCAAAAGGATTAAAGGTAAAGCCGCTGAAAACCAGACTTTAAATCTGAAGTGTTTTTTATGACATTATATATTAATGTCTAGATAAACAACAATTACAGTTAAAAATATGATTAAGTATTATTTGTCAAGAGTTTAACACTCACACAGCAAATCTGCTTCATCAAGACTGTTTGGGTGTGGTTTGAACAGGTTTGACTGACAGTAACCAATCAGCCCACCATCAGATTCTGATTCAAATGTTGGTAAAACCTGATTGGTACATAAAAGTACAAAACATCACCTTTTTCAAATTAGGCCTGCCCACTTCAGACCAGTGAGATAAGCACAGAGAGAAACAGAAATACAGCAGTTACTCATCTCAAATAACCAAAAACTGTTCAAACTTTGGCAGAAAGCAGTGCTACGTTTGGGGTCCCATCACTCATAGTAAAAACTTTTTTTTCCTCAAACCCCCCACTTTAGGAATATAAACTGAGGACAAAGTCTTTTTGTGTTCCAAAAAGTGTGTAATCTAATTTCAATCGGTTCCATTGCCATTTTTCCAGATTCCAGGACTTGAAGAGGAAACTGTGGTGTGTAGACTATAACAAAGCAGACACATCCTGTCTGCTTGTGTCTGCTTTCCCAAAGGAACTAGACAAGATCAATTAAAGGGCTGATTTGTAATAGAAGCCTTTTATAATCTTTAAAGTGAATATTTCGCACCACTGACCAAGTTTTCCCCTTTTTTATCCGATTTGGTCGCCAGGTTGTAGGTGTTTTGCAGTGCAGGGTGCCTCCTATCTGTGACTGTGTGTCTCAGTGTGGCTCTGCCTCCTCTCTCTCTCTCTCTCTCTCTCTCTCTCTCTCTGCAGCTGCGGACGCGCCTTCACTCTTCCCACTTTCTCCTCCTGTCTGCTCCGCGCAGCTGCTGCCACTGACTCCCGGAATCCCGGATTAATTTTGTGTTCGTCATTTAAAACAGGATGAAAGCCAATCTTTGCTTCGTTTTGCCCACATGTTCCTTCCTTCTGTTTCTTCTGCCAGGTGAGTAATAAACTACTGTAACATAGGCTATTGTTACTTACTTGTTGCTTTACATAAATGTGTTTAGTAATGTTTGCCACAATTAATGATGAATAATCTAGCCTGTAAAAAATGAGCACTTAAAAATAGGCATTTTGAAATAACCTCATAAGTGAACAAAATATTCTCACATTTAAATCTTACCTTTTATATAATGCAAACCTTCTGGGAAATCCAGGTAATAAAAGATAACGTTAGGCTGCGGTTTTTATTCATTTAAAGGGATGCATGTATTTGTATTGGTGTCAATTAGTATTCTTTACACAGAAAGAAAAGGAAGGAAAATAAATCAGATCAACACATCATGATAACTTGAAGGTAACACTCTAATTCCAATCAGTGTACTGAAACAGGTGAACTATGAAGACATACACTGCTCCCCTGGATTGATGAGAACTAACAAACAAGCATCTGGCTGTTAGTCATCGTGCAACCAAGCTGCACTGTATAACCATCTAAAACCACACTGCAGTGACAGATCCATGTCTGACCCTTTGCTCTTATCCAGGAGGCTCCTGTTCAGATGCAGAGCACAAGCTCTTCTCTGTCATATTCTCCAACTACAACCAGTACATACGACCGGTGGAAAATGTGACCGACCCAGTCATTGTACAGTTTGAAGTGTCCATGTCACAGCTGGTCAAAGTGGTAAGTAGCCCACAAAAACATTTTTTCACTGTTTCTGTGACATGAGCTGATGAAGTTATTGGCTGCTACTTTACCCCCATCAAACATACATTATATAACTGTGACCTGAGAGAAAAAACAAGGAGTAACACAAGGACAGCATTAAATGTGGAGGAGCGGAATAAGAAATAGGTGGTGTGTGGATTTGTGGACCTTGTTGACAACAGATTTTTAGAGGAGAAGGTGGACAATTGCCATCTGAGACACCTGAGATACTCCTGCCGGTGCAGAGTAGCCCCTGGCTTAACAAACCTGAGGAGGGAGCACGATGAAAAGGGGGGCTAGTGTGGCTGTTTGTCTGGCCAAGACAAGATGAGAAATGTCAGCTGTCTGAGTACCTCTCAGTTTAGGCAGCCTCAATCACTGCCACTTCAGATGAGCAGCTCTGGGTTTAGCAGCAGGTTTGGCTGGACCTTGTTGACTGCAGTGTCAGACAGACGGCTCGCTCTCTTGACTCAGGCATGTCTAGAGCGGATGTCGATAATTAAGCAAAAAGACTCGCGTTCGACAGTGAGGAAAGCTTCATTCACAAAATAAACAGCCTGGGATATATTGTACTCCATCACGTCCACTGTGCAAATAGTTTTTTCACTTCAGTTTTTTGCATGGATTAAACAGATGAGATATAATGTGTTGATTAGTGAGCTTTAGAGGTGATGGTCGGCAGGACAGAGCCAGGCTAGCTGTTTCCCCCTGTTTCCAGTCTTTGTGCTAAGCTAAGCTAACGGCCTACTGGCTGTAGCTTCTTATTTAATGGACAGATGTTAGAATGCTATTGATCTCCTCATCTCACTCTCGGTAAGAAAGCGTAAAGGGGTATTTCCAAAAATGTCAAAGTATTTTTTTAAATTGGAATATTCTATTAAAAGAATGTATTTGCTACTAGTATAAAAGTATGTAAGCATGTTTGCAGTAGTAGCCTATACACAAGGTTTGTCCTAGACAGTTTGACTGGATAATGTTGGGTCTGACACATTGTAGCCCATCTCAATCTGTTTTCCTTTGCCTGTGTCGGAGGAGTCTTTTTTTCTTTCTCTTTAGGGCTAGATAAGTATTAAAGACCTGTCTGGATCGAGAGATGACAAATAAGCTAAAGGATTTTCTGTTAGATTCTGCTTAACTCAGGTGATGTAGCAGGCTGCGGAGCTCCCCGACCGTGCTGATGGATGACTATTATTCCCTCCCAACACCTGGTGCACTTAACTCATACACAATTGGTATTGATCAGACAACAACAATTACAGCAGGGCTATATGAGCTAATTTAGACCATAGCTTATCGGTCGAGCTGGCTCAGTCATCATCTCACAATCAGGGATCATATCACAGGCTCTTTGTTTGAGGGTTTCAGAACAAGTGGCAGTGTGGCACAGTGGTAACAGAGACTGTTCCTTAAAGAAATAGTTTGACATATTGGGAAAAGTATTTGTTCACTTTTCTTGCAAGGCTTAGATGAGAAAATTAAAAATATTTCAAACTACTGTATACTATACTGAGTCTTGGGTTTGACCATATCAGATCAGGTGGTTAGCCACGTCTGGAGTGCATGTTCCCAAGACACAGTACCTTGGTGAAATGGTGCTACTCCTGCATTTTGACCAATCAAAAAATCATGTAGCCAGAGACAAAAATATCAAAGCTT
The DNA here is from genome assembly GCA_011952105.1 of Coreoperca whiteheadi. Classification (NCBI taxonomy): domain Eukaryota; kingdom Metazoa; phylum Chordata; class Actinopteri; order Centrarchiformes; family Sinipercidae; genus Coreoperca; species Coreoperca whiteheadi. The sequence continues at coordinate 24,802,915 of CM022485.1, forward strand.
TAATTGTACATCCTTGTGAAAAAAAACATACTAAATTCTAAGTGAATCTTTATCGGATCTGAACCAGAACATACTGTATTTCCTTTGTGTCCCCGCACTCTGACTGATTTGTTGATAAGACACAGGATGTGCGCCTTAGCTATCAAAAGCTGCTTTCACACTGGACAAAAAAACCTACTAAACCCCACTAACATCTGGCTTTTGTCTTCAGTGGGAACGGGTACAATCAGCATTCATTCCCGTGTCAAATGACTATGTAGCAGTCACAGGTATTTAGGGTGTTGATTTTTTTAAATGCATTTTTTTGGCACTGTGAGCACCACGAGCCGAGTGCCATGTAGTCCCATTATATTAAAACAAAATGCAGACATCTCTACAGCTGATACCTCCAAAGCTCCGCAAGTAACACCAAAACAATCATAAATAGATAAATAGCACTACAGGTTAGAGGAGAAATATGTATTTTGGATTTGGGGGTGAGTTGTCCTTTTAAATGGTAACATTAATGGTTAATGTTATGCACTGGGTCGTGAGATTGGTTCATTCACGGTCAAGTCACACACAAGTCACACACAAACCTGACCCACACAGTCTTTCAGTCCCTCTGCTCCAGCTTTACCACTGATTTGTTAGAATAAAAGTTGAGGCTGTGCTGCGATCCCCTGGCTCCAGCTGTCGTGTGTGTTACGCCTCAGGCGTGGAGGACTCAGGTGTGCCTCTCTTAATCCTCTTGTCTGGCATACGCAGAGGCCTGACCCTGCAAACGGCGCACAAACAATACTCAGTAGTGAATTGGATGAGTGAGTGTCTGTGACAGTTTTCTTCCAGTTTTCGCTTTAAAATGTTGACATTTATTTTTTTAGCTTTTGCTTAAACGTATTCATTCTCTGTTCTCAGGATGAAGTCAATCAGATCATGGAGACAAATCTGTGGCTGAGACATGTAAGTTTATGGTGCATGACTGTGCCAATGGACCTTGAGCAAGGACATCAAGTATGGATCCAGCTCTCTGTCATACATGATTATTTGGGGCTGGACTGACAAGTTGAATTATTCATGGAAGGAAGCTTTTTAAAAACATTGATCCTTCTAGTCCTATCCTATCAAAAAAATCCTATAAACCAAATGCACTGAGAGTTTATGGTCAATTGTATAATGTTTTTGAAATAATTTGACAGTGGTCTGGAATTTATCATACCTGCTAAAGTCCATAATATCCCATTGGACACTGTGACAGAAACCTCTAAGCCACATACTGAACCTGAAAGATTAAACAAGATTTAGCCTCCAATGTATTTTATAATCACACAGAACAAGTCCACAGCAAAAATAGTGTCCATACATGTTGTATGGCTTGATGGTTTTGTCATTTACTTCATCCCACATGAAGTTTCTCTGCTGCCACGATGCATAGTGCAGTGAACCAGGTTTGAATCAAATGAGGCAGGGCAGGTCTCCAGGTCCCATATTACAAGTGCTGAGCGAATACGCATCTGTGGCGGAGACATGTTCATGCTAAAGGGTTGAGCTGTAATTGCCCCACTGCTGAGAGATGCAGCACTGTTTCACTTATTTTATTGTCATCTGTTGTTATAAAGTCTCTGTAAGCAACATACAAACAACCGTGTGAGGTACATTTCCCCTGCTGGCCATCCAAATCTTACAATACACTCTAGATACACTGCTTTTTAATTAAGTGACATTTTTACAGCTCTCTGATTTTGCTTTACCATTGTTGCTTTATGAGTCTCATGAGAATCACTGGCTGTCCTCAAGAGAGGGACAAAAACAGTGGCCAAAAGGTTTGTAAAGCACACTGGAAACTGTGGTCCATTATATCTCCTCTCAGACTATAAACTGTTTAAGCTCTGTTAGCATGCCACAGTTGGAAATGATGACTTCTCGTCTTGGGACATTTTACAAAAGAGTGCGTTTAAAATCAGTCAGAGTAGATTTGCATAGTAAAAAATAATCACCAGGAGGAAACAACTTGAACCCTTGTGCTTTTATATCTGTTTTGTAGCTTTATAACGCTGTTTACGACTAACTTGTTTTGTTTTAACCGCTTGGATTGAAAGAATGCACATGGCACTTGCTATTGGATTTGTTTGGAGGGGACACTTTGCTCTAGGAATGGCAATGTCTGCCTGACAGCTGTTCCACCACTTTGGATTGCCATGAAATTTCATACAGACAGTCTTGGTCCCGAGAGGACGCATGTTAATGACTCTGGGTGATCCCCCAACCTTTCGTCTAGCGCCGTCATGAGGTGGATATTTGTGGTTTTGTGTGAAATGTCTGAACTGTTAGATGGATTACCATTAACTTTGTTACAGACATTCACATTGAATTGTAATAACTTTGGTGAGCCCCTGAGTCAATTTTTTCTATTTGTCCGATACTGTGACTATGTACAGCCTCACTGAGCAACTATGACTGCAGACTCTGTGGACTGCAGACTCTTAGTGTGGACTGCTACTTAGATTATATTTTGTCTTGTAGTTTGTAGGTTTTTATATTGTACATATCTTATATTTTATGTATTTGAATCAGCAGTGAATGATATGTTTATGAGTACTGAAAGCTTTGGGATGAATAAATAGTGCCTTTGAGCTGTCAAATTCTGTTAAAATTAAACAACTTGATTTGTGACTTGAATTTAATTCAAATCTCTGTAGGAAACAGATTCAAAACCAATTCCATCGTGTACACAGAGGGTAGGGACTTCATTCTCAAACTGACTTTAAAATTTTTAGCTGTTATTGTTGCAAAGATTTGTCTGACATTGTCATTTCTCTGACTTGTTTTTTTATTTAGTAAGTGAATCACTCTGTTTTGGTTTTCAGATCTGGAATGACTACAAACTCAGATGGAAGCCAAAAGATTTTGGAGGCGTCGAGTTTATCCGAGTGCCGTCCAACAGGATATGGAAGCCAGACATTGTGCTGTACAACAAGTGGGTGTAACAACAAATTCAAAACCTGGCTCAACATTTTCATTGATTGTTGGCTGCATTTATATTAAGGGATCGCTGAACAATGACAAGCTGTATCAGTCTCATTTTGCATGGGTCCTTTTTTGTTTTGCATATTCTCAAGGGACTGTATAGGGAACATCAAGGAGGCAGTTTACTGACACCACAAGGGATCTCTTTTTAATTAATATCTCCATGATACAATAGTCAGTTGATTATATCCTACAGTTTAATCATCTGCCTCCAACTTTTACTCTGTCTTCCTCTTTTGTTCTCTCACTCTTTCTGTCTTTCTCTCTCCACAGTGCAGTTGGAGATTTCCAGGTTGATGACAAAACGAAGGCCCTGCTTCGTTACAATGGCGATGTTACCTGGATCCCTCCAGCCATATTCAAGAGCTCCTGCAAGATTGACGTCACTTACTTCCCCTTCGACTACCAAAACTGCACCATGAAGTTCGGCTCTTGGACATATGACAAGGCCAAGATTGATCTGGTGCTAATTGGCTCAACTATCAATCTCAAGGACTTCTGGGAGAGCGGCGAGTGGACAATCATCGATGCCCCCGGTTACAAACATGACATTAAGTACAACTGCTGCGAGGAAATCTACACGGATATCACTTACTCTTTGTACATCCGCCGTCTGCCACTTTTCTACACCATCAACATGATCATCCCCTGCCTCCTCATCTCCTTCCTCACTGTGCTCGTCTTTTACCTGCCGTCTGATTGTGGTGAGAAAGTCACTCTGTGTATCTCCGTCCTGCTGTCTTTAACTGTCTTCCTCCTCGTCATAACAGAGACCATCCCTTCCACCTCGCTAGTCATCCCCCTGATTGGCGAGTACCTCCTCTTCACCATGATCTTTGTCACCCTCTCCATTGTCATCACTGTTTTTGTGTTGAACGTCCACTACCGCACACCAAAGACCCACACCATGCCCTGCTGGGTGCGGACTGTGTTCCTGGGACTGCTGCCCAGGGTGATGTTCATGACTAGGCCAGAGAGGGACCCCGAGCAGGTGACAGTGCCTGGCAGTGTACAGACCTTGCACTCAAGGCCCTGTGCCATTCATTCGTCAGGTACTTTGCAGAAGCAGCACAAACCTCAGGCCCTGGCGTCCAGCGTGGTGTCCAGCCTGACAAACCGCCAACGGCTTTTCAACAACACAGAGCTCTCCAATCTCAATAACTTAAGTGGAGACCCGGGCAAAGGTGCAGCCTGCACGTTTTTGTGCTGCGAGGGCCGTTGCAGCTGCTGCTGGCAGCAGAGATCCAGCAAACTGCCTGCAGACACTGGGGGAGGGAGCGGAGGACTGGGCGGCCTGGGGGCGCTGACTGGAGGCAGCGCTGTTGGGGCCGGAGGGGGGAGTCAGTGCTCCAGCTCCGAGTCTATGGATGGAGGAATAATGTCCCTGTTGCCGCTCTCCCCTGAGGTCAGGGAGGCTATCGAGAGCGTCAAATACATAGCAGAGAACATGAGACTACAGAATGAAGCAAAGGAGGTGAGTGCTCACAATCACGAAAGCATTTTGAAGTACAGCTTTCAAACCTTTTATAGGGAATTTGCTTGCAATGAAATTATGACAATTTCACCATGTGATTGAAAATGTTTTTGCTGTGATTCCTCACACAGGTTCAGGATGACTGGAAGTACGTTGCCATGGTTATCGACAGGATCTTCCTGTGGGTTTTTGTCCTTGTGTGCATCCTGGGAACAGCTGGCCTCTTCCTCCAGCCTCTATTACTTGTGGAGGACATTTGAATCAGTTTGACAAAACTAGTACTCCAGACTGTTGAACTGTACAACATTCATTCCAAGATTCTCACCACGGCTCGGATGGAGAAAATACATAGAGGGGATCCAAAGTCAAGAAGGAAAGATGACTGTGTGTTGATGCAAATGGTTTAGTGACTGCTTTTTCATGGATAGAGTAGTTGATTTTTGTTTGACAAAGTGGTTTAAGGATTCTCCAATGCTGAGAAAAATGGCTGCCAAACAATGGCAATGACCATCGTGGTTACTCATTTCAGTGTGTACAAAACAGTCCTGCAGTAGGTGGCACTATAATCTATAATGCCACGGCAGCATCCTTACAGAATCAAAGATCTGTCATTTTTATTTTGATGAGTAAATAACGGGTACAGTGAATACATTTTTCTGAACTTTAAGCAGCTAATTTCACATTACGCAAGTATGTGCATACATTCACAAATGCAATCATTATGCTAGTGGACAGCTCAATATTTGAATTACCGTTATGTTCCATAACTAGAAAACCTCAAATATTTTATTCTTTAAATTGTTTTTGAAAAAATGTTCCATGCCAAAAATATATGTGTTTATTGAGATAACTGAAGAAACTGTTTAACATTCTCAACATTTATCATGGATTTCTATTTCTGAGAAGGAAGGAAGGATGTTGACTGTGTTCAAAGAGTGACACCATGTGGTTATTCTTTGCTACTACAAATGATATCAGGGCTTTCTGAGAGTTAAAGGGATATGTCAAACCAGTTTGTCGCGATCTCTGTTGTATCATAGTTTCAGTCGTAAAATGTTGTGGAAAGTTGGTAGTTTTTGCCTTAAATGTATAACGAGAGCCGCTGTTTGATCCTCATAGCACGACCTTCTGGACAGAACGATTTTAGAAAATGTCATTTAGAAGTTTTTTGACCGTGCGAATTGGCTATTTACTCTGAAAGTAATTGATGTGCAAAGACAAAAAGTATTCACATGTTTCTGTAAATAAATCTTAAAATAGTTATATAAAGGTGTAAGGTGGACCTATTGTATTTTCTCTGAACTACCAGGATTTCTGACGCTGGAAACAAGAGCTGTGGGATGTAGATGTAATTTCAAGGAGGCCACCGAGGCTCTGTTAATTTCTCTGTTCCACATCCTCTGTGCCCCCCAATATAGAGAACGAGTGATGAAGGACCTTATTGGATTCCTCTCTTTTCTTCATCTACCCATTCTTCTTGCCCAAAATACAAGCTGTTGTTATATGACAGAAAGATACGTGCACGGGGTGATAGATTTAAAAATTAGGTTTTGTGTATAATCATCCGTTATGCAAAGAGTCAAACTCGTGTGACTCCTACATGTACTGTGAGAACCGTATCTGTGCTGAAAGAGTCTAAGCGTCCTGCATGGGGTCTGCCTGTCTGTACGTCACTGTCTGATTCTTATTATTCAACTAAAAATCTGAGCAGATGGCGAGCTATGTGATTACAAGAAAACCCAGTTAATATTAATTGAATGCTGGCAGGGAAGCACAGACTGTATTAGCTCTCTGTCACATCAGATAAGAGCCCCCTGGCTAATGAGTTGAATTAAAGCTTAGAACTCAGAACTTACGCGTGGCTGATCTGCAGGAGGGAAGGAGGTCTCCCAAACAGCATGTACCGTATGATGTACATAATGAATGAGCAACGTCCTGCAGAAGCTGACTACGAAACAGGTGGGGAAATGAACAAAAAATGAAAAGGATGTACAAGTACTTGATAACAATAGCTCAGTAAAGGCATGCCTGCACCATTTTTATTTTAGTTTAATTTTGGAACAAAAGTGTTCAAATGTCACAAGACCACAGAATGCACATGACCTTTTAGTTTCTGCACGTTTACTCTTTTAGCTATCTGTAGGTGTAGACAAGAGCCTGATAGGAGCTTGTACAGGGTTTCACACGGCGCTGTAGGCGCTGTAGAGACTGTCTATAGGTGTCACGTTGCTTATTATCATGAATATAATCATCGCTCTTCTGTGTAAGTACACTGACATCTGATACGTTAAACTATCAATTTATAATTAAGACAACCTTTGCGTGCAAGTATAAGGAGACTAAATGTACTTTTTCTTTCTTCAAGGTGCTCTCGCAAATCAGGTCACAAGCCAAGCTAATGGTGAGCGTTTGATCTCGAGAAGACGTCTGTGTGTTGCCTTCTCGATGTGATATGTGTTATGCTTTGTGTCATTTATCAACACAATGTCTCTGTCTCTGCTTCAACGCATCAATGTTACAGATATTTTTCCTGCAAGGATCCTGGCCCATCAGAAAACTATAAGCGAGAACAGTGACCTTTATGTAACCTGCAGCACATTTGGGTCCAAGAAACACACCATGGTTTATGTCTATTTATGCAAGGATGACGTTGGAATAAGTGTAAAGATCCAGAAGCAAGATCAAAATGATGCAACCTTCATCATATACAGAGTTCATCTTCATCAGAGTGGAAATTACAGCTGTGTTTTCTCCGTAAGGAATTATTTGCTTTACAAAGTAAACAAAAGAGGAGACAACATCATTCAGATTCTGGTTATAGGTAAGGATTTTCATTCTTATGAAAGTCCACCAAGTCAATGTCATTTCTCTCCACTCATTTTGTCTTTCTGCCGCACAGCCAGTTTTCTCCCTGCAGATATTTCAGTAGCTGGGCCGTCCGCTGTCAGCGAGGGAGACAATGTTCAATTCAGATGCACTGTTTCTGGCACCCTGCAAACACTCGGTGAATGTCAACTCATCCACTCTTACCTGAGGAGGAATGACACCATCCTCCAAGTGCAAGCCTTTAATGTCACGCGGATGGAGGCGACTTTCAGCATCGAAGGTGCCGTCATGAGGGATTCGGGTCATTACAGCTGTGTGGTGCTGCCATCTAAATGCATCCCAGAGCACGAGGAAACACTCTATGGAAATAACGCAGTATTCCTCGAGGTCAAAGGTGAGGTCAAAGTGCCATAGGAGGCATTTGGAAAAAAGGACGTTTTTACAGAAGTTATTCAGATTTTTCTTTTCAAATGATGAGAAAAAAAATACATACTCCTTGAAACACAATAGTGCTCATCATGATGGGGCTTATATGTCTCTTTTGCCTTCCAGAGAATTTGCTTCTCCAAGTGACTGTCTTCTGTGGAGGGATAACCCTGATGTTATTTCTGGGCCTGTGTCTGTGGTGGATCAACACCCGAGGTAAGATGATCGGAGGGAATTCGAAAGGTATATGACTAGATTTTAGAGTTCAAATTTGGTAGTTAACTGTAGTCCATCTGTACTTCCATTACTGACTGAATTGAAGTGGTTTCGAAAAATAAATCTGCATGAATTCTTAGCATTTACATTTACATTACATTTAAGTATTCTGTATGACACTGGCTCATTATACCAACCATTTTTTTCCATTTCTACAGACTCCTCCGCCTTGTGCAACCATAGGTGAGTGGTAATCCAATCTGATCGATGCGGTCTGATGAATCTAAGAGCATTCCCAAACTTATTCACAGATAACATAACCTCGTAAACAAGGGAAATGTGTTTGCTCACAGTGCGGCGAGTCAGCAGGTAAATACAGACATGTTGGAGGAACAGCAGGAGCAAAAGGAGGAAGAGGATCTGGAAGCAGAAGATGGTATGTTGAAAATAGAATTACAGTAAAGGCATGCTCTGGGGAGTTGGTAATGAAATGACCTACGATGACTGAAAGAAAGCATAATCTAGCTACATTCTGGTCAGTTTAAATGCAACAATTCCTAAATGCGACACCTTCCTAATTTTTGTTTACATTTACTTTGCAAAAAAAATCAACTATCTCCCAACATCGATCTAAACCTAAAATACATGAATGGCTTTTACATGCACTCATGTGGTCATCGTAATTACAGAAGAAGAGCAGGAGCTCCTCATATTGTGTTCATTATTTTCATCACAACATGTCTTGAGGTCACTGTGACTTTAAGAAATTTTGAATCAATGTTTATTAGCATGACACATACACAAAAATAAATAAAAAGTGATAATAGAAGAAAATGAACCCGTTTATTTATCTATTTTATTGGTCTCTGCTTTACACATTTTACAATCTTTTTTTTCAATTATCAGAAGACTCTTTCAGCATGGAGGAGGAAGAAGGGTAAGAATATAAATCAATTTTAATACAAATTCAAATACAATAATTATTACATTATTACTCAGGTGCTGGAAACAGATATGCCTAATTATGTGGTATTATAAAGGTTTAAACCACATGAGAAACAATGCATGACTTATATTTTAAAGCTCAGACACATGAACTTGAATTTTCTCAGAAGAAATTTTACAACATCTTTTATGATATCTACAATTCCTAATATGAATACATTATTATTATTATCATTATTATTTATTGGCAACATTTTCTCAGGTTTGAGAATGTCGATGCTGAGGACTCTTACTCTGACAACTGTGAGGCAGTGTACAGTGTTGCAGGCAAGTGATAACCTACTTTGTGCTATTAGTAGTTTTTTATAGCCTGTTGAAGGTCATACAGATGATTTCTAACATGCAGATGAGAGTGATGATGAGTACGATGACGCTGATCAGATGTGTGCCAACTGACACATTTTGAGTGCTAAAGGTAGTGTAAAAATTCTAGTTAACACTATAATGGCAATATTCTCATAGTGAGTAAAGAGCATTTGGCAATGTGAGAAGTACTGCCACCCATCAAATGCACTGCCAGCTTAGAAGGCATGACAGTGTACAGGGTGATGCTGCCTTGTCATTTCAGATGAGCGGGTTTTTCTGTCACTGAGTTCAGTGCATCTTACAGGAAAACCACAACTTCATTTGTAGCAGCAGGGAGGGCGTGAATAGCATTTTGTAGCAAGCTTTGTAACTCACAAGAGATAATTCTGTCATGCCGACTCGTAGCGAAAAAAGAGTCAAAATAACTGTACAGCCAAGTGCCTAAGAACAAATTACCCAGGGCCCGCTTTTTAAATTATTTAACTGTGAACTTCTCGACCACAGACGATTCACATGCAAGACCAAATTCAGCATGTTTGTAAGCCATGGCCTCCGAACGGAAAAAAGAACACCAGATCTGCCTGATTTTAACTTCACTTGAATGCATAACTGGAACACCTGCCTGTGTTGCACCCCTGTTTTGTTCAGTCTGTGTCACATTTGATGAAAGTAAGGTAATGCTAATATTTACAATGAATGAAGGAAAATGTCCTTTTGGAAGTGCAACGGCTGTGGAGCTCTGCATCACCAAAGTCCACTTGAACAGCAATACAGCCGCACGAGGAACTGCTACTTGTGAAAGAGGGTAGAAAATGTCCTCATACATTTTATTTTTACGTGGATCCTGTGTTTTTTGCAGAGGGCTTCAATTTTGCTTATTAAATGAAAAGAGCGGGTGTTCCTGCCATTTTGTACAAAAGGTGCTTTCGTTTTGAAAAGAAACTGCAGGAGGTGTAAATTGCACTGATTGCTTTGACTTTGTATTAAACTGTGTGGTTAACAAATCTTTCCTCGTCTCACATCAAATCATATAAAGCATATGCTAATAGAATTAAAACCTAAATAAATAGCTGATCTGGCGATTTAAGTGACACATTTGGATTATATTTGGACATAGTATATATGCACACCATTCAAGAAGAACCTGATCAGTGGTTGAAGAAATACTTAGACTCGATTGTCCATACTGATGCATCAGTGCATAAACTACATGTTCCTGTTGTAGCTGGAGCTTGTTTTAACTACTTGATACAATTAGCTAGTTTATCCCAGTGGTTACCAACCTAAGGATTGGGCCATCTCCAAAGGATCACAAGATAAATCTGCCGGGTTGCGAGATGATTAACGGGGTAGGAAAGAAGAAAGGTTCTGTTACACAAATCAGTTTTTTATTCTGTTATTTGGGAAATATTTAATAAATTTACCTCTCTGGGCCTCAAAAATGTATTTAAATTATACCATCCGAGGAGCTTAGAGGGGAAATGGCTCTCAAAGATATCTCAGTGCTGACAAGGGCCCCGATTACACACTGCTTCTTTGTCAAAAGGTCAAAAGGGTTGGGAACCACTGGTGTATTTTTAACAATGTACAGTATGCTTGTCGCATGTTGTTTTAGGTGAAATTGTAATCTGCAAAGTATCTTGTAAGGTCAAATAAATGTGGTGGAGTAAAAAGTACATTTCCCTCTGAATCGTAATGGGGTAGAAGTTTAAAGTAAAAGTAATGCTCAAGTTAATAACAAGTACCTCAAAATTGTATTTAAGTATCTGAGTAAATGTACTTAGTTACTTTCCACCACTGAACCTGATCTCAGTGTTGAGTGATGACAACAGATACAGAATCAAAGCCTTACTACTTATGCTGTTTTATCTCAAAAGCCATAAAGAGATATATTAGATCTTGCCAGTATCTTAACAGCTAGTTTTCATGTGTTAATCTTACTGTGCTATTTTTCTTGATGCGGGACATTAGTGCTTTTAGTAATAATAATAGTATTAGCAAAACTTTCTTCAAAGAGTAAGGTTTAAATTTATTTATTTATTTATTCATTTTGAGTCTCTGGGTTTAGGAATACAACATGTACAGAGATTAGGGTCTGCGTATGACGTGCATGTTTAACTACCCACATGGATAATGAATTGCAGTTCATACACAGACCTTCTGTCTTTGTTTTCTCTTTTTGTATTTATTAGACACTGTCTAATCAGTAATCTAATTAGCTGTCTGCATCCACTATTACCCGAGTGTACCCTTATGAAGGTTCAACCAAAGAGTGCAATGACCTTACCTGATAAGAAAGGCACTCCATCAGCAGCACTGAGTGTAGTGACTTACCATGTTCTTCAGCTGATGAGCTACCAATCAAGAGGAGCATCTCTCATTACTGCTGCAGCTCCTGTGGGAAATACAATGGAGGAGCTGATGGAAAGAGTAGAGTTACTACTTCGTCATCAAAAAACGGGGAGCAGCGGTGCGCATTGCTGTAAATAACTTCTGTACATAGAGTAGAGGCTTTAACTGTGAGCCATGTTAACCGTTATGCTGGCAAGAGCTGGAAATGTACTCGTGAGGTCACCTTTGGAGAAAATACTATCCCCCATATTATCTGCCATTCTGCTCGGAAATGTAGTAAAATAGTTTCTTATCATGTGTGACTGCAGTATGAGCAGCCTGTGTTGACAACAAACTTTTAATCAGATGGCAAAATTTCTCACTTCTGATCAGCATTTCTAGGTGCTGTGCTGTGCCTGCTAAACCAGAATCTGGATTGTGTCACACTGGTTTTCACCCTGTCCTTCCATTCCCATTGTTACAACCAACCATTATCCTGCATGGAAAAATAGAAGAACAAATTCCTGTTATTCAGTGAAGGCTCAGATATGCAACTCAACCATTATTCCCTTGCCGCACCTCAAGGGGGAGTACAGTCAGTGGACATGGGGGTAACATGGCGGTTTTCTGGTTGTATTTTTGTTTCAGGAAAATTTCAAGAAATTGATGCTTTTGAAGATGGCTTTACATATTAATTTAATTATTTAAGACTTGTGAGATAGAGTAACCTCTCTTTTCATCTAACTGAGCTAAAATCCTTAAAACCATGCTTATGTATAATACCGTTGTAGAAGTAGCAGGACAGAGTTCAGTGTCTTGTCATTTTGTATTTGTTTTTCTTTTCAAGCAATTCTCAAGACATACAAATCTATAAAACGCAAGAAGGAGAAAAGTAATCAATGCAACAATAGCCAGAAAAGATAGAAGTACATCAACAGAGTGGTAGGAATACCAGGGCAGTCTGTAGGACTCTGTTCTCAGGTGAGCCGCACCTTTGTGTCTCATGACAAACTCTATCCAGAAGAGGGCGGTATCCAGCGGCTTCATTGGCTGATCTCTGTGCAGCCTGGAGAGCCTCTGCATGTTCATCCTGTAGGAGGGCTCACTCAGGACTTCCTGTATGGCCTTAAGGAAGTTGTCGTCTTTGTCCACTGTATTAATGCTTAGGAGCTTAGCCCCTCCTCTCTCTTTCAGTCGCAGCAGGTTGTCGTATTGGTCGAAAAACACAGGTAGGCCCACAACTGGGACTCCGTGATAAAGAGCTTCTTGAACTCCGTTTGTTCCTCCGTGAGCCACAAATAGTTTTATCTTGGGATGTCCTAAAAGGTCGTTCTGCGGCATCCACTCGACTATTAAAGTGTTGTTGCCCAGAGTGGCTGGCCTGTCGCCTTTATGCCTCCAGATGACTTTCTGCGGTAATTTGGCAAAGGCCGCAGCTATCTCGTTTGTCAGGTCAGCAGGAAGTTCACTCACAAAAGTGCCCAGAGACATGATGATGACCCCGTGCTCTCCAGAGCTCTGCACGAACTCCTCCAGGTGTTCAGGCAAAGCTTCGGCAGGTTTACACTGGAACCCTCCCATATAGACAACATTAGGCATGGTGGGGCGAGGGAACTCAAACACAAAGTCCACTCTCATGAGCCACAGGTCTGCTCCCTGTAATAGGTCACTATATTTGATTTCTGCGCCGAAGAACTTATCACAAACAGCTTGATACTGAGGGTGGATTAAAAATGCATCCTGAAATTGCCAAATGACATAGAAAATGAAATTTTTGACCCTTTGTATGAATGTCATTTTGTCTGACAGTCCTGAGCCAGTCATTGGGATATAAGATAAAGGAGAAGGTGCGATGGCCAAGTGTCCCTCTCCGCTAGTTGTCCACCACACATTATAGACCAGAGGTAGTTTAAGAGCGTGAGACAACATTATGCCTGCACCCCATGCAGGGTCAGTGAGGACCAGGTCATACTTGCTCTCCTTTAAACTATTCATTAAGCCTTTGTCTTTAAACATGTTAGTAGCCATTTTGCACATTATTCTATGCATGTTAAACATCGCGGTAAACATCTCAACCTGCAAACTTGCAAAGCTCAAAAAGGAGCTCTCTCCCCTTTCTATATCAATTATCTTTTCCAGGATGGGGTTAATAAAGTCATGATTGAAGGCTTCAGAGACAGGAACTGTGATTGCCTCGTAGTGAGGAGAGTCGTCCTGGATGTACCAGCTTTTATTGGTCCGTACCACATCAACAGAGTGTCCTCGAGAGTGGAGAGCTTTGATCATGATGTCCATGTTCACCCAGTGGCTTCCTTCTAAAGGAACGATCAGAATCTTCCCTCCGTGACAAATTCTCCATGACAAGAACACGATAGATAATAAGAGAAGAAATGTTGCATTTCCGTGGGGGGGCATCTTTAACCTGAAAGGGGGGAAAAAAATTATGAAACATAATTCATAATCACTCTGGATAAGAAAACTAACTATAAATGCCATGAAAATAAATTTAAATAAAGTCTTTTTTACACTCAAGTTTTCCCTTAACAAAGGCAAATTTAGTGATATTAGATTACATGCGAGATTGATCTATAACATACCTGTTTTACATGAAGTAGCACTGAGCATGGATATGCTTAGATGCTGGAGTGAAACACTAAAGGTACCACTGAATACATAATTAGAAATTCCAGGAAAGCTTACATAAGTGGATTATGAATAAGCTTTTCTTGGGGCTTTTTTCTTCAAGAATGAACAACAATGTGGCCTGTGTTGAGGCTGTGGGCAGAAATGTGTTATAGCTGCTTATTTGTACAACCTGTTCTGAACGACTTTATTCTAAATAGCATGTCATCTTCAGTGTTTCATATTTAGAGTCAATAACATGCTCTTCTTAGGGGAGGATTTTCAAAGGTAAGATGTAAAGCCTTTGATCCTTTGTGAAAAATCCATAGTGGTCCAAATAATACTGCTTCAATATCGGCAGGCATTGGTAATGACAAACCAAAAGCAATGACTAAAAGCAACTCTCCAGGACTGTGTTTAATATTGTTTGATGTCAAAATCCATTCAAGTTGGTTTTATTCAGCTGGTTCTCTCACGTTTATTTTTATCCTCAGTGTCCCAGACCAATCTAACTTGTGGGTAGCCTACATTTACTTACAATTGGCAAGAAGAAATCCAAATTACCCACTTGTGGTGTCATAATGTGCAACTCTGCACTTTAATAAATTGAGCAGCATAAAATGTAACCTTTTATTTTTGCCTCAGACTTAATGGCTCATCAGACATGCACGGCCTGTTCCGGTTTTTATTTCAGCCTTAGACGTTTTCAAGACGTTATTTTTTTTACCTCTTATAAAAAGAAGACAGGTGAAGACAAGACAGGAAACTGTAAATGAAGAGGGCTATGGGGCTTTCTACTTACAGTCTCTATATATAGTGTAGTAGTAACCGGAACTGGAATGTCACAGATGTCACCCCAACAGTCAGCAACAGTTTCATGCTGTAATGTGATGACATGGCCATGCAGAGGCAGTGCGTGCTCAAACAAGGCTCAGCTCTCCTCCTGGTTCTTGGAAATGTGGTGGTGTAGTGAACCTAAGGCCTTTTAATACATTTCTCTAAATTACATCAGCTGAGACATCTGCATGTAAAATCAATCAAATAAAAAGACATATATGGAGTTGTTATAAACCGATCTTTCACTTTTGATGGAGCTAGGGTTTTGTGCTAAGCTATAACAGGCTAAAAACATCATGGACCCACAGTATCTCTGTACTCTCACAAAGAATGTGGGATTTGTCCTCAGACTGAAAGGAAGTGGCGCCTGAGAAATTCAAGTCCAGGCAAGAAAAGCCACCTCTTCTTCCCACGTCAAGTAGAATGAATAGAGAAACTATTAAACCAGGTGTGTCCCTGAAAAGAACTGTCTGACCTGCATGCACTGAATTGTGATACAGGTCTTAACAGGTATTTTATTAGAGATACAGGTACTTCTTAGAAGGAATGTGTGGTTCTATTCCCGCTACCTTGTTCTTGCGCTTTATCACATTTCACATGTTTATCTACAAGAATGTTCTCCAGAAACTATAAGAACTTTCCAGGCTGTTGCTGATGCCAGGATATGTACTGTGGCAAACCAGAGGAAAAGGCCAAGCAAATCCAGGGCAGGAGGCGTGGCCCCAAACCCAGGTTAGGGGAGGTGGTGGAGTTTGATCCCCGCCCTTTCCCTCAAACATTCTTTATTAAAAAGATCTTTTGTTAAACGCTCACGGTCTCTGAGTTTCCTATTTCACTGTGAATCCTGCCTCCAAGCCCCCCGGTTGCCACAGTACAGGTGATTTCTGAAACTAGAATTACAGAAAGGCAGAGCTGAACCATCACTTTTATTTTAATTGTGCCCCGCAGATAAAGTGGTCATCTCTCCAACCACTATAGATGAGAATGAGAATGAAGGTTTTCTCCCATCAATTGTGTGAGTATCTGTTGATTTGGGTGGCACGGTGGCATATAATTGCCCATACAGAGATAAATAAAATTGTTTTGAAATTAATTTAATTTGACGGAATTTGTATGCATCACTGTGTCCTGTAAACTGCGTACACATAAGGGCTATTAGTGAGACTAAATGATCCTGTCAGCACGTTTTCTTGTCATTTTGTATCTACTAATTTCTGCCAGACCCAATGATAAATCTCCACTCTATGATGCCAGCAAGTATAGTAGCTGAAATGAATGTATTGAAATTTATTAATGTATGAAATGTTGACAAAAATGCATTTTTTTAAAATCATATTTACTACACCAATTTAGTCTTTTCATTTATCTTTAAACTCAAATACAGGATTCAAAATCTCTCTAAAACAAAAAACATGTCTCTGTGAGATATATTCAGCAAACAAAGTGCCGAATCTGCAGCTTGATCTCTGGCAGAGCTGTGGCTTACAGAATGATGGAGCAGGACTGTTTCCGAGCGGTAATCTCAGTATCTCAGTCTTTCAAATCTCAGATAAGACCCATTACGAGCTGTTAATGTGCTTTGGCTTCGTTTGTGGTTAGTTGAACTGTGGTTCTTAGAGGGTACTTCCAGCATAGTTAGGGACGATGACGCTGGCCCATTTGTAAATAACCGGGATGAAGAGGAGAGCAGAGCCCAGGATCGACACCAGGAGGAAGGCCCAAAGAAACATTCGGTCCAGGACCTGGGCTACAAACTTCCAGTCTTGTACCACCTGAAACAAAAAAGACGCACATGACAGCCTCTAGACATATACTCAATAGTTATGCATCGATACATAAACGATGTAGGGAGTGAGTACCATACAGTATTCCATCTTGTGAGGTTCATTACAGCCTTTGTCTTAGTTGGTTGGTTTTTTATATCAGAAAAAAATTGGGGCCAATGAATCTTTATATTGCCGTTAATCATTTTTATTATTACCTATGGATGTATAAATACACAAAATCCAGCATACTCACCTCTCTGACCTTATTTTCTTTGACCACATGCATGGTTATGTAGCGAATAGAATCCAAAGCTGCTTGTAGGTTATGTCTTGTGTAGAGGAGAGGTGTCAGTTCAGGCGCTGAGTCCTTCATCATACCCAGTCCTACTGCTCCTCTGGCCACTCCAGCTGTGGCGTAACGGTCCACATGGCTGCGCATGCACAGCAGCTTAGGCAGTCGATGCAGGAAAATCCTCCTCACCCAGGGCGCCATGCCATGATGTGTAGAAGAGGAGCGATGGTGGATGTTGATGGCAAAGACAGTGATGATGATGGAGAGTGTGACGAAGATCATGGTGAAGACCAGGTACTCCCCGATGAGAGGGATAGCCTTCGAAGAGGAGGGGATGATCTCCTCGATGACCAGGAGGAAAACCGTGAGGGACACCAGCACTGAGGTGCAGAGAGAGATCTTCTCGCCGCCGTTGGAGGGCAGATAGAAGACAAGGATGGTGAGGAAGGACAGGCCAATGCAGGGGATGATTAGGAAGAGAGTATAGAAAAGAGGAAGCCTGCGGATGATGAAGAAGTAGGTGATGGTGGGGTAGGAAGAGCTGCCATCTGTCCTCAGACTACGGCTCCCTGTGGCCTTCACTATCTCCCATTCACCATTGTCAAAATAGTCCCGCTTGTCCACATGGAAGTCCTCCAGAATGATGTCCACCTGTTAAATACAGAGTGAGATCTCATGTCAATCATTGGTTCCTGACTAACAGTAATGTACTTTGCACGTACTGTGGAGCACAGACTCACCTGGGAGCCATCATATGTCCAGGAGCCAAACTTCATTGAGCAGTTCTGGAGGTCAAACGGGAAGAAGGTGACATCAATGGTACAGGCTGACTTGTAATTGGCTGGTGGTGTCCATGTAATGGTTCCATCATACTTTACAACAGCCTTGGTGACAGTACCCTCAAAACGCCCATCTGAACTGTTGAAAGAAATAACATTTACTCATCTAAAAGATTACCTGACCTAGATTAGTTTATTTCGTAGCATGTTTCTTTTAAAGTGAACATAATTTCATTGTAGTGATTAATAGGCTACTTTATTACACTTTTAGTTAGTTTTTTTTTCTGTGCAGGTTCTTTAAAAGACTTTTTATGATACACTACTGTCAGCATATCAGCATTGTCATGACAATACTATAAATTTGGGAAAATATAAATTGCAGGACATCCATGTCCTTTCCTTCCATATAAAATAACACATACTTATCATACAGTACAACGTCAGGGAGCCAGATCCTGTCAGAGGGGACTCGGATAGTTGTGATGCCCAGATAGTCATCTGGGTTCCATCTGAGTTTCATGTCGGTCCACTCCTACATAAAGGAGACATCGGACATTTTGTTAAAACACATCAAAACAAATCTACACATAGGGGCTTTAAAGGAAAGTTGGAAATATCAGCTGTCTTGCCATTAGCTAGACGAGAATATTGACACTCATGTCTCAACGCTAAGAAGCTATAGCCGGTAGCCAGCTAACTTAGCAAAGCACAAAGGCTGAAAACCGTGGGAACCAGCTAGCCTGGCTCTTCGGTAACAAAGTCTGCCTACCAGCACCTCTAAAGCTGACTAATTAACACGTTGTATCTCATTTGTTTAATCCATACAAAAACCAAAGGGTAAAAATGACATGTCACAGTTTTACGGGGGTTATGTGCCAGTTTAATCAAGATACCATTAGTGAGCTTGAGATGGTAGGTAGATTTTGTAACTTTTGGAAGTAACCAGATTAACTGTTTCCCCCTCTGGTCTTTGTGCAAAGCTAAGCTAACAAGCTGCTGGCAGTAGCTACATATTTCCTATAGAGACGTGAGAGCGGAATCAATCTTCTCATCCAACACCACGCAAGAAAGCAATGTTCCAAAATGTCAAACTACTGTGTGTGCTATAAAATTTTGCTAGCATACAATATTTCACCCAGCTCCAGGCCACAGAGAAGGATACATGGCAAATATAGCAAAATGTACTGTCATTAGATTCTAACTAGCAAATGCATTTGATTTGGCCCCACATTCATGATAAGTAGCCCGCCTTGTAAAAGAATAATCTGGAGGGTGTGTGAACAAAAGCTTGTTCGGTAGTCATTTTCTAAACCGAAAGGGTGACCGCCAAATGAAGGAAATAAGATACAATTACAAAATCTGACAGTCTTTCCACTTTGCAAATGACATCTCTATGATAGATACACATCACTACCAGGGCCACTGCCCATCCAGCTCTGTTTTCATGATGGAATCCATCACTGTGAAAGGGAGCCACTGACCTGAATGACATAGCCTGGTCTGTGGGGATAAGTCATAAGATGCATGACAGACAGGACACCCAAGACCATGAATAAGGCTGACAGGAGCAGGAGTGGGGAGCAGGCGGCTTGAAAGGAAAGGTGCGTGGGCAGTGGCACAGGGCCGAAAAGACTCATATAGATGAGGACTGTCAGTGAAATGCCACCAGACCAGATTAAAAAGGGTTTGGAGAGGATGACCTGTTGTCTCTAAATGCCATGTTTACTGATGATGGTGACATGTAATGCTGCATCCATGTACAGCTCTACTTGCCTGTTTCATCCACACGTTGGTCGTCATTCTCTGATTTTTCTCATCCTAGAATGGCGAAACAACAATCAAAATAGTAAAAAAATGTAACTTTTTTTGTCACACACTTTAAATAGCATTCTGTCTTTCAACCCTACTATGTTTTACATTCATGCACTGTAATTAACACCTCGGTGACTCACATTCATTAACAATATCAATAACCAGTGCATTTCTGTCCTCACCACATCTACTAGTTGGGAGATGGCCAGTCCGAACTTCACACGGATCGTCTGGTTTAGGTATTCCACTGGACGAACCCATTTCTGGTAGTTTCCAAAGAGGTATCTGAACAGCTTATCCTCAGCTTTTGCACAAGAGGAGAGTTTTGGAACCCCTAAAACGTGTGAAAAGACAAGAATGTTAAATAGAAAAATGACAAGTTTATATTAACTTGTAGATAATTCAGCAAATACAACAGTCCCATGTAGACTCCATGCTTGATAAAAGCTCTGTTACTAGCATTGCTCTCAAACAGCACAGCCTTCACCTCTCTGACCTTACTACAGTGTGGACATGACCTTCCTGGGAAAGCTTTGGTTTTCGAGAGACAGAGCTTTCACTCAAACCCCTACTGAATATACAATCGCATTAAGAGTTCTTAAAACATATAATGTATGAAGGCTTGAAAATCAATGCCAAAATGACTAGATTTGACACCTCCATTCCTGTAATGGAGCCAATATCAAAAAGGATTGTATTCAATGTAGCAGTCATGAGGGGTGTGTATTCAGTGTCAGGTTGGTATGCATTTATAGCATTTGGCTGCTTGTGGATCAACTAGAGACAACATATTTCAATGTAATTCTGTTTTCTCTTAGTGCTGTATTCCAGTCCAGCAACAATGAGTCTCAAAGGATTTACAGTCTTGTGTTGATGTTGTCACTTATTATTCCAGAGTATAGCAGCAAGCAGTTATTCCATGAAAAAAGCACTTCAGAAACAATGCATTGCACACAGGCTTATTGAATAAGAAATGTTAAATATGATTGGAGAAAGCTTTGCGGAGATTTGGCCCACTTCTTATTTACTGCTTGTCCTTCCTTCATTCGCCACGGCGAGAAACTGATATGCCTATTTACCTGTTTTGTACTGTGGCTCATACGCGTCGGTGATTGTAAATAATGCAGGCACTCTTAATTCAAAGGGCATCGTTAAAAAAAATAATAAATCACTCCTCACCGGTGGATCTGGGGGGAACTAGGGGAAATGTAATAACAGGTAATTATAGGATACTGTAAATGGGACAGTGGAGTGTTTTGATATGTCAAAAAGGTCAAGACCTACAGGTCAAACCACGACTTGAACTTTGGACTGATGGTGTTATTAATAGAGGAATTTTCGTATCCTGTGTAATAATTTTGTGAAAAATTAACATAGACTGTTATTTTATTCCGTCCATACATTAAAAGCATTTACTGACCAAGTGACAAGACATGTAATCATGGCATTAAGTGCACGTACAAGATGAGTGTCACCGACCAATCTTTCTGAGTTTTACAAACTGTTTTAATCACCGTCAAACTGGGGCATTGTTTTGCTGAAGCAGGGCTCCTCTGCCCGTGTACAACATATTGATCACATTCTGAATTACGCACAATTTCTTTCATCCTGCTCTTTAAATCATTCAACAACGCGGTTTATAAACTCAATTTATGGATGGAGAAGATGGCTGGAGATCTACCACAAGACTGACCACAATGAACGGTATCACCCACCTAGCGTGTGCGGATCGATAAACACAAGGCTGCAACACCCTCAATCAATGACTGTGATAAGCAAATTCATCATCTCTTCCGCCTCTCCCCCACTATCACCAGCTTCTTGCTCGACTGAAAAGCAAGCTGCAGAGTCTGCCGGATGCTACATTAATCTGTTCGAGTGTACGCTGAATGAATGTGTACAGTCAAAAATGTACTATAAACAAAGATAATGTATGTGCTATATGGGAACAGAAATGCTGAGTCAAATTAATATTTAATGTTAACTCATTCCTGCATTTCCAAGGAGACCTGCTAGGTGCAGTCGGCAGCATGACAAGTAAATCAGTATAAATTAAACATATGTGTATGTGTGGTTCGCTACCAAAAAAATGGCGAGGATTCCAGTGAGATCAAAATAAGGTGACACGTTGCTACAACCACTCAAATATGCAAAAACATCAATAACAGAAAGAGAGAACGAGAAACCAATAAAACAAATAATAGAAGGCAAAAATAACCCCATAAGGTTCATACACATACAAACATAAGAATAAACATACTGCACTTATGCAGGACACACAGTATACATGCATAATAGCGCATGCGCATAAATATATACACACTGTCATGGCAACAGCGGCTCCTCTCCTGCTAGTGCTTATGTTTAATCTGTGTTGTACACACTGCACTAACCCCATCCTGTCAATCCTCACCTGCTGTTCCTCACCTGCCCACCAGCTGTCACTGAGGAGTTTACTGCCTCAGCTCATCACCTGACCCAGTCATCTGTCCACCCAGCTGCGCTCGATTCACCTCAGAACAGCTTTATTGCTATGTGGGTTTACGAGGAATTTGCTTTTTACGCCTCAGTATATTTGTACGCGGCATAAAGGACAGCTATCAGTTGCCTCGTTACTTTAGCTGTACATATTTGATTCTTAACTTTCATTTACTTGCTTATTTTTTGATTACTTCAGGCCTTGTGCCTGTTACTATTATCCTTATGGCGGGTCCAGCTCATTCTCATTGAATATATTAGGCCATGTTTGTCCAGCTGAAGAGAATACTGTAAACTTTCTGAAAACCACTGCATTTCTCTAACCCCCCTGTTTGTGTCCCACAAGCACACCTCTCTCTCTCCCTAGTTTTTCCTCCTTATCCTCTCTTTTCACTCTGGCTTCTCTGTGCTGGACCATCAGCAATCCTTGGACCTCTCTGTCTCCCCGTCAGTACCTCATTCCAGATGTTTTGGACCTGGATCTTCGTCCTCCAGGAGATTCAGCCTCTCCTCTTGTGTCTCTCTCCCACTTGTGTGCATGTTGTTCTCGTCTCTGTCTCTCCCTCTGTGTGTGTTTGTTTCCTTTCTCTTACCTGTTTGTCCATACTGTAACTCTACAATGTTGGGCCATTTTTGCCAAATCAATTCATGTCTGTCCATTCCAGGAAAGGAAACGCTGATCCCTGATGTTTCTTCCATTTTTTTGGGGGGAGTTTTTCCTTACCGGAATCAAGGGTCTATGGACAGAGGGTGTCATATGGTGCAAAGCCCCTTGAGGCAAATTTGTGATTTCCGATATTGAGCTATATAAATAAAAGTGACTTGTTCCTGCCTGTTGTTGTCCCTGTTCTCATGACCAATTGTCTGCCTTTTGACAACTACCTTCACATCCCATGCTGTGGCCATATCATATCGTTTACAACTTGAATATAGCGTTCATATCAACTCATAAATATGACTGGGAAAGTCAGATTTTTCTGAAAGCTCAGATAGATCCAACCAAGCAAACATGGACACCTCACATCAACCTCTTTCAATAAAATTAAACCCACATTTAGTGGATATGGTGTTATGTTGTTAATGCACGCTACTTTCAACTCTCACGTGAACAACGCTGCTGTCACGCAACTGTCCTGAGACGTGAACGCTCCCAAGTCGTAATTATGGTAATCTTTCCCATCGTTGCGACATGACCTGAGCATTAGGCCGCTGTTTTCTTGGTTTTCTGCGTTACTGATTCTGAATTATGTAGCAAGAAGAGTTCATTTCAAATGGTAATTCCCCACAAAATCAGCTAAAGGATGAGGTCCAACGTTTGTCTCCTCGTACATGTTTGGTTAAAGTGTTAATTCTGGTGTTAATTTAGGAGAAATTATAGATGTTTAGTTAAAATTTTAGTCTTTCACTTATTAGCTACTAGAAATGTGCTGCTTGTTTGATAGCTGAATGGTTTACCTACTTTTTGTGCAATATTCTGGGCTCAATTGTCATGGCTTACATGCAGCTAAAATCATTAATTGCCAAAACATGGAAATCCAACTATAAAATTGGACATGAGAAGTGGTCACACTGGCACCCATACTTTTTGTTTGCAAGCTCCCTTCACTCTTCGTTGACTATCTGCCAATTTCTTCTTTTTCTGTTTCTACATATCCGCTACAGTCCAACTTATCTTTGACTATGCCATCTGTCATACTGAGACTATTACATTCCACCGTGCTAATTTGATGAGGCATTCCTGGTCCGTGGGAAACTTACGCAGTGAGTGGCACAGGTGGCAGCAGCACAGCAACGGCAGCAGCAGCAGCAGTGCGAGAGAGGTGGCTGCCCCTCCTGCTCTCAGCATCATATCAGAGGTGGCACTGGATCCACACAGCTGGTCCCTCAAGCATCACAGAGCCGGAAAATAAACATTAAAAACAGCAGTTATCAAAAACAGCATCTTGTGTACACTGGGCAAACATTTAAACTATTAGAGTATGGCTTAAACCACGGCTTGGGTTAAGGGTTCAAATCCCAAGGCAGTCACCCCTGCTCCCCTTTGGTAAAGCTATATTCAATCACAGTTACGGATTTCAGTGAAGAGGCTGTGTATAGCTAAAAAAAAAAAAAACATCTTGATGTCACCCATACTAAATGACAAACTGTATTAATCACATACACCTTTAATATACAGCATCCTGCACAAGCCAAGAATGGACCCTACCCTCACCTTGCTACCCCGACCCTCTCCACGGTAATTATTACATTTCACACAGTAAGCATAGAAAGGCTGTATACGTACCTGCTCTGAGTCTCTTCCATTAACACACAAATCAGAGTGGCAGTGGTGGTGGAGGCGGTGGGAGTCTTGACGACAGCGACAGTGCTGCTCTAGCACTCCTCCATTCCGTGCAAGGTTCCTTTCTCTCGCCTCATACAGATGCTGCTTCACTCTCTGCTGCCTCCAATTGTGCACAGGCAACCCATCTCATCTCCTCCTCCTCTTCCTTCAGAGAGCCCGCCCAGTTCCCCCCCGCCCACCACCACCAACCCCCCCCTTCTCATAGCATTCTGGTGGTCACTAATTATAGATGGGGATAGTCGCCCCCTCCCAGCAGCAACCTCACTGCCTCTCCACAGCAGCATCAGGGAATGGCAAGGGCAGCTCTGCCACTGAGATTCTGCTTCACATTAGATTCCAGGTTCTTGTCTGGTGTCCACAGCCACATGTGATGCTACATTTTGTACCTCCAGCTCCTCTCTGTATGTGTGAGTGAGTGTGCTTCCACGGTGACAGCATATTGTTGGCCACAAAGATGTTGTATGGGATGAAAAAATAAATCAAATATCCAGTTTGTGTTTAAAAATCAATACGCACCATGTTTTATTATAGGACACTTTTCAACTAAAAATCTCACCTTTACTCTTATATTTGATCAATTTTTTTTTTTATTTTATTATTTATTTTACAGTCTCACGACTTAAAGCTTATCTTCTTATTATCTCACAATCACCTGTTTTGTAAATATTTTTTAGCATAAAACACATTGTTTAATGACTTATAGGATATAAGGGAGCTCAGTTTAAAACGAATGGCTGTGAATGAACAGCAAGGCTAAGATCTTATTAATAGTATAAAAAGGCTTGGAGTATTCTTCAAACTGTCGTGGATTTGGGTTTATGTTCATTTATTTCCAGTCTTATTTTGAAACATTCTCCCCTCACTTGTCTTGTGGTTTTGCTTCCTGCCCCTTGATTGCTTTGAGTGTTTTCACCTGTGTTGACTGAGTTCACCTGTGTCTTGTTTTCTGCCCTACCTGAGGGTACTTACTGTAGTTTGTGTGTGTCTTTGTCAGTGTGGTAAACCCTGTGGTTATGGTTTCCCTGCTATTTTGGATTTATGTCAACCTGGTTATCTGGCCGCCTGTTGCTGCCTGTCTACCTGCCACCAAGACCTTATTAAACACTCAAGTCCTCATCTGTCTGTTTTTGGGTCCTTTCCGATGTTCCCTGTTTGCCAACACCCACAACCCAGCTATTAATAAATGATGATTCCATAATAATTTGTTGCTAAAGTAACCTTGAAGTTAAAGTTTTCTGTGCATCTTTTTTTTTTTTACTCAGGCACAATGAATTATATTAAGGGCAGGTGGTCCACATTAGAAGCAGAAATACTTTCAAGAGGCAGCAGCACTGAGGGCTCACGGGCAGGCAGATGACGGACCTAAAAAAAAGTTAGAGGTTTTGAAAGAAGCTTCGTTAGGGGTAGTATTAAATGTACGGATGATTGACAGCAGTTGTGATGTGAACAGAACATTCTGACAGACAACTGTTTATATTTATTTTTATTTTATTTCAGATGAATTCATCCCAAATAAATATTCCATCTGAGGTTTTTTTTAACATAGAGTAATTAGTCTATGCCAAATACTACTACAACAAATGACCTAACTAGTCTGGTCATTGTTGCAACCGTAACAGCCACAAATCATCCAGCACTGATATATCTGGGGGTCCATTTTTACGTGTCCCCATTGAAAAGACAGTGCTTCCTCTCATAAGTTTAATGGATACAACTAATTCACTAGAGCAGGTAAACAGCCGGTGGTCGGTCCTGAATGTGTCCCCTCCCCAAATATGTAACAATGTATCATTGTACTGATAGCAGGACCAGCAGTGACAGTGTGTTGATAACACTAAACCTCCTGAGTTAAAGGTCCTGAATATTAGATGAATACAAAGCGCTTGGTTTGATAGACAGCCACAGTAACACATCCAGCAACATAAGCATGCCATCCGAATGTATGTAATGAGCAATTATTAAACACGAGGCGGCAAGCATAAGAGGTGCTTAACGGCAACAGCATCTACCCTACATGAAGGAATGTGCACATGTAGCTATCATCAAATATTCTCATATTGAAGAGATTGTCTCATACCACCCCTCTCAAACTAGATTCCTGCTGGTTGGGCTATTCTGTTCAGATCAAGGTGGTCAGTTGAGGCATTAGTAGTCAGATATGGCTATAAGTCCAATTATTAGTGGAATATTAGCCTCCAAGTAAACACACAGCTAATGCATAGTTAATGTAATTGCCATTTATTTCTCACAATATGTTCACCTGTGACAACAGTGTCTTCACAGAGATTGCCTGGCCCTGTTGAGTTGTTTCTTCAGTGTATAATGGTTTTTAAATGCAGGTCGTCTTGTTTACCTAAATACTGTGAAGGCTTCCAAGCTCGAGGCTTTGGGACCACCAAAGGTCGAGCTTAGAGGTGGATGAACAGCAGCAAAGGAGCCCCTGACTTCAGAACAGACAGCAGACGGGATCCAGGCGAAGTCGGTGGCAGAGGGATAAGCGGCCGTGTGTGGAAATGTTTCTTCTTCTACATTTTGAATGCCACTCGCTACAACTCAGTTTGTGGTGTTGCTTAAAATCGAGCTGAAGTGAAACTTGTGTTCTGAGAAGGCTGCCATTGACATGTGACACTGAGAGAGAAGCTCACTTGTTTGAAAATTACACTTGATACCAAAACTACCAACATTGTGTATTGTTTTATGTGCTGTAGGCGCACAGCAGCTGAGTCCTCAGAAACAGCCACTAATGAAGCCGTCGGGATGACTGCAGATGAAGCTATCTATCCAAACTGTGGTATTCCACATCAAATTGCAGAGGCCCCGGCAAAACAAGTTGTTAATCAAAGACAGTGACATTCCAACGAATCAGCCTCCAATTCCTTCATTTTTGAATTTGAAAGCATTTAGTGAGATGGACGTGTTAAATTTGAAGTCTTTAAGGCGCAGATTCCAGGCAAAAGGTGCAGGATACATGAACACCTGATTCCAAGCTCTGTACACTCGTGGAACCGAACACATAAAAACACCTTGAGGGGGCAAAGAGAATTGCCCACTAGTTTTCTTATAATAAATATATACGCAGAAATAGTAGGGGAGCATGCTAAGAATTGCTTTATAAATGAATCTGTAGCGGTGTACAAGCCCACGGGGGGCTGCAGCAGGCCAACCTACCTGACTGTATAACCGTGCTGAGATAAGGCTTTACAGTTAGTAATAAACAATAAACGTGCATCAGTTTGAGAAGTTCAGCTCTGTACATCTTGGCTGATAGTGAAATTATATTTGCTGCTGTCCCGTGAAAGATTCAAACTGCAGGGCTTCATGTGGGCCGTTTGGCTGTTTCGATTCCTCGAGCCAAAGATCAGAGTCTTAAAAGTAAAATGAATATCGGCCTGACGGGCCACTTAATGAGGATGGACAGAGAAGGTCTGTTTTTCCCTAAATGGACATTAAGCTTTGTTACAACTGTTTTTTTTAGTTCGATTTTGCTGCGGTCTGTTCAGTGATGACTGAGCCATGTTACATTTTGATTTGCTTGAAGGTAAGCGAGTTACAGTCAACACAATGCCCTGTTCAGTAGGAATGAGACGATCTGCTCATCTCACGATGTGACAAGGTACGCAATATGAGGTTTCATGAGTCAATACAAACGGGATGCAATGTAATAAATACAACTTCACTGAAAACCAAGTCTAACTATACAGAATGATGTTTATTTCTGAGACACAAATCTTTGTCATGTGAACGACAACAACATAACTTATTTTTCACACAGTCCCACTGATCAGTTCAGCTTCCAATTCTGGCAATTCATGTCACGTGTTTGCATTTTCAGCAATGCTTTGCAATGTATTATTCTTCAGTATGTATTTCTGCAGGCTTTAGCTACAGTTAAACAATTCAAACGTAAAAACGATAAGCTCTTTAAGGCGTTTATGGCTCTATTAAAACATTTCTATTTAACATTTCAAACTCCCAATTCTGCCTCTTATAGATTTCTGCTTCCAGCAGTCTAGACATTTCAGATTTCAGCAATGCTTTCGTTTATTTCTTTCAGCAGTCACACCCATTTTCAGCAGGAAATGCAATGTTTCTAGTCGCTCCTGAATGTTTATGCCCTGACCCTATCAATGAGTAACCTCCTTATCACTGCTGTTTCCATCTACATATCCATCCTGAAAGTGCTCCTCCCTTGCTTATTACGTAAATCTGGACTCGTGGTTTTGGCAAACTGGCGCTGTACAAAGCGGTTCAATAACACGGTGCCTTTTCCTGCGTGGAGTAACTATATAGGCCACAGTAAGTACAAACGCTTTTTGTTAAGGTAGGTTGTAACGAGTCAATAGTAACGAGTTACCTTTACTCCGTCAGGCAACATGTAGGCCTTCTTAAATCACTTCGTGAGTAAATTGTCTGACGTTACTTGTCGGAGTAGGTTTAATGCAGCATAGGCTACTTTTTATTCTTACTTGGTTTTTAGAGAAAACAAAACATTACCTTTACTCCGTTACATTTAGATGCATTCATCGCGCTACAATTATTCATTCATTATTTTACGCGTTCATGGGCATTCCGTCAAGGTGCCCAGCTGATCCCAGGTCTGCTGGCGCCCTGTTAGCCCACCGCAGCCACGCCCCCACAGGGCTGTTCAAAACAGCGCAGTGGCTGACGCTGCAGCAGGAGTTCGGCTTTCAAATAGCGCTATAACAGCGGGCTCCGGCTGGGAACGCTGGTCTGAAGTCAGTAGGCTGGCCTACATCAGAGAACCGTGCTGACACTGAGCTGACAGGGAGCAGTAAGTGTCTGGCGTTAATAGGGTTGATAATATACGGTAACGTCATGTATGCCATGCTTTAAAACTACTAGGCTGCTCCTGCTTTGTGGCGTAATGTAAATACCCAAGCAAACTGAACTGGGACTTAGATCATTCCAGTATAGATTGCTTAAGTTTAAGGACACCATGTTGACCCGCTTTACATTTACCTTTTGACATGATATATGTAACAGAATTTAGACGTTAACTTTGCTGCAAAAGTAAAGAGTGGTGCTCAGGATGCCGCCGCAGTTTGTAAATCCAGTTGAGTCTCGCTGTAGCATTTTGCGAAAAAGTGATGATTTCAACCAAATGAGCTTTAAATATCGATCTAATCAACAGTGTGTGCGAAGGAGCAATCAGACCCAATCTGAAAGACTTTTAGTCAAAAGAGCTGACTTTTACTAGAACAACAATGACATTCTCTGACAAACTAACCTGGAGCTGATTTAAAAAAAAAAAAAGAGGTTGCAATGGAAAGTAATGTACAGTATCAAAGAAATCATGAAAGTAAGAAATAACAGTTGCACTATTAAGAGACTCTTGTGTTTCATGCAGCATGGGCATCTTGCAACAGCATCGTAAGTGTTAACATTTTGCTGTGACTGAAGTTCTTTTTTTTTTAAGTTTATAATGATCACAGTACATTTCCACTGTAATGGGATTTCTTTCGCCGTGGTCAATTGAATGTCCATTGTTTTCATTGCAGATGAGGCTGATCTGTTGCTGCAGTGCTCTGCTGCTGCTCGTCCTCATCCCCAGAGCCTGTCAAGGTGGCAACATCTTGGTCTTTCCTACTGAAGGCAGCCACTGGATAAACATGGATGTCCTGCTTCGAGCTTTGCACTCGAGAGGACACAGAATAACTATCGTGCGTTCCAGCAAAAGCTGGTACATCAAGGAAAAATCCTCCTATTACAATACCTTCACAGTTCAAGTGGAGAGGAGCTTAGACCAGGAGTTCATTACAAGAATCATATCCAAGGGTATTGAATTTGAAAGGGGGGCTCTTCCCTTGACGAGTTTTCTCCACATGTCTTTAGGAATGATCAGCACGTTTTTGGATGCTCACGCAATCGTGGGTGAATATGTATCAGCAATTCTAGAGGAGCAAGAGTTGATGAGAAACATGAAGGACAGCAAGTTTGACCTGCTGCTCACCGACCCTTGCTGGGGCGGTGGAGTCATTTTGGCCAAATATTTGAACCTTCCATTGGTTTATAATGTTCGCTGGCTAATAGCTTCCGAGGGTCATCTTGCTATTGCTCCTTCACCTTTATCATATATTCCTATAACAGGATCTGGCAACACTGATAAGATGAGCTTTTTTCAGAGAGTTAAAAATGTGGTTTTGCATCTAATAACGCAAGCACAAAATCACCTGGCGGTAAAGCAAATATACCAGAAAATATGTGACCGATATCTTGGGCCCAATAATGACTTTAGCCAGTTAATGCTTGATGCAGACCTGTGGCTCATGAGAGTGGACTTTGTGTTTGAGTTCCCTCGCCCCACCATGCCTAATGTTGTCTATATGGGAGGGTTCCAGTGTAAACCTGCCGAAGCTTTGCCTGAACACCTGGAGGAGTTCGTGCAGAGCTCTGGAGAGCACGGGGTCATCATCATGTCTCTGGGCACTTTTGTGAGTGAACTTCCTGCTGACCTGACAAACGAGATAGCTGCGGCCTTTGCCAAATTACCGCAGAAAGTCATCTGGAGGCATAAAGGCGACAGGCCAGCCACTCTGGGCAACAACACTTTAATAGTCGAGTGGATGCCGCAGAACGACCTTTTAGGACATCCCAAGATAAAACTATTTGTGGCTCACGGAGGAACAAACGGAGTTCAAGAAGCTCTTTATCACGGAGTCCCAGTTGTGGGCCTACCCTTGTTTTTCGACCAATACGACAACCTGCTGCGACTGAAAGAGAGAGGAGGGGCTAAGCTCCTAAGCATTACTACAGTGGACAAAGACGACAACTTCCTTAAGGCCATACGGGAAGTCCTGAGTGAGCCCTCCTACAGGATGAACATGCAGAGGCTCTCCAGGCTGCACAGAGATCAGCCAATGAAGCCGCTGGATACCGCCCTCTTCTGGATAGAGTTTGTCATGAGACACAAAGGTGCGGCTCACCTGAGAACAGAGTCCTACAGACTGCCCTGGTATTCCTACCACTCTGTTGATGTATTTTTGTTCCTGGCTGGAGCTGTGCTGCTCGTGCTTTTAACTATTTTCATTTTGATGAGGTGTCTGTTTTCAATGTGTAACCATAAAGTGAAACGTGACTAACCAATCAAAGGATATTGTACATTAAGTCAATATGAAGATGATTTTTGTTGAGATTAATATGAGATTTTTTTTCACTGCCCATTTATGCAACACTTTGACAGTTGCTAAGCAATGCCATTATTTCCTAAAAAGAATTTGCAGTATGTTATTTTGTTTGATATTCTTATTTTAGGAAAGGTATTTGTATGAACAAAATGGATGTGGCTTTATCAAAACCAACACTGTACTAATAAAATACTAGGAATTCATGTAAATCAGGTTATTCTTAATTAGTCCCAGTGGGGATGTTTATGTTCTGTATTCGACCCTTGTTCAAGGGCAGTGGCAGTGTGCTCCTAATACATAATGTCTTTAGGTATTATGAAATAGCAGCAGCTCATGGGAACAAAGAAAGACCACAGTTGGGGTTTAAAACCAGTTCTTAATCTAAATGTGTCCCTGGGCATTTATTGCAAGCACGCTTTCACAAATAAATCTCACAGTAGCAGCATCTCAGTGGCTTTTTAGGAGTACCGTGTTTCACTTCCTTTAACATGACTCATTTGAGTGAAATAAACATGTTTCCCAAGAGCTGGAGTCTCCACCTCGAGGCTGTGCACAGGTCTATGCAGGTCCTATTAATATATAGGCTTGATCTGTGCCTGCCTTTTATTATAGATCTAGAGCTCAAGTCATCTCAGATGTGTATATCAATTTCTTGCCTGTAGACTGAAGATTCAGTAAGTTTTACAGCTTGTTAATGTTGTCTTGTAGTTTCAGATTACTTCAATAATTCTAATGCAATGGCTAATGTAGGTATGACCATGGTAAAGAAACACTTTCCTGTGGGTTACTTGCCTCATCACACTATAATGAGTGAACTTCCCTTAAAGAGACACACATTTAATGTTCTCAGCAGCAGTACTGTCGTCAAGGGTGTTCCCCTCAAAAGTCCCGCTGGTTTGGATTCAGCCCTGCGCACTCCTGCCACAACAATATGAGAAGCAGAAGTTTAGCAAAGCCAAGAAGGTTTTAATGTAAGTTTGCTATTTTTAGATTTGTTTCTCGTGTGTTGCTGATCTTGTCATAAGATTTCCAAATGTTTTGTTATAGGGAGACAAAACTACGGCCACACGGCCTGTTTGATTGCTTTTGAAATGTTCTCATTTTACCAAATCAGGTCCATACATTTTAGGATAATGTGGTCAGAAAATGTAGTAGAACTATGCAATGTGTTCTTTTTGTCTGTATTCCCGTTGAGCGAGTTTGATATGTAATACATGTAGTATGTTTATGTGATTTAGGTTCCTCCTTTGCCATTGACCTACAATCAGCACTCGCTGCTCTACTGAGAGTTCAGTGAGATGTCTATACGAATGTTTTTGCACAAATGCCACACTTAATGTAGATCATTTTTAACGATTTGTTATTTTTTGGATTGCTCAATCAGTTCATGCACCATCCAAATTATACTGTATGAGGTGCAAATGCACAATCCTCTGTTATTTAAGGGACACCGATCTTGCAGCATAAAGAAACAGAAACATGTTTTTCTATTTTCTTTGTCTTTGCATTTTAAGATATCGGTAGGTCTGATGAACCCCACACAAGGCCCCACTGCATTTTAAAAGAATATGGTGCACTGACTGTTTGATAGGTACAAATATGAAATAGACCATAATGTTTAACCATAATACAGTGGTTCCTTTTAATAACACTGCAGCTCTGGCTCATTGCACAATGAGGGCTAAGTTTTTCTGGTAAGAGACAAGACTCTCTTGCAACAACGGTCTTGAGAAACCAGGAAGTATTTTATAGCCACACTGGTTTGACGTTAGCTCTTCACTGGTCTTCGTTGTTTAGTTTGGGTCTTCACTATCGGGCGAGAGAGTTGGTGGACATGAGTGCCAGGACCACATACACTGTAAGCTTGACATTCAAAGATTTTGTTTTCGCTTTACGAGAAAAGAGTAAGAGGTCTTTGTCGAGAGAGTTGTATGCGGCTGTTCAGCGCTGAAGGAGGAACATTTGTTTCTAGCTTTTGCCAGCTAATGTTACCAAGTGGAATGCAGATTTTATTGAACTGAAGTCCATTGTTGAAGGATTAGACATTTGATCAATAGGAAAATAGGTGCATGGGATTTGTTA
Source organism: Coreoperca whiteheadi (assembly GCA_011952105.1). NCBI lineage: Eukaryota > Metazoa > Chordata > Actinopteri > Centrarchiformes > Sinipercidae > Coreoperca > Coreoperca whiteheadi. The sequence continues at coordinate 24,836,662 of CM022485.1, forward strand.
CACAGGGATTATCTGTTTTCTTAGATGGAAGCTCTTGAATATTTTCTTTTATGCAGAATGAGCGCTGTTCCAGTTGTAAAATCATTTCTGCTCAGGGAGACTGGGGTTCAACACAAAATGCTTGCAGAGCTCTTGGCACCAAACAGCACTCTAATTTACTGAGAGAGGCTCCATGTGCTACATCCACGTGAGGCCGTTCAGAAGGGATTTCCCCACACAAATAGAGTGCATGAAAGGAGCATCATTGTAGCTCTCTGTTTTGGGCATCCTAGTACATCCTCCACCTTTGTGCACACATTTCCTGGAATACTTTAGTAACAGTTATCGATCCCCCCCCAACCTACTTGTTTTTCAGACTGCACCATTCAAGAAGATTTGAAGATGTTTTTGTCACTGACTACCATTATCTCGGTTTTGGCTGTCATTATTCCAGCTGCCCGCGGTGGGAAGGTTCTGGTATTTCCACATGACGGCAGCCACTGGGTGAACATGAGGGTACTTGTTGAGGGGCTGCATTCAAGAGGACACACTGTGACTGTCATTCGGGTTGCCGACAGCTGGTACATCAGTGAAACGTCTCCACATTACGACACTGTCTCAGTGGATGCTGCTGGTGGTGCAAATGAGGATTCCTTTCGTCTTTTTGTCGCTGAAGTTATTAAAATCAAACGAAGCAAGGCGTCGTTGTGGCCCCGTTTTGCTTTAGACATGGTGTTAAAAGACAAGTTCTTTGAATTGCACAGTAAAGTCTGTGAAGTGGTCATGTACATGTTTGAAAATGAAGAGTTAATGAAGTCCTTTAAAGACGCCAAATATGATGCGGTTTTGACAGACCCTGCTAACGGAGGAGGAGTAATGCTGGCTCACTACCTCGGTTTGCCGTTAGTGTTTAATGCTCGATGGACTGTTCATGGCGAGGCCCATTTTGCCATTGCACCCTCTCCACTTTCCTACGTCCCACTTCCACCTTCAGAATTAACAGATCAAATGACTTTCTCTGAGAGGGTCAAAAACATTTTTTACACAATGAGGATGCATCTATACAAACAGGTAGTTTGGCCACATTATTCTGCATTGTCCAGCCGCTACTTTGG
>CM022485.1:24838564-24947845 GCA_011952105.1 Coreoperca whiteheadi
CATATTATTTTTACTATCAATTGCTCTACTTATATTGTTGTGTTTAGCTGTTTTAGTATGGTCCTGCTTTGTATTGTATTTGAAAAGAAAAGTGAAATCTGACTAACCAAGAAAGATGGATTGATCGTTTTCACATTGGTTACTATATTGTTATAGGACAGTCAATCTGGCTGCGATCAGTCGAATATGGAAAAGAGTCAATGTTTTTTGAACTGTGCTTTGAGTTGACTGCAAGTTACTAGAAAAATATCTATGGTAAAAAATAACAATTAACCGCCAGTCTTGACTGCTAACTTGCAAGAGTCCACCTGTCTGATTACTTTGTCTAATGTGGATTCATATAAATAGATCTGTGCACGCATCAGTTTAACATTTATTTTTGGTTTGAAAGGGACAGTTCACCCCAAAATCAAAGACACAAATTTCCCTCTTACCTCTAGAGCTATTTATCCATCTAGATTCTTTTGGTGTGAGGAAAAATATTTATTTTTGATTTGGGGTGAACTGCCGTGTCCATTTCACCAAATGAAACTTACAGCAAATGCAAACTACCATAAGGCTAGTAGACTAAATTGATGAAATCAGCCAAGATACAAATTTCAACTCTCCTGTTTTCCTGTCTTCATTATGCTAAAAACACACCGTTAAAGGAAACATTTAAAAAAAACTCACAGTGTCAGTAAAAACTAAATAAAACAATGTGAATTGTAACACTGGAGAAAATAATGTGCTTTTATTTCTTTTTTCCAACCAGCATAGGTTTGTCCTGCTGAAAGGCAAACCTCTAGGTTTGTTGAAATAGATGTATTAAAAAAAAGCTGATCTAAATAAGGCTTGGTTGATACCTTTACCAGCCAGAAGTTGGTGTTGTTCAGCCATTTGCAGTATAGTATTTCAAAGGCTGTTAAAGTAAAATACCAGCTGTTTAAAAAAATGTAATTTATCAGAATACAACAATAACATACACCTGAGCACGTAACGCCCCACAACAAAACAAGCTGGTCACACAATCAAGGCATGTGGCAGTAGCTTTTTTTGTGGGAGACTGAATTATGGAGTTGCAATAAAATTAGCAATTTAAACAGAAATGTTATCACAATCTGAAACTTTTTATGTGACCAAACACTTGTAACAGAGGAAAATAATCCTGCAATTTTCAGAATGATTTTGTTTTTCCAGTCATTTAGTTTTGTCACATATTTGCTTAGAAGTTAAACACCATGCGACTTTTACTCCCCTTTGTACTTTCTTATCGCCTGTGCGTTTAAGAACATGAAACCGCAGTACCAAAGTCCTGCTCAAGTTGGAACCTGGAAGGACAAGCACGTGTTCTACTCTCTGGCAAAGGAGAAATATTGAGCGAAACATACATGGGAAAATTCATTGCATGCCAAAAAAGGTAATATTGACACCTTGATTTTTTTTAGTCTTTCGCCAATAAGGACTGATATAGCCATCTTGGGGTTTGAATTACTGCGTAGCTCCAAAAGTTAATATTTAACTGGCATGCAATACATGTTCTTGTTCCAGTAGTTTAGATTCTCTCAGGTGTGCAGGTTGCTTGCTTGTTGGCTCTTACTGTATATGTTACAAGGGCTTGCATATGGACAACTGAGTTATTGTATATGACATCATACAGGAATAATTCTGTTAAATAAAAACTTAAATTGTTTAACTTGTTATTAATTTTACAGTTGATTTTCTGTGATAAAACTAATTGCAGTAGGCTACACATACTAAGGCAGAATTATTTAAAGCAAAAAAAAAAAAAATTGGCTGATATCAGTGATATAAAATGCATCCTCTGTATTAATTAACTGTAGTGTTTTGATAAAAACGCTAGTTGTATTGGAAATTATGCATTTGATAAGATATAATATGCTTTCTTCCCAACTTTAGAATGAAAATGCATTGTCCCTGGACGTGGCTCACTCTCTGCGTGCTCTGTCCAACTGTGGTTTATGGTGGGAAAGTTCTTGTTTTTCCAGTGGACGGAAGCCACTGGGTGAACATGAAAGTCATTATTGAGGGACTACATTCAAGGGGCCACCAGGTTTCTGTTGTGCGGTCATCAGATAGCTGGTACATTAAGGAAACCTCCCCATTCTATACTTCACTTACACTCGATATGGAGTCTGGATTTGATGAAGACTTTGCAAATACGTTTGTGGCCCAGTTACTGGAAATCCAGAGGGGCGGCAAATCTGCCTGGGCACGTTTTAAACTGGAAATGGAACAAGCACAAAAGGCCAGTGAGCTGCATGAGAAAACATGCAAACTGCTTGAGATGCTTTTTGAAAACAAAGATCTGATACAGTCGCTACATGATGCCAAATATGACCTTGTCCTTACAGACCCTGCTATACCAGGGGGTGTTATACTTGGCCACTACCTCCGGTTGCCTCTTGTTTTTAATGTCAGATGGACTAGTCAAGGTGAAGGCCATTTTTCAATTGCACCTTCTCCTCTTTCTTATGTTCCGATGACAGGGACTGAGCTTTCAGATAAAATGAGTTTTCTTGAGAGACTTCTTAATGTACTATTTTTTGGCTTAACAGAATATCAAATTGGACAATATGTCTTACCACATTATGTTGGCTTAATTGGGAAATATTTAGGTCCAGATGTGGACTACTTCTCCCTGTTTCAAGCTGCAGACCTGTGGCTCATGAGAGTGGACTTTGTGTTTGAGTTCCCTCGCCCCACCATGCCTAATGTTGTCTATATGGGAGGGTTCCAGTGTAAACCTGCCGAAGCTTTGCCTGAACACCTGGAGGAGTTCGTGCAGAGCTCTGGAGAGCACGGGGTCATCATCATGTCTCTGGGCACTTTGATTGGAGAGCTTCCCCATGACCTAGCTGATGAGATAGCTGCAGCTTTTGCCAGATTACCTCAGAAAGTCATCTGGAGATATACAGGCGACAGGCCAGCCAATCTGGGCAACAACACTTTGTTAGTCGACTGGATGCCACAGAGTGACCTTTTAGGACATCCCAAGATAAAACTATTTGTGGCTCATGGAGGAACAAATGGAGTTCAAGAGGCAATCTACCACGGAGTTCCTATCCTAGGACTACCACTGATTTTTGATCAACGTGATAATCTATTTAGAATTGAAGTAAGAGGGGCAGGGAAGATCATTGATATTTTCACTATGAATAAAGACATCTTCTTTCAGGCCATACGGGAAGTCCTGAGTGAGCCCTCCTACAGGTTGAACATGCAGAGACTCTCCAGGCTGCACAGAGATCAGCCAATGAAGCCGCTGGATACCGCCCTCTTCTGGATAGAGTTTGTCATGAGACACAAAGGTGCGGCTCACCTGAGAACAGAGTCCTACAGACTGCCCTGGTATTCCTACCACTCTGTTGATGTGATGCTCCTCTTAGCTGGAGTTGTGCTGATTATTTTGGGCACCTTTGCTGCCTTAATAAGGTGTTTATGCTCTGTGTGTCTGAGAACAAAAAGTAAATGTGATTTAAAAAAATCCAAGTAACAATCAAAATGAAATCTAAGGGCAAATCTAAGGGTAGCTCACCTGGTAGAGCGCGCACACCACGTACTAAGGCTGAGTCCTGACCGCAGCGGCCTGGGTTTGATTCCAGCCCGGGGCCCACTGCTGCATGTCATCCCCCCTCTCTCCCCCATTTCCTCTCTCTCTTCAGCTGTTCCTATCCAATAAAGGCAAAAAGCCTGAAAAAATAATCACAAAAAACTAAAATAAAATGAAATTTGAACCACAAATATGCTTATTTAAATACGTAAAACGTGAATAAATCAATGACAAATGATGAAAATGTTAGCTTAGCTATTTGTACTGTAATTTGACGGGCATATATTCAAAATATTTCCAATGAGTTGCAAAAAACTGGTCTGATTCTTGTAAAAAAAGACAACAAACCTAAATCATTCAGTACTTTGTAATTCTTTATTTTATAAACAAGGAATAACAATTATGTTTACGGCTGATTATATTTGATTCACTATATTCTTACACTATTATTATCTCACAATCCCGGTACTCTGGATAAACGAACATGTCATACCTTTGCCATGCAATACAGAATATGTGACCCCTGATCAGAGCTCACACAGAAATAACTTGTAACAAAATATGCAGTGACATTGGCGCTTTAGAGGGAACAAAATAAAAGCATTTTAAAATTTCTGAAATATGTGGGTACTGTTCATAAGTTTGTCCTGTTTAATTAGCACACAGTGGAAAGAACGTGTGTTTGCCCTTTTCTCTCTTAGCCCTACTGATTTTCAAGACCTTTCAAATTCACTACAACACTGCAGCACAACACACTTAAATATTACATTTTTAAATCACTACATCCATTCCTCAGTGTTGCACAGTATTGAGGGTGCATGTGCTTATCTCACCCGAGCCAAGTGGAGGCTTGTATGGATTAAAAACATATCCGATTTCACACACAAAGATTAGAGTGACACACCATTGCTATACTGGGCCCTTATATGCTTAAATTCTTGCTTTTGTACCTGTAGGATTTTGTATTATGGACTATTTTTTGATAGCTCAATCTTGTTTTTAAAAAAAAAATATATATATCAGTGTTGATGTGAAGCCTCTCCCCTTTTAGTCTGATCACTCTGACTTGGAGATCTCCTTCTAGAAGTCAAACCAATTGAAATGGTTGATCAACATGCTGAAGTGAATGCTATTGAATGCTATTCACTAATATAGTATTTCTAATTTCTTCTCACTATTATCTGGAATGGCATGCACACTATAAGAGATAACCATTTCACTTTTGTCCTCTCATGAAGGTGAACACAAAGGTCGTCATCAAAGTTCTCCACTCTCAGGTTTAATGATGAAGACCAATTCATTCAACGTATTCTCCATTACAATATTATCACCACTGCTATTACTAAAAGCATTATCTCGACTTGTCTGAAAAACACTTGATATAGAGAGGCGATCTCGGTAATGATTTTTGCAAGTTCACAAGTGGGGATGTGGACCGCCACATTTCACAAAACAGTGCAAAATAGTTAGAAGACGTTTACAGTCACCGTCATTAATAGTGTAAAGGACAGTAAGCACGCTGATCTTTCTTTAACAGGTATGGGGTGTAGGTAAAATATTAGCTGAGAATATATCTTTAGTATATTACCTCTGAGAAAATGTACGCAACAAAAGAACTGCTCATATTATAATTGTAAGCTTAGGGTGAGTTCTTGTAGTCTAGTATCCGTGGCTTAGGAGCGTTGCCATTGTGTTTAAGTCTCCCTGCCCAAAAGTCCCTAATGCTGTCTCTTAATACTTGGATGTGGATAAGTCTCTGGAAACTTTTGTAGGTGAAAGTCCCGTTACAAAAAATGTGCTAAATTACTAAAAGTCATGAGTGGTAGACCAGCTACTCTGGGCAAGAACAGTTGCTCAGGAAAGAAAGTACAGTAGATCAAGACTCCTTTGAGTCCTTTGAGTTGTGGGCTTACACATGTTTGCCAATGCATATGACACCATGCTGTGTCTAAAAGTGAGGGGAGCGGAGAGGATAAAGACAACAACTTCCTCAGGGCCATGCAGGAAGTCCTGAATAAGCCCTCCCACAGGATGAACATGCAGGGTCTGCCCCGATTTCTACACTTAATGGGTTTAACTGGCACTTGGGCTATGTTGTGAATAACGAGAAATCCAAGTCGGAACTACACTACTGCTGTATGCGTCGGTTTTGGCAGACCTGCAGAGAATCCCCAGGCTGCAAAGATTAGCCCAAAAAGCTACAGTCTCTTCTGGATAAAGGTTGTCCTAAGACACAAATGTGCTGTTCGCCTGGGAATGTACAGACCGTTTTTGTACTCCCCTGTAGAAATCGATCATCTACACTGTTATTCTGCTGATTCTTTTAGCGAAGGGCCCCTGTGTCCGCTGTGTTTAGGTACTGAATGTGTGGCATTTAATATAAGCCCACTAAAAGTTGAAAGGATATTCCCAATGTTACCATGCGTTGCTGTGAATGTCAAAACGGCAGTTTTTGTAATTCAAATGATCATTATGTGGTTTGCCCGACAGTGCATTGGTATTTGTAAAACTCACTTGCTAGAGATATGTTACAGTAAAACCCTAGTTTCACAACTGAGTTGATCACACTTTAAGACAAACTCAAATTCCCAAGACTGTAGGTTTGTGAGGATTGAGGAAACTAATATGCTATTATGACATGACTGTACAAAATCCCTGAGGGTTTTACTTCAATAAATAAATTATTTTATTACAAAACAATAAAAAAAAAAACAACATACTGCAAATACTGTTATAGAATTTTTGTCTACATCCTACAATTGGCTGGTTGCAGCCCCGATACAAATCATCAAGTACATGCTTTTACATCTCTAGCAGTCAAACAGGTAAATCATTAGGAATATCAGTTCAGTCTGAATCATCACTGGTAGGATTAGACATGATGGGGGTCCGACCCTACATAAATCTGGAGACATCTGCTACCCAAGGTGGGAAAACAGAAATATTTCAGGTGAAATTTCACTTTGATGGAACATTTTCATTTTTGGCACGCACACCTCAATCCCACCTCGACTAATATTACCCAGTCAATATTAGGTGCCTGGTGGATTCCACTTCAATGTGTCAATATAGCTAATACAAAAGGCACGAAAAAAACTTCCATTTAAAAAAAAAAAAGCAAATACTATTTTCAAGGGAAAAAAACTTTAAAGTCAGAGAGCAGTACTTACTGCTGGCTGACAATTCATATCCACTAAGCATTCACACAATGTGCCAAAGTGAAATTTCACTTGGGACTGTCTGACGTTTTGGGAACTACGCTTATTTGCGTTCTTGCTGAGAGTTAGATGAGAAAATCGATACCACTCTCACGTCTCTGTGGTAAATATGAATCTGGAGTCAGCAGCCAGGTAGCTGAACTTAGCATAAAGACTGGAAAAAAGGGGGGGGGTCAGGTAATTCACCATTTTATGGGGGACTATGTGCTGGAATATTTCTTGCAGTGACTTCCTGGAGCCCCCGCTGATTGCCTGGCCATTGCTCCTGCACAAGAAACAGTCCGGCACAAAACCCCCTGTAAAACAGCATCCTTCTTAGACTTGTCCTGGTTTTTGTGTGGATCAAACAAACAAGATACAGTAGATTAATTAGTGATGTTTAGAGGTGCTGGTAAGCTGATTTTGTTACCTTTGGACCGAGCCAGGCTGACTGTTGCCACCTATATCCAGTCAATACGCTACACTAAGATGACGGGCTGCTGACAGTAGCTTCATATTTGCTGGACAGACACGAGAGTGGTATTGATCTTCTAATCTAAGTCTTGGCAAAGAGCAAAGAAGCATATTTCCCAAAATATCAAACAGTGCCTTTTAAGATAGGTAGAAACAAATAAGTCGGTGCACTGAAGCATGAGATGAACACAGGAACAGCACTGGTTACATATTCACCGATAAAGCAGAGAAAAACAGAAACACTGTTTTCAACGATAGCCATGTTTACGGCAAATTCATACGGCAGCGTCATTGACCGTTTAAGACCTATGTCCACATTGTATTTCGGGAAAATACTTTCAAACGGCACTTATTATTGACAATAGTTATGAAAACCCATAGTAAAGTCTGTTCAAGGTATTTACAAAGTGTCCATGCCAGCAGAGCAGGTGTGGTGGGCGGTGTAAGTCCTCTCATGATGTCCTGGTCCGGAGAGAGCTCATCCTGAGCACAGTGAGCTCAGCTACATCCGCATCCTGCATCTCCACCTCTTGCTGGCAGCTTTCTCTGATTACATACACTACGAGACCCACACAGATGAAAATGAGGAGGACTATGCCTATAACCTGGGGTACAAAAAAGTAAAGCAACACTTTGTTTAGTAAACATTAAAAAGAAAATGTGTATTTCTGATTAGTAAAATCTATCAACAGAGCTATATTAATAGTTCCCAAAGGGTAATGGCATTACATTATGCATATATTCTCTACAGTGCAGACTGTGACGGTGAGGTGTTCTCATTCCAATCATAGTCCATAATCTTCTGAAAAACTAGACAAAATTCAACTCACCTGAGAAAAAACAAACAGCTGCTGTGAGCGGAGCATTAGTTCTTGCGGGGTGACATCTCCCTCACTAATTGGCTCACACCACTTCTGCGGAGGTGCCTTGTCAACTAGTACAAATCTACCCTCCCAGTCTGTCATAGCACAAGCAAAGTATTGGCCATCGAGGAACAACAAAATCAGCCACACGATAGCAGGAACGAAACTGGAGAGGGAAACAGTTTTCCTGCACCACGTATCACATCTGCATCCTTGAATGATCAGCATCAAGGTGAAGGCCATGACGGCAGGAATGATGAAGAACGCTGATGAAAACACTCCGTTCCATGTAGGGTTGCAAGGACACTCAAACTCCAGCTCCACCAGCTTCTCTAGTCCCATGAGGATAAAGCCAAAAGCCACATTTGATACCAGAGGACTGTTGCTAAGTTCATTTTTCAGCCTGGTAAGCCATTGTTGTCTACTTTCCATACTAGATTGACCGAAAAATGAAGACAATCGTTGTAAAAAGCCCAAAAGAGGGTCCACCGTTGTGAACACATTGGCAACAGCTAAGTGATGCGTAATTAACGCATCCAGGGGTAAGTTTTCCCCTCGGGCAAAATGCCACACTCCCACTCTGATTGGTTTTGGACAAAGGAGGGTGTGCCGTCTGCTCTGACATTTCTCTAGCGGATTGGTCTGTGCAAGGTTTCAGGTGGGGTTACATTTTAAATGTGGTCTCCCATGGACAAACTGGAGGGAGGGCTGTAAAGTGGAGGGAAGTTTGTTCTGCAGTTGAGCAGAGACTGGCCATTTGCAGTAGTCCAGCAAAAACACACGCATGGGGGTGCAGGCACACATGAAAAGGGCAAGCCTTGCATTGTAGAATCCAGTTACAGGCCCAAATTTTAACTCAAAACTAGACAGAAGGGGAAAACGTCACAATCAAAAAGATGTTCAACCACAGAAAGGTCACTAAAACTACAAGCCCAGTTATAAATGCATCAACTGCTCAGGTGGTTTTGGTTCATTTGGTGCAATTGTCTGCAATTAAAAAACAAGATGCATGTTGGCTCTATTCAGTTTACCTCAACTGGCCACTTGAGGTCGCCCACGTAGCAGCGCAGAGTAAGGATAGGGAGGATTACAGGAGGCCATGTTGAACTTTCAAGGGGATGTGGTACAAGTGCAGCTTGAGAACACCGAGGCCACCCATGTGATGACATAATTTATCAACGACCTCAGCGAGCTCAAGAGCATCACCATAATCTCCACACATTAAAGCCTGACAGAAGAAAGGCGCTGTGAAATAGGCTTGGAAAGATGTGACGGGTGAAAGCTGCTGCTGGATTGCTTTCAGTTCATCTGCACAGCCAATAGCCTACTAGGTGTTTTATATTTTTATTTTAATCTTGCCTGTCACAATATCTGTAATTTGTTCTGCGCAGTTTGCGGCAAATCTGACTTGGATGCTGGGGACAAACGAGCTGACAATGTATAGTTAGGCCTACATTAATATTGCAAGAGCTGGTGAAAGTGGAGTTAGGAACTCATATAGGCCAGGCAATTACTGTAGTCACAGTTCAGCAAATACTGTATGAGCAGAAATAACATCTTCCAAATGGCAGATGAGATGAAAATGTGCCTCGGTCCTCATATTAAAAAAAATAAAGGAAATGAAGGCTGTGCAGGCACATAATAACTGTCCACAAACAGCATCAATTAGGCCTACATGCGTGTTATGTGTGTCTGTGTGTCTTTATCCACGCTCATGAGCGCACAGGGCGCGCGCAGCTCGTCTTTGCAGCCGTTGGGGTCCGACCAGCATCTGCTCCTCTTTTTGGAACAGACTTGTGCTTCGGCCACATCGCGTCCCGTCGGGAATCATTTGTGCGCTACTTTCATCTTAATCGCCGAGCTGTGACTGCGGGAGCGCAAATGCGCATCGGTCTGCGCATCTTTGAATCTTCAGAACTACGCCGTGGACAAATCTCCCTGACATCCAAAGACCTCTCCTCCGCAATCCGACAAGGCGTCTTCACCGCCTATGGCCGCACATCGGCATCCCTGAGCCGCCGGCCGCGTCCCGGACCTTTTCACCCATCGCTGTCCTCGAAAGGTCTTTGACTCAGGGAGACCTCTGCAAACATCCCATTTTAAATCATCCTCGGCTCGGCTATTTGTTAAGAACCCGGTGCTATGCTGGGCCCATCTCTCTAGCTCCTGTGATTAATACACGATCTCTCCTCCCACATTCGCCCGAGCGAGACCCTGGTACTCTCACCGAGCCCCGACAATGCATCCGAACGCAGTGATGCTGGCGGCGGTCCTTTTGGGGAACTTGATGCTGCCTTTCATCTCGGCTCAAAACGGTAAGAAAGCGGATGTGGCCGCGGCATGATTGTAAACACCGCATTTGGGGGGAAAGTGACCCGACTTGTGTGAAGACGCCCGGGCGAAATGTTTCCAGGGGGATTTGGAGGACTGCGTTGCAGCTACGAGGCTACTATAGTTCCACGCATCTCGACAACAAGGCCAGGGTTACAAATCTGATTCAGCACCTGTCCGGAGAACGCAACCTTCGCGCAGCTCTTAACTAAGAAAACAGAAAGAAACGTGACGCTGCTGTGACATGTTCGCAGTGTTATGTACCGCCAGCTGAGCACTGTAGTGTAGGTGTGTCTGCATGAGGAATTAATTGCCACTTTCGGGCAACTCGAATTTGTTTTAAAATAGACAACGAGTAGGCTTGCACCTTCATGGAATTACTTCTAAATATTGACATGTAGAAGTAGCCTTTGGATGCCAGTGTGTGCAGTTTGTTTGGGGGGGGGGGGGTAGCAGAGTGTGTCAGGCAAGACTAACCTGCTCTGGAAGCTGATCAAGTAACATATGATCAACACCAAAACACAGGCTACGGCTCGGCCAGTGCGTACACTGTACACAAGGCCTTTGTGTATCACAGTTGCTGGGCCCATGCATTTGATTGACAGAGCACTCCCCTACTATACCACATTTCCTGTCATGTCAGCTTAAGTGGATCTTTCTTTCTTGCCGGCCTTGTTCAGTCCGCAGTTGTTGCAAAACGAAAAAGCATGCGCTTAATAACACCCTTATTCCGCTTCCCGGTGACCATGGTTGAGCACCAGATGTGGCTTCTTCCCAAACGTTCAAAGAGAGGGAATAGGAGCGTTGGTTGATGGGGATTCAGTGCTGCGGTGGATGTTCATTTGTGACTTTCATTTCAAAAGTTCACTGTGCATTAATCATAATGCAAGTGACATGATTTGGTTTAAGTAAATGTCAGTAACTTGCTGTTGGGTGTTCCTGGCTGTCCTCCTCTGATACAGCACGTCCTGACTTCAAATTGTGTTGAATCACATCACCCAGAGGGACACACAAATCAGCAGCCATTCATGAAATGAAAGTGGAATCTTTTGAATCCTCATTTTGACATTTTTTTAAATAACCTCAATAGGTCCCTTGAGCGACCCTGGCGCGATTCTGGAGATGCTGTTGTATACAAATGGAATCAATCTATTTCAGTTGTTGTTAACAATACAATCACTGCCTGTATTCATATCATTAAAGAAGCTTCTATACGCACATGTCAAGGCCCGTGTTGACAAATTAATATCACCGACATGCTCTAAGAAAAATAAGGCAGAGAATTTCCCCGCATGCTTATAATATTTAATGCTTAATGTCCACCTCGTCTTTTCTGCGGGATAATCGGCCACCCACTGTGCAAGACTTAGTAAGACATGTATTTTGATGACAGGATGAGAAGGTTGGGGAAAGCCTTCACACCAGCACCATCCTACCTTTTAAGGATTTATTTTTGCAAATATCTGAAATGCAAAGATTAGCTAAGTCTACACAACTGAACAAGAGTGCTATATTTTGTGTAATACTAGTAAAACACAGTATGCAGAAATGAAAGACGCGCAATAAGGATGATCATTTTACAAGAAAGCCCAGAAGAAACCTACGTCTTCAGCCTGTACGGAGACAAACAAATACTAATGCCACAGCAGTTATATAACAAACTATCATCCTCTGAATCCCTTTCTTTCTTCTTTGTTAATTTATCGAAGGTGCTTGCAGTGTATGCGCGCGCAGTGAGGCGTTCTCTGATCTCGCTATCTGGAAAATCAAATACCCAATAAGCCCTCTATTGTTTGATGAAGCTCAAGCAAAGGCATTCCAAACACTTCTTGTGGTCTTTGCCCAGAGTTAGTGCCCACTCACTGAGGCCTAGTTCACACCACAGAAACACACACACACACACACACACACACACACAGCCAGGGGTCAGAGGGAGACAGACTGGTGCCACCCAGTCACTAAATGTGTCTGTGCTTTATCTGTTTTATGTAGAAATCCTAAATTCACAGCTAACCTACAGACAGCCCGCATTCATTACAGGGTTGATCACAGTTGGAATAAGCTGCAGTTAGTGTTCGCCACCACTGGTAATACTCTGATATTTTCTCACATCGCATGCATCCGAAAGCCATTTCATTTCTCTCTCACAGTTCAGATTAAGGGTAATCGGTGCATGGCTTCTTATGCAATCCTAGATTTCCCTGTGATATCACGGAGTTCAAGCAGCGGCGTGGGGAGAATAATAATTATAAGTGCATGAGATGTAATCACTGTATCTGTGAAGCAGAGGGAATTCGTGCCATTATTTCCTCATGTTCAGGGGAAAGTAGGTCTACTATAGGTGGCCAGTTTCTGCGACAGCTATTCGGAGGACTGTAAATAGCATCCGTCCATTCTGCCTCGTTTCTATTTTTACCACCGAGACACAGCACTGAGAACTGTGGCTTTAAGGTCCTTTTGTGAAAGTGAATTCATTAACTCTTAATGGACGGCTTCCTTGTGCACAGCTGCACGGCCTTCTAAAGACTCGATACGGCTGTGAAGCATTTAAACTGAGAGATGATGTGATCTTTATGCAAAGAAAATAGAGGCTGTTGAGAAGGTGGCTAGGGCCTGACCTGAGGAAGTGGATTTGTGTCTTACATAATTTCCCCCTACAAAGCATGCAGCCTGCTCCTGCTGCCAACTTTGTTGTTGTATTATCACTGCCTGTGTAAATCAAAACGCGCAGATCACGTCAAGACAACCTTTGGAATAATATAATCAGCTGACACAATTACTACCATGTTAAAAATGTGCTATTTGTTTTCTTTCACTTAACCGGTTACAGCACCTAAGTTAGCAGCTGCTTGAGACCGAGCACACACAACCAGAGCCAGGACTGCCTCTTGTTAAGGTTACACAACGGAAGTATAAAGACAGTATGCAGAGAAAGCTATGGCAACATGAATTGCAATATGAACTGCAATTACAATATGCAGGCTTTTTTGTCAATATGTGGACCTCTTAATGCTTCTTTATGCCACTTGTGCTTAATCATCAACAGCGGCTAATGTCACATTTTAAGATAAGCATTTTACAGCTACACACCCTTCAAAAAATAGACCCATATGATGCAGCAGCTTGCCCATGCTCATGTTTCTGTCCAGGCTCTGGTCAAAGGTACATTTGTGAGTCTGGAAAATATGCTGTTGGACTCAAGCCAGCTCTTACACTGAGTCATGCTTGCCCACTGTGGAATCTGATATGGACTGCGCTGATTAGGAAGCAGCATCCCACTGTATAAAACACGCTGCAGGTATATACCGATGCACGACTCTAAGACGATGTTTTTTGACAATAGCGATTTGTCCAGGGAAGATTTTTTTGCTGAGCATGCACCACCCTGATTCACATTCATACAATCACACACATTCACAGCTGGAAGTTCCCCAATTTAGCCACAGCCTTGTACTACTGGCCGCTCTGCCGGAACAACTCTGGTGAAGTGTGCTGCACAAGGGCAGCTCCGAGACAGAGTACTCGCAGAGGTTACGTTCATTTATACCTGGCCCGATTGTGCCCATCGGCCTGGGCATTTTAACAAGTGACCTAGCAGACTGAAGGTTGCTTTTTTTGTTTTTGCCTAGAGGCTCATGGCAGCGGATATTCAGCATACCAGAGTCATTTAAGGTTGACATATAAGAATACTGGGAAGTATGTAGGAGGTTTGGGGAAAAGCATTCGTCACCCCTGCAGAAAACAATTAGTAGTGGAAGAGACTCCCCTGCAGGGGGGGTTCTTCTAATTTTAGAATTATTGTGTTATTTCAATGATGAGAATCAGTGTCCCGTGACGCATCTGTCTCCACTCCGTGCTTCTCCGATTTGACATCAAATCATTTGAACTCCCTTGTTTTGACCTCTGAAAGAGAAATAGGAAGTGCTCTCTGGTTGTGATTAGAGCATGGGATTAGAGTATTTCTACCCAGCACAAGGGTTATTGGGATGTAAATCTCATTAAACTGTTGCCTCTCTTCTGTGATCTGAATGGCAGTCTCAAGTATTAGCGGTAAAATGGAAATGGTCGGCACCCAACGTCTTCTTTTTCGGGACATTCAGATTGCAAATACAGTGATGGCGATATTCTGATCCACCGCAGTGGCATCAAATAAGGTATAAAAGTCAGTGAGGAGAACTATAATCCCTCTGTCATCAGTGAGTTCAGGGCTATACATCATCACAGCCTCTCTGACGCACATTTAGCTGCACAACACCTACAAAATGTATTCCAAGTGTATTAGTTCTTATGTGAATACTTCGTGAATATAAAAGCAAATAAGCCGTTTTTTAAAACTATTATTCTAAGAGCAGATCAGTATTAAATCTAAATTGAGTTGTAAACATTAGATTAGATGAGGTCTACACATTTAATTGCATTTTTCCTGTATGATATGCCAATATTGACATCACTACATTTGCTTGTAGGGACAGAATATTATACGGCATGTTTTGCATGCATTAGCCAAAAACTATGTATGCTGTCCATGCATACCTTCTTTTATCATTCATTTTAGCATATATGAATGTCGACTTGCAGAGACTTGAAACTTGACACATATAACTCATCATAGTAAACAAAAAAGTCTTAGTGTTTGATTTTCCAGCTCCAAACCTTGTGAATGCCATGTTTCTTTCACTCTTAAACTCTTAAACCTGTTTTGTGTGTGCAAAAGCAAGAACAATTGTAAAAAGACTGTAAAAAGAGTAAGTACTGTTCAGGTTACGCCCCACGTCAAACATGTTACAGGCTCCAGACTAACTCATTACATTGACGGCAGTGGTGCGCCTACATCTTTTAGGTGCACCAGCGCATAATTTAGGTGCACCCAATAATACATTTTAAGCGTTACCATTTTTTTCACCTGCGATTCCGGTTTTCACAGCAGCAGGTTGAGGAAGAGGAAACACTCAAAACCAACCTGGTACCGAACGACATCGGCACCAACAGGTGCACTTACAAGCTTTAACAAAACAACGACGAAAGTAGACCTACATTAAACAGGAGACTCTCTCTCTCGCTCTGTTTCTCTGCAGAGCATCTATGACAATAAGCAGCCCCGGGGTAGAGCGAGGGGAGATTGTCCACTCGTTAATCGATCGCGGATGGCGTCGTTTTTGAAATGTTTTATCAGACCTGCTAAATTTCAGGTGCACTAGTGACTTGACTTTGTCCTGTGATTTTTTTTTTTTATTTAGTTACGGAAAGGGTGATGTTTAATACTTTGCTGAAATTAATGGAGAATAAAGATCACTGGGTGTTTGGAGGAAATTTCTCTAAGAACTTGCTAGAATTGAACGAAATCCTTGGCAGTAATGTAAGTACATGTGAATTGTAGTTAATGGGCTATAACTTGCAAAACCACCAATATGGACCTTTAAACGCTTACAATATTTAACTTTTTGACACACCAAGGAGGATATCAAGCTGCGTATTTAACTTTTGGCAGTGTCAAAAAGTGTTAAGGGCAAAGGAAAAAGTAAACGCACAAAAACTATACATTCCGTACATTCCGTAATGTGACCAAATATGAAGATATTGTGGCTGATCTAGACAGCCATAGGACACTCACACAGGTATTCTCACTTATGCTTAATTTGACCTTTTGTCAGAACTGTGTGTGCGGACTGTGCTAGACTGACAACTCCCTCCCTCACCTCATTTGTTTGGTGGCACCTGTTAGGGCAGGACAAATGACACCTTTATGATTCTTTTAGGTATTTAAAGATTGGCGACCCTGACACACCCGCCGGATGGCTTCGCCCAACTTCAACCCAAAATGAGGTCTGAAGCGGGTAAAATAACTGAAAACACCTGCGTGAATATGGGTGGCCTATACATTTCACTGTCAAAACGTTAGATCCTAATTGCTTGATTAGTTTGAGTAAAACCAAAAAAGGAACAAACGTGAGTTTATATTTTTACTATGGGTCTTACAATACTGTGGGTAATCTTGTGACATTCAACGCAACTGATCCCAATGTCCTCATCTAACAACAGTGAGCAAACGTTATTACAATATAAACTATCGCCACAACTATGATCTATTGTGTCATACAAATGACCTGTGAAGGCTTAGTGCCATGCAGGTACAACAAAGATGCACCCACAACCACAAACTCAAAAACAAGCATACACACACACACACACACACACACACACACACACACTGCCTAGCACATAACCAGTTCAGTGGCCCTAGGGGGTTTCCTACTCGCTGCTTTCTCTGTCTGTGTTGTGGGATGCGGATGGGGATCCAGGTTGTAGGAAGGCAGCTGACTCACTCTCAGGCTGCGTGGTGGTGGTGTGTGGCTTGCTGTCAGTCCTCAGGGGAGCTCTCTTCTCTGCCTACATCAGTGGAGTATGTAGGCTGTAATGACTGTGACTTCCATGCAGCCTTAGACAGAGCTTGTCACAGAAAGCTACAGGTTATTTTGTGATACTATTGTGCGCATGTCATATCGGAATAAAGTGAGCTGAAGTGTGTAAGGAAGACATGGCGCTCTGAAGGACTTCATCATTTCGTGTTGAATAATTTCTGGTAAAACATCTGCTCGTATAAACGTTTGACCTCCTTGGTTAGATTGCGTACAAGCCACCATAGCAACTACACCTCGGCACGCATTCATAGATGTTAGCCTTGTTGTCAATTCAAATAGAGAGAAACACTGGGTCTCGTCTTGCCGTGAAGCTCTCATTTGTTTCCTATAATATTCTTTTGAGAATGCTGCATTTAGTGATACAACACCCCCCCCCCCCGATTTACTGTGACACCGAGCAGCGAGGAACCCCCACCACAGCTAGGTCTGCTTGGCTAGTATTTTGGCTTGTATTAATTTGTGTCGGTACAAGCATTATGCTGGTCAACAGATTAATCAATAATCCAGAGCTACTGTTCGTTTGCTGATGTCCATGTACAGTAAATGGACAGCAAGATGTGCCTACGATACATATAAATACACCATACAATAGTGAAAGTGTTATCATCATAACACAAGATGTTAACATGCATAAAGATGAACTCTGCTCAGCCTTCTTCTGATACCAAGTTGCTGAGATCTGTCCACCAACCATTGCTCCTTTCTTTGTCACTTCTTGTCTCCCAGCATGCCTTTGAAATGAATGAGTTCCGACTGGCTGCTTTGTGTTTTGTTTTCACTGCCAGTGTAAGCTCCTTGTTTATACAACACAAAAATTGGTCTGCTCATTGGCCGAGTGTTGTCTGTAGCTTGCTCTGTGGGTATTTCTCCACAGAGCCTCCCTGAGCCTGAATTTAAATTAAGTCATCTGTTCCTTTTTCTGATTTAATTTGCCATCACCTTGGAGGACAGTCATTCCTTTTTTTTAAGCAGATACTACACAGTGATTATGAGCCCTTATGCATGATGGCTGACAATAGTTATCTGTGCCATGTGCCAAGCCAATTCACGGTCATACCCATGATCATAGTAAAGAATGCCATAGTAAATGTTCTGTCAAATTGAAATATTGCTTTAACAGTGTAGGCGGATAGGCTTGGATTCACCCTCTGGGATTATGTGGTGAGCTTGATGGGCCCAGATGTTTCCAGAGAAAAGGAACAAATGCTAATTGCTCTGCATATCTCTAGGCATTGCAAACACAAGTTGTAAGCACAAAATATCCTCAGTCACATCTCCTAGCAGGAAGACGGCAATTCTTTTTATTTATTAGCTAAATTCTCATCTCAATGTCTCTTTCCTATCATCTCATTTGCTTTCATAAGGCTGTGAGTCACAAACTGGTGTTGGGAAACAGACTTGTTACCATGGTACTAACTACAATCCATGTATTGTTAAATATGGGACATTTTTTGGCTGTGTTTCGACAGCCTGTTTGAGTCCAGTGCACAAAGAATAATGTTCTCGAGCTTTGAAAAACACTGTGCATTATAGCATTATGGAAACGGACTGTAAACCATGTAAACCTTATGAATGGTATTTATTTTCACCTGGAAATTGAACTTTCAATAAAATGATTTAAATGAAATGCAACTGGCTTCATTGTGGGGGTGAACTGAATACTGTACTTGTTTACACGTCTTCCTCAGGCTTCCACAGGCTTATCTGTTCATGTGCTTATGATACATTACTTTGAGCAGGGCAGACAGATCTGGGAGGGCCTGTAAGCTGTTGTATTTAGACACAACACGCAGTCTAACACTCAAGAGACCACAGGCTCTTTGTTCCCATTTCCTCTACAACATATTCAGGGTTAAGGCAGTGTTTTTTTGCTGATTTATTTAAGCACATGTGGTTTACAGCTGACAGGCTGCAGGGGCAGCAGAGAGCAGTGTCTGTGGTCCAGGTGATTTGTCATTAGATGAGGTTCATTAAGGCTGGCAGTGCATTGTTGGGCTAACTACTGATGTGAAACAGGGTCATGAATCAGGCACAGACAGCATGGTACACTCACAGTGTGGTAATAATGCTCATGTATCACATTTTATTATGAATTCCGCTGCATTTCAGATTTGAAATGTTTTTCCTATTCCACGTGGCAGTAAGGTAGAAAAAATGCCAGTGGCTTAATGTATTGGGGATATGGTCGCATTTGCAGGTTCCACGTGTTACCTAAATTACGTTGATTTTGCTTTAAAAGCACAAATCATCTGTGTGTGATTCCAAAATGTCAGTCATTCAGTGTTTACGGAGAAGCTGGTTGAACTCTCCTATTCCAGTGTGCCCATATGTGAATTTTGAAAACCTTCCCTTAAAGTCCAGCTTATCAAAATGATTCATAAAATGAAAGCTGGCTGACCTAATTTCTGGTGTTACCAGCAAGAGCTGATATGGATGAAGAGATTAGGTTTATGCATACATACCGTACATCTATTTGTGACGATTTCCGTGAACTGCTTTAAATAGGCAAGCTTTGAGAAAAAAAGATGAACCATGAGAATTGGCATCAATATTTAAACATATTAATTATTGTGCAAATAAAATAACATAAGAATGAAGACTTTTAAAACTGATGTGAGCATTTTCACTCAGCAAAAAAAAAACAAAAAACAGGGTTATTTAACATGCTACAATATCACCTAGAAGAATTATAGGGAAATAAGGCGGCCATGGGTTGTCTGCACGGGCTTCCCTTCCTTCCACAGTCCAATGACATGCAGGTTGTGTGAACCGGTGCCTCTAAATTGCCCGTAGGTGTGAATGTGAGTGTGAATGTTTGTCTGTCTGTAGGTGTTAGCCTTGTGACAGCCTGGCGACATGTCCAGGGCGTACCCTACCTCTTAACCCATGTGTGCTGGGATAGACTCCAGCACCCTGTGATTCTGAACAGGATAAGCGGGTTTAGAAAATGGATTGACGGATTATAGGACATTGGTGTAGCATATCAAAAAATTTATGGAAAACTCATACAAGCTAATATAGAGTATTATATTTACCAAATTTGGTGAAGACTGAGACAGATTTGTAGGACTGGCGAAATGTAATTTTTGCAAAATCAAAAACTATTGCTTTATACATTTTCAGAGCCAAAAACAAATTACTTGTTCAAGATATTCCTCTAACTAACAAACATCCACAAACATCTCTGGTGGAATCAACAACCTGATAATTGTATGACTGACGATGCTCACTATACCCAGGAATCTACGTTATTGTACCTTTTTAATTTCAGCAGGTTTAATAACTCTTACAGGTATACATTTACATTTAGTCATTTAGCAGACGCTTTTATCCAAAGCGACTTACATGGAACATTCAGAAACCGAAGGCGCAGCTTCGGGAGCATTATGGGGTTCAGTATCTTGCTCAAGGATACTTCGACGCATGGCTGGGGGATCGAACCGCCGACCTTTCGATTGGCAGGCCACCAAGCCACAGCCGCCCCCGTATAATGTGTAAAGGTGTGGCCAGAATTTTAGTTTAAAACATTACAAAAAATTAACATTATCAACAGAATGTGATGTCAGAGACAGCTATGTATTGTGTTTCAGAGATCTAGTGAGGTTAGCATGCTAACCAGCTAGCCCCGGCCCGTCCTGCGTTGTAATACCACTTGTACCTCGCGCGGCGATAGTGAGTCACCGTAGCGGCCAGTCTGCCCTCAGTCCAACATGAGAGGACGAAGAAGTAGAAATGCTGCCCCCTATTTGTTTGGAGCACTTGGCCAGGAATTACACATTGTGCCTTATTGTGTCAAATTTTGACCATTGCATGTCACTAAGAATATTTTATTGAAGGGATCCTTTAAAAGAATGTGTGTCTCTGCCTCCCAGTGGCTAGCCACCTGAAAGAGGTCACTCAAAGCGGCCACATTCCTCAATTATGCACAACTTTAAGCCTCAATATAATTTAAAAAGGTGATTTAAAAAAGAATTCACCTCCCTCACAGCTGTCATGAAGCGGGGAACTTAGCTCTCGAGACCAAACCCGTTTTTTGTACCAGGCTGTTAAAATTTAAATTTTTTTTATTTAATTGAATCTTTATTTCTGCTGTAAAGTTGGGCATTTTAACATGGGGCTCTATGGGATTGACTTGCTTTTGAAGGCAGCCTCAAGTGGCCATTCGATGAACAGCAGTTTTTGGCACTTCATTTATCAGCCCCAGAGGTTGCCATTAGGATAAAATGACATAAACTGCACCATGGCCCCTATCCTGCTCCAAGCTCTGTCTGAAAGGGGAAAGAATTACACTCCGCTCACTAAAATACCTCTCTACACAGGGTATCTGCACATTTTTTAAGTACAAATGTAATGACTTTTAAGACATTTTTAATACCTGTAAAAGGAAAAAATAATTACTGTGGAAAAATAAATCGACAAACTAGACTACAGTATACACCTTTATTGAGTTTTATTGAATTTTAAATATTCAGTGTACAACAGCTAACATAACTACCTTCTCATTAATGAAAATAAACCTGTATAGCAGTAGTCTGTTGAATGGTAGCTGAAGGCTTTGACAGAGCAGCAGTGATGAAAAAAGTATGCGGATCCTTTGCTTATGTAAGAGTACTAATACCACACTGAAAATACTCCACTATAAGTAAAATTCCTGCATTCAAAACCATACTTAAGTTAAAGTATGAAAGTATGATCATCTAAATGCACTTAAAATATCGAAAGTAAAAGTACTCACAGTGCAGTAAAATGTTCCCTGTCAGTGTTTTACCATTATATATGATGTTTCTGGATTAATATTACTGCTGCATTAATGTGAATGTTGCATTTTACTGCTGTAGATATTTAAGGCTGAGCTAATTTCAACTACTTTATATACTGATGGGTAGTTTAATCTACAGCTATGGATGATATTCTGTAAGATCATCATATGATTGTAGCGCCTGTCCTGTGAGAACCACGTATCTCTAAAAAGTCAACTTTTCATGAGCTCAGAGAAGATCAGCGCTATTTCCAGTTTTGTGATGATGCATTTTTCAGCTAATCCAAGGCGTGGGAGGTTTAAACAGTTTATTTAGCTTAAGAAGTAACTTAGGAGAATTTTCTCAACACATAAAGGAAAACGTCATCCTTCAGTTTATCAAAAACGTCCACATTCAAAATCGCCACATTTGGAGATACATGGTTTTCACTGGACAGGAAGGGGATGAAAAACTGCCATTTGAAAAGTAACTAGTTAACTAGTAACTTTTAACTAAAGCTGTCAGACAAATGTATTGAAGTAAAAAGTACAGTATTTGATGCTGAGATGTAAGTTAGTGGAGTAGAAGTAGAAAGCGGCATGAAAAGAAATGACTCAAATAAAGTAGAAGTACCTTGAATTTGTACTTAAATACTTGCGTAAATGTACTTAGTTACTTTCCACCACTGCAGAGCAGACATATTCGCAGTAGACAAACCATCTCTAGTACGTACAGCCAAACTATCAGTAGCAGCAGACGACTCGATGGGCATAGTACTTTGAGTGCTAGCATAGCGCTTGTGCTTTTGAGATTTCATGTGAGAATCTTTGTTCTATTGTTTACCATTGTTCCAAGTCTGAATGTTTTACGACAAAGTTCACATCGCGCCGCATACGAATTGTTGGAACTTCTTATTCATTTTGCATTTACCCACGGCTGAGCCTGCATTGCTTGCTCGCTGTGATTGGCTAGTTACGTGCTAGCCAAGCCTGAATGGTTGTTTGATTCAGACCGGGTCCAGTTAAAACAAAAGCTAAATACATTGCCTAATTGAAGGAACCCTTCAATTAAATATTGTTAGTGACATGCAATGGTCACAATTATGTATTTCGACTGAAATTGTAATGAAATAATATTGTCTACTTCAGCTTTAAGTGACATTCATTCCCCTGACAGAGTGGTGTCAGTGAGGCTTAAGCTCAAGGGAAACATTTCCAAGCCACTGATTTTGACGAATCACATGATTTTCTATGCACCGTTCTTATTCAGGACTGACAAATGTTTGGCACTCTTGAAAGAAGTTTTCATGTCAATGGGGTCAAGTGGGTGCCACTGATTGTTGCGCCGCAAGAAAAGTCTTGTGTGATTGTTCACCTACTTGACAAGGCTCTCTGATAAACAAACCTTTAAGGGGACTGATTAAACTCAGTGAGAATGTGATAATATTTCTCCCCTTCGCCATATATTTAGTGTTTTGTAAAATGCTAAGGTACGATGTGCTTAAATAATGCCTGCACTGTTCGCTCAAGCATAAGCACAAAAAAGGTACACTTCAAAAATCCCGTTGCACTCATCTTTATAGGGTTAAATGTGAGAGAGAAAGAGACAAAAGGAAAAAGAAAAGAAAAGACACAAGATACCAGCACTACTTTGCTGGCACACTCGGGACTGGTTGACTATGACTTTGTCTGACAGTTCTATGGCCTTAGTGGGCCAGGGAACCCTGACGTTGAACAGACTGGACTTAGACAATCATTAACCTTTTATTTTTCCACCTATCAATGATTTGAGGCTTGCTTATTTTTAATTTGCCTTTAATCATCTTCTCTTTTGTTTGTATGTACTCTGATCCTATTTAATTTCTTTCTCCATCCCTTGGCCTTTCCACACCTTCCTACTGCTCTAACCCTCTTCTACCCTTTCCTTCCTTGCCATGCCGATACACGTTTCCTCTCCAGCTGGGTTTGTGAAGTCGCCAATGTCTGAGACTAAGCTTACGGGGGACACCTTTGAGCTGTACTGCGACGTGGTTGGTAACCCCACTCCAGAGATCCAGTGGTGGTATGCTGAGATCAACCGAGCTGACTCCTTCAAGCAGCTGTGGGACGGAGCCCGCAAGCGTCGGGTGTCCATCAACACAGCCTACGGCACCAATGGGGTCAGTGTGCTCGGCATCACGCGCCTCACACTGGAGGACTCTGGGACGTATGAGTGCCGGGCCAGCAACGACCCCAGGCGCAATGACCTCCGACAAAACCCTGCCATCACTTGGATCCGCGCCCAGGCCACCATTTCGGTGCTTCAGAGTGAGTGGTCTATGTCCTGTAGTACCTAGATGGTGAACGAACTACCAATCCCCTGTCCCAACCACTCCAACCCGTAAAATACCCCTCAAGAGTCCATCCTCAGCACAGCGGTCACTGGCCAGGCCAAAATAAAACCAATCACGTTATTTATTCATTTTCATCTTTTAAGTTGCTTTTTACAAATATTAGTAGAACAACATATTCTAATTGTGTAAATCCTTTATACCAGTGGTTGCCCTTTGGTTTTTTGCTTTCATTAATATTAAGTTTTGTTTCTCGTAAATATGTATGTTCTCTTATGGAGAAGTCAGTAAACTCCCTGTTTCTTCCAAACTCCCTTGAGCATCTTGTTGTAAATGACCACAAACCCAGGAACTTTACCAAGTCTCTATCTACATTTCCCCCTTTCCTCCCACACCAAACCTTTGTTCTTACTGTTTCATGTGTCCTTTTACAATATTCTGATCATTATCTTTTTCTCTATATCCTAATTTCACCCATTTCCTACTCCTGGTTTTATTTGTGATACTTATTCCCTAAACATTATGTTGTGTCTCTTGCGTGTATTGTCTTATTTACTTCAAAGCCCTGCCTGCTAAATGCAGCGGAAACCTAGTGGTGCTTTGAAGTAATGGTGCTTTTGTTTTGGCTTTCTCACTCTGGGCACAGTGTAAAAGGGACTGTAAGAAGACACAAGGAGGGATCCGTTAAGGTCTAAAAGAGTGATTCCTGCTGTCAACTCTTTCTTGATAAAAGCAAACATTTTCTGCTTTTTAAATTTGTGTGTGGTAATCCAATAAAGGATAAGACCACGTGAGGGCCCTGAGTGTCTCATTTCGTGTTCAGATGAGACAGAGATTTCAATTCTACAAAGCAGTCTCTCTGGACTTGCCTGTGCACTGTGTAACCTTGTGCCTTCCCAGCCATTAAGCATGTGAGTGTGAATCAGTAATGACATTATATCCTATAACCCTCTGCTCTATGCACCACAAACATTCAAACAAACTGAATTTCAACTGGACCCTTCTAATCTGTACATGCTTCAGTGCTCTGCCCACTGGAGCACAGGGACATGTGGAATGTTGTTAGTCATAGTGAAGCTCTCTGACAAGCTTAGAGGAGTTTGATCCTTGCTAGCTGTTCTGATTGGACTGACAAATTTTAAATTCTGTGTGAGCACTATTTGATTAGGTGTAGGGCTGATGCAATGTAAGCTATTATAAGAAGTGCAAAGGACGACAGCTGTTCACATTTTCTCGTTTCCTACTTTGCCACAATGCGATTTATAAAACCTGCAATCCAAGTCCTCGCTAAATATATTCTGTCATTACTGAGGAGTAAATGTTCTTCGCATATACATGTAATTTCCAAATTGTTACATGTATATAACAGGCTATACATAATAGCCCACTGATATGAATGTATAGTTTGTAGCTGGGGAAACATGCTGAAATCTGATTGTCTTGTTTTGGCCCTTTGCTTAATTTAGTTTGTGAAAAAAACAAAGCAAAAACAAACAAACAAAAAGCATGCATGCATGGGAGACATCTACTGGAGATACAGCTATTTAACATGCACTTTCTACATGTGCTTAAAGTGATACTCGACCCAAATCTATCTTTTGAGTATGAAACACTCAGAAACAGTGTAGTTTTCTCATTAAAGGAACAGCTAGACATTTTGGGAAAACGCTTATTTGCTTAGCTTTTTCTAGAACATCGATACCTCGCTCATATACAGAAAATGTCAAGCTACAGCCAGCAGCCTGTTAGCTTAGCATGAAGACTGGAAACCGCTAGCCTAGCTCTGTCCAAGGGTAAAAACCACCACCTCTAAAGCTCCTTAATTTACATGTTTTATCTTGTTTCCAGTCTTTATGCTAAGCTAAGCTGCTAGGCTGCAGCTTCATATTTAGTGTACAGAAACGAGAGTGGTATTGCTCTTCGCATCTAACTCCCAGCAAGAAAGCAATTAAGCATATTTCCCATATTATAAATGTTGAACTATTGCTTTAACGAAGAACAGCAGCTGTGGTCAGCTTTTATTCGTGTCAATGATTCCAAAGGTGACCGGTTTTCGTGTTTTCATAAAAAGTAGCAAAACATCTCTAGAAACTTCTCTAACCACTCCTGCGTCATTGTTGGTCGTTACACCAAAGTGTACTATACAATTCATCACCCTTCTTGAAACTCGGGACATCAGAGAAGTGGATTATGGTGCAGGAGTGGCTTGCAAGGTTTCTGCGGATGATTTTCCATTTTTGCAGCATGAAAAACGTCTCACCTTTGGAATTCATCGTGGCCCACATGAATTTAAGCTGAACACAGCTGTTTTCTCTGTGAAAAACCAAACCTCAAATCTTTCTGAGCTACCTTTCAAGCCTACCAGGGGTGAGTGTTTCATACTCAAACACATACACATAGAGTTTGTATGTAGTACCACTTTAACTAATTACATACAGCACCAGTCAGAAGTTTGAACACACTTTCCCGTTTACTTGAATGAGAAAGTGTGTCCAACCTTTTGCCCGGTGCTGTACATCTCAGTGGATTTTGAGTGCAGACATACTGTATACTTGAAAGCACATGTTTGTGAGACTTTGCTTTTTAAAACAGTCACAATGGTATAAGTTCTACTGTTTGTATTGCAAAGTAACGCAAATGTGTGCTGTTTTAAATTAGACACAAGAGTGTATTGAAAATTGCATTATTAAGAAGGAGTGGTTCAAACCATTTAGCTCAACCACGTGCTCAGGAGGCCCACACCCACAGGTGCCAGCACAGTTACTGGGACATCTCTCTGGCGGTGCGCTTTTTCTATTGTAATGTGCTACAATATCATGATTTGAGGCCTGCTTTGCCTTTTATAATGATATAATGCTCCCCTAAATATAGACGTTTCCAAGTTGGTTACTGTCTCAGCTATTTATTTAATAAATATTGGTAAAATGTAACAGAATGCAGCTCTACTTAACATTCAATCAAAACTGCTACTTTATTGAAGTACCAGATAAAAAAACATATTTGTGCTGACAATGCAATCATTTAAAAACGTAACACCCCTCATATAACATCTGTCAGTGAATTGGATGCAATATCAATCTAAATGCAGCACTGCATTAGACTACCAGCAAGAGGAAAGAGGGGTGGGGGTCTGGTATAACTACATCTTGACTCATTTTATATTTGGTTACATCCTGATATGGCGATACATTATCCAGCATTTACCACATTTTAAGTTGTGACAAGGTGTCCTACAAACAACCTTCTGGTTAAATTCCCTGTGGACCACTGTGCCGTGTTTGCTAAATGTTAATTTATGTACCTCATGTTGTGTGTGTATGCATGTCTCGAAGATACTATTAATAGTACATGTGGTTCTGCTTGTTGGGGGAGAGAGAGAGGCGTAAGGGGGGAGGGGAGTGATATCCCCTTAGCTATTGAGTATACAGAATTGCATGAAGTTGCAATGAATGCTAAGAGGAGTCACTTGCCAGTCACGATAGCCCTCCTTTCCCCTCTTCTCCTTTTGCTTTGCTAGCGGCTTTGCAGCAGCAGCCAGTAGTACGATTATGATTCTACTACTCCCTGCCCCTCCCCTTGGGGGCTCCATCGTTGCTATGGTTGGCCCACCCTGGGGGAGGGGCAGGGCAGAGGAGGCTTCCTGCTCACCACACAAGGCAGAGCAAAGGGCGCCTCGCTCTCTGATGACACCTCCTGCTTCCCTGAACGTCCCTGAGAAATGGACCCTGGTATTGTTGAGTAACCAGTGTGATCAGGAAGTTAGAGAATGAAGTAATTTAGGTAGTTATTCGGCAGTAATGCAAAATATCGAAGGACTTTTCAGTGTTACAGAAATCTTCAGCCCAGATCTCCAAGTACATGGCTTTTTTGACCTCTATATTCTGATGACAATTACATGCAAGCTTAGGGTAGGCCATCTTTGAGAGCTACAGCCACAGTATATCTCCTATTTGACCTCTTCCAGGAGACTGTACGGCTGTACATTAAGAGTACTCAGAAAATCATTCATTAATGCATTGCTATGACAAGAGATAGGTGTGAGAGAGGCATAATCGATCAGATTAATCTTTTGTGTCTAAATATCACAGACGTTTTGTTAGCAGTTTTTCTTGTACTCTTAATGTTGATGTAGCATTTAAGTGTATTACTGTAGTTCATCAGACAAATTGAGTTACATCCAAAAACACTACTTGACTACTATTTTTTTTAATCGAAAGATAAGTGGTTGATACAAGGCATTGCAGCTGTTTCATGTACTTAATAAGTCTTTTGTTTATTTGTTGTGTGCACTTTTGTCTTCACTTCATAGACACCCTCCTACACAGATCGTATAAAAACAGCATACAGCCTACAGCTACTAAAGCATGGGAGGAAGCATTAAAAGAGTGTTGAGCCCCAGTTCTGTGATAAGGGTTGACTGTCTCTGTCTTCCAGAACCAAAGATAAATGCCTCTGATCAGACCATCCTGTCCGCCGACACCTCTAGCAAAGCAGTTACCCTGCAGTGTAACCTCACCACTGCCCACACCCCCCACAAAGAAAGCTTCTGGATGAAGAATGGAAAGGAGATCCTCAATACACGGACAGAGCAGAGGAACACAGCATACAGGTACACAGTATGCAGCAACAGCTTCGTCTCTATGTAGTAAGTAGGACATATTTTGGGGGAGAGGACAACGCGGACAGCAAGTGCTCCCAGCAATGGAAAGTGAATGAGAATTTATCTACAATTTATCGAAATGTTTCGTGTAAAATGGAAGTGGCCATGCGAGCAAAAAACAACGCTGAGGTAATGACCTTGCAGAGTCACATCTCAGTCTCAAACAGTGGGGGGCTGGAGAAAGTCTTGTGAGAAAATCGTGGGATAGGGGGACCTCGCTGAGACAAAGGCAGTATACTGATTGGCTCTAAGTTAGAAATAGGAGTGTTGCTCACATTTTTAGAAACGCTAACTTAGGTTTGTTGTTCTGCTTGGCCAACTAACTGTCAGTACTTGCTTGTAAATAGGCCACACCACAGACCACAGTATTGCAGACATTTCAAGTAGTCAACGTGCATGTTTTCCATGTTTTCCACAGACACAGGAGGGACAACTCCTCAAAACTAGATTGTCCGTATAGTCATCTTCAAGCAGTTACTGAGGCGATTAATAAACACACGTTTTTCTAAATTCTGATGGAAAATGCTTTGAGAGAGAGTCGTGTTCTTTATCATGAAAACACAGCTCTTGATTGCATGAAGCATACAATACTTGTAGAACCTTGTTCTTGTGTGCAATCGACAGCCATACAAATGTCACGGTGCACTTAAGACAAGTTTATTCTCATTATTATTATTATTATTATTATTATTATTCGTTATGCTGCTAGGTTTACTAGCAAGCCACTATAGACATCAGTGTGCACTGTAATTCAAAAAAAGGTAGAGGAGGTGTAGGGTTTATAGCTTTTTTGCTTTAAGTAATCAGTGATATACTGAAATAAGCGATGCAGAGCTTGTTAAGAACACTGCTGATTGCTACCCTATTTGTTTTAAAATATCTCCAGACCGCCAGTGATTGAGACCAATGCAGAGGTAACTCACCTATTTTGATTTTTAAAAAGTGACGCAGCATTTCACTTCCTTAAGCCAAATATTGGACTACACCTATGCCTCTAACTAGAAGAAAAACTACATTGCCTAAAGTACCAACTAGTTGTTAGTTCCTGCTGTCACACAGTATAACCATTGGAGCACAAAGCTACTGTCACCCCCATAGACATACCACAGACTCTCCCTAGCCACAAGATAAGACCAATTGGTCACTTCCTTGTCACATTACATCAGTGATACTCTGAAGATTACAGCTAAAATGCCTGTGGTGCCCTTCTCTGCAGAATCCAGAGCTGCTGTTCCGTAATATAACAGCATAATGCCAAAATGTTGTCTCCCGTGGCCTTGTAGGCCCCTCAAGCTTTCACTGCTGTAGTCCAAACTAATTACTAGAGTTAAACTGAAATTAGTTCACTTTATTTACTTGACTACTTACAGTGTAAGTGACTGGTTAATTAAAGATATGGAATAAGTTGCTGTTTTGTATTTTGTTGTAGAATCGCTAAACCACGGGCAGATGATTCTGGGGAATACATGTGTGTTTACACATTTGACATGGCACCAAATGCAAATGCTACAATTGAAGTAAAAGGTAAGATTGCTCTGTGACACAGTAACAACGGGACCTTTGTTACATGAATGACACACACATTTCCTTCACGATGTATTCAAATTCTGGAAAAAAAAAAGCCCTGGCTTTAATTTGAGCTTTTACTACACAGTACGTCATCCGCGGTTTTCTACTGAGAAAAGGTGTGCTAGAAAAGTTAACCACCCAAAGCCTTGTCAAGAGAGTCCTTGTTGACAAAGATGTTTGAATTCATCCAGTGCAGTGGTGATGACGGGGCAATCCTGAGGCTGTTGTCACTCCTGGCTTTCACTGAGACAACGGTCTAGCAAGATGGACAGGCACTGCACATGCTCACTAAAACGTGCAAACACAAAGCCCACTAGGAGGCATCCTTAGGAGCACATAATACACTTAAAAACTGAATTTAACTGATGAGTTAAGGTTTGTAAATTACGTTTTTATTCAATAGAACTAATAGTGGCTTAAGGAGAGATGGTCTATGTAATAGCTAGAAAACCTAATCAAAGAACTACTGTGTTGGTTTCATTCAAGCTGACAGCGAAGCCATCAACTTGAATAAGGAGTCTTCTCTGACTAAGGGCAAGTGAAACCCTGTTCAAGAGAAGCTTGACTGTGTGTAGTGCTTAAGCCAATTTGCTGTGGCATGGCTATGGTGCATACTGAGCATGCCCTGCCTCTTATTTCCGCGGCTGTCTTAAAGCACTGCCTGATTGCATAACATGGGTGATGACCGTGTGTGTTCTGCTTTCACTGGATTGTGAGATGATGGGACTCATCGCCATTCAAACTGAAGTGTCCTAGCCATCAGTAGACTGCAGGCCTGTGACTGTTGAGGCTTGCTATCTGTCCCCTGGAGTAAAAGTCAGTGTTTTAACTAAACTGACGATGCGTTATTATGTTATTTAAATAAGCCTACATTCTATCTCTACAAAATATTAAAACACCTGAATGTTGTGAACGTTAACAGTAGAGCGGATCTAAACGAAGCATTTCCTTCTGTTCTTAAATGCTTTGTGATTGTTTAGAGGTGTTTTGAGGTTTTTTTGTGACCCAGGTAGCAAGCCCAGTGTTATGCTAGCCAGCTTTGCACTGCGCTTCTGGCAGCAGTTCACTGAGATCCCTCGCCTACAGTGTCCTTGGCACACTCATCCTTGCAGGACTCAGCTCAGAGGCAACAGATGGAGGGTTCTGTGATGTTGTAGGATTAAGGCTCTGAATCCGGTCCCAGCCATCTCTGTGGCAGGAGTGGAGTTTATTGTCTGTGATACTAAGCTTACCACAGATACATAATTGGTACCTCATATTTCTCCCATTTTAGTCAATGTTAAGCACATTTCTCTATGAAAATGTTTTAACGTGCATACTGGTAATTTATCTTTTTCCTCAAGAAAAACAACTGACTGTCCAACTTTATACAATTTTACACAAATTCTCAAAATCTAAACATGTAGCTGCATAAACATAAAATGTGGAAAGCAACTAACAAAGGATTTGATTGAATGGCTGTTTAACATCTAACGTCATCTTAATCAGCTTTTTTCTATTCATTCTGACAGCTTCGACCTTGCTCCTCCTCACATCACACTCATGTGTCACTTTACCTCTGTCTAGCCCAGACAGATTAATAATCACAGTAGTCGTAGTCAGGAGTGTGAAATGGAGGTTTCTGCCTTATTTAGCGCCACTCTGAGGGCTGTCTCTGTGCTGTCAGTCACCGACTTAATACAGCAAGGATAAGGCACAAATGAGCTTGGCCACTCCCCTGCTCGGGGAGCACGTGTGCACCATAATTAGAGTGGGGTGATGTCACCCAACAGCTTAGACCCCTCCTGCTCCATTATCCATGCGTAGCTGAAAAATTCTCACTCTAGGCCTCTCCCTTATCCTGCTTAATTGCATGGAAGGAATTATTGTAATTTGGAGGATTAGTGGAAAAGCAGGAACAGTTATCTTCCTGATGCTGTGCAGAGTTACGTGGAGAGTCGGTGTCTCACCTTTGGGAAAGACTCTGTTCTATTGATGGATCAGTTTGACTTGACATCTGTTGCAGTGCTTTATGACATATGCCTGAATTTATTAAATTCATAACCTTTTTTGTTGCATTTTTATTATCAGTTCATTCATTAATCAGGGCCAATTCACACCGTTTTCCTTTGCCTCAAAATCTCTTGTGCGAAATTCTCCGTGGAATTATTTTGAATGGGAACATCTGGAGGCTCTCATATCATACTGATCCCCCTCTTCCATGACCTCATTACGAATTGTATTGATGTGCATTTATCTCTTCCAGAGGGATATTTCCCATTGCTGGAGTTTGGTGGTGGGGTTGTACATTCTCACAAAATAACTGCACACACACAAAACGGTACTTTTTGTTGAGAGCTGAAGTCCACCCCTGCTTCTGGGCAAGCCTCTGTTCTATTGTACGCTGTTTCCCAATCACATAGGGTTTCTTTCATCGATCTTTCTGATACGCTGAAAAGTCATACTGGGTTATTTTGTCTATATTTTCATCTAAACAGATATCTGCTATTAAAAAAACTAGCAGCTACTACTAAAAAAAACAATAGAGAATACCTCTTTATTTTAGTCATGACAAAGTTATTTTGTAAGCAGTCAACAACTACAGCCCCCCTTAGGTTTGGACCGGATAACTACCAGTGTGTCAAAGACTCACTGGAGCTGTGGGTTTTGAAAGCTAACAAAATAATTAGTGCTCTATGTTAAAATAATTGGGTGTTAAAACTATATTAGCAAGTACAGTTGTAGATACCATTTACCTTAGAATACAAGATCAATACCCCCGTATCATGTTTTAGCTTTTTTTAGAAGGAATGATTAAAAAGACCCTATGAGTAAATGGCGGAAAAGAGGATAGCCTAGAAATGTAGGAAACACGATACAACACAGATTCAGTAACCTCTGTGTGCGATACTGAATCAAGTAATGACACGACTTAAACTTAATGATGCAACGCGATGCATTTGATTATAAAAAATATGTGAAAAGAGCCCACTAACTATACCTCTTATTGACTGCAATAGCTTGAAGTTATGACATTTTCAAAGGAAACGGAGCCGCTTCAGTGAATCAACCCTGCTATAGAGACTCTTAATTACACTCCTCTCTCTTACATACACATCTGAATAACACCAATTATTACCATAGTCAGAACAGCCAATCATGCTTTCCTTATTCATGCCATCTGGTAGGAGTTAAAACGTTCCTTTGAATGTCTTACTTCTGCCAACCCCGCTAATGATCAATTTTATTTATTTATTTTACCTTTCCAGCAAAACCTGATATTACTGGCCACAAGCGAAGTGAAAATAAAAACGAGGGGGAAAATGCAATGCTTTACTGCAAG
Organism: Coreoperca whiteheadi; assembly: GCA_011952105.1. NCBI lineage: Eukaryota > Metazoa > Chordata > Actinopteri > Centrarchiformes > Sinipercidae > Coreoperca > Coreoperca whiteheadi. Next base: position 24,872,021 of record CM022485.1, read on the forward strand.
TCTGTTGGTTACCCACATCCCACCTGGACATGGCGTAAAGGGGACGGAACATCCTACACGGTATATGTACACACATATATATTTATATAAATATAAAAACTGAGAGACCGAGATGGAAACAGACAGACAGATATATACTGAAGGTACACAAGAGATAGATAAGAGGGCATGCTATATATCGACTCCAAATTAAGCATTTTTAACATGTTTTCATTGTAATTAACCGAGAAATGTGTTCCAGGACATTGACAACTCCACTGGACGCTTCTTCATCACTAACAGAGAGAACTACACAGAGCTCAACATACTAAACCTGGATATAAACACAGATCCTGGAATATACGAATGCAATGCCACTAACGTGATTGGAAACACCGCTGAGACCACTATACTGCGGGTGCGCAGCCACCTTGCACCGCTTTGGCCTTTCCTGGGTGTGCTCGCAGAAATTATAATCCTAGTAGTCATCATCGTTGTGTACGAGAAACGCAAGAGGCCAGACGACATTATTGATGGTAAGAAATGTTTTTCTCTGTTACTAACACTAGGCACTAATAAATAATAAACTATAAAAGTAGTTATTACATTATTTATGTCCAAATTACAACATTGCAATTCGAAAGTTTTCTTTGGTCTGGTGTCTGATCATTGCTGTAAAGGTATTGCGATATTTTACATTACCTACGTACTGACATACTGCCCTGAAGCCGAGAATATCAGGTAAAGGTTTAATTATGGTAAATCAGTAAAGGTTTACTTTGAACTGTAAGATAGGAAATTCCAGCAAGTACAGAAATTATCCAGTAACTTCCTTTTCCACCAGTACAATGGCTGTAAGGTCAAATGTTATCAACAGAGCAGCGTATCAGATCTTAAGCTACAGCGATGTTTACTGATGCAATTAAACTATTGAACCACGAGGTTGTACCTGCTCTCAGAGGAGATCTGTAGTGGCGAACTGACTATCTAAGGACTTGCCTCCTTGCCTCTTGACCTGTGTGGGGAAAGGAAGGACATTGTCACATATAAGCCACATATTAAATGCATGCAAATACGACCTTTATACATGCACATGAGGTGGACAACAGAGGGCCCACAGCTACACTTTCAATGCAGTGCAATTCAATAGCATTTATATAGCGCCAATTCATAACAAAAGTTATCTCATTGCACTTTTCCTGTAGAGCAGACCGTACTCTTTATAATATTTTTTAATGGTATGGCAATGGTAACAGCACATTTGTTTCCATGTTGATAGCAGAATAACAGTGTTCATAAACATGTGGGGTTATCAGCCTGCAGCTATAAAACATATCAGTCCCACTATATTACTTAATTGGTTACTATTCTTTTCCCCTCCCCCCTTCTTTCCAAATGGCAACATAATCTAAATGGGTGGTAAGTGAGAGATCCTGCATGGTTTCAGAGATTTTTTTTTTTCTGTCAATTTTTCTGTTTTTACGAGCCTACAGCCCATCCAAACACATTATGATTTCGGTTGAGATATTAACACAGTAAATAAATTTAAATTTTATACCAGTGATGGTAAAATGAGAACTCCATTCATTTCCCTTTTCATGAGGCTGAACCCACAAAGTCTGCCATGTTGCCACGGGTGATGGTCAAATGTTTTGATACATTTCCACATGGATTGAATTGCGTATATCTCCCCGAAGAGCCATAATCTTTAGTCATATTAAAACCCTAATCAGATTTTTTAGAAACATTTTGATCCTAACTAAAAATGCACACCTGTACCAGTATGTTGGCAGTCCTAATGTCACAGCTCAACCTAATCATGTGAGTGAAAGAAGTGAAAAACAATTGAAGCCCGAACCAGATCAAACCTTCATTCTTGGCCGTAGCGTGTTAGCAAATACAGACGGCAGATGAACACTGCTTCATGTCCAGCTACACGTATGTATAGCTTTAACATGGCACTGTGGCGCAAATAGGCTACTGTGCTGCCTTCATTGGCCAGGACACTCGAATGAATTTAATAAAACACTGTTTGGTGTACTGAGCATTGCTCATTTTTATGACTCCCTTATCATAAGTAGTGCAATAAACTTTTTCAAGCATTCCATTTTACTGCCTCAGACAAACCGCGCTTTACTGGACCTTTTGGACCCAAGCAGAGACACTGTAGATGGGCAGGTAGACCCATCTAGCCAAGCAATATTAAGGCTGTAAACCACCCATAACACTTTATTATACTAACAGGACCACCCCGAAACACACCAGTACCTTCTCCATTCAAAAGGAACATCTACTGTTATGAATACTTAAATGTGTAGTTCTCTAGTACAGGATGTGCCTTGTTTTTCAATGTAATCTACAGAATAAAAAAACTAAACACTGTAGTCTATTCAGGCCAATACAGTTGCAGCATTACAGAGCTACTTCACTGTTACGGGTACAAAACAAACTCAAAGGCCCTCAAGGGCCTCTGGTGGCCAATTGAGGTTACACCTAAGCATCTGCAGTCTGGGTCTGAATGTTATGCCAAAAAATCCAAACCACATCTAATGTGGACAAAGAAAGGCAAAAGTACACAGCCATGGAAAACCACAGAAATAAAGAAACATGGAACGGGGAAATAAATGAAGTATTCGTTTCCTTAATTCTGAATCAATTTACTCATTCCTTTGTTGATTTTGTCAACATACTTGAACCAATGTATGCATTTATTTCAACTTACTTAGTTGTAGTTTGACTTTTGTCTAGCATCGCCTACATAAGCTCACCTTTTCCATTTGAAAACGAAATGGCCCATGCTTTAGGGGGCAGATAAAATCACATGATAAGGATGTGACAAGATCAAAATGTCTAAAGCCCAAAGGCATTTCCAGTCACCAAAGGTTCTGTCTGACCTCTACTCAGGTGGCCTTGTCTTCTTTTCATTTTGGAATAAAACATGAACACGAGCAAAATACCAAACTACAACAGGCCCCGCACTTATATGAATCACTCCAACTTTGTTTACAGGCTAAACAAATAGAGCTTCAGGGTGCACCCTGCTTTTCATTTACTAAGACCAAACAAAATAAGATTTACTCAAATGCGTAAAGAACACTATAAACCTGTTTTAGGCTTCAGTGTCCTAATAAGGTGTTCATCAGAGGCTGTTAATGGCTTCCATTTTCTTCCTTAATCCAGCATATAATGTACACTGCCCGCCCGTCAGGCAATCACATAGTAAGGGTTAGGGCGACAGACTAAATGGATGCTTCACAACTCCCTTATAATATAAACATCAGTTGCAATTACAAAATATGAACATACAATATTAACTTATGTTTCAAATTATACTGTTTTATTGTTTACTATAGATATCAGTTTATAATAGCTACCACAACACTTTTCCCAAAGCTTAACAACTGCTATTCGTCGTTAATTAATGTAGAATTTATTTCTTTATCAAACCAATGGTGTTTAACCCCATCGATAATCATCTGTTATTTCTATCTATCGATAATGTATAATGTATATATAATTTTTTTATTATACATAACATTGTTTGTGGCTTGTTAAAAATAGTTACTTACTTGATAGAAAGAAAAAAACAAAAACAAACAAAAAATGCTTTACTACAATACTTGCTAAAAACACACACCCAAACTCTAACCACACAGCTCAAGTAAGCTCTGTGCGTGGCCTCTAGTTTGGTTTCATCTACTGGAAAAATGAAGCGATTAAGGTGGATTATATTTGCCATGTTTATGCCATTCAAATCAGGAATGAGGACTCCCTGCTCACGATGCACAGCCTCTCTAAAATCTCCTTTTAGCATCCTGTTTTCCCGGAGGTTTTGGCCCCTGTCTGCGTGCATTATGAATTCTGGTCTCTCGATGGCTAAGCTGTGTTTGAACACTTTTAAACTTCACAGCCAAAGGCTCTGAGGCAGAGGCTGACATTTATATCTTGTGTTTCAAAACCAGTTGCTAAAATTACGGATTTTTCTGTGTGTTGATTTGCTAAATAAAACAAATAAAAAAATAGCTCACTTTATGTAATAAGACGAATCTTAAGCTAAAAAACTTACACCCACATACTGTATTTTTGGAAGTCACATAAAAAGCTAACTATAAGCAATTCAATCAGACTTGATGTGCTACAATGATTATTCTCAACGTTCAACTATGAGTCTCACACAGTAAAAATCCGTTATTTGTTTTGTGCTTGCAAAGCCATTATAGTAAACATAGCTTTTGTGGTGTATGAGGTATGACAACGGTGGGATATGGCGACAGATGTTCCTTCTCCAAGTGATCCCAGAGCCATGTTTTACATCCAACATTATAACTGCCATAATCTGCTCCATATTAATGCCATGGAATGCTGCTAATGCTGCTTATCTCAGAATTATAACTGCATGGAAAATATCTCACTGTGAGTGGTTACTTACCTGTTCACATATTTCCATCTGTATGCCAAACACCAACCACCATGTCAACCACAAGGCTGTTTTTGAAATAACTTGTCACTCAATGCAACATTAATCATGATTATTTGCCAGTTCCTCCCCCTGCAGTGTCTCGTTGTAATGTATGTCATTTATTGCACTGCTGTATGGTGGGAAAGAATGACAACTTTAAATGTTGGAAAAAGACTGAGAAAATTATTTAAAATGTGTATTTTTAATAACTTGATGTCGATAATCTGAATGGAATTAGCATTGAATAGAGATATATTAACCACTATGTACTGTAGGGAATTGATACAACCTCTAGATGCTGAGAGAAAGCTTTAAAGAGATTCATGTTTTTATGCCAAGTCAGTCACAATATCACACCCATGTACTAGGCTCTTTCAGAATCACTATGAAATTGCTGTGTGTAATTAAAAGATGGCTTTAAGTGAGCCATCTGTAACCCTCCTACACATATGCTCAGTTTGAAATGAACAGGAACCCCATGAGATTCAGATGGCATGTGAGGTTAAGTTTACAAGGCTTGGTGTTTAAGAGACCATACCACTGTTTTTTTCACATTTCAGCCCTTCTACTACAAATAGCCTATGTCACTGCTAACCATTTTCCACAATCATACAGTCGTTTCTGTTCTCAGTAGGTTTGTACGGCCTTCCACAGAGACTTTAGCAGTCTTTAGTGTCCAAAAACCTTTTTTTTTTAAATCCAAGAAGCCACTAAATTCACACCCCTGTGTTTGCTTAGTGTTTTACTTCTGAGTCTGTTTATCAGACACAAAGCTTGTGCATACAAATCTGTTCAGTGGCTGGCTCCCATGTCTGTGACGTCAGAGCTTCCCACCAGTGCACGACTCTGCCACACCAGTATTCAAGTATTCAAAGCCATTTGTGCTTTCAGCTGCATCATCACAATGTTCATTACTGTTCACTGAAGGATTTGGATAACCTATCTGTACCAGGTAAACTAATGGCTGCCTGGGGAAAAAAGGAAATTGTGAAAACTGTCAGCAAAGTAAAATACATATTATTTGCAGTAAATGTGCTGAAACATGCAACACAGGTATTTTCCTTTCATCTTTATCTCATGTTTGACTTCTGTGTTTTTGTCCTGTTCTCTTCTTGTGCCAAAGACGATGAACCAGTTGGACCAATGTAAGTATATAAATATTCTTATTGCTACACATATCATTCATACAGACATACTGGCTACTATGATTTGAATGGCTATTAACTTTAGGCCACTAAATCACAACTGCTTCTTTCCTAGGAAAACAAATTCAACAAACAACCACAAGGACAAAAACATTCGCCAGAGAAATACAAAATAAGCAATTTACTCAAGTAAGACACTGTTGAAGGAGATGGGGGCTAAATATAGAACTCACTGTGAGGATTATCCATAGTCACACCTTCTCTTGATTTTCTCTTCACAGATGAGATGGCTAAACTGCATTTTTTTGACTACATGAAGGTATCAGAGGTGGATAGAGCTCCGGGCAGTTTTCGAAAAAGCATATCTTGTCTCATTTTATGAGAAACAATATCAGCATAACACTGGCAACAAAAAGAACATAATGGCTGTCTTAAGCATGCCTTATTCAGTCTTACGTGGAGATTTCAGGATGACGAATAATGACTAAAACTACCACAAAGGTGTACACATTTTTAATGTGCTGTTGGTGTCTCCTTTATTAATTTTATCATATCCTCAAATGAGGTGATCCCTTTTGTATTACATATCATGTACAATGCATGCAAGATAATTACGCAATAGGATACTCAGAATAGACATTTTCTGTTGTTATCCCTCGTGTGGCTTTTTTTGCATCTAAAATGACCTATGTTTTTTATGGAGTCATCCTTATAATATAAACTGTATGTATATATATATATGTACTGTGTATGTATATATACAGTACATATATAGTTAGTTTTATTCTTGAAGATTTGTACAGCATATCATGGTCATTTAACTATGTTTGATTTTGTGAAGTCCACTTTTAACAGAACTTTTATTGTGAAGCAAGGGCTTCAGTGACTGGCAGTATTTAAATTTAATTGAGAGTGATTACAGAAAATGACTACTGTGTGTTTAACTATCTAAACAAAAATGATGTGTGTATTATTTTTATTTTCTTTCCAGAGTAACTTAGTTGTCTTGTATATGTTGAAGTATGAGTGTTCAAATGATAGGAAATCTGTAAAAAAGATTTTTTTTATATTTCCCAATTTCATTTATTGATTTTTATTTTTTTTTCTCTTTAACTGTATAGCATGGCTATAATCCTATGCAATATGTATTCTTAAATAGATATATGGAGGGCAGATTGTTTTACTCAGTGAAGCTTTAATATTGTGGGATCACTTGGAAGCTGGCATAGCAAAATTCACTGCTGTAGCTGCATGACTCCTCTTTCAATACAATGTATCCATGTGTGTTGCAGTGGAAACTGACCTGCATTAAGGTGGGAACAGAGGGACCAGAGTATATAGCCACGATTAATCATATGAGTGAGACCAATATTTTTTTTCTGAATAAAAAGTTTGAAAATGAATCCAGATTTATTTTTCTTCCTCTAACCACCTAAATTCAGTACCACTCAAAGCATCCTCTTCGAGCCACATAACCATAACAATTAATGTGTAACAACATTTCAAACAACATCGGCAGCACAGCAAGAAACACTCCCCCACCACCACCAGGCACTGCCTACACAAACTGTATAAGAAAAAACACATTACACTGACTTGACCTTTCTGCCTTCAGCTGTTTTTGAAATTCTTCACTCTTGAAGCAGTTTCCTCAGCTCCCCCTCCACCTTCTCCACAAATGCATAAAAGCTGGGATCCAGCAGACAAATACGCAGGATGGGCTCCAAGTCACCTTGTGCCAAAGAACCATGGCGATATACTTGAGGCAAAGTCACAGCGGTCTCTCCCAAAAAGTGCTGTGGAAGGTCCAAAAAATACTTCAGTGAAATTAAAAAGAAGAAACAGTAAATTGAATAGCCTATGCAAGTGTTCATAATTTAAGGAAGTAAATTAACTGAGCACCCTGCGCCTCATGAAAATCAATGAAGAGATTGTGCTCATTTGTTAAATTTAACACAAAATTATAATTAATATGTATCACACTGGATGTTAAATTTGGTTATTTGTTAGCTCGCACTTTTATAGGACAATACCTGGGTAAGACGCTTGATGGACAATGATCCTTGGACAACCTCAGGCTCAACTCCCACAGCCTTTCCCTGCCAAGTCTGCTGACACAGGGTTACACACAAAAGAAGAAAAAAGATTTGTGGACCACGGCATGACACCACAGGATTAAGAGGCCAATCAATGGCTTCATTACTAATTGAAAGATATCCACCCCTCAGAGCCTTTTCATCTTCACTGTGAACTCCTTCAGCATGTCTGTTCGCTAAAGGTCACATTCAAACCCGTGGCAAAGTCCGTTCTCATTCCTTCATGTTAGATGTTGTAAGCCAGACGGCTGGATCTAAGTTTTACTCAGAATCCAATTTCTAATTTAACCATATGCTCTGAGTGTTTTCAAGTTTGAAAGTAAATATAAGACCACTACTGAAATGAAGCAGAATTGACTGATAAAGCACCAACAATCTCATCTCTACAGTAGGTCATTCGTAGAGTGGTTAAATGCTTTGATGGCATGTTATATTGTTGTGGTTGGTTTTTTAAGGTTTGGGACAAAATGTTTGTTTACATAATCAACGATGTGACTATTAAAGGCAATAATAAGAGCTAATTTCTTCAGTGGCTTAAAGGGTATGCCATTTTGGTGGATGTATTTATAAATTAATTATATTATTGTTCTAAATTCCTGTCTGTGCATGTGTGCTTGGGGTGGGACATACTTCATTCTACAACATATATTGTATTGTGATTGGCTAATGATTCACGTGCAGTATATTCTCTATCTCAGTCCACCCACTGTAGCTGTCGTGTCACCTCTAAGAATAAAACAGTATTGTATATAGCACCATCTAGTGAGTATAATACGGCCACTGTTCATGAAGCTGACAACAGCATTGTGACAATACTGTTGATTAAGCAATGAGTAATTTCTATACGATAACTTTGATTATGGCAATTTATATTACACTCGTATACTTTTGTTAAATTTACTAAATACTGTATAATATATGGTGACATAGGAGATCAGTGTCTCATTTCTACCAAACAAAGACATCTTTGACGTGCAAACAAACCAGACTCTCAAGTCAGTGCTGGTTACAATACAGACATTTTATTTGCTGAATTGTAAAGTGGCCAACCTGTATCACTGGTGCAGGGACATCAGTGGGGGACTGATTGGGGGGCAGTGGGGCGTCATCCTGAGTGGCAACAGGCATGTACTCCATCAGTTTTTCCACAGCCCTTGAGCACTCCTTTATAGCCTCTGCCCTGCTACTTCCATCAAACTGCATCCTTATCATGCGGCTCTCCCCCTGCAGAAATCCACAAATACATTCGATCTGTATCTGTCAGTCTAAACTGTGCCAATGAAAACACACTCTGTGGTTTGTACTGTATATTGGTTTTGTGGAATCCGCATCTCATTAAGTAAAAAAAAAGGGTTTGGTAAACAAGGAGACTGTTCAATTTCATGTTCAGGCAACTCATGTCTGAACACTAAATTTAACAGAAAATGATCTGGGTAATAATTTTAGCATGAGGACCCCATTCATCACAATAAATACAATGATCTTGCAAGGAATTTAAGGTATTGGGACAGACCTTGAGAAAATCTCACCCACTGTTGGACTGCAAGGCATCGCACGACTCACCTCCACAGTAAATCGAAACATCAGGTTATCGGATTTCTGGTGTACTTTGAGGAAGTCGGAGCCACAGAGCAAAGGGACTGTATCCTGAGAAAAGACAAGAGAATAAACATCTTCAGCAGACAGGACAGGAAGCTTTTTCGTCCATTGCCTACATTAACTCAAGAATAAGATGCAAAAAAATATTTTTGGTCAATTTTAAGAACAAAAAATCATCTTCTTTTGTACTACGACAAGTAAAAGCTGCTTCATTGTCACTAATTCACTTGTAAAAATGACTGGATGAAATTAATGGACAAAAGAGAGTATTATAGTTTTATCAAGTCAGCTGGGGGGGGGGAAAGTTACCTAAAACTGTCTGCAGGGGTCTCTGTTTACTCAGTAACGGGCTTTGAGGCTTATGATGAGCTTCTTTTTTTTACACACTGAATCAAACAATATAATATATACAACGTTAGCCTAATATTGTGATCAGCCAATTTTGTTAAATGTGCTTTACAAATACATGTACTACTATCATGCTTAGTAATTTAGTAATAGTAATCTTATTCAAATGTCTCTGGTTGAAGTGCAAAACAATCTATTACTAAGTAACTAACTAAAGTAACTAATCTGTCACTGTAATTGTGGAAATAAACATGTAAATAAATATGTCATTAAAACAAGCTTTTGATTTGTTTGGATTTTCTGTGGGTTATTCAAAATACTTTATTACACACCAATTATGGAAAAACACATAATTGGATATGAAATGTTTATCAAATGCAAACTTAGGTGACCAACTGTACTGTTTGCAATTAACTAAAGGAAAAAACAAAGAAATACAATGTTTCCATACAGGACATGCAGGGTCACTCAATGGTTTGATGAGTATGAAAATGATGTGAATCTTATTCTTCACAGTCACCAGCTCCCAACCCAGTTGAAGAAGAAAATATGGGAGATTTTGGACCGGCATATGAGACAGTGCTCATCGAAACACCAAATGATGGAATATCTTTGGAAAGAATTTGTGTTTCAGGCCTCATTCACAGATGACTGATTTTCCTTTCATGGGTCAGAAGTATCCATATTTTAAGGAGAACACTGAAGCTCCTCAGTAACCTCTTGATTCCCCCTGAAACAGCACATTTCCATTGCATTCAAAGACAACTCCAAAAGTTTCCTTCAGACCTTATCATGTAGCCTATAGGCCTCAGCTCTCTGTATTGAAACCAATCTATAATAGACCAGTCTATCATCCGGGGGTGAAAGCTCTCTGCAGTCTGACCTGAATATCCGTCTGGCTCGGCACCCTGGCGCAGCAAGATAGCTGTGTCACCTGCCAGAACTCCATTAATGAGACATTGAGTAGTCCCTCAAATTTCTGTTGTCTGCAGGGAAGAAAGTTAACTTTTTATGTCTAAAGGCATAAAAAAAAACCTGATAAAGGCCAAAATAATTGGAAAACCCCCCAAATTCATGTTCTAAGTTTAGTATTTTACATACTTAAACAGACCTCCGCAGTGTAATACACCTACAGATAACGGCTACCTGTGGAAAACGTTGGTTCAGCCCACAGTATTTACGTTTATTTGTGGTGGTGACTTTAGTAAGTCCTTGCCCTGATTGTCCACAACTGGTATTGGCCTACTTGTGGAATTAAGATGTACATGTCACTCTGCTGTGCCAAGGTTGGCAACAAACCAACGCACGAACAGGACAACAAATGTCAAGTCCATGCTCTATTAGGCATATAAAAGAGAGATTGAATCAAGGCATGTAAATTCACACCCAACCTGACTACCACGTAAAATGTTCTAGCTTTGTGTGAGCCTGAACCTGACATTTTTCCCAATAACTGATTGTGAACCTGTACCCAAAACGTTCTGAGCGACACTTGGCTTGACCCAACCAAAACAATCCCAGCAGATTTGAGCAGAAATGTCAAGCTCGTCAGCAGAATATTTTATGTGGCCTTCCTCGGAGCCTTTGATCTGGAAAGCAGATTTCTCTTACGTATTTACATCCCACAAAAATCTGCTGAGAGAATGGTGCACTTTTTCTTTAGCCATTTTGTGCATGGTGTAATTCAAAAATGCTACTTATACTGTCTTTACATTAACATATCGCTGATTGTTCGTTTCTTTCTATTCACAGAGAATCCTTGGTAAAAACAAAGCATAATAATAATAAACACAAAAGCTACAATGTGGTGATGGTACATGTACACTCTTTGAGGAGAGCAGAGCAGTCATGTCCCATCCAGGAATGTCATTTTGGAGCAGCATTACTAATAATTAATACAATTCATATGCAATGTTCCCTGCATATGGGGGTGGACAAGCAGTAATAACAACTGTGATGCACTACGGATTGCCTGTGTAGAGCATGAACATTGCAACTGCACCCTTAAATGATTTCAAGCAATTTCCCTATAGCCACAATTTATTTTTTGACTTACAGAGCTTTGAGTAGAGGTACACTGCAACACAGTGTTTCTTGCACTGACAACTGCTACAGTCTAGGGTCAAAATGTCATGGTCTTATGAGCTAGAAGTCTGTATGTGAATATCACAATGAAGTGATGTACACCACAGAATTGCTACACCAACTGATGATTTTGATGTATTCATGAGACTGTCCATCTTAAGGGTGGCTATGTTTTCATTTTTGTCAACATTTCAACAACCTTTGCTCGTGATATATTAAAGCCCCACAACCATAACTGATCTTTCAGAATACATACCGTTACGGAAAGCCACAATAGCGGTCTTTATTGCACAGCAGTTCATTTGAAAGATGGTAAGATTTTACAGTGAATTGCTAGAATTGGAATCAGCAATAAAGTGAATCATATTTATGGTATTAAATCATCACAAGGCACAACAGGCCTTCTCACCACCACCAAGCACACCCAAAGAGGCTGGATCTAAATATATAGCGTACCAGCATCTGGAAAATATAAGGCTTAATCTTCAGGCGTTGTGTGCAACTCACAAGGAACAATGGATGGAAAACAAAACAAAAGAGCCACAGAGTCCTCTTACCAAGCTTTCCTGTCCTTGCAATACCAGCAAGTAACCAGATTCCACAATTGTAAGGATAATTTCTGGTTTATTACCACTTGCCTCAAATACCTGGTGAAGAGAAGAGAATATTAGCCAGTGTGAAGTTATAGTGAGTTTTTTTTCTGATTAACTCATGATGTCTCTATCGATACACTTTAGATGGTGTTTGTTTAAAACAGATGTGTGTATTCTTTTCAAATGAAGGTAAACAAGGCAGTCCATGAGCATTGAATTATACTGTTCTATCTGTTCTATGAGATTTTGAACACATGATTTGGCAAAGCACTGTGTACTTGATATAAAAGTTGCACTATCCAATGTAGATGAGTGTCTAGAGTAATTACTTTTTATTATAAAATCAGTCAAATAAAATCTTGTAATTCCACGCTCACAAACTGCCCTGAACTCTATATTACACCCTGTAATGTGGTAGAGTCCCATGGGTGGAGTGTAAAGGCACCTAAACGCAGTTTAAACAAATAGTTTGAATGTATTCTCAGAGTTGAGAACACAGTGTGCTGTATAATGCAGGTAGAGTTTGGTTCCACGGACGTCTTCACACTAAAAATGCAGCTCCAGCCTGCCATAGAGTCTGATGCAGTTAATGAAAGACACAACCACAATCCTTAAAGCTACACTTCTTTAATTTGGTACAGTGCACAACAGTATCCCCAAATCTTCGTCTTCCCAGCGCACAACTGATATTTTGAAAGTCATCAACGATAGATGGCAAGTTGAAGATGAACAACATAATGAATGACGGTGAGGAAACTGACAATTGGAAAAATTAGGACACCTGATTATGTGTGACATTAGCATGCAGTCCTTCACACAGCAGTCATCAAATTATTGTTATATATATGAAAATAAGGCTTACTCATCACTTAGCCTGTGCTCATAGATTAGAATTTGTTTATTGTGACATTGTATTGATTCATGCTTTTGTGTGAAAATTGTTTTACTAAAAAGAACTGTTAATTGCCATCAAGAAATTATCAAATCGTCTAAAATATCATAAATAATGACCAAATGACCATCATAACTTAGAAGTAAAAGGGATGTGATTGGCGTTGCTCACTTTGCCTGGCCTGCTGCCAAAGGACCCAAATCTATCTCATTTACAACAGGCCTTTTTCATCTAAGACATTCTGACACGGCACAGCAAAAGCACAGGTGTAAATAATACAAGTAATGGATGGCTGAATTCCATTCAGCTGCATCGGGTTTTCGGCGTCCTGGCTTTGTGCATGCTGGCTCACTGTCACAATGTCATTGCTAAGTGGAACACTTAAGTAGAACATCCTTAATGTTATTAGTAACACCTGGGCTTTTCCTGCTGTGACAACTAAAACTGCATAATGTAAAAATGGCCTCGGAGGCCTAATCAGCTATCAGCAATCAAGAAACTAGTGATTCCAGCACTGATCTATGAATATGCTAGGTATTAAAATTAACTTACGTTGTGGTAATTACATTACCATAACCAGTATAACACATATGTAAATTACAATGAATAATGTATATATGTATACCTTATTCTAAAAACGGACCGTTGTTTTTGCACTGTGGAGACCAAGTGAGGTTTACATTTTACCCGCTACTTTATTTCCCACTACATCACCTATGGAATAGAGCGTAATCATTTTACAATTTTAAGAACAACATTGTCTTATTTTATTTATTTTTTTTACAAATTTACACCAGTAGCTATCCTCAAACTCCCTTCATAAGTTATAGTTCCCTCACTTTCATGCTTTGGCTTCCCAGAGCACATACAGACCGACGTAATATCACATGATTTTGATTAAGCTACTGTTGAATTCCCCATCTATTTCTGGAGACCTGTTTTTGTGTCTTGAAGGGCATGCGAGCATTTTGTTTTCATATCAACCACCACATGGGTACCGAGACTGAATTTAAAACAGGGATGGGAATCATTGCAGAACAGTTTTACTTGAGAGTAAGCGTCAAACAAAGGTCTTATCAGTCAACATGAATGCGCTCCAACAGGAGCTGGAAAGACTCTAAAGTCTTTTTTACAGCTTCCCAAATGAAAACTGCCTGCAGTAAAAGCTGCTTTTCTCATTTTATATCACAGTTAACAGAATACCTTTCAGTTTTATGACTGTCGCGCTGGGAAAATAGCCTAAGCATTTTCAGGTCATCAGTTTAAGCTCTAGTAACATGATGGAGATGGGTTAACTTACTTATATTTGACATTTTACACCCTACACAAAATCATTAATTAATTACTCAAGGAACACAGAAAGTCAGATGAGCCAATACTGGAATTATCTTCTATCAGACTTCAGTAGAATACAGGAATTTACCAAGAGGCCTTTCATGTCCTGCTCGACCCGTGCTGTGCCTATTTACCGAACCTGCCAACACTCCCGTTTTTCCCGTTTTGTTGTTTCTCCGGGAAACTCCCGTAATTTGCATGGCCCTCTAAACGTTATTATAAACACATTACAAGCATCCAAGTGTCGGATGTTTGTCTGACGGCACCCAAGTTGCCAGATTGTCTATGAAACCCATCGAGGCACACTACATGCTGTCTCAACCCATGTTTTACCGCAGTAACCTGGCAACCCACTCCCCGAACCAGCTGCTAGCCCGCTAAATGAAACGTTAGCTGTTGTCAAAATGTCAGGGCACGAAAGCTGGCAGGTGAATTAGGTCCCACGTAAACCTCTATTAACAATGTATGAAGTGAGTTTTAATTAATATGCATGCACACTATAATGGCAATGTTATAATAAGCCAATACACCTGCAATGCCGGTAGATTTAACGTTAAGCCGGCAAAACGTGGTTAATTAGGACTAAGGGCAGCTAATGTCAGACTATGCAATGCTAAATTGACGCTATCCGTATCTTAATTGTAAAACTAGCTAATCTTAGCTAGCTAGTACTACGCAGTTCAAATACTATTAAGTAGCTAAACGTAAGTTACCTTCCAAGGCGCCCCTCTTGTTTCTCTAGAGCCTGGGACGAAACGACCATAGCGTTTTAACCTCCATGCCTGACTGGTGGCCATTTCCAGTAAGTTAGACAAGTTCTTTGCCGATATTTTTTCTAGCTAACCAACACCTGACGTGCTAACGTTTACAGTGAGTGAGCGATTCTGGCGCGCGGCGCGAGCACACTCAGTTTTACCCAGAAAATGCATAAAAATGGATACATTCTTTACCCAGCGATAGATAGATAGATAGATAGATAGATAGATAGATAGATAGATAGATTAAATGATAAAATAATAGAATGAACACACATGCTTTAAGAATCAACTTAAGTTCTTATGATCAGGAATTGTTGACACTGCATCTGTGTGCGCTCTATTTCAGTTATGCTCCGGACTGACAAGATTAGTTTTGTCTTTGCTAATTAAAAATAAACCAACATATAGCTATTTTGTATGCATGAAAATACTTTTGGCATAAAGTTATATACAGACGTTAGGGGTCTGGTAGGTACTGTGCTGTACAAGTCATGCTAGAGCGCATGACACTGCAAGGCATGCTGGAATAAATACTATGTAACTTTAAGTCTTATACAGAAGTAGTTTAATGTGCGACAGAATGCAGACATGGCCTGTTTAAATACATTTGACAGTAGCCTACAAGCATATTATGTATTGTCTACTATAATGCAGTGCAATGTGTAACAGTGGTGAGAATATTTGGTATTACAGTTTCGAAACCTGGTCCTAGCTTTAGGGTGTACCAGCAAAAATCTTACGATGTTTAATAGTGTGTTGTAAGTGCTGACTTGTGACCCGAAGACTCAGGATAGATGTCCCAGTGTTGTTAATTATAATGGCTTATTAATAATGGCTGCATTCCATTTAGGTGTACCAGTTCCAGGTCTGTGGTAGTGTGAACGCGGGCTCACTGGCATGGTTCACTGGGACGCGTCCTTAAACTGCAATTATGCTTCTCCGGTCAGCAGATAGGTGAGCGCGGATGGGGATGGGGGGGTGTCCCACAGATAAGTTCGCTTTGTCCTACAGATAAGTTTGCTTTGTCTGTACTTGTATGTAGCTGAGTTTCCGGACTGGTGCCGGTCCACGTGTCCTGGAAGATTTCAATATATCAGACAAATTAGAGAAATTCCAGTCAAATGTTATGTGTGTTTATTGAGCTTAAAGCAACATTAAGCAAAAAATTTGCATTTTTTTTTCGATTTGGCGCCCCCAGTTTCAGAGTACAATTCACTTATACACTGCTGTCGTAAAGGCGGACAGCTGTACACGGGCATTTGTTATGATTAAGTCTAGTCAAATGTATTTATATAGCACGTTTCATACCATGTAAGCTCAATGTGCGTCACATACAACAAATTTGAACAAAATAAAATAAGACATGAATACATATTGAAATACATATTCAAAGACAAACATTCATCCAAAAATCCATCCCCTGCCCTCCCCAAAACATAAACACATACCCACCCACATATACCCAAACACGGGGGGGGGGGGGTCATAGGCCTGAGAGAACAGGTAGGTCTTAGGTTTGCTTTTAAAAGATGACACAGTTGTGATACGTATCATATCATCTGACAGCTTGTTCCAGAGAGTGGGCCCATAATAACTGAATGCAGCTTCACCAGATTTACTACTGATCATGGGTTCAGTTAGGAGACCAGTGCCTGATGATCTGAGAGTCCTGGAGGGTTTGTAAGCAGTGAGCAGATAAGAGATGTATTTAAGAGCTAGACCACTAAGTCATTTGTAAACAGTGTGCAACATTATGAAATCGAGTCTGTATTTTATCGGAAGTCAGTGAAGTCATCTAAGTATAGCATATAATGTGTTCAGTTTTTCTTGTTCCAGTGAGTACTCTGGCCGCAGCATTTTGAATGAGCTGCGGGACTGTCTGGCAGTCTGTTTGTGGAGTCCAGCAAGAAGGGCATTACAGTAGTCTAGCCAGGAGAAGATAAATATGCATGAACCGGGTTTTCAGCATCTGACTGAAACGAGATGGATTTGGCTTTGGGAATATCTTTTAGGTCGTAAAATGCTGTTCTAGTTATACTTGTAATGTGGCTTGTGAAGTTTAGTTCTGAATCCAAGCTAACACTTATATTTCTAACCAGCTCACTGGGTTTCAGAGACAGCGAGATCGCCTACCACAACGATCTCCGTCTTTTACTGCAGAAGGTTTTTGGTCATCCAGTGTCTAATGTCACTGATACAGTGGGCAAGGTCATATATGGAGTTGAGGTTACCATGTGAAAGTGAAATATGTAATTGTGTATGAATGGCATATGGATGGTAAGATTAATTGTGCTTCTGTATCATGGAGCCAAGTGGCAGCATATAGACATTAAACAGTAACCCTTTAAGAAATTACCAAGAAAAGGGATAGTGGAGATTGGTCTGTAGTTGCTTATCACAGATGGGTCTAAGTTGTTCTTTTTCAGTCGTGGTGTAATAACAATACTTGAGGGAGGAGGCGCAGACTCCTGATTGTAAAGAACTGTTTACAATATTTAGTACGCCATGTGACAGACAGTGGAATACACGTTGGAAAAATTTTGTAGGAACCGGGTCAAGGGAGCAGGTGGGGGAGTTTAGCTGCTGTATCACCTATTCTAAATCATTAGAGGGCGAGAAATGATGCATTGTTTCCACGGTAGGGGCAGAAGCAGGCCAGATCCATTAGTATATGAAATTGTTAGATTTTTCCCAATATCAGAGACTGGAAGGAGTTGGTGAATTCATGACATTTGGGGGACGAGATGAGCTTTTCTTATTCTTACCCTATTTCTCCAAGAGGCTTATTGTGTTACAGATAACGTTTTGATTTTTGTGGGTGCAATGCTGTCAATAATTTGACCAAGAGCACAGCTGAAGTTATCCGCCTTGGCATCGCATGAAGCCAGGGTGGGGGTTGCGGCATCAGCATACTGACTAATAAACATATCGATTGCATTTTCATGGATAAAACGCTTGCTTGTGGTTCTGACTGCATTGTCGTGCTTAGGGATCCAGGTCATGTTAATAAATATGCAAAAGTGGTCTGAGATGGCAGATGGCTATAATGGATGTACCTGTAATATTTAGACCATTTGAGATACTCAGCTATTTTATGAGTAGGCCCTTTTGTTTTGTATCTGGATTATTGGGGTTATCAATATGATTGCTGAAGTCCCCTGAGATGTTAATGCAGACAAATCCAACTGATATTACAGCCATTGCTGATTTTCGGGGCTGCTGTAGCCCCCTCAGCATCCCTCCTTCCCTTGTCCATGCTCCGTTTTGAACAAATAAGCTCAAAGGGACTCGGTGTGGTTTTTAACTGCCTTAAGAATCAGTATCAGCTTTATTGGCCAGGTATGTGTACACATACAAGGAATTTGACTCTGGTTTTCCGTACGCTCTACGTACATACACAGCAGTTCGACAGTACGACAGTTAGTGCAGTGGTGCTGGGACAAATATGATTAAAGTAACAGGTAGCTTATGTACATGAGGTAGATGGATATACACAGTATATCTCTGGTTTTTACAGCGTGCGCGTAGATTTAAAAGTATTAATATTTACATAAACCATGGGAGAAATGTACAGATACAGTGGATGTTAATTAATGTCACTGGTGACTGGAGTTAAGTGTTCATCAGAGTGACGGCCTGTGGGTAGAAACTGTTCTTGTGTCTGGTCGTTTTGGCTTCCAGATGGGAGAAGTTGGAACAGGTTGTGTGCAGGGTGTGACGGTTCTGCGGTGATGTTTCCTGCCCTTTTCCTGACTCTGGACGTGTATAAGTCATGAATGGATGGCAGGTTGGCGCCGATGATCTTTTTTGAAGTCTTGACTGTCCGTTGTAGTTTGATCCTGTCCTGTTTGGTAGCCGACTCAAACCAGACAGTGATGGAAGTGCAGAGAACAGACTGGATTATTGCAGAGTAGAACTGGATCAGCAGCTCCTGAGGCAGGTTGAACTTCCTGAGCTGGCGCAGGAAGCTGTGTTTTGCAACCCCACAGTACTTTTTTTTACTTGAAATTGCAAGTGGGTTCATTAATACAATTCTGGAAAAGGGCTACTTAGAATATAATTGTTTAATTCATTGAAATGAAACAACTGGGGGGACATTCACTGGGATCAATGTATTTGCGTCTAGAATTCAATTCAGTTCATTCATTTTTAAATGGGGGGCCAAAGTGACATTATGTGAATCCAGGAACAATATCTCCAAAATTAGATTTATTTGGAACTGTTTTACATTAGCAAAATGCCCTCTGGATTATGTTTGGCTTCAACACCTCATACAAAGCATTCATGTTGTATTTAATGTGACATTGTCCACCGTAACTGAATATAAACGTCTGTCACGATGAAACAATGAAAATTATGACCCACCTGTGAGAATCTGTTGGAGAAACTCTTGCATTTATTGATCTAACTTTTATCCAGTTGTAAACTTTAGTCATGTGAGTGAATTATTTCCATAATTTTAATATAAAGCACATAAATCAATAATGAAATAAGATTAGTTTAGTTGAGTTTATATTATACAAATCCTGGAATCTTTCTCCACTTACTCCCATTTCAATGACATTTTGTCAAGCGTCTTGCTATGAAAATCACTGATACAATTGGCTTTGACTATAGTTGAGTTTTTGTCATGACCATATTGCCATTTATTACAGTGAAAAAAGGACGTGCACTGAAACTGTCATGGCCCTACTTTGGACATTGTGATTGAACGACACAAACGCTCAGAATTGCTGCCACTGACAGTAAAGGGGCATCCTTTTTCACATGCATGTGGTAAATTTTTTAAGATAATGACCATCACACATCAACACTTCTGATTGTACAGAACCGTGTAAATGTAAATGTTCACAAGGAAACATAAACAAAACGTTTGCAGAAAGGATTTACTCATAAGATCATAAGTCTTAAATGCGTTATTCCCTAGACTTGTTTTTCGTTTGTTATTAGAAAACATTTCAAATGTCAAATTTCAAAGATGTATTTATTTATTCATTCTAACAGTACGGGCAATGTGTTGTGGCATAAATCCTCCATTGGGCAAATAATATCAAATTAGAATGTATGTACTTATTTATATTTATTGCCATTTCAGAGGTCAGTAGCATACCATTTGAGGGACTGTTTGATAAAACACCTTTTGCCAAATTGTAGTCCATCCTATTACAGCTTCAACTGTATTTGTGCGCAAATTACGCAGTGGATCAGACTGATAATAGGCTGGCAAACAGGCTGCTTGGTTCTTCCAAGTGAAGCTCACAGCAGGGCTGAACAATGGGTTTGCGTATAGCCTACCTGTAGCCTTAACTTCAGAGACCAGGAGAGCGTTTTAAGAATGGGAAGGGCATTCCCCTTTAAACAAGGTGGGCTGAGCTTATTTGCAGTTCTCGCTCCTATGGCAACCCAATAGATCAGCATCATGAATATTCACAATTGGCCAAGACGCACCATGACTATGGATCAGTGATGTCAGCGGTCCCTGGAATGCTCTGCTCTGTTTTGCATGATTGTGTCGCGTTTTTTTGAGGGCAGCTGGTGAGACATCTGGTGAAAAGAGCAGCCTTCGTCGCGCGTGACCTTTCCCTCGTGCCCACATCACCGTCCGTCGGACGCGTCCCTCACATGTCACGCTAAGGTGACTTTCAAGCAGTTTTTTCCACTTTTGCGCACAATGTCGGAGCGGCACAAAGATGCACATCGGGGACGCAGTGGCCAAGCGGACCGCCCAGGCTGTGCGTGAGGACATATGCAAACCGCCAGGTAATCTAATTGGGAACAAGAGTATCGCTCATCTGTTTCAGTAGAGCCACGGCGGTCTATGTCATGTGTAGCAGGCTTTCAGGGTTTCAGATTAGCTCCAGACTGATCGCTCTCACAAGCAGAGCGCGGGGCTGGTGGCAATAATCGTTGAATCTGGATTCATTTCATTTTCTCCACTGTGTCTCAATGTCATAATGGACAGGCTGCACTCCTCCATGCGTAAAAGGCTCTACAGTTTGCCACAGCACATTGGACAGAAAGCATCTATAATGGGCGAAGGAGAAGACGCAGACAAGGACACCCGGAGGAAGAGTATTAGGATGAAGCCTCTACCGTCGCCGACCTCTGGGGGAAGCTGCAAAGGCATCGAGGAGACCAAAAGTGGGGAGTCCGTGATCATGGAGACGGACATAGGGAGACCGATGAAGACCAGCTCAAATGGAGATTGCCGTAGATTTCGAGGCAGCCTCTCGTCCATCACAAGTCGACATGTGCACGACTCTGACTCGGCGGAGGAGAGGCGCCTCATCACCGAGGGGGATGTCACCCCGAGCGAGGAGAGCCCCCCCGGAGCCATCGGCGATGGGCCGCCGGATCAAGACGCGCAAGGGGCTAGCGGTGGTACCCAAAAAGATTCCCCCGACCAACAGTCAGGGTTTATAAAGTTGGATGGCGTTGATCAAATTCTGCCGGACGACGAGAGATTATATCAGGCTGGGTTCATACACAGACAGTTTGGAGCAATGCTTCAACCAGGGGTCAACAAGTTCTCCCTGAGGATGTTTGGAAGTGAGAAGGCGGTTGAACGGGAACAAGAGCGAGTTAAATCCGCCGGATTTTGGATAATTCACCCGTACAGTGATTTCAGGTAAATTTAGTCACCACATGCTCCCAACCAAAAGGTTCAGAATGAAGCGTCTCTTTAACGTCGACGCCTTGCAGGCCCAGATGCTTTTTCTCAGTGTGTTTATCATTTATTGGGGCATTCATCAGCTCAAGAGCAGCCCATCCATTGTTTTATTCGGCTTTATAGCACCAGCATCACTTATGCTTCTTAGAACGATGACATTTTACCAAAGCCATAATTGTAATCATTTGGCTTTATCGCTTTAATAAAAATCCTTTCAATTTACTAACTAATTAGTTTATAGATGAATACAGGATTTGTCAGTGCCATAACACAGTAGAGGAATTATGTTCATTAGTTTCAGGGTATGCACATATTATTCATGAGGCCTGTAGATACACCGAGTTGTGTTGTGAACACCCCACAGATAACAAGATCTTTGCTAATTAGGCCAATTTACCTATCTTGGGCAGATGCTATCCAAGTGGATACATAATTGAAGCTCTTTAGTGGTTTCTTCTCCTACATTTGAGAAAATGTGTGCTCAGGGGACATCATTTAACATTGATTAGGGTTAGTGAGGACTTCACATTGTCTTTACAGGGTTACATATTGGTTTTCTTAGTTTGAAAAGTATTTATTTTGATCAATAGTTAAAGTTCTAGAGCAATTCTGAAATTACCAACACATGTTATGTCTGCATTTAATAGCGCTGTCTACTCAGACAAACTACATGTGCAGAGCTGAATAGCGAAAGTCCATGAGCACCCTTTTGTTGGCCTTCAGATTCCTCTCTGTTGTTAGTGCCCTTGAGTTTGTTATTGGCCATATGCATCTTTTTCGTGGCCACATGGAGGCTCTAAGCAAGACTAGACTCAAGGTCCTTTGTCCTTGCTTTTAGGATTTTAGAAGGGTTGTCATACAAAGCTTTGGTGAAATTAAACAGTTTAACTCAAATGCATATTATGCACTGTATATGGACTCTTTTTAGCATCTCACATGACCAATTCCTAAGAAGTGCCAGTGAGCTGTTTGTCTCCACTTGTTATTTATTGCCAAAAGCACTAAAATTGTGTCTCAAACTACATGCTGCACACACTGTGCACTAGTACACACAAGTGTGTATATATATGTATATCTTGATATTATTAGATGAGCCTCATACAATTATATAGTTTTGGTTGAAAAGTGCTGACATAATTTGCTTCCTCCAACCTATCCAATGAAATCAAATTAGAAAAGAAAAATGTATCTATTTTGACTACTTTTTAAATTGAACACATTTTCCTCTAGTTTAATAATTCAGGTGAAACGTTCATTACAAGCGGTGTCAGCTCTGGCATTTAGTTCACATATGCATATGCTACCTATCATTTAAATCAACACATTTAAAATGTGGAGACATTTGTGTTGCTGTAAAAGGAATTAGAGAAACATCGTCGTTACACATACAGTGTTTCTCCATGTCTGTGACTTCGATGTTGTCTGGCCCATCTGGTGTTTTATCGGCTATGGTGGTGAAATGACGTGATGTAGAAACTTACCACAAAAGTGTGTTTTTCTACCTCAAGTAAAACATGTCTGATTTTGAGAGACTGGTGAGTTATAGCAGAGTTGCTCACAGGCCAGAGGTGTCAGTGGAAAAGGCTAAATAAGAACAGAAAACAGGCACATTCATCTGCCTGTTTATCCCGAGAGAAGGGACAAAAACACCGTGCTGGCTAACATCACGGGATGTTTTTTTGTTGTTGTTGAATTTTGTATTTCAGATTTGTCTCATACGTCGGCTGTCTTAAGCTGTCATGAAGAGTACATTTTAATTGAATTGTTTGTGTGTATGGGCGTGGGATTTAGAGGTACATAGAAAGAAAGAAATGTACAACAAAGATAGGATTTTTTTTGTGCGTTAAAGGAAAATGCTTTTTTGTAACATCGCATTTCAGCCAATTTGATTCTGGTACAACCAGACCCAGGTGATCAACTCTGTCGTTTAGTGTTGCCGATCTGTGATTGGTTTATTCTGTATTAAGAATCTGTCTGTGTCCATATAGTATTTTGCCAGTGTCTGCTCAGTCAAAATCTGTAAACAAGTGCAAGCCTGTCAGAGGTATCTCAAGCATAAAGTTTTTAAGGAACTATTTGCAGATAAACACTACACTGATCAGCGATTCCTATTTCCAAATCCACACACAGTTTAGACAGGCCATCATAAGGAAGTGAGACATGTATTAGACAGTTTGCCGTTTTTGTTATGCTCCTCCCAGCTGGTTGTGTTTCCTCTGACACCCTCTGATCTCTTACTCACTTTGTTAAATGTCACGAGGAAGCGTTGTTTTGGGGCTTAGGGAGACTGTCCTGATACTGAAAGGTCAGAGATTTGGCACCAGCCATCAGTTTTGGAGTGTCTTTGAGCAAGACGCTGAAACAGGGGCTCCGCGCAGCCCTCAGTGAAACAGACGCCTGCGTGACTCTCTCAGTGAGATGCACCAATACAAATAGATTAATGAAAATGCACTGAGAGAGAAGTGCTCTAAAAAATGAGGCTGGCCACCCACTTGTTCGAGGTCTGAGGGGGATGCTGTATATTACCATAATTAAACATTTTGGCAATCTGAGAGCAGTTTGCATGTGGTTCAATCACTCGACACTATGATTACATACTCAACTCTACAATTAAAACCACAGATGTGGCACTCAGTCATGAGAGTAAAAAATCTAGCCTGTGCTTCGGCTAACTCTGTATTGGAAAAGATTCGTGGGCATTTCTTTTTGACAAACATAAAAAAGGCGAAGCATACATACCGGTAAACTCCTTAATTCTGAAGGAAGTCAACATCTATAACACCTTTTATCAGTGATAAAATGCTTCGAATAATAATTGAAACCCAACTCTATGTGATATGGAGAAAAATAGTACATTATGTCAGTGAGTTAAGGCAGCATGTTGAGATGAATTACAGCTAGTATTTTATTTTTAATGAACTGACGGAGAAACATGATACTTGGGCGCCTGCTTCCGCCAAAATCACGATCAAAGACAGGACAAGATGACGAATTATTAAAGTACACAAGGAGATGAGTGGGACCTTTAAATGGGCCCAGAGAAGAGAAGGGTCTCTGTGACTAAAAGTTTTATTCCCATGTCTGCATCAAAGCTTTGCCCCTATAAGCTCAAATTAGAGTGTCACAAGGAATCACATAGTCATCACTGCGCTGGAATTCAGCAAAATCTCCTCTTGTCAAGTATTGTATAACGCTAAGAAGCAAGGGAGGAGCAATATCTTGCAAGGGAAAAAGACGGATTAAAAATGGCATCATAATCCAATCTACAGCCTCATTTCCAGATCCAAAGCTGAACAGCCTCTTTCGATTCTGAACAAGCATCTCCCAGTAAGCAGATGTGGTCAGTTAACCAGAGTGTGGCATCTACCCCACCCCCCCCAAAAAAAAAACTAAAGGAGACAAGTGTTCCTACAAAATGATTTGTATGGAGTCTTTTAAATAAGGACGATTATTACTGTCCTTAAGCACACAATGACCATAAAATATCTGTGTGGGTTTGAGAGGATTGCTGCCCCCTCTGCCCTGCTCCTCACTGGATGCTTCTGCTGGATATCTGCTCTGCCAGCTTACTCGTCTCTGTCGTGACTTTACTTTTGTTATTCAAAAGCTGCTGTACCGTAAGCTGTGCTGAGACCTGTCGATGCTGCATGTCCTTGGTCGGAAATAGAGATTGATAAAAGTCATATAATGCTTGTTACTCCTTTTAAAGATAATAGAAAATTGCTGTGCTGATTGACAATATGATACCCCTCTCACAGAACGGATCCTTTATCTTTGCATGATGAAAACCAGGTGATGACTTACCTGTTTGCATAGAGCCCTTTGAGTGGATTCTATCAATACAACACCATTGTGCAGAGTTCTAGACAAATGATGTGGCGCAACATTAGAATGCAGCACTCTGATCGTCAAGTGCCTTTTAATTATCTTGTGATTCAGAGCCCAGAGGACACATCTGTTGGAAAGTCTACCACATTTCCCTGGAGAAATAGAAAAGAAGATGTCGTACATTATAACTTTTTTTCCCATTGAAGGGTCTATTAATCCCCCTTTCTTCCTTTAGAACCGTGATGCAAACACTATCAGAGAGGGGGGTTCGGCCGTCCTGTAGTTTCTGTCAATCAGTTAAATCCCTCTGCAACAGTCAGGCGATTCTTTCCATTCCCTCTGCAAAGTCCACTTTTTCAACAGCCTTTTATTCCTCCCGCACATCCAGCTCCGTTTCCCAAAAGACACTTACCTAGACAGTGGCAAAAATAAATCCTCTGAAAAGACATCTTACAGTTTTGCTTCTGTTATTTTTTGCAGAGAATACATTAAAGAAAAGTAGAGCAGATGTAGTCACCGATGTGCACATTAAGGCTGTGATATAGTTAAAGGGAAGTAACTTTTAGGCAAAGTGTTGACGAAATGAAAATGTGCACTGTGTTCCTGAAGGCATTTATGTTACCTAATAATAGAAAAATGTTTTTCGGACAGCTTACCACAATATAAGCATGGCTATGTTGACTTTTGCATATTTGCATATCTCAATCTTCAAAAGACTAATATGGTAAGGACAAGCTCAGTGTACTTGATAGGAATAAACAGAGAATGATAGCTGTGCTACTTGTACTTGGATTTTGTTGGAATTCTGGGGGAAAGAATTCCCATGGTTATTATTCCCTTGATGAATTTTGAGATGTGCACCTTATCCTTATCAAGCATTAGCAGCCACTGACAGCTACAGGCTTTTGGTTGAAGATACTCTTACCAGTAGGTGATTTGAGGGCGGAAGCCATCCCTCTTGTTAGCAAAATCCCCTTGTTACAAATGATCAAGTCGCCTACTGACACTTAGCACTGAGTGTGCACATGTGTGTCTGCGTGTATTGTGAGCCTATAAGATCAGATTAAATAACAGGTTGATTACAGTTGATTTGAGAGCACGTTTTGCTATTGATTTGTTTGGGTCCCGTGAGGCCTCTAGCTTGCCATCGGTGGATTTATTGAAAACTGAGATGGAGAAACGTACACGGCTACACTGAGGGTGATTCCCTTTCTTGTGGCGATGGCAGGAGTGATAGTCTGGGTGAGAGTTACACAAAGGTCATGGTGAGATGCTCAAGGTGCTGTAGAAGAATGTAAAGCCTGGATATTAAGAGCCCCATTTAAACAGTTTTTGACACTTTTTCAGTGCAGTAAGTCTTAACGATGACGATTGCAAGATCCATATGAAGTTTAGATAAAAGATTGTGTCCAGACTGTAGAGTGTTAGCGTGTGCCCTCATGGACCGTGTCTTTTTGTTTCATAGTGCTAATCTGCATGGGAAGGTAGAGAAAGGGGCGTTTAGACACTACGTAGGATGAATGACACTATTCCTTTCGGTCTCCACGAAATCATTTCTTCTTTAATTTAGTGAGGGTAAAACATGGGGATTACAGACAGTTCTGGCTGGGCCTGAAAGTGGGGTAATCAAAATAGGCTGCTGTGCTCATCCACGAATATTAGGAGCCAAGAGATTATTACAGCACAATTTATTTAATGGAGGGAGCCCAGGGAGGATGTGCGTGGCCAGTGGGTTGAAGGTTTGCCTGTCAAAGTGGCAGAATGATTGAACGCTACCGTGTGATCTCGCCAGGCACACTCGTGTGGGAGTGTGGAATCAGGACACATGATCACAACTGTAAAAGAGTGGCCTCTCTTTTTTTTTTTTGCATGTGAGCGTTTTTTTCCCCCCACCCTCCTGATATGTAATTTAATTCAGCTTTACGTACTAGGCAGAGAGCTGAGTTTGACCTTGGCAATGTGATGGTCTCGAGGTGAGATAATATTGATTGATTGGACATCATATACATTTTGAAAATGGGAAAGCCTGCTGGAGAGCCTTTTCTGTTAAGTGCCGTAAGTCACCCAGCTGGTATGCTTAATGTGTTTTGGTCACCTGACAAATGTAATGTTGTGTGTCCTTCCCGCTCCACCATCCTCTGCACTGCAACATCAATTTATAATCTCCCCAGGTGGATACACAGTACAAGTCAGCCAAGACCCATTCTCAAGTTTTTCCTCTTTTAACACATTTTGGTGTCAAATGTATTTCTCTTGCCAATGGACAGATGTGATTATCGTCCCACTGACCAGAGATTAATATGTCAGTTTCACTTATCTCAACATTACAGGGTGGTTTCATGGAGATAATGTGTATTTAGCCTATTTTTTTTTTTTTTAACAAGTTATCTCCCCATAGTCAAGGCATTTTTGAAGTGCCTTGTGTGTGACTGAGACCTCTGTTGACCTTTCTGTGTTCCTGTTGAGAGATTCTCGTTCTGGCTACGGCATTAGTTTAGCACCACCTCCCGTTTTGGAAAAGAGGGGAGGAGTGCAAAAACAAATATATTAAGTTTGCATGCTTTCTCCGAATAATGTAGAGACACTAATGCCATGTTGACTTTGCCTGTCCACGTGGCTCATGCAGGGGAGAAGATGAGAAGGGGAGGAAACAGGTTACAGCAGGATTTGCGCCTTGTGACACATATGAATTGTGCAAAAGGGGCTGCAGCTGATTGTATCTCCGATAAACACTGAACTTGACAGTGATGCTCAACTGTATGGGGTTTTTTTTGGTTTTTTTTCTTTGTCCTGTGGAAAAATAACAATTATTTTCCATCCAAATAGTGGCCCTGGTTACAAATCTCATTTTGCACATTTAGTTTAAATTTCAATATGACATTTGATAAGTAATCAGTTCTGGTCGAAAAAGCAATCAACATCAATGCAGATATAGGTGTAATCTTCCAATGATACCCAAGAGGGCATTCTTTACTTCGATTACGGGCACTGCCGTGATTCAGCTTTCTGCATCATCACCAAATTTATAACCAGACTACAGAACATCTATCCTCTTTGGTATTATTGCTTATACTAACCCGTGTGTAACGACTGAAGAATCTATTTCACATAAATAATGAAAACTTTGAAAACAGGAAATCACTCGGTTGCCAGGAATCGAGAGGAAACACAGCATGCTCGATTTTATGGGAATTGTCAGCATGCTTGGAATGAATACTTAAGATTGCTTGGGTTAAAATACCTCCTGTATGCTATTGATTGTCTCTGATTTCTTCCATTTAGCGTCCAGGCACGCTATTCACACACAGAGCTGCGTGAAATACTGTTTGCAGCTACTTTTCTTGGTTTTTTCTTGACTAGTTAGGATTTACTGATTTTAACAATGCTATGAGGGTCCAAAATGCAAACGCTCACATTAGAAGGCAGCTCAGTTCTTGACCTGAGACCCAAAATGGTCTGATATATGACAGCCCATCCTTTTCCACTCCATGCAGATTAAAATAAACTCAAGTATTAATTGCAAACTATATTTTGACCCTGATATGTCCTACGGCTGCAGAAAAGTGGTATGCTGAGAGACTGCTTAGTGTTTCATTTCCCCCCCCTCCATATTACTCTGTGTTTAATGCATAGTTTGTATAGTACAGTAACCAAATCACCCCGTCCCTTGTGTTGACCTCTGCATGCAAGCTGCAGCCCCAGCCTGTTCATTCCTCCTTACACAGATTCAGCTATATCTAGTACAGGTTGACTTTTTCAGCCCTGCCTGTGTCCCAAGTGGATTCTCACACCCCTTGTCTCTCTGAAATTGGATTGCTTTTTTCCTATCTAGGCTGATAGGATGGCCAGGATGTCAGACTGGCACTGATATGCTGCTCCAGGGGGTGGACACAATATGAGAAACACCATAT
Organism: Coreoperca whiteheadi; assembly: GCA_011952105.1. Taxonomy (NCBI): domain Eukaryota; kingdom Metazoa; phylum Chordata; class Actinopteri; order Centrarchiformes; family Sinipercidae; genus Coreoperca; species Coreoperca whiteheadi. The sequence continues at coordinate 24,901,719 of CM022485.1, forward strand.
TAAAAAGCACTTTAAATTTAATGTTAAAAAACTCGCCATTACAAAGTCAGCTTCACAGGCAACTTCTATTAAGTGCAGAGCCAATTAGCAGAATGAGCCAGAAACAATAATCAGTTCCACCTGCCGATGACCCATGGGTCATGTATCAGAGACGGCATTGTCCCAAGACTCTCATTCCTCTACTTCTGATCCTTCTACATCTCCATTAGCTTTCTGTCTATGTTACCGTTTGACTATCAATTTCTTTTCTTTTTTCTTTTATTCTTGCTTGTGGGAGGTTCATCCAAACAATGTGCATGGCTTTTACAAGGTTACCTGGAACCATCTCATGATTATGAGATCATGTTGTGTTTTTTAAAAAAAATACAAAATTCTGTTTTGCAAAATTATAAAATTGAAACTGTCTTAAAAAAAATAACACAATTAGTTTTTGAGGTTTTTCAAATGAATCTCATGGTCTTCATCTGCAAATGGAGTTGCTTCAGTTGTCATTTCATAATGTGTAAAGAATTTGTTTCAGTTATTAGTTGTTTATTAACTGAACCAACGCCATGCTGATGAAGACCATGAGATGCGGTTCAAATCTCAGAAGAAAAATGGTAAGTGGAGCTTGAGTTAAGATTATTTTGTCAAATTACAGTTCCCAAGGTCAAGATGAACTTCCATGCTCAGATCATTATGATTTTGCAAATATATATATATATATACTGTATATATGTATGTTTTTATATCTACTTTATTGAATTGAGTAACTGCCTTCATTATTGTTGGCATAGATGAACGAGGCCTGCTAGTTGTACCTCGCTCAAGACTGAAAATGCTGGGGGACTGTGCGTTCGCTGTCCTGGGTCCCTGTGGAACAGTCTCCCCCTGGGAGGCAGCTCAGCAAACTCCCTTAGATGTTTAAAGTCACAGCTAAAGACCTATCTCTTTTCTAAATGTTGAGTCGTGTACTCTGTTCTGTTTAGCGTGTGTTCTTTTCTTTTAACATTTTGTCCTGTTGAAATCACTTTGTAACCTAAGTTTTGAAAGGTGCTATATAAATACATTTTAATAAATCACCAGCACATGATGCGAATCTCCCATTCCACCACATCCCAAAGGGGCTCTGTTGGATTGAGATCTGGTGACTGTGGAGGCTATTTGGTACAGTGAACTCATTGTCATGTTCAAGAAACCATTTTGAAATGAATTGACCTTTGCGACATGGCGCGTTACCCTGCTTAGAAGATGGGTACACTATGGTCATAAAGGAAAGGCCATGGTCAGCAACAATAATCAGATAGGCTGTGGTGTTTAAACAATGCTCAGTTGGTACTAAGTGGCCCAAAGTGTCCCAAGGAAATATCCACCACAGCATTACACCACCACCAGCAGCCCTAACTGTTGATACAAGGCAGGATGGAACCATGCTTTTATGTTGTTTACGCCGAGTTCTGACCTTACCATCTGATTGTCACAGCAGAAATCGAGACTCGTCAGACCAGGCAACATTTTTCCAATGTTCTATTGTCCAGTTTTCGCTACGGAGCCACGGTAAGGTTCAGTAATTCAACAAAAGTGAGAGTTTTACAAATCTTTATGCGAGTTCAAAAAATGATCCGTCACACAGCCTGCTCATAATTTACCTGTGATTGCCATTATTCCATTGCTAATATCATTTGCTCCAGCCATCTTTTGCAGAACAGGCATGGCAGGAGGGTGGCATTTCCTCGCCACAGTTTACTCTAAGAATGTATAGAAGGCTGAAGCGCTTTGGTAACAGTGGGGTTTCCTCTCAGAGAGGAGCAGATACCAGTGCGTTAAATAAAGAACTCTGTGTGTGGCTGGCGTGATTCACAGGAAATAGTTCCCTGGATCAATGTGTTTGGCCTGGCCCTGCCACACGCTGGGTGTCTAGAAGACAGAAGGGGGGGGGGGGGGGCAAACCAAGTTACCCAGTGTTTTCATTGAATAGGGAGACAGCAGCAAAGTTGGCGTGCATAAATCCAATCCCTGACCCTGTTTAGCATGTACAATCAAGAAATTATAGAGCTAACAAATAAACATGATAAATCCTGCCCTGTTTGGTTTAACACTCAGATAAGCCTCCGCTTTTGCTTACTCACGCATACCAGCAAAAATCAGATAAACTGCATCTCTTCTCCGATTTGATTTGATTTCATGCTCCGAGTGTCTTCTTAGTGAGGGTTTTCCATCAGCTTTTAAGCTGTATTAATGTTGGTTTTATTTACTGCTGCTTTTGTGTAATGTTGCTCAACACAACATAGTGGAAAGGAAAGTGATGACCCTTATGTCCAGAAGCCCATGCTGACATGGATCTTTCCCCTTACACTCCCTCTCTTTGTTGTCCCTGCCCTTTAATGTGTCGTACAGAGTCTCATTTTCTCTAACTGTTTCTTTTCGTGGCCGTTCACTCCTTGTCGCACTTTGACCTCAGATCACTGTTTTCGAGATGAATAAAAAAGGCTTTCATTGTGGCCGCTCTATTTGCTGATTGCAGCACCTGAAGTGGTGAAGATAATGGCCTAGTACTGGTGCAGCCCAGAGCAAAGGCATGAGGTAATGGTGTACAGGGTGAACAGCTCCTGGTATTACAGACAGTACATTATCTTTGCACTTCATCTAAGGTAAGAAAAATCCTACCGCTCCATCTCTCTCTCTCTGGCTCTCTCCTGTCCAGCAGAGCAGCAGGCTAGCGGAGGGAGGAGTTTTTGTGTTCAGTTGGGAGGCACTGGCCAGTGTTTTCCTCTGCCACACTCTGTGGCTGGCTGACAGGGGACCCTTTTGACATGACCCTAAGGACCTTGTGGGAGATAACAAGGCATCATGATAAAACACAGATGCAATTAGTGGCAGGATGACAGTCCAAAAAGCTGGAGTGCAGATACTGGCATATGCTTGTAGGATAAGTGCATGCTGATGGCACCAACTAGAGAGCTTTCTGTCCTCTCTGTGTCTTCAGTAAAACCCTGCCACTCACTGTCTCTCTATGATTTCCACACAGAGGGCACATTTATTTGCTGACTGCAGACTACCCGTGTACAGTTTTTCATTCTCTGACCAGATGAGTAGCAGGTTGCGCTCTGGGAAGCCGTGAAGGACTCCGCAGGGCTGCAGAGACAAGGACAGGGATACTGAGTGGCCACTAGTGGCACAAGGCAGAGCCTCTCTAGAAACAGCCAAAAATATATAAAAATATAATCCCACTGGTATAAAAAGGGGACAGGAAACACAGACGAGGCTACTTCAGAGCATTCTTCTCAGTAGGCTCCCTGATTGCATCTGGTCAGTTTGCAAAGTAGCTTTGGTGATTTCATGATTTAGTCAGAGCTCTTAAGTGCACACTTCTGAGCTATTCAAACATTAGAGCAAGTTTAGGCTGGACTTATTTCAATGAGTGGATCTGGGTCATATTCCTGAATGTCTGGGACTGACACTGCGGCATTTAGAGAGTTTCCCTAGGGTGGTTAGCCTGGTTATGGACCTCTGAATCGCTGCCCACATCTACGATTTTGAATGAAGATGAAGTGACAAGAAACTAGCAATTCAGTGGTTATTACGCCTCTGAAGGGTTTGAATTCCCTTAAAACCAATAATATAGAATCACCATGAAAGGAATGTGCTGTGTTTTTTGTAAATACACTGTCTGAACAACTGAGGGGACTTGCAGCAATAACATGTCAGTCTGTTTTAGATCATTTCAGCCTAAAGCCAACTGCACAGGGACCATACTGTACACAGGCATTATATCATGAGCAATATAATGCACTAAACCATGACCCACTAAAATGACACACATACAGACAAACAGAGAGAAGGAGGCGCAGAAGGCTTTTTCAAATTAAAAAGTATTTTTTGAAATCTGCTCACAGACATGACCAGAATTCGACTAATAGATGATAGTACCTGCATTCTGTTTGTCATTTGATCATAATTGATAATAATGATCAATATAAGCTGTTTTTCCTGCTGTGTTTATAATCATTACTGATGTGAAGACTAATAACTTAAATTCAGTTCTTATCAAGTGTTTCTCTGTGATTTAAAAGTCCTATCAATCAGTGATAGGTGAGTGATAGCCGGCTCCACCCTCGTGTTTTGAATTTTGGTGGTTGTTACATTTGTCAGTGCCTACCTTTAAGGGGTCAGACCTCTATTTGTTAGAACGTGTTCTCCTGCAGTGGACGTGCCGTTGTCTTTAGCATTGTCTTTCTCTTCGCTGTGTTGAATAACAGTCCTAGCTTTAGAAGTGAATTAAAAATCTTACGCTGTACCCGTACCCTTACCTTGATGTCCTACCACTAGAACTACTTGTAATCTTATATATGGACCTCTTTTAGCAGTGTTAGGTAAGGTTGACTCCTTTGAGCTGATTTTGCTTCTCCTCTCCGCTCTGTAGGTATTGCGTAAATCCCTCTGTTTTCTCATAGCCTACGGTTGGGGAGATTTGCCTCTTCCTCTGATGAAATCTTCTTAGCCAAGGTTTGATAAAACAGCGTGCCTCACCTAAATATAGCCACCTGCGACTGCAGAGCCCCAGTGTCAGTGATGTGCTTGCAGTGTGCCTGCTGGCTGTGCTCAGCAAAGACAGCGCCATTATGACAGTTCATTGGAGCGGGTGACAACAAAAATAGGATTAACCCTTTTAACCTGAGTTTTGTTCTTCTAGACACTTAAATCTTGCTGTGTTTGCCAACTGGCTTGTTTAAAACCAATGGGCTGCTCTTTCATGGGCAATACACAGGCATTTTTTTGTTGTTGTTACAGATGTTGTTCTACTGTTGAGTGTGACAGGCTTTATCATAGATTGCTTCTCCCTGTGGCTAAGTGTAGCTTATGTAAAAGGAAGTCTTTTTTTGTTTCATGCTTAATTTCCATTTAATCCTCCTCATTCATTCATTCAAAAATGGCAGTGGACTTAATGAGGCTGTTGTTCTGTCAGTTATCATTTGAGTTTAACTGCAATTTAGAACTGGCTCAGTTAAATTGGTGCTACAACAGCTATTTCAATCAGTAGAGATGAGTGAAGAAAGTAAAGATTGTGTTTATTTAAACAGATGAAGTGAGATATTAATCTTGACAGTCTTAGCGCTTGGACTCCGTGGGGAGATTTTGGTGGTGGTGGGCAGACGCCCTCAACAGTGGCAGAATAAATCCCCCCATGGAGTCCGGACACCGGTGCTGGTGGCTGATGACTCTGCTGAGGCTGATGGCTGAAGAGGTTGATGGAATGATGAGCTGATGGATCTGCGAAGCCTGGGGAGGATGGAGAGGTGGAGGGGTGCGCAACTGTTGCGTGAACGTACTGAAAGCAGGGAGAGAATCATATTTAAACAGATAGGATGATAGGTTGACAATGCAGGTGTACATTGTCACTGTGCTATTGGACAGATGACACCAGCTGATGGAAGAGCTGATGTGACAGCCCCCGATAATGGCAGCGGGAAATATATGTGAGCATGCGGGAGCGGAGTGAATGGCAGAATGGTAGGAGAAATACTACGCCTGAGCATGCAGAAGTCTAGTCTTCCTGACTGAACCTTCACTAGAGCTTCATTTGCACCTAAAATACAGCTACACCAGAAGTTAGCTCCAAACAGGTGTTTCAAAGGAACACCAAATGCCTTATAATTATGGTCTGTGCTGTATCTTCACTTCTCTCAGCAAATCAGAAAATAAGAAAATCTGGGATTTTGACATTGGATTGAAGTATGGTTTTCATAAATATAATTAATTTTTAATATCATGAACAGAAAAGTAGTACAATAAAGTAGTAAATTACCCTCGCACTGGCTTTAAAACCGATTCAATTAAATTAAATTATAGAATATTTCATCAGCCTAGAGTAGCCTATTAAACATCATTCATGGCAAAAGACATTTATGCAATGTTAAAATTACCAGAGCAGTAAACATTGCAAAGATATCGATTCTGGATTTAACTATGAAAGTGACAAATCTCTAAACTTACCCAAGAAATTTTAGCCGACCAATTGGAACCATTAGCTAAACATTTTTTTAGAAAGAAAGCCTCATTTTTAGAGGCTTTGGAAGGCTGTGAAGAATTACCTGTTTTGTTGTTTAGATATGACGACTGGTGGGTTAAACCCATTTTATAATCATAAACAATTTGATGAAATTTGAAACACAAATGAATTATTCAAAAGGGAAGCTGGTTTTTCGTGCAAAAACAGATACATTTCAATAATTTCATCAACCCAAATTACATGTACAGTGCCCACATTGTTGTGGAAGTGTAGGCTGGGAGCACCCACTGTTCTGCTGCTGTTCCCATTCAGTCAGTGTGGTGCAGAATAAAGGGAGACACTGTTAAATGCTGTCTGCCTGACATGACAGCCGATCTGCTTGCATGCTATGCCGTCACTTTCCCAGCATGGTAGCCAACAGATAGACACCTCTACAAGGGAAATGAAAACAAGTGCACGCACGCATGCATGCAGAAGTACAAACATATACTCCCTATATGTGCAGGACTATATATACCCAATTCTTGCATTCCCCGTGCCTCGTCAATTTAAATATAGGCTACTCTGAAAAGTAAGAGTGCGTCCATCTCGGGCTGTTTGTGGTGGCTCTTACAATCCCTTTCAGGTAGCCTGGCTGGCAGGGTGAGGAGAATGAGAGAGGCTTATCGTGTAGTCAGATGCACTCTCAGGGTGACAACATGTTCCTGCTGTCCCTGGTCACCCCACCGGAGTGTGGGCTGTGGCTCTGTCCCTACAGACAGCAAAATGTCAGGGCTCCCTTCATCAGTCCGTTGAACTCTCAGCACCTAACAAGTTACGTGTGAGCCATTCTGCTTCTTTTTCCTCAATGTTTCCAGTGATTCTCTGCTTTGCAGGGCCTGGTATCACACACATCATAGAAATCTTTACTCTCTCTTCAGATCAGTTCCAATTTGTTGTGGTCTTCTGTTCTGCAGTCTGCCATTTACATCATGCGGACAGCTCTGATTTTCCCCAGCGATCGCATAATTATCAGAACACACACACAAGATCCGGCCACATTTGTCATTATATTATCTTTTTATTTATCATATTATTTGGTTTCCTACAAAAGATTGATTCATGTAGAAAAAATGTCATGAATAAAATACGTATTCAATTGCTGTCAATAAACTTTTCCCTATATGTTTACGTGTGGTTTAGCACATTGAAAGTTTTTTTGTGTACTGGAGATGTGACCAGAGTAGCCCAGGCATCACCAGGGATGCCTATAACAACTATCTAATAAAATAGAATACAACATTTCAAGTTTTAAACCATATGTTTGTTGCAAATGAGATGTTTCTCTCTCCTCCAACACCTGGGAATATCACCTTCATATCACCATTGCTAGGTCGCAGCATTTTGCTTTCATTTTATTTCAATACAGGTGGTATGCCACCACACAGCGTGAGTCTGTGATTTGGAATGCACACAGAGATATGGGATTGTTTAATGTGTTTGAAATGTCCGCCTAACATCCACGCACGCGCCCAACTGTATTTATAGAACAATGTTCTTGTATGTCAGGGTCCCAGTGCATAATAAAACACAGTAAATGGATCCCTGCTATGTTTAGGTGGCCTGTACCCCATTAGGAGGTAACCACAAGAGTGAAAAAGTCGTGAGCATTTAACTCTACGCATGCATGCACGCACGCACACACACACACACACACAAACACACAAACTTGCATGTAAAACCACGGTCTACACGCACACATAAGAAAACACAATGCACAAGGATGGGTCAATCAGAATAATATTTTTTTTAAGGGTGTCCTCAATATCTGACTAATGGTCATAGGATGTCTCCCACTAGTGAATTTAATTGAAGAAAAGAACAATCCAATCGTACCATGAAAAAGTACCATGGCATTCTGATTTGTTTTTCTCTTTTTATGTTGGAACATGTGTTTCGTTTCCCTTCATATTTGGAAAGATGCATTTTCACAATGAGCGTACAGCAGCTGCTGTTAATCATACCAATCCCCACACTCCTATAACAAGTGAGGCTTACTCAAACAGGTGGCAGCAGTAGCTGTGTTCTGCCGTTGAGTGACGTAAACAGATCTTAAACAGCATTCTGTCTTATTATTCTTTCTACAAAGATGTTGAGGACCTCTCCTGTTGCACTCTTTTTCTGTTTCTTTCACTCTCTTTCCTCTCTCTGTCATTCATACAGCATCCTCTAACTGCTGGAGTTTTTTTTTTGTAAGGTTTGATTATTTTTAGTGCTAATTAACAAATGTTACCATGCTAAACTAAGACGGTGAACGTGGTAAACGTGCCTGCTCAACACGAGCATGTTAGCATTGTCATTGTAGGCATGGCAAGCATGATAATGTTAGCATTTAGCTCAAAGCACCGCTAGTAGCTGTACAGAAGCGTGGCTGTAGGCTTTTAGTTTGTTATTTTGTTAATGTTACTTGTTTGTACATGTGTACATGTGCCATGGAATATCACTTTCGGTTTTGTTTATAGTATCTTAAAGGACAAATCTGTTTTTGTTTATAATTTAGCCATCATAAGTCAAATATTTTTTACATTACCGTTAACAAAGGCATTCCATTTAATATTTCAGAAGCATCATATGGCTTACTTTGTCAAAGTTACATTGATTCTGTGTGGTAATCCAGTGTTAACTTACAATTGCATTACCACACTGATAATGTGACCTTAACGCATGGATTACCAAACTCAAGGAAGTATTAAGTCTCTTTAAACTGATTTTTACCATAGTGAAAACCTGGAAGAATGGAAAATCACACTTGCCTATCTTAACTGCAATGGTATGCTTTGCTAAAATAGTTTCTATTTGTGATAGTATTTTGTAATTTGAAGTAAAGCAGCTGCAGAAATACAAAATCGCTGACATTGTCCTTTAAATGTGAAAAGAAGTATTATGCGTGGTTGAGTCATCATAGTTCATACAAATAGCAAAACAAAAGGATTTGCAGTTGTTACAGTTACTGAAAGAAACAGAACCCTGTCTTTCAAGTGCTGGGAGCACACTTACATTCTGTTAGGAAGCTGTGTAGCTTCTACAAAGGCACAGGCTATCTAGCATTTGTAGTGTTAGGAAACATGGTAATATGAAGAGCAAATGTCATTGCCTATGTGTGCGTTTCTTCCTCTGATGTTTTTCTTGTCCTCCTGGGCTTTCAGTCTTAGCATTTGCAAACACAGTGGTGGCAAGGTCTGCCTAAATATAACTCCTCTTGACAACAAGCAAGAACAGTAGATGCCCTTTTACTTTGAACAATTCCAATTACTGTTTCCTCAGTGTGTGTGCCTATATGTATGCAGTAGACATGAAACTGAGATGTGTGTGTGTGTATACTATGTATTTATGTATGCATGTGTAAGTGTGAGATGCCCTTGTAAACTGTAACCCGAGTACATTACAACCCAAGCGTCTGCTATATATCAGCCTGTTTAGTTGTGCAGTATTTTACAGTAACGATTTATTCCAAGAGTAAAGTCTGTCCACAGATTTATGTGTTAGAGGCAATGAGACTTCTTGTCTCCAGAGGCAACCATGACAAACAGTAACATAGAGAATACAGTGCTGGCCGTCCTTGATGTACCATGTTTTGCTTCATAATGCATCAGTAATTGAGTTTAGTCATGCTCACAGAAAGAAAAAGAAAATAGAAAAAAAGCAAAAGGAAATCTCCAATTATTAGCTGGGACCAAGTCTGCACCATTTAAATGATAACGTTTCTTTTATAGCAACATGAAACATCCGTGATTGTAGTAGCATCAATGGGGATATCAAGGTACAAGGGTAAAACTACTTTAAGTGTGAGCTTTTGTAGCACTTCACCACAAGCATGTCTCAAGGACTTTAAAGAGAAAAGGCCATGATAGATCTAGCTAATCATCAGTGAAATGATAAACTCTACATCACCAAACAAAACAAACACAGGGAGGCAAAGATAAAACACAAGACTCCCAAGAAAATCTCAAAAAAAGGAAGACACCTGGTGTGTTATTTTTATCTGTATGTTTTTGCTTTCTGAGGCTAACTACATTTTTGCTGAACTTGACTTGGACCAGAGGTCTTTTTGGATCAGGCCATGTGAGCCTGTAGTGCAGCGGTTCATTGGAAACGAATGAGTTATTTACTTCAACACACTGTGAATCCACCATGAAATCAATAGACATCAGCTGCAACAAGGAAGTGAAATATCAGTAATTACTTGAGGTAGTCTAGCTCGCTTGCAGTAAAAATTGGTCTCCTACTCTGGTTATGTATGTAGTATCCTTTCTTCTTTATTTCTTATGGCCCTGCTCTTGAAATTGGTTTTGCGCAGAGACAGATCTTTGTGGCCCAGTTAAAGTTGGGTGGGTTAATCATCCAAGCTTACTGGGCCAGTGCACAATGCAGAACCCTGTCATGGTGCAGTATATGGAGTATCCAGGATATATCAATGTTAACACAAAAGGGCCAATCTGTATTTGATTACCAAGCCAGCAGAGAGTGCAATTTATATCCAAATCCTCAGGCATGGAAGATGGACGAGGTCACAGTACAGTTTGTAATGATCTGTTAGCCCTCATTGACCTTTGAGTTATGATTTACAGTCCAAACAACAAATGGCTTTCACATAGAGGTTATTACACTATCATCAGTCCTTGTACCAGTCCACATATCAGTCCATAAATCTGTGGTTAGATAGATAAACAATTTATATACTTCTGCCATGTTTGCCAAGCCGTTGCAGTGTGTGTGTGGGTTCGTGTTTTGGGGTTAGGCCATTTTCAAAAAAGTCACTCTCAAAAGATGAGATAGGATTAATATTTAGTGATCCTCATCAAGGAGAATAAATAATATAAAGTAAAGTAATATAAAGACTTAAATAAATAAACAGTAAAGCAAACAATGTGAATCTGAGTTCAGTTAATACACGTGTGCTCTTTTACAATATGTGTACACATGATCATAACTAGCGAACAATCAATAAATAATTAAACACATATGTGATATTAGTATGCCGTATACAACAGTATAAATTATTGGTGCCTGATTATAACAGAACAAGTTATGCGCAAAGTTAAATCACAGAAAAACATCATTATCATTAGTCATTTTATAATTTACACTTTTCCTACTGTGAAATGTCAGTGTCTTCTGTGAAAAACATCTACACTATAGATGTTACACATAAATGTCGCAACAAGAAGACTCTTTTAATATTTACGAATGAAATCTGTCTTTTTAATGTATTTTTTTAACGTTGTTTGTATGGTGAGTCTAAGAGTGTGAGTTACACCAAATAGATTATATTTCTATTTTCAGTTTGTTGAATGACTGATAGACATGGATAGGGTATCCTATAGACAAGGTGCCTTGTAGAGCTTCTGGCAAATCTTATTTTTAAAGCCTTGAAAAAAATGGCAACTCTTTTTGTCTCATTGCAATGTATTTTGCTAAACAGTATACGCTGCATGATTAAAGGGATGTACGTACAGTATGTATATCGTACATCATTCAGTCCATATGGAATGAGTTTTTAAAGCACACAGAAAAATAATGTAACCCTCTAACTGGGCAGGATGTTGCTAATAGAGAATTTTACTTTTGTTCTGACTGTAGCATTCTCTCTTTCACCATCCCATCTCTGCCTTTCTCCATTGCTTTCTCCAACAAGGTTTTACTGGGACTTGACCATGCTGCTGCTGATGGTGGGCAACCTCATCATCATCCCCGTGGGCATCACCTTCTTCAAGGACGAGCACACGCCCCCCTGGATCGTGTTCAACGTGGTCTCAGACACCTTCTTCCTCATGGACCTGGTCCTCAACTTCAGGACGGGTATCGTCAAGGAGGACAACACGGAGATCATCCTAGATCCGCAACAGATCAAGATCAAGTACTTGCGTAGTTGGTTTGTGGTGGACTTCATCTCCTCCATCCCTGTGGACTACATCTTCCTCATAGTTGAGACGCGCATCGACTCAGATTTCTACAAGACGGCGCGCGCCTTGCGGATTGTCCGCTTCACAAAGATCCTCAGCTTGCTGCGACTCCTGCGCCTCTCTAGACTCATTCGCTACATCCACCAATGGGAAGAGGTAGGAAAGCGCACCTCAGTGTGTTTACTGTATGGGTATAGTTGTGCCCAATGCTCCGCCCTTTCCGGTATGATGCGTGTTATTTTGAGTTGTCCTTGGCAAACTGGATTCCCTGGATGTGGACAAGTGGCTTCACACAGAGACAAAAAGACAGAGTTGCAGAGAAAATACCAATGAAATCACAATGATTGATAGTCATGCAAGCATACTATTTGATGAAGCTTGTCAAACACATAGGGCTACACTTCCTAAATCCAATTATAATCCAAATGGTAGTTCCATGCTATGTAGCTACTTCAAGTATGTTTGCAGCACTCTGTACCCTCTGTCTGAAATATGGATAGATGCTGCTTCTGATTACATCCATCCTTGAAAGGAGTGAAGAGGCTCTTTTGGTGTACCCCAGTCACCAATAAGTTGATGAAGCTGGGATGTTGATTAGCATTTTCTCTCTGTGTGCCCTTCCAGCTAGCAGTGGGACCACAGAGCCCAGAGAGGAATTGCTGCAATATGGGCATGATTATAATTGCGGCAATAATTAGAAAAGTTCCCATTGCTCTCACTGGATGGATCTTGTTGTTTAGTCTCAGAGGTAAAAGGTGCAAAGTGAAGCATCAGAGTCTCAGCGTGGCGTCAACAAGAACTCCACTAGAGCATAATATGGGACGGTCAGGGCTGCTATGTTGGTCAGCCACGAAATAAGAGAAATAAGAGAATAATGTAAGAAATGCAACCCACGAGTAGGGCTACTTCTTGGAGGCTCGGCGCTTCATAATAAACTGCTGTTTGTTATTCCACATATCCTCCCTAAAAAAAAATATCCAAAGCCCCCTACTAGCTTGTATTTCTTTGAGGCGATGGCAATGCATGGTGGGGGCTTTAGTTCACGGTTTAGTGTCTTGATGAAGAGTACTTTGACACAGTCAGTGTACATGGTCGTAGTACAAATGTTATATTGCGTTGTTGCAGTTCACGCTGTTGTTGATGTCAGGTATCAAAGCAACATTTTCAGTTGTTAATCAGTTAGTGTACCTCCAAGCCCAGAAGCCACTTAACAGATGGGTTACTTAATGTAAGCAGCCCATACATCTCACTGACACACTGAAATGTAACTGGTCCCCACGGTATTGAATTTTATGTCACGGTATGTTTATTAGCCAGTAATGACTTTTGTGTCCAGAAACACTTAACTCAATCACAAAATTACTTTTTATTTTACATTAAGGAAAGAAATGAAAAGTTATTTCAGTGCTGTTGCATAATTCTCACCATTATAGATTTTAAATAAATTTTTGTGAGTTTTGCAAGTAAAACTTATTAATCTCAGTTTACTTATATTTTCCTATTCAAACTCACTTTTAATAGTTAAAGTATTGAATGGGAACATACACATTATTATTATTTGAAAAGGGCAATGAATAGGAAAATATATTTGCTCCAACTTCAGCACAAAGAGCTTCATTTGGCTTCAGTATTACAGAAGGAAAGTGCTGTTTGTCCTCAACAAAACAATAATTTCAATGTGACTATCTTGTTATGTGTCTCTTTTCGTGGCACAACTGATTGGAGTCCTTTAATTTCATTGATGAAAGGCACACATGTACACATCATTTTGGTTCTTACGGACAAATACAAGCAAACGTTAAATTGATCGTGGAATAATGAATTCAATCAAGAACATTTTTTAGAAATGAGATCCTCGGCTCAGCTGTGTTGTGCTTTAAATTCGACTATTTTAGAAAATGCACAGGTGATTTCTCAAGGTCACGTGAACAGTACATGGTCATTTTCTTTTGCCCTAATGTCACATTCACATACTGTGAATGGGAAGCAGAAATGATCTTCAGCAAATGATCCATTCTGCAGAAGATATACATGGGAACAGATTATAATTTCCACTACTCTATATAAAAGCTATTGCGTTGAAAATCTTTTTGTAGCCCAAACGACTCAAAACAGCAGAGAACAAGATAACAGGAATTGTGACGAATGCTTTGGTTTTGCATCCAAAACATCTCGACGCCTAAAAAAAACCCAACAAAAAACTATTGAAAACCTTTTTCCAAGGTTTTGGGTTTGTGTTCTATGGTTTCCTGTTTTATTTTGGTTTTCTCTCCCTCCCTCATGTGTCTGGTAGTTTTGCTTCCCTTCCTTGATTGCTTTGAGCGTTTTCACCTGTGTTGGGTCACAGGGGATCCGAGGAAGTCGGAAACCGAACTAAACGTCATGTACCAAACGGTTGGCGATGAATACACGTGCCACTTACACCCCGAGTTGATATCCATTAATTATCCTGTTTGCACACTGTTGTCAAAATGCAGCGCCACTCAGTTAGGTGGTGGGTTTGGTCACCTGAGTGAATGGCATTACATGGAAAATTGGAAAGGATGAATAGCAAGCTGATTGCCAATCAAACCACAATATCCCCAGACCGGCCCAAGGGCATTTTGAAAAGTTCCTGGTTTTCAAATATTCAGCTGGCACTCTGGGTAGAACAGTGAATATAAGTGTGGTGACATTAATCATGCAGGGCCCCTGTGATGCCATTTCAAATAGAGGAAAAGTTCAAATGAATCACTGGGGGAGACTCCCTTCGCCACCCTGTGCCTCCATGCATGCCTGCTGCTGTTCTTCTGAGCCCACAATGAAGGCAGGGATACATGAGGCCAGCCTTCATTTGAATAGAGTGGACACACTGACAGTGAGCTGCCACATGTTCAGCCTGTGCAATGAGGCAACAAAGGAAGGAGTGGAGAGAGAGAGGAGGAAATGATATAAGAAATGAAAAGGAAGGAAAAAAGAAAGAGCAGGATCGCTTGCTGAACTGGCTCATAGATTGTTGTATTGTTTTGTTGTAATCAACCACCACCCCAGTCTAGTCCTCTGTTTTAAGAAGGAAAGGAAGACAGTAAGATGAAAAAAAAACATGGAGCAATAATTCATCTTCATGTCATTAAGAAAAAATTGAAGGACTTTGCAGGACAGTGATGACTGCAGCCCCTAAAAACCACTGAAACAATATGACAAAGAGAAGGGACATTACACTGACGGAGCCAGCTGCCATTTACATGTTTTATGTCTGTGGGGGTGGTGTGTGTGTGTGTGTGTGTTAGGTTTGCTGATGAATGCTAGCTAGGCAGACAGAGTGAAAGGCCAGCTTTGCCTCAGCGCCAGAGTACTCCAGATGCAACCTCACAGAAATGTCATCTGTCACTGAAGAATAACTTGTCGCCGAGATCTCACCACCTGACTGACTTTTTGACTTTTCCTATTGGCAGCTACACTTCAGACAACATGTATGTATCTCATCGCCATTTGAATATCTTGGTAACACTTCACACTGACCTTAGTTTGGTCTATTCACCAGCACATTAAGCTTGGGAGAGAAATTGGAACTACACAGTAATTCAGTGGTCACACTTTTATGCTTTTGATAGATAAACACACAGTAATACACTGAAAAATGAAACAACTTTAAAAGTAAAGTATGTTTTTTTCAGAACTGAGGCAGGATCTTTGTGATCCATGACACAGTGCAATTTTTATCCCCTGTGACATCACTGAATGCCATTCAGCGTTGCTTGCCAGTCTAAATATGGTGTCGCGATGAGGTGCACTGCTCTGACATGGCATAAGCTGCTGCCCTGTGATGTCCCGATGTCCTCCAAAAGGCAAAGCTGATTTATTTTACTCATATTTTACAAGTATCTTCAAGCTATAAATAGTCCTGCACAAATTCATTTGGTTTGTTATTGTTTGAGTTTCATTTCCTCCTCCGTAAGAAGTCACACAGAGGACACTTCTTCCGGGAAGTGTTGAATACAGCTCAGTGAACTGTACTGCATGGTTTCATGCCTCCTAGAGTGATACTATTGGGAACGAATTTTAAAATTAGAATCTTGTTCACATGTACTCGCTGCAGTGAATAAATCTTTTTAGGAATTTAGGACAAGACAAAGCAACATAACGTGTACTGGAGAGAATTCAGAAGCAATTCATACCAAAAGCAGGGACCAAACAAAAGATTATGTCGGTTTTGAAGTTGTCAAAAATAGATTCATGAAATCATACAGCATAGAGAATATAGAAACTGTTGTCAAAAGGTGACTAAGCTAATCATTAACTGCCCAACTCAAAAAATTGCACCCGTGTGACCTGCAATTTCACAGCAATAGGCCAGTCCAACGTCATAAATCTGTTTCATAATCCTTTGGGGACAGTCAGCTAACTCCCACGCTTAGTATCGTCGTCGGTCTTAGCGTCAGTATTTTAGAAGTGAAATAACAACATGTCTGAGAGACATAAAGGTGCTGAATCTACAGATGCCTCCTTAGAGCCAAAAAAGAATACTATTTTTAGAGTACCCTTGGCTTTGGTTTTATGAAACTGCTTGACAGGTCAAGGAAGTAGATGATAATCTGACATGCGCACATGGCAGATATACTATATGCATTGGGAAACAGTTAATCGTCGAGTGCATTGCAATCAATGTACGTGTCCATCCGTTGTACTATACAGTATGTATGTACGTCAGTTGCATTTTGCTGCGTGTGGGTGTCTGCATGCTTTTCCTGGCTTTGTTGACCTGAACTATAATTGCATGTCCTTAGGAGCACATACTGTGCTAATAGCCTGAAGCTCAGACATCTTGGCACATAACCACAATTTGCTGAAGTGTCCTTGAATGCAATGCTTGACCCCCAAAGTGCTCCAGTGGGGCTTCCCAGAAGACAACAGAGGGGATTGTGGGTCAAAGCAGAGCTACATTCTTTTATGAATTGCAGCAAAGTATGAGTACAGCTACAGTAGCAATAAATAACTATCAAACTACTAAAGCACTCCATTACATTTATTTTAAAGCTTTATTTACTAGTTACTTTGCAGATTCAGATTATAAATCTAATCAACAAATTATTTATGATGTATTAATATACATTAAACTACTCAGGAGTATTTATAGTGATTAAAATTGTCTCCACCTCCAACTGCAATTGATACATTAATGCATCAAAACTTATAATCCAATAATATATTATATGTTATTCTAAAAATGAGTACTTTTACTTTTGGTACTTCAAATATATGTCAATGCTAATACTTTTGTACATTTACTCAAGTGAAATTTTGAAGTAGAGTTTTTCTATTTCTATTAATTATTTTACCTATGTAAACGATCTGAGTGCTTCTTCCACTATTGCACAAAATGCTCCTTGGATATTTCAGCAAGTAAAGTGACGTCTGAAACTGCAATCATATCATCTGCACCTCCTCAAAGACTCTACTCCGAACACCACTAACACCATCAGTATCCTTTTGCATAACTAAAGCAATGCCCCGATCCCCCACCAACTCCTTCTTCTATGTCCTTTTTATCACAGCTGTCATGAAATGAGCTCTGATTGCCTCCGTTTCCTCTCCAAACACTCCGCATTCAAGGCTGTTTTTGCAACTGCCATGTTGACAGAATGTTGTTTACAAACAAGGGGCTTTTGGTGGTAGTGGCTATATGCCAGTGATAACACTGTCGTGCATCATGACGGTCAACATGGTGTGCAGATATCCATCACACACACAAACACACACACACACACACACACTCACACAGAGCAGGCTGCCGTTATGGCCTCTCTCCCCTGTCTCCCTCTTTTCAGCTTCCTCTTGTCACTTTTCATTGGGATAAAAATAAGACTGTGACCGGATATTCTCCTCATTGGAGTTGTCTCCTGTTGACGAACCAGTGACTTGGATGAGATTAGTCATCCTGTTAAATCAGATTCAAGGCAGTGCACTAATGACTAAGCTCTGGGGGCTTCCTCTCATCATGCCTGATGCCTGCAACATGCCCGTCTCGACTGGCCGACCCAGTAAGCGTTGCTTTTAGCGTGGATGGAGATGAATTAATATGACAAGAGCTGAGGCGTTTACTGAAGGGGGCAGGGGGTTTGAAAGACAAAGAAGGGGATATTTTATGGTAAGGTGTGTAGTCAAATGACTTAAGGTGTAAGGAGCTATGCCACACCACCTGCTGTTTCTTTTTATTACAAGGTGACAGAACGTCTATCTCTATTAATATTGGCATCTTAGATTGTTAAGATTTATGGCTCTGCCCGCCCAAGTGGCTGTGTGCTGCAGTTAGGGAGAAACATAACGATCCGTCAGTAAAATGCTTAGCTGTTATCGTAGAAGTTAGCCGTGTGGCTATCCCGTGGGTCGTACAGGAGTGAGGCGCCTTTCAATTCCACCCAGTAAATCTATACAAAAATATTTAAATATGGAAATCAACTAATCAGCCCCCCGCTCACTGACCCATTACCTTAGCCAAGGACTGGTCTTTCAGAGATAAGAAAAGCAGGAATAATAGATTTTATGGGCTATTATTGAGGGCACAATGAGGCTTGCCAGCAACAGTGACAGGTCCTCAACATTCTGAATGAGCCTTCTGTGATATCAATATCCACAGTGGATTTGCTTGAAAAACTATTACACAGAAATGTGTAATCCTGCACAAACCCAATTGCGCATCTTGGTAGGGAGCAGAGTGAGAGTGTTTTTTTTGTGATCCAAGCCCTCCAGGCCCGTTTAAACGGATGATGGAAGGGTGTTCCCAGTGGTCCACTCGCAGGCCTACTTCTCATTCTCCACGTGTGTTTTCGTCCACCATGACAGCGTGCATGAGCGTGACATTTCGGTCGCGGCATTTATAGTGAGCGATCTAACCCCTGCCCACAGCCTGCTCCCAGAATCTGCCATCATGTTGGATGATTAAAAATAGCACTGAGACGTGCGTGGATTGATTTAGTCGATAAGCTAAACTATTACACATCATAGGGAAATCACGTCTCGCTCAAACACAGGAGGGAGCAGCGTGTGGCAATTAACACCAATCTAGTAAACATACAGTACAATACGCCTACAAAATTACCACTGTTTTTAGAGAAAAGACAGATGACTATAAAACCAGTATATCCATCAAAAATATTTTATTTGTGTATTTATAAGATGAAATGTGCATTTTCAAGTGTGACAATAAAACTCTGCAACAGTTGTTCCATCCAATGTTTTTATGTTGCGTGTGTGTTTTAAACTAAAATAACTAACTTACGAATTCACTAAAATGATTATTACTAAATGACTAAATGATTTATTAGAGCATCAGAATCAGCTTTATTAGCCAGGTATGTGCACACATACAAGGAATTTGAGCAATTCCCTATGAGCAATATAGGGTTTTTTAGTACCAAGAAAACAAAACACAGTAACATATAAACAGTAAGATATTTAGTGCAATGGTGCAGAGTGCAAATAGTGCTGAAATAAATATTTTTAATGTAACAGGTTGCTTTATATACATGAGGTAGTTGGACATGACAGTATATACAGTATGTACAGCATGCGTAGATTTAAAAAAGTGTTAATATTTAGTTAGTGTCACAGGGTTATTGCACAGGGAGTGCTAACTGATAAGCAGAGTGGGAAGAAACTGTTCTGGTGCTCTGTCGCGCCTACCAGAGGGAAAAAGTTCGAACAGGTTGTGTACAGGGTGTGAAGGATCTGCAATGATGGGTTCTGCCCGTTTCCTGACTCTGGACGTGGAAAAGTCCTGAATGGATCTTTTCTGCAGTTCTGACTGTCCGCTGTAGTCTGATCCTGTCCTGTTTGGTAGCCGATCCAAACCAGACAGTGATGCAGTGACGTGCAGAGAACCGACTGGATTATTGCAGAGTAGAACTCCTGAGGCAGGTTGATGACCGTGTTGATGTTGGACGCCCACTTTAGGTCATGGGAGATTATGCATCCCAGAAATCTTAAGGCTTCCACAGTAGACACAGGTTACATGTAAGCCTAAAACTAACAGACTCTGTTGCTCGGTAATAGTCATTTTGTTGAGAAAACTAATAAAGTTATCAACATTCCCTAGTAATGTTATGTCTTCATAATAATAAGCCAACAGCAAGATATAGCTCGGTAGCAAGGCCAACGTAAAATGTTACGTTAACAGCCAGTTGTATTATAGTAATGTCCACTGTGACCTATACCGCCATGGACGCAAAATGGCGTCAGAAAAACAGTATGAGGGAAGAATGTTTGCTTTCTCTTATGTGTCGAGACACCATCGTGCCACGCATTCATCATCATTAGCAGCACGGACAGCAAACACCAGATGCCTCGGTATAGTGCTACATCGACTGTATCTGGGCAGCTACCGTTACCACCAATGGGACATATGCATCTATTCTCTCACCTGGATCACACTCTTCTCACTCCATCTGTTTGCGATGGCTCGGCAGCTGCCTCCATGCACTCTGTGCCTGTCTGGGCCTGATCGCCGGCTCACAGGGATACAGATTAGTTTATGACTTTAGCACGTAACCCTGTGTGTGACCCCTGTCGTGTTTATTGGTCTTTATTTACTAGTTTTATTTATCTTTGAAATGCTGTGAATATCTTTGGTCTATCCTTTCCATTGGCAGTAGTATAGAAAAGGTCAATTTGTGTTTAACTTTGTCTTAGTTGCATTTATAAGTAATATTGTGTATGTTTTGCAATGTGTTAGGTTTCTAGTATTTGTAGCAGCAGCAGTAGAAGTACTGGTAGTAGTAGTATAGTTTTAGTTGGCAAGGGATTGTAGTAATCATACTATTTCTAGTAGTAATTTAGTAATAGTATTAGTTTTATTATCAGTGTTCCTTTTTTATTTTTGGCCTCATAATTGACTGTGTTTAAAGTGGCTTTTCCCATAAAATTACTGTTAATAAAATACAACTTTGGCGTTGACTGCAATAGGTTACGTGATCTGACCCATGTTTTTGATTTTAAAAAAAAGGCAAGCAGATATCTGCTTGGCCTCTCATAGGGAAAGGCCTAATGAGCATAGTAAGAGTAACAACAAGCCCCCCATAGAAACTGTTGTGTTGCGTCTCCGTGCCCTCATCAATCAAGACTCTCATGTTTATACTGCCAGGCTCACTTTGTGTCCCTATCAATTAAAAGAAAGTGGTCAGCAATCCATCATCCTCCATGTGACGCGCCCTGTTGTGGAATGCCGTGTGTGTGTTAAATACTGTATGTGTGCATGTTTATAGTAAGTCTTTGTTAAATTACACAGAGCAGAGACGTCCTGCTGTATGTGGCTATTTTCAAATTTTCAACAGGCAAGAGAAATGAAAGGAGAAGAGATACAGAGACCTAATTTCTTTGCTTCAGAATAATGATCCTTTAATAATGATACAACCCTCTAATAGAACCAATCTTGGGAACAATTTTTCGTAACTGGAAAGTTCTGATGTTCCTGCTTGGCATGGGGGAATCACCTTCCTCCACTGACAGTACAGTTTGGGTGACAAGCTGGAGATTTGCATGGCATTAGCGGTGACAGTTGTCATAGGCTTTATTCTACCACACAGTGGTTAAGTGCCAGAGGTCTTTTGAGGGTAAATCTACAGTAGGAATGTAGCATGAGTTATTGTTGAACACTAATGAGTCATTTAGGCTGCACCACAAGATATTGAAAGGAATTTATCCTTCTTCAGAAATACACTGACACTGTAGAGAGTTCGATAGCACTCAGTATATTGACAGGTTCAAGGACAACCCACACAATGTGCATGAAACACTAAAGAGAGTAGATTATTTCATGCTCCATAAGAAGAGTTATGTCCCAAAAAGAGCCAGTGCTATGCACCATTTCGGATGATAGAGGTAAATATACTCCAGAAATTTAGTATTGTATTACCTAAGTTTGGGGGGCTTAAAACAGACATAATTTAAAAAGAATGGCCAAAATCGATGCAGCAGACGCCAAGATATCCTGTGTTTTGACATTCTCCAAAAATGCTGGATCCTACATTTCCCACAATGCAACTCAAGAGTTTTTCATTAGACCCGCTCTGCCAGGTAAACACCCACGTCTATTAAACTCCATCCCCCCAATATGTAAAACAGGCTTTCAGTTAAAAATGTCTCCAAGCCCAAGGTGAGAGAACCCCGATGGCGTCACTATGACATCATCGGGGTTATTTTCTCAGACTTTAAAAAAGTTAGTGCCCCTTTCATTTTCGTCCTTTATCAGAGCAATCTGAATTAAAACTAAATTGGAAAAACAAATCCATCAAGACATTTGGCAATCAGATCTAGTGTTGCATTATGCATTATGCCTTTGACAAAGTATGCAATATTCCTCCTGCTGATAGCCTGAGGGTAAATGTAATATTGGAACGGTATCTCAAATAACTCATTTTTTAAAATAATAATTGAAAATGTAAACAATACACCGTGCGCTTGTATGCTTTATATCTTTGTTAACCCTTAATGACTCAGGGACTGCTTTGAATTCACATATTATTTAGCAAGTTTTGATAGATTTAAAAGTTGCCTCTGTTTTATAAAGCTTGCCTTTCCTTTCTGGAATTACGATTTCAAAAGTGAAAACTATATCAGGCTCAGTGTTTGGAGATGGAAAGGGTTACGTCATTATTGTTCATTCGCCCCAGAGGGAATTTAACACTTTAAGGTTATGGAATGCCATTATGGTTCCGGCAGGAAATTTGACACCACACAACCGTTGCATGCTAGATAACATCACTTATTTATCACTGTGTTTGAAGAAAAGACTGGCTCAACAACAATACTCACATGTGCCGTGCAGCTGTGAACAGAAGTGTAGAAAATTAAGGGAATTTGGCGAGTTGAGCGAGAAAAGGTGCAGCTGGGCGAATAATTCGGCTTAGGTGATGCAAAAGTGCCCAAGGCTAAACATTTAAAACAAGAGCCCAAAGAAAGACGGAAAGGGACAGAGTGGGAGAGAGGCACGCGGAGTTTCAGTGTGTATGTTTGTGTAGACAGAGAGTGCTTGAGTGGGGATGTCTCCATCCACTCTTGAGAGCGCCTGGCTCCGCTACTCGCCCGTGCACATTTTCCCGGGCATACCTCTGGCTTAATGCTAGCCTGTTGACGGAGCTAAATTGATGTGATTTGATGGTGCAGCAGCACCCACACTGTCCCTGCCAGCCTCCTTAACACGCACACAGAAAAAAATACACAGTTCCACATCACATTTGTATGCATTCAGATGGGAGCAGAAAAATAAACAAGCCCCCTGTGCTTCAAGGAACGAGGACTAGGATAAAACTATGAGTGACAAATATGTTGATGTCTTCATCTTCCTCCTCCTCATCACCTGCTGCTGAACAACAAAGTGAAGATGGAATATCCCCTCGCATCCCTTAAAAGGCACTGAGTAGATTTTAATAAGGAGTGGAGTGGTTTGCAGTGCACACCATCGTCTTCAATGGGATTAAGAGGCTTTGAATGGTTGAGGCCATTAAAATCTACACCAGCCCAGAAGTCCAGGAGCGCCTTATGAGTATATTTATCATCAGGATTAACAAACCCAGCTTGTGAACACTCTCACCCCAGGAGCGCAGCCACCTCTACCCTTGTACCATTATTGTGTTTGGCTGAGTGGCTGATGATAAGAGCGATTCAGCAGCAGGGGAGATAAAGCTCTGGTCCCAGTCTGCCGACCATACCCGGTGGACCGTTCTCAGAATAGCAACATCTGCATCCACCAGCTCATCTGTATGCAGTGTAAAAAGCTATGGTTTCTACAAGCTAAGTACATTGTCGTCTAATTCCTAAACCACAAACCCTGTGCGTGACGTGAACAACGAATAGACCCAGAAGTCATTGAACTGCTTGCGGAGAAGGAAAATCTCCCTTGAGGACTTATGTGTGTGTCTGTGTGATATGCAATCTAGAGAGATTCCAGGGATTTGACCAACAACGTGTTGACTCATCCTACCTTAACCCGTTTCCTGCTTCCTTCCTCTCCCACCCCTCAGATCTTCCATATGACCTATGACCTAGCCAGCGCCATGGTGAGGATAGTCAACCTGATCGGCATGATGCTGCTGCTGTGCCACTGGGACGGCTGCCTGCAGTTCCTGGTGCCCATGCTGCAGGACTTCCCCGCCGACTGCTGGGTGTCCAAAAATAAGATGGTGGTAAGTGCTTCTCCTGCACCGAGTCCTCCCGCCTGTTCGAATCAGATTATGCCCTGTCTTATCTCCTCCATCAGCTTCAGTAATTACTGTACTAAAACCCTTTAGCATCCTGGGAAAGATTACCTTGCATATCTGTCATTTTAAGCCCTAAATCAAATATATTTATCTGCTACATTCGCCCACATTTATTCAATTTGCTGATTATTTTTATTTATTTGGAGCTCTCGACATCTGTCCATATTGTGAAAGGAGAGAGACACTGAGGCTGTGAAGGGAACATTGAGTTTCTGAGGAGGACAGACGGCCCTTATTCAATATCGGTTGAATATTGACAGTTTCCAGTGAGCACTCACGCTGTGCTTTAATTTTGATGTATTGTTAAAACAGCTGCTGGAGTAGAGTCTCTGTTAAAGCCGGACTCATAAAAGAGTTCTCTGTTATTTGCTTATGGATGCGGACTGTGTCACACCTGATGTGCGACTGAATCCCCCGCAGCTGATGGTCTCATGTTAACTAAGCATGTTATAAAAGAGTGCAGCTCAACATATATTCAACCTTTAAGGAATGCAGCTGAGGAGACTGGTCCCCTAACTGATAGCTTATCAATATATGTATGTCGATGTATGTCTCAGTAGGGCAATGTTTGGGCTTTTGTGCGGTCAGCAGCTCATTTTCGGGAAACATTGAAAGAACTGCACATAAAATAAAATGGAATAAAAAGCCTGGCTGTTTATTGATGAGCATTGTTTCCTTTTGTCAACTTACTGCAGCTGTTTAGTGTCCATATAACATTATTTTCATTAGAATTTAATACTCACAATACAGGCTAAAATTACTTTTTTGAAGTCATTTAATAATTCAAGTCACAGACGGAATACTACATTTATTAACAGAAAGATGAAACGCAGAATAAATGTATTTTTAAACTGTGACAACAAAACAAAGCATTCAAGGAAGCCAACTTTGGCTTTTACATAAACCAGCTTCTAGTCAGCTGTATGTTCGGCTCGCCCTGCCAGAACAGAAGTCACATTAGTAGTTACATCGCTCAAGGTATGATGTATTTGGTTCGTCATGCCTCACTGCCCTCCTGACGTGCTCACTTGTTATATTTAATCATAAGATACGACAGATGTTGCTAACCACTGTCCCCTGAGATGTTTCACACTTTAGCTAATTTTAGCTCGTTTTCCATACCTGTCTGTGCAGAGAATACACACACTCAGGGTGAGGTGGTCCTGCTCAGGGACAGTGTCAGTACAGGGGATCAAACCAGCAACTAGTAGACAGCCTCTCTGACCAACCTTCCAGTTTAACCAACCTCTTTGTCTTTCAATTATCTTGATCAATCTGGATAAAGTCAAAAGATAAAGATATACATTCAGACTTCTATGTTGCGATATGGTTACATCCATGCAACCATGACTATTTCCTCTTCCATTTGTTTAGTTCTTTTACCTTCACCGCCATTAAAGATGCATTTTACCACTAGTTGGATATACATAGACCTAAATTGCAAGGGGATTATTTTAAATTACATAAGGCTGAGCTGTCAGGCAACATTATGCAAACTGTGGCTCATCACTAAGGTACAGTACAGTATGCATGGATTAAAATTCGATTTGATGTCTTATTCTGCAGCAGTGAAAAGAAGCGCAGGATTGATTTAATAATCTCTTTGTTTTACTCGGAAAAACATACTGTATGTGAACCTCATGTACATTGGACATGCAGAATTAATACTGCATGATACACAAAGCCACAAAAAACAAAGGCGGATTCAAATAGTCCTGCAGAGCAATAATTTGCCATCCTGTGTTTTTGAAACAAACAAAAATCAAATGTTCCTGTCATATGATGACATTTTCAGAGAAATATTGCCAAAAAGCGTACTTTTACCTTTACTTAACTACCATTAAAAAATAAAAATCCACTCCTCCATTTCTTAAATGTTTTATTACCTCAATCTCAGCAACTCTGGAATATGGGCTCACGTGCCAAACGCCTTGTCACAGGATGATTTCATGCAATTCTGACTAGATTTTATTTAGGCATTTTCTACTTATCATGTTGTTAAAGCTCAGTGTCGTGTTTCCAAGCTTCCACAGAGGTTGCGCTGGCTGCCTCATCAGATTTCTGCACCCAAAAACATCCATTTGCATCTAAGAGTGCAGAGGCCCTGAGATGTGAGGAAGAACACTCATAATGTACTTAGTTTAAAATCCCGTGTGAGGGATGTAGCCTCTCATTAACATCAAAATGGAGTTTGTTTTGTTTCACACGGTAAACACTGTCTAATTAATTGCATTACGTAGAAGAATGGTTCTCAATGTGACAGAATAACAAATATATCTTTCTGAATTAATTCAAGCCTCGGGGGCAGGCACCTCTCTGATGGAACGCTCCTCATGTTTTGCTCACATTACCTGGTAGACAAAGAGTGTGTTAGTATTGACTCAGTCACGGTTGGTTTGGTTCTGATTAGAATCATTAGAAGACATTTTTTGTCTTATTTTACAGTAGCTGTCCCATTACCTTGCTGGGTCATTGCTCCTTACCTTTTCGGGAGGGCACTAATAAAATGGCTATCTCTCTCGACTTTTCCGCCGTGGAAATGAGTTTGAAAGCAATTTGGACATGTCACCCCCAGGAGAGAGTTGATATTGATTTGCCATGAACTACCACCGGGATCTAAAGGAAAAGGGGCAATTTATCTACAAATGAGAAAATTCAAAGAGAAATCACATTTTTCTAAATAGCTGACCTACTTTCTGTCATGCAAGCCTCTGGTATCTCACGCTTCATCCGCCCATTCTCAGGGCTCTGTTTTAGGCTCTTGCCCAAATGTCTGCTTGCTCCAAATGTTTGCATATTGAAAAGTAGGTTTTACCCCTGCCAGCTGCTCTGTGTTGAAGTAAGAAGTGGACATCTGCCATTAGTTTTGTCTAAAGTAATTGGATGTGTGCGTGTATCTGTGTGAGCTGTCAGTGTGCTCATTGACCTTTAATGTGCCATCAACACCCTTAAGAGAGAGAGAGGGAGGAAGATAGAAAGATAAAGTTTTCCAATCTACTCACCCTAACTCACCCCATCTCCTCTGTTTCATCCAGAATGACACATGGGGACAGCAGTACTCCTACGCACTTTTCAAAGCTATGAGCCACATGCTGTGTATTGGGTATGGCATGTACCCCCCGGTGGGCATGACAGACGTGTGGCTGACCATCCTCAGCATGATTGTGGGCGCTACCTGCTACGCCATGTTTGTGGGCCACGCCACCGCGCTTATCCAATCTCTAGACTCATCTCGACGGCAGTACCAGGAGAAGGTGAGTCAAGATGACACGTTGCTGACAGCTGTGTTTTGTCTTGATTGTGTTTGAAGAGAGGACAGTGGTGGTAAGGTAGGATGCTGGCTCGTCCTCACTTCACCCCCAAAATTGTGTTTGTTGGATGTTTGTACAGCCACTTAACACACTGACATCTAGGTATTGCTGTTCCATCATAACAAAACAAGCACCATCATCCTTTACACTGAGCCCGGCGTCCCCCCAACATCCCCTCTATACTCTCCTGTCAAGTTCATATTAACAGATCTTGTCAGACAGTTATTATTCTTTTTTTTACTTCAATTTGGCGGATAATCACACTGGAACTACGGCTCCGATAATGCTTTGAGAGACGTAGAGAGGAGTTGTAGCTGTGAGCTGCAACTTAAACCCCATTCTTTTTAGCCTATATTAGTTTACATTTTGGCAAATTAGCGCTGTTAAAAGTATGCTGAGTTAGCTATTAGCAGTTCCTGTTTTCCATGTATCCATGGACGTACTGACAATTATCACTGGATTACTTTGATACTGAAGCAAACTTTAAAACTTGCTGATTCTCACGCAATTCCTGGAGTTATATGGAGCGTCTTTTTTCTCTAATTTCCAAAAAGAGTTATGGACGTCTTTTCTGTCCAGCTAGTGGAGGATGTTTTAGTGGCACAAAGCTGTCCTGTAAAAACCATGTATCTCCGGAATGTCAACTTTTCATGAGCTAAGAAAAACAGCCTTGTTTTCAGGTGTGTGACAGGGCATTTTTCAGCTAACCAAATGGGTTTTTTAAATGGTTTATCTACAGTAGCTTAAGAAGTAGGCACATTTTCTCGACGAAAGAACACTTCAATCGATACATGGTTTTTTTTGGACAGCAGCAAACACAGAAAGCACTATTACTAGAAAAGGGGGCATACAGAAAAGTGTCAACATCTTCTCAGCTCCTGCAACCCAACTTTTTATCTTGGGATTTTCGCTGGATGGGTATTTTGCTGTGGAACAATCCATATACTGTGTAAACAGGAACCCCAGCCTCCCCAGTTCAGTGAATGAAAAGCCCTGACTGCCGGCTGTGAAGGCCGATCCGTGTTTCACAGTGCCTTGCCCTCTGTGCGCCCAGCGTGGGCGATAATGAGCTGAGCTGCGAGGCTCCCACATTGCCCACCGTCTGTGGTGAGGAGGAGACGGGAGAGGATGACCTCCAGGGAATGGAGGCAGAGGCTCGAGAGACCCCACCCGAATGAAAGAGGGAGAGTGGGAGTGAAAGATGGCAGAGAAAAGGGAGAGGGACAGATTAGCTGACGTAATGGGTGTGTGTTCCTACATCTTCAAAAGGAGAAAACGTGCACTGGATAAATTAACACCTCACTAATCTAGGGGTGAGTAACAAGGAGACTAGTTTTCCACCAGATTCTTACCAGCTAAAAAGGTGAAAAATCCAAACAGAAAAACATGCAAGTAGGTACATGACTAATGCTGCTGATGTGAGTAGCTGTTTAATGAAAGGGGAGCAAACCACCTCCCCACTCTCCACTCGTCTGCTGCTCTGCTTTAGAGATGCCTTGCTGCCAAGTGGACTGAACAGCTGGCCTGTCTCAGCACAAGTCAGCACGTGCTACCAAAGCCATTTGCTGCCCGTTTCTGGGATCACCCCCTAAGGCGCCTTAAGAATCCCCCAGCCAGCTAAAAAGGCTCCCCTGTGCTCCCACAGCTTCCCACAGTGCCTGCCTGCAGAAAGGTTATTACTGCAGACTGCAATTAATTTTAAAGAGTGCGGATTCTCTCATTTATCTTTCCACATGCCTCAGTGATAAAGCACTCTCTGGGTGCACTGTCACTACGTGCTCATCTGGCTGTGGGAGCCAGATACTAGTCACTTCCATTACACTGTACTCTACACCCTCCTTCTTTCTGCTTATCCAAGTTAGTTCCTTCAAAGACATAAACCTTTTTTGTCATTGGCCCTTGCATCAGTTGTGTCACAAGGGGATCTGCTTCCTTGAGATTTCACTCGCGTGTTAGACTAATACATTAATCCACGCACTCAAGAAGTGGACAGTCCACTGGTCAATCCCTGGAGTTTTGAGAGGGCAGGTGGCTGTTCTCAGATGGCCATTGGGCCGCCATGACAGGGACAGCTGTTCCTGTCTGCTGGAACTCAGCCTGGAGAGAAATTGCCTAACTGAGACACCACCAACACAGCAGCCAGTGTCCGACCCGTCCATCATACACCAAGCTATTACACACACCTGTCTGTTAGACTGAGTGATGCTATGCTGTCTCATTAGTTAAAGTAAGGTGCTGCACATGCACAATCTGAGGATTGTATTATCACAGAAATTAGGTAAATATAAAATACTTGATGATTACAAAGAGTGATGCAAATCCACAACAGCATATAAGAGGTATAATTCTTTACTCTCCAACCCAAAGAAGGATATGGCACACGTTGGGAATAGAATGAATGGTGCATCAAGGCACTGCATAAAAAAAAAACAGTCCATTACTTTGAAATATCAAACAGAAACACTGTTGAAAGAAAAAAAATCTCTCTTTAGACATACATTTTTGCATATTATTAGAGTCAAATCACGGTAAGCTACTAACTCATTTGTGAAATACATTGCTGGAAAGTTAATAAACAGTGAACCCATCATTTCCCCCTTTCAATATAACTCTAATATAACCCTGTCCCTAACAACTGTCACATCACTCAGGCTTATCTCAACTTTTGCAGTGTTAGCGAGGTAGCTAGCCAGCTGTAGTTTGCCAGTCAGCAGCAGATTGAAAGGTTAGCATCAGAGCACCTCATGCTGTAGCTCAGCAGATGACGGTGCGGTGATGGTTTGGGTCTGTTGAGTGTTGACTTCATGCTACATTGTTGGAAAGTAAACAAATAACATCAGGAGCCTGTTTTTCACCAGATAGCTGAACGTTTCCCCTGAGTATGTGGTTAATTAGAGAGCAGTGGTGGACTGTAGCTAAGTACATTAAGTAACGTTACTGTGCTTTATTACAATTTAGAGGTACTTTAACATTACAATTGACTCATACTGAACAGTGCTATTTATGTTATTGTTATTTATTCATTATTTTCTCAGTGTTCATTTGTAGAATTGGTCAACAATGTTTATGTTAAATGATTTCGCATGTTAAAGGATATTTAACTTAAATTTTTTTTAATAAATGTATTTGTTTAAGAAAGCAGCCTTCTGAGTGCCTTTGCATAGTCATATCGGTGCAAAATTGGTGCACAAAGGCCTATTTTCATTCCCCTTCAAAAATGCAATATATCAACGTGAACGCTTCCCATCTAAAATCGGTATCGGTATTGGTCTCATACATCCTGTATATGTCAGGCTCTACATATTATATGGTGGATACTTTAAATTGTAGTAAATGTTTTCATATTAATCTGTCCTGTCCTGTCAGTGCACATTTTTGAGTGTTATTGAACTCCAAACTCAGTCTCAGAGTGGGTACTCCAAGTACAAGGACACTGACAAGCTTTAATTCATTCATTGAATTAATCAAAAACCAGTGTATATTTGTTACAGATCATATGAAACATGTGTTTGCGTTTTTAGTGTGTTATGAAAGTTAAGAGGAAAAAAATGATTTTGTCTTTCAACTCTTATAAATATGTTTACCCACAGCTCTGCCATAAAATGTATTTTTCATCTTGGTCCCACTGCCTTTGTTGGTTTCTAGACATCACGGTGTTTGGAGACTCTTTTAATATTTGATTTATCGTGCAGACTCAACACATGCATAGCTGATGTTGCAGATTACAGACCTTGAAATATGAAGAATTAGACATGTTGACTCATTAGTAAATGCTGGAAATGCCACCAGTCCCTTTTCTGTTGGTAAGCAGAAGTGGATATCAGAAGTTTACAGTTTTTGTGTTTGGAAGCCAAATATACCCATGTTGATATTCCAAAGATGTTGTCCGCAAGGCTACAAAACTGCATCATTTGCATACAGCACCAGTCTGTGAAGTAACATGAATTGTGATTTACTTATCTGCAATGTAGATGCTATGCTGCCACATGAGTCACTCGTATGTGTTTTGATAGTAAAATTCAAATTTGGATGGGAGTATAAACGACAATGAACATTAGCTAACATGGAGCTGTATTACGCTGTGTATGGCATTTGACCTGAGCCAGCTAGTAGGTAAACACCCAATGGGAAACAACACAAATTCCCACCCTCTACTGTCACAGAGTTATGGAGGGTAGCTACTGTTTATAAAGTCAAAGAAATCAAAAAGCAGCACCATCGCCACATTTCACTGCCTCATGCGGGTTTTGATGTGACAGGCTCTGCATTCATCCACTGGAAATGAGTTGTAAAAAGTAGAGCATGGAGCTCTCATACACATTACTGTATGGCCAAGATGAGAGGCCATCTGTCTATTTGGTATGCAGAGGTGGTTTCCAGGTAACGGTTAAAGTTAGATGGGAAAATCAGTGAAACCCTTCTTGGGGACTATGATGAAGAAAACCAGTCTATGAATGAACCTTAGGAGTGTACAGACGGGAAATAGGAAAGGAGGGGGGAAAAAAGCTCTGCCGTCAAAGATGGTGAAAATTATCATGAGAAAGCCTGAGTATAATCTTTTCTGAATAGAATTCTATTACAATGTGGCACCATGTGATAAATGCCTGGGCTGTCAGAAGCTAGCACGCAGACTTAAATGAGCTCTTAAATAGGAATCAGGCAGCCTCTTAACTGTTACACAAAGTAGAGATCTCAACAATCACACTAAATGCTTGGGGTTGTAGTGTGGTCCCCACTGAGATGAAAAATACGTTTATAAGACTCATTTTCACTCTGCTAAAAATATATGCCTGATGCCAGTCTTTTGCTGTGTGTAAACAGAGCCTGTGGGGGCAGAATAACAAAACGTGCAAATTTTCTACCCGTTTGCAACTCAATTTCTTGCAGATGTATCTGACTGCATGGATTAGGTCGGGTCCATATCAGATCTGAATGGAAAAGAAACAGGTTGAAAGTGGACATGGTGTAAGCTTTTCCTAAGCCTTACCTTTTCTCCTCTGTGACTTCCACGTGCCGAGATGCAGCGTGCTAGTTACTGAGTGCTCTAGCCATGGTATTTAGTTAAGTTTTCAAGTAGTGAAACACATTGTGCTATCTTCATTTGAACTCTGTGCTCCCTGCTAGATTAATTGAGTTTAATTTTACCAAATGGCAGTCTGACATAATTTTTGTAAGATCCTATTGGGCAGCAGCTAATGATTATTTTCTTTATTGAATTGTTCTGCCAATTGTCTTTCAAATTAAAAGATCAATTGCTAATCTATAGAATGGGGAAAATAGTGAAAAATTTCCCCATCTCCCAAGATGAAATTTTCACATTGTTTTTTTTTTGGCCAGAGAAGAAGTCCAAAACCCACAGATATTCAATTTACAATGATGATAAACAGAAAAATCAGCACACACCCTCATTTAACAACCTGAAGCCATTTATTGTTTGGCATTTGTTGCTTAGTAAATTATATAATAGATTAGGCGAATGTCAAATTAACAAATTTAGTCAGCATAGGATATCTTTTAGTAATGCTATGACAAAAGACTTGATTAATTTCTTGAGCTGTTAGGTACAACAGTGATTTGTCTTTTCTTTTTCTCTTTTGCTTTCTTTTTGCAGACATTTTATGTTCCAGTCCAAATTTGATAAACTCTAATCGTCTCTACAGGAGTAGAATGTTACTCAGGTAGAATTACACTGTAGTACAGAATAGTACAGTCCTGTCATTTTTTGTATTTTACTGTAGTATTGACTCTTGTAGTATTATTAATAGTATTATTCAATAATATGTTGGTTTCTCTCATCCCCACATTGAACCCCTGTATTACCCAGCTAGCAGTTCTGCTTCACCACAGTCTAAAACATTGTGAGCTGGAATGGATTAAGCATCTGCCAAATTCCCCCAAGGATTCTTCCCTCGTGTCTCAGGCATGTTGAGAACCATTATCACACAAAGAGAAATTGCATCTCTCCAGATTGGGGGCACAAGATGGCTGCACATGTGACTGAGCATACAGGGTATGCCTACCACTCCATCGTATGCCTACCACTCCATCTCTCTGTAAGCCATTGCTTATCTGCCACTATGGCCCTCTACAGTGGAAATTATACAGCACTGACAGAGAGATGGGGATGGGGACACCAAACAAAAGACATAATCTCATTCATTTGTAGGTGACTTGTGATCCATGTTGTCTGACTCACTTTATAGAAGCTCTCTGATCCTTTTGAGCATTTCTCCTCTCAGGTTTTTCACTGCATATTATTAATATCATTCTGATATAACTGAGCGATGTTCTGTTTGTTGTTGGTAGTTAGCGTTGAAATCAGGGATGCCCAGGAGGGACTTGTACACGAGTAGCGTGTTGTGGCAAGCCAGCCCTAAATGGCTTTAGAAGAAAATGGCAATGGGGTGCTACAGCCCCTCCTTTCTAAATCTCTAATTAACACTTGGCAATTAAACATGGCTCTCTGGGGAATAGTTAATAAGAGGCCCAAAGCTGATTATTTGTGGGCAAAGAGGCTCTAGAGATATTTTGTTCCCCCAATTCAATCCCCCAATCAAGACCTTTGGAAATACAGTAAATAATCATCAGAGGAGGACTATATTTGCACTTACAGAGTTGTCCGTTCCTTTCCAAGACGGATAGAAATGGATTAATGCTTTCAGGGAACTAGTAAAGCATACCGTTTTAGTGTTTTCCTTATTTATCCTAAATATTGACCAGCGTTGAGTGATTTTGAAGGCCTTAAAGAGAAACCTTGTATGAAAAAGATACAGTTTTTTTTCCAACAATAGCAATAACTTTGTTGCGCCTTTTAAAGGTTAAGTCATGCTTTTCCCATACAATCAACCCAAGGGCACATCTGTCAACAAGTTGAGGAGCTTAAGTTTGATTCTGCCTTACAGTAAGAGCCGTTCTCATTAGTTGGGACCTGACTGATGGCATTAATCTAAACGCTGTTACATTGCCTTTTCCTCTGTCTGCCACCCAACTTCCACTGCTGAGTCAAAGACTGTTGACATGCCTCAGAGCTACTCAATGAATTACCCGCTCTCTGAGTGTATAACCAAAACCAAATCAAAGGTGCAACCAATGTCAATAAACTGTATATTTAGTGTCATGGAAAATGTATGTTTTCTGTAGCATTTGCAGTGTTCCTGACAAGATAGTCATTCCTAGAGATGTACAGCATTTTATTAGATATACAGTAGCAACATGGTGACCATCAACCAATCACACCATCTTAACTGTGGCCTAATTACATCACTAAATGATCAATAAATGATGTATACTAATTCCCCTTAGCAACTCAGAAAGTGACTTGACAGTCTTCAGAGATTTTTTTCTCTCTAATCTCAAACATGCTTAAGATTTGAAAATAATACAGGATATTATTAAGGTTACGGGCCAGAGGGAGCGATGCGCCACCTCGCGTGATCTCACACGATCTCATAGGGAAGCAGATGTAAATGGAAAATGGAGACGGAGGTGGTGCAACAACTGGCTTTGGTAATTTTAATGATTTGCGTTGAGAAGAAACAAAAGCAGAAACACAAGTCTGGGTCAGGAAATGGTTGGGGAGATGTGGTCAACACGGGTTGTCAAGTTTTCAGAGAGAAGTGGAGGTGAGATTTTAGCTATCAGTTTTAATATTATGTCAACAATAGCTAGTATGCTAACTAACGTTAGTCTCAAGGGCAAGAATGTTTAGATCAGCCGTAGAGATGTCTGCCTTTTTTGAATATAAATGGGACTATATGGCACTCGACTTGTGGTGCTCAAAGCGCCAAAAAATACATTTGAAAAACTCTGCAGCATTGTCTGTTTCCAAAAATCATGACCCGGTTACTCAAGATAATCCACAGATTTGTTGTGAGCAGTTTCATGTGGGGACTATTTTCTTTCTACCAATAGTTCCTACATGAAACTGCTCACAATAAGGTCTTTGGATTATCCTGAGTAACTGGGTCATGATATCTCGAAAGAGACTTTATATAAAAAAAATTTAGGCATATCTATGGCTCATATCTCCAAACTTAGCAACTCACACCAAAAAAATCTAGATGGATAAATAGAACTACAGGTAAGAGGAAAAATATGCATTTTTGATTGTGGGGTGAACTGTCCCTTTAAGGAATGCTTGAAGTTAAGATAACATTAGTTTCATCTGGCTTGATCGATAGATATGATTGGGTATCATCTGCTTAACAATGAGAGTGGTAATCAGAATCAGCCAAGCCAAGTTATTGCCAAGTAGTAGTACACATTTGAGGAATTTGTACAAACTGAGATTCGATCTGATAGATAAGATTTAAACCAGCTTAGTGTGGTTCCTTTAATGTCAATTAAATTATTCTGTAATAGGATGTGATGGGCAATAGTGTTTAATTCAGCACTAAGATCTAACAAGACAAGTACAGAGACAAGTTCTTTGTCTGATGCAATTAGAAGGTGATTTGTAACTTTCTCCAGTGCTGTCTCTGTGCTAAAATACACTCTACATTCTGACTGAAAATCCTCAAATAAACTATTGTTATGTAGAAAGTCACACAACTAATTGGCGACTGCTTTCTCAATGATTTTAGAGAGAAAGGGAAGGTGAGATATAGGTCTATAGTTGGCTAAAACCTCTGGATCAAGAGTGGGCTTTTTAAGAAGAGGTTTAATTATATATACTTTAAAATACTGTGGTACATAGCCTGTTAATAAAAATAGATTGATCATGTCTAGTAAAGAAGTGTTAACTAAGGGTAAAACTTTTCATGCTTGTATTTATGGGTGCAAATATTTAATACTTCAGTTGGCCTTATTATATGACCAATACCTTTTGACCATGCAATGCAAGGTTATGGAGAATAAAATAGAGAACAGTGGAGAAAAATACATTTTTAGAAAGTATAATTAAGTGGCTGACATCTCTTTTGGGTAATGAATTATTCATATTTTATTTGGTAAAAATTTGCATCTGTTTGGAGAGCTGTATGAGATAGAAGGGAATTGGGAAAAAAAATAAAAGCATATAAAATAGTAGACGGACAGAAGCGAAAAGAAAAGTACGAATGGGAAACAGACCAAAGAATGGCCATGTGGAGAAAGATCAAAACTGAGAAACAGCGGGAAAGGATTTGTGAAATGAAAGTGAAGATGCAGTTCTGTATAGCTCAGTGAGTATAGTATGCTTCTACTGTAATATTGCCGAGGCTCGAAGCTAATACCCCCCCCACACACACACACAAACACACACACAAAAACCTTTTACTGTAATGTACTCAGAAGAGAGTAAGTTACAGTAAGGTACTTATATACAGAGGCATGGTTCACTCTTGACAGGACACAAGTCAGTACATGCTAGGGTAGCGGGCACACCCAGAGAAGAGGTGTTCGTTTATCTGCAATTTTCTAACATCAAAATCACAATTCTTCTGTTTATTTACATGTTTTTTTTCTTTTTTGTTGTTGTTTTTATGTCACATTTGCTTTGTAAATGTCTGTTTCCGATGCCAATAAAGCCCCTTTGAATTGAATTGAAAATGTATTGAATTGTTTGTTAACCTACCCAATTAAACAGTCCAATGGCATGAAGATGGAAAATACTCTTTTAGTTAAATGGCTGTCCTTTAAAGAACAAAAAATGTTGAACAATGCAGCATTCATTGTATTATTTCATTTAATTATTGGTATGGTCACTCAGGTCCTATTTGTTCCAAAGTGCAGGACTAAAACTTTTGGTGAAATTTCTAATGCATGTTACTCAATGCATGAGTTTATTATTACTGACATTTTTAACATATCACTGTCACAGGAGATTGTTCCCACCTGCTTCAAGACAGCCACTATCATCCCTGTGCCTAAAAAGTCTGCAGTGTCTAGTCAAAATGACTACCGCCCTGTGACACTCACCCCCATTCTGATGAAGTGCTTTAAAAAACTGGTTCTCCAGCACATAAAGAACACTTTCTCAAGCCAACCTGGACCCTCACCAGTTTGCATTCAGAACAAACAGATATACAGAGGATGCAGTCTCCACTGCCTTCCAGTCAGTCGCCACTCATCATGAGAAAAACAACACCTACATCAAAATGCTGTTTGTTGATTTCAGCTCAGCATTCAATACTATCTCCCCCATGAAACTGATTGGAAAACTTTGCACTCTGGGCTTGAGTTCCACACACTGTAATTGGATATTGGACTTCCTTACAAGCAGACCCCATTTAGTTCGGATTGGCGGTCACACCTCCTCCACTCTTGTGCTCAACACCGGAGCCCCCCAGGGCAGTGTGCTCAGCCCCCTCCTGTTCACGCTGCACACCCATGACTGCAGCCCCCCACGTGGAGACAACTCTGTGGTGAAGTTTGCGGACGACTCCACCATCACCAGCCGGATTACAAACAACGGTGAGATTTATATCGGAAGGAAATCAATAATCTTGCAATCTTGAGTGGTGCACAGAGAACAATCTACTGCTCAATATCAGCAAAACCAAGACTCTGATGGCAAAGACAAACACCTGTGTCTACATCAGTGGAGCTGAGGTGGAGCAGGTGAACTGTTTTAGGTTTCTGGGAAATAGCATCACAGAGAACCTCACATGGTGCTCTCACATCTCCACCCTGGTCAAGAAAACTCAGAAACGGCTGTATTTCTTAAGGAAACTTACGAAGGCAAAATTCCTGTGCCAAATTCTAGATTTCTATAATAGAAAGCATCCTGACTGGAAACATCACAAACTGGCATGGAATGTGCACGGTCCAGGACCGGACAGCTCTGCAGTGGATGATTAAAACCGCTCAGAAGATCATTGGTACCAACCTACCAGCCCAAAGGATACTAAAGGACAGTGCCCAACCCAGCCAAAGCCCGTCTGGAGAGAGATACAGAAGTATACGCTGTTGTACCACCAGACTACAGAGCAGCTTCTTCCCTGTGAGACTGCTAAATTCATCCTCAGCACTCCACCATGTAAAAGTTTTCTTTTCTATTTCTACTTCTATTTCTAGGACTTTTTATTTATTCACTAATCTACAGTATATAATTGTTTTTGAGTAGCATAAAGGGAACTACAAAACAAAATGTAATTATACAACCTAGTGTTGTAAAATTATCAATAAATCGATCGTGAGTTGACGTCATGAATGAATCAACACACCTTAAATGTGAAGCCCTGTGATGAAACGCCATATTGTTTATTCTCTTCGTTAAAGTGTCTGAGTGAAACAAGCAGACTCATGATTCAATCAGCATTGTGAAATGTCCCAAATCTCTCTGTTATGGTTTTTTTTATAGGTTGAGCAAATTCCGTCACGACACAAAAATCACCTGCATTTGGTGGGTGCTAATTTCCAACCCTTTACTGTTGGGTAGTTTAATCTACAGCAATGCATCATATTCCATAAGATCATCATATGTTTGCACTATTGGAGAATTTAAGGTATGTTATTTTAGCCTAAGGCATAGCCTAAAAATATCAATATATTATTTATAAGCCATATCTCCCAGCCCTACTTGTCAGTCATCTGTGAAGCACTTTGAGCTACACTAACTTGTATGAAAGGTGCTATACAAATAAAGTTTGACTGATTGATTTATTATGCTAGAAAAATATAAAATCAACAGCCATACATTGCAGTGTTAAAACCACCAAAGCTGGATGAACCATTGTTAAACCTTGATTCTGACTTATTTGCTGTCTTGCCACGAATCAGATGAAAGGATTGATACCACTCTCATAACTGTCCTTTAAAAATGAAGCTATAGCTGGCAGCCCGATAGCTTAGCTTAGCAGAAATACTGGAAACGGGGAAACTGACTTTGTCCAAAGGTAACTAAATCCCCCTACCAGCGCCTCTAAAGCTCACTAATTAACACATTTTATCTTTTTTTATTCCGTTCAAAAATCAAAGTGTTAAAAAAACATGCTACGATGGTTATACTATTTCTTGGCCGGGAGCACTAGTTCCTGGAGTCTTGTTACAACCGTGAGGTTGCCAGAATTTGCAGATTGCTAAGCTAAGCTAACCAGTTGCTTGTGGTTTTATACAGATATGAAAATTGTATAGATTTTTTCATCTAACGAATTAGCGTATTTCCCCAAATGTCGAACTAAAGCAAGAAGGGAAAAGAGTTTCCCCTCGGGGATTAATAAAGTATTTCTGATTCTGATTCTGAAAGAAAGAATCAATCCTATGGTTTTCACCACTCTGCAGCCTGAACCCCCTGGTTTTCAGAGTGCAGCAAGGGAGGCTGATGGTGGAATGATTACCTCCTTAATGCTGACTATGATTTGATTTTGCCAAGTAGAGCAGAAGAGCAAGGATCTTCCTGGTGGCAGTGTGATGACAGCTGTGCAGCAATAGGATAATTTCCTGTCACAGGGGTGTTATCAGCCCATCACGGCATCAGAAGAGCGCTGTCCACCCATGGTCGGTGTCTTTACATCCCTGTCAGCTTCTGCTCTGAGACTCAACGGTGATTAGTAAATATGAAATGCTTTTGAGTGTATGTAGTACAGTTCTACCCATCACAAAATACAGACAAGGCAAGGCAAGTTAATTTGTATAGCACATTTCAACAACAAGGCAATTCAAAGTGCTTTACGTTTAACATAAAAACAACATAGGGTAATATAAAAAGACATTTAAACACTTAAGAGTTTAATAGAAAATAAAAAGAAGAGTTAAAGAAATATATAAACAAGATAAAACAGGAGAGTAAAAGTTACAGTGCACTGGAAGAAATTAATCATTTGATTCAATAAAAGGCAGCAGCCAACACAAAAGTCTTCATCCTTGATTTAAAAAGAACTAAGAGTCGCAGCAGACCTGCAGTTTTCTGCGAGTTTGTTCCAAATATATGGAGCATAAAAACTGAACGCTGCTTCTCCATGTTTAGTTTTGACTCTGGGGACAAAAAGCAGACCTGTCCCAGATGACCTGAGAAGTCTGGATGGTTCATAACATAGCAGAAGATCAGAAATGTACTTTGGCCCTAACCCATTCAGTGCTTTCTAAACCAACAGTAGTATTTTGAAATCAATTCTTTGACAGATAAGAAGCCAGTATAAAGACCTCAGAACTGAAGCAATGTGATCCACTTTCTTGGTCTTAGTAAGGACATGAGCAGCAGTGTTCTGAATCCGCTGCAGCTGTCTGATCGATTTTTTAGAGAGACCTGTAAAGACACCGTTACAGTAGTTGAGTCGACTGACGATAAACACATGGACACATTTTTCCAAATCCTGCTGAGACATAAGTCCTTTAAAAAAACATATATGAGACACAAGTCCTCTATGAAGGACCTTTTTATGAATGTAAAAAAAAGTGTTGGGAGACATTATGAAGTAGATGATAATCCACACCTTTGAAACAGAGCGCCATGCTGTGGCATGTCAAATGCAGGAGACATAAAGACATTAGACAAGATGCAGAATGTGGGTTACACCTGTCATCTTCATCCTGGCATCACACGCAGACAAGCCATCTTCGCTCCAATACTCAGCAGCCGATGGGACTGCAGCTGGAGACGTCTGCAATTGTCTTCTAGAGCTTTCCATCCCTTGGAGTAGAAGAGCAAAGCTTCTTCTCTGTGCGAGGATTCTATTTCATCATCAGATCATTAAATGCTCAATTTGATGCTAAAGGGATTGTGGGGATGAAGACTCAAACCCTTACCCCCCCCCCCCCGACAGAGCTCATTCGTCTCCCCACAGATGCACAGAGACCGGACCGGAAATCTAAAAGCTTCTTACCACATCTTATTCTTGCTTGTGCAAGTATTTAATTTTCCAGGTCACTTTACACAGCATCGACACATATAAATTGCCAAATATTTCACGTGACGTTTGTAAGGGGTGTACTGATAATTTAAGCAATCAAATGAGCAATTTCTTAGTGTTGGACATTATAATTTTTTACCTAATCAGCATTTCTTTTTGTTGACTGTGTGCACGTGTTTTCATATGCACACAATATAACCTTGCACTTGCAGATATACTGTGTGTATACATTGTAGTGTTTATGATTATCTTCCTGCAGCAAACAATGCATTCAAAATCAGGATTACAAGCTGAGGCATGCAACAGTTTCTAAGTAAGCGGTCACAGATGAGGGAGCTGTGTCATCGATATGCACAGACTGACTCCAGACTGTTTTCTTTGTCTGCGAGGGACTTGAAAGGCTCTGCTCAAACACAGACAAACTGAAATCCATCTAAATTTGGCAAAGAGGGGATCAGAGGAGAAAAAAGAGAACATTGCTGAACTGAGCATTGTAGAGGGGGCTGCATAAAGGAGAATTACAAATATAGCAGGGTGTCAGTGGGTCAGTGCAAGGGTAGAGGATGTTACCTACAGAAGTGGTTATGCAGTAGTTTAGCCTGCCTACATGTTTTATAGCACTGGATTCTAACCCTAGTAAGTGTTTCTTTCTGACTCAACTCACATCTCCTGATTTTCAGGAAGCCTGACAGTTTTTCTGCTTTCACAAAAAACAATCTGACTTGCATGAGACAGCTGTCCTTATTTACTGTGCTATATTTCCAAAAGATTGGCCTTTTGATGATCTCCTCCAAGATTATTGGTGACTAAGGTATTA
Organism: Coreoperca whiteheadi; assembly: GCA_011952105.1. Taxonomy (NCBI): domain Eukaryota; kingdom Metazoa; phylum Chordata; class Actinopteri; order Centrarchiformes; family Sinipercidae; genus Coreoperca; species Coreoperca whiteheadi. The sequence goes on from CM022485.1 coordinate 24,943,780, forward strand.
GAGCCGAATAACAAAGAGGGAGACATCTGAGGTCAGCCATGTCGTTGAGTGGTAAGGCTGTTGGCAGCGTAGAAATGGTGATCAAAGAGCACCTCCAGCGTCGCTCTATGAATGGTTAATTTCTTTTTTTCCCCCTCTTTTTTTGCTTTCATTGAGTGTCAAGGATTCTACCTGTTATTATTCTCGAGGTGCTCTCAGTTTGCTTTGATCTGCATCTCTGCTTCCTTTACTGTAGAATCAATGGAAGGCCATCAAACACATTTTAATGCTTTTATTTTTAACAAACAACATAAAGACTGGATGATACAGATACACACATTCTTCACTGTAAAACAGATAATAAATACACTGTTTTGGTGTACGTTGTGTTTGAGGAGCCACGGGGCTTTGTTTGTTACTAATTGCAACATTGCCTACATTCTTATTCTTTGTACGTCAACAAAAATATGGAGAAAAAAACAGATTTCTGTTTCATTTTTGTCCGTTTTAAGTATTGTTTTGTTGCAATTGATGATGTTAAATCTATCACATGCATATACACATAGAAACATATAATTCCACACACACACACAAGCATGCATTCACACAGAGAAGCACACCATCACTGGTTTAAAGGCACAATTTGGATTTGTAATCACTAGGGATGCACCGAAATCAAAATTCTTGGCCAAAGCCGAATAATAATGAAACACTTGGCCGAAGGCCCTATAACGAAAGCTGTTTTCCGCACTTTTTCCATTTTTTTTGCATAAAATAAATAGTAAAAATGTGCTTTTTACTATTTTTTCTTGCTTTTAAGAAAAATAAATAAATTACAAAACTACAATTTAAAAATCATTTATTTAACACAACTTTTTTTTTTACATTCCTGCAGGCATTACACTAACAGAGCACAATATAACTTCAAATAAATAAATTAGTAAAATAAAAATTAATTGGCCAAATCCCTTATCTTATAGTTATGCCTTTAGCTTTGGCACTGTCATTGGCAAACTGTTTTGCCTTTTCTAAGAGGTCAGCCACAGATGGAGTGGATGTGCTGGGACTGGGAGTAGCTACCTTCCTTTTTGCTGCTGCTGCCCCCGCCGTGTCTTCCTCGTACTCTGCATGCTGTTCGGGATGTCTTGATTTTAAATGATAAATGAAACTTGTAGTGCTGTACGTTTTTGCAGATGCGCCCCCTCTGGACAATTCAGCAGAACAGTGTCTGCGAACGGCCGTTTTTGCCTCTTTCTCGGACACTTTAAAATGCTTCCACACTGCCGACATGTTTGCTGCATCTATAAAGCGTGCGCCTCTCACTCTACGCTGGTTGCTATTTAATCGCGTCATCAAAAACGTAATTGACCGGCAAAATGCATTCGGCCTTTTTATTTATTAATAATAATTAATAATACTAATAATAATTTCGGTTGCCGACCATTCAATGCATCCCTAGTAGTCACACCTTTCCTTGAACACACTCACATCATCACATTCCTTCTTTCTCACACTTTCTTCCCCTTAGTGTAGCCTCGAAATACACACTAAAATCAATACACTATACAGTAGTATCCTGCCACCAGTTTTGTGATTTATGTATCATTAGAAACTATATGTGGATGCAAATGATTTGAGTCCTACGAATAAAAGTTAATATTGTGTCGTCCACTCTGTCTTACCACTTGTTACCAAATATAATTTGGAAAAGAAACACACACATACATGACAACGGAACAGACAGAAGCTGGTCAGAAAATGACAACTTCAACTTGATAGTGAAGTGACACATTTACTTTACTCTGTACTTTACTATGTTTCAGTGGCATTCCAGATCCAGATGATCACAATGGTGAATCCTTTACAAGCTCCAGTGAATTGCAGGCATGACTAAACACTTCTAGAAAATGATCACACGTCTTTCAATTCTCCAATATCTTTAAAGAAGCGGTGCGATGGTTAAAATGATTTAATGTGCTACCAACAAATATGGAGTTAGTACATTATGTCAGATTGTTTCTTTGTCCTTTGAGAGAGACTTTAAGAGGCAAGACCAAACACTGGATTGGTGCTATCTTGTTAGGCGTAACCTGCAAGAGCCCGGATGGCCTGTATGTGTCCGTCTCCATTTCCTTGTGTTGTCTGACCTCGGTGCCAGCTGTTCCCTGTGGCTGTGTATCTGTGCTACAGCATTATGGCCTTTGAGTAACCTGATTGTTGTGTGTCTCCGTGTCCCTGCAGTACAAACAGGTGGAGCAGTACATGTCCTTCCACAAGCTGCCTGCAGATATGAGGCAGAGAATCCACGATTACTACGAGCACCGTTACCAGGGCAAGATGTTCGACGAGGAGAGCATCCTGGGAGAGCTGAACGAGCCGCTCCGAGAGGTGGGATGAGTGTTCTCCTGCACATGTGATGCGTTCCAAAGCTCGTGTACTGCTTGACGTAATCCAAACAAGAGTAAAACTGAGAGAAAAAAAAACTAAAATGTCAGCTGTGCAGCCATTTTTCCTGTTACTGTTCCTGTTACTTTATCATCCCTCTTGTCTGAAATTGTGACAGGTAGGTGCTTTTCTCCTTGCTAACCGCTTTCTCTGTGTGCTCACACAGGAAATCATCAACTTTAACTGTCGAAAGCTGGTGGCGTCCATGCCTCTGTTTGCCAACGCTGACCCCAACTTTGTCACCTCCATGCTGACCAAGCTGAAGTTTGAGGTGTTCCAGCCTGGGGATTATATCATCCGGGAGGGCACCATCGGCAAAAAAATGTACTTCATACAGCATGGAGTTGTCAGCGTACTAACCAAAGGCAATAAAGAGACCAAGCTTTCAGATGGCTCCTACTTTGGCGGTAAGACGAGCTGGTGCTGCACCAGAATCACAAACTCAAAGGTCAAATACACACACATCTTTCTGTGGAGCTTAAATCTGCTCTGTTTTAATATTAATAATGCTGTGCTTTAGCACCTTAAGAGCTTCGCCTGGGTTTGAATTTAGATTGTTAAGGCAACAGCATTTGTATAATGCTATTCTGGCTCTGATATTAGCTCGTCGTGAGCATGAAGTGGTATGTTGTGCAGTGCTTGTCACCTCACTTAAAATTCTGCTTCATGGTTTATGCAGGACTTTTCCCTTAATTCACATCATGAGCTGTCTCTTAAATTTAGGGCAAATTCAAATTAAGAAAACAGTACTTGCTGTAGTGCAAATTAAGAAATATGCATTTAAAGGTCAAATGGGTCAGGAAGCTGTGAAATTACATACTATATGAATGCTTAAGACTTATGCGATAACCCACAGTTGTTATGTTCTTAGCCAGGGTCAGATAATGCGTAGCCCCCTCGGTCCCACAGAGCCTATGACACATGTAGGAGACAATGCTGCCATACTGCCCTCACCAAATACCAATTAATTTGCCCAGTGACAGCGTATCATTTAGACTACACTGTTAAGTAATGAGAAATGGTGGCAAAGCATTTAACAGCACATGACCTGCCTGTGGAAGTTTAATTACGCCTTGCCTGCTCAAGTCCATCTCCATGCCCTCTCTCTGGGGGGTTCCCGAAAAATAATGAAAAGATGGCAGGCAATCTATCTCTACACATGCCAAAACTAATCAACATTTTAGACAACATGGCCCCAGCTCTCTCTAGGGCCATGTTGTCTCAAATGTTGTCCAAAATGTTCCCTCCTTCGGCCGCCTCCTCAGCAAGGCAGAATTCCAATTCAAAGAGAGGTTCAGTGAGCTTACAGGCTTGTTTCTAGCACATGCATCGTGGTAATGGCACAGTTTGTGTGACTGCTTGGACAGTCTGCCACTCAAAGACGTTGAACTGAGTGTACTCTTGACGACAATGTCATCTAACTGCATTACAGTGAATGCATTTTTCTTTCCTTGAGTAAGCATGAGTAGTGAAACCTACATGCAGTGCAAATGCACTGGTTTTGGAAGTAAAACTGGCTTCCTCGATTTAATCTTAAGCCTTGGATCTGTAATTATTTTCCCTTTTTGCGCATTATAGGCAGAAGGCTTTTGACTCCATTATCCTGTGACTATTCCTGGCAGTGCCACACCTCTGGGGGGGG
>CM022485.1:24947870-24964325 GCA_011952105.1 Coreoperca whiteheadi
GTGGGGAGGGGGGGGTAACGGTGGGGGCTAGTGAGGTAAGCCTAGAGCCACTGGGAGTTGGTTACCAAACACAGTTAGTCATTCATGAAATTAATTGGTGCAGGATCAACACAGTGAGTATGTGGCACATGTGGATCACAGTGTGGCTGTCAGTCAAGTTGTTTTTTTTATATTATGTTCAGAACATGGAGATCATCGCCGCATGGATTGCTAGGTTTTGACTCTATCGTGCACATGGATGTATGAGCATTAGAATGAAGAGCAGCAGCCGTCCAGTTGTTGAAGAGCTTTCGTTTTTGTCAAACCCACTCAGTGTCAGCAGGCTCCAGTTTACAGTACAGCAAATGGCATGCGTATATGCTCATCATCATCTCAGCAAACTCATGTACCGTAACTCTTTCATTCATAGACAACCTGAATTATTTACACAATTATATACTCAGCAGTCTGCTCCAGTTTGTTAGCTGTTGGATTAGCTCGAGCCAGAGAGCCTAAAGTCTAAAGTGGACACGACATGTACTGGATGGGAGCGTCGGCTGGGCACACAGCGATCCAGTGGAGAGGGGAAATGTAATGTGACTGCAGTACTAACGCCAAGGGACACGTGGATCGCTGCCAAGCCCGCTCTCTGGACGCTGCTCTGGGCTCAGAAAGAAAACATGCAACCTCCACCCCTTCCTACACCTCCCTCATTCTCTCCTTATAGTTCAGTATTGGAACACTTATCTGATCAGCATCTACGCTGCCCTCTCGGTGCCCAGACAGAGCAGGTTATTGTGTTGTTGTAGTTCTTCCTTTGTTGCCTGCAGTAATTAATGTGTTGCCAGTGCAGACTTCGCCTCTCACTTGGATGGAGTAGAGCTCAGTGACCTTTTGACGGCCCTGCATGCCAGTCAGAGGTGCTTATCAAAAGCTGCCTTTGATTGGACCTCTAGGATGGCTCACTTTGCTTCTGAGTGAGTGGCTTGTAGAAGCTCTGTGAGTGAGGGTAAAAAAATGAAGGTGAGACAGAATCAGAAAGTGGGGGGAGGTTGAGGAGGGGAGTAAGTTGCCTGCACAGTTAGCATTCTCCTGTGTCATCTCTTTGGCTTTACTCAGTCTCTGGCTGGTTTTCTGTGAATGGTGCTCTCTTAATCTGTAGGCTTTTGAAGTCCTGGGTTAGGGAACTAATACTCTTCCCATCTCCCCCTCTCTTTCACCTGTTTGCCTTTTTTCCCCCTCCCTGCGCTCAGACTGGCTCTGCAATAGAGATGCCAAATGGCCACCTTGACTGAGTGAGTCAGTGAGAGCAGCTGGCAGCAGCAAAGGCCCCGGTATCCTCCTGGTCTTTAACCCAGTTAAGACCTCTTCATTTCTTATTCCGGAGAAGCATCAGCTGAAGATCGAGGCACTTGACTGAGTGACAGAATGGGGGATATGATGACATATAAAGTAGTCTTATATAATATGACAGGTTGGATAGAATAGGCTGATATACACTGAAGGTGCATTACAGTCGACTGGATAGGGAATATGATGTGATGCCACATAATACACAGTATACGTATACATACAAGTACGTATGGTGTTATTGGATAGGTCAAGGATGTCATACGATACAATACAATGAAATTCATGTAGTAGGAGGATATTTAAAAATGTATAATTTACTGGTTAAAGTGATACTTACAGTAGCAACTCCATTACCAGCTTCCATCCTGGACACCTGATGCCATAGTCAACCGTGTTCTCTGTTAAACACACAGGAGATGAGACACTCATGCATCTCTGAGGATTTGTGTCATCAGTACAGTCCTGTGACAACTATGAATCTGTTTAACAAAATCAAAGTCAAAGACATTGCACACGTAATTCTTATTTTGCTTTGCGCAATTTTGGAGAAAGCTATTATTATTGGGATATGTTTTACTTTTGTCAGCTAAAGGACTTCATCTCAAGTCTTCAAATTTTCAACTAATGATCAGTTGTCAGTTTGACCAAAATGTTGCGGTGCTTCGAGATAAATGCTAATGTCAACATGCTGTCAACATGTAGCAGGTATAATATTTACCATGTTCACCAGTTTTGAGTGTTTCATTCTAACATTTGCTAATTAGCTTAGCTAAGTATAGCTGAGGCTGATGGGAATGTCATTATTTTTGCACATATTTAGTCATAAATCAACATATTGGACAAAATGAAATTTTTACCTGATGGTGGCGCTAGATGAAAAGTCAAGGGATCACCAAGGTTATTACAATTTGTCTTGAGGGGAATATGAATGTGTGTACAAACGTTTATGGCAATCCATCCAGTAGTTCAGACATTTCTCTCAAAACCACAAATGTGAACCTCATGGCGGCGCTAGAGGTAAAGTCAGGGGATCAACAAAGTCATTAGGTTTTATCCTCTGGGAACCATGATTGTATTTGCAAACGTCTGTGACAATCCATGCAATACTTGTTGAGATATTTCAGTCTGGGCCAAAGCGGTGGACCAAACGACATACTGCCGTTGCTATGCCGCTAGCATGTCTAAATGTTATTAATAGAAAAATGGAAATGCCAGTCATGACTATAATTGTGTTTGTTTAGTTACAGTATGCCTTGTAACCTTAGGCTTATTAAACCAAATACGAGTTGATTGGGGATTTGCATCTGTACATATACACAAACATCTTCTGGTCCTTGACTGTTGTTTTATTGTGTCTTTTGTTCCTCACCAACATAAAAAAAAGAGAAAAAAGAGACAATGAGATGTGACGGGACCCCAGCATCAACCACGGTTCTGAAAACCCCCAGATATCCCCTACCTGTCTAGGCATGCTAGCCAAACGGAAGGTGTTTGCGCAGCTATGCTAATGCTGTGAGGGAGTGAGCATGGCATGTCACGGGGAATCAGGCAGCCCACTGTGGATGTTTCAAAGGTTAGAGAATGTCCGCTCCGTGGGCTGGGGGCAGTGTCGGGGAGGGAGATGGGAGCTGACAGCAGGACTCAGAGTCCAGGTGAGCTTTGCCAGACCAGGCTGCAGGACACAGACTTTATCACAGACCATGTAGTCCTGCTCATACTCATTAATTCACATCCATGCACACTTGTAAGCAGAGAGGAAGGCAGGTACACCCGTACACACAGAATCATATGCAGATATATGCACACTGAGACTTAGACTTATTTAAAGCATATTCAAAGGCCAGAATTTGCATTCACTTGGAGTCATGCACAGCAGTTTGCAAGTACAGCCATTTGCACATGCAATACATGTATGTTGTACTGGACTTATTTGTTTCCCACACTCGTTTCACACCTCTGCAGAATATTTCTGCGATTAGGGTTAGGGTTCGGTTTGTATTTGTGATTTTCATCCAAATATATTGCCATACCTTAGGCCTTATGGTAGTTTTGTTCGTTTTCACAGTTATGTATAGCACAGTTATCTTCATCATATTTACGTTAATTCGACATACTGTACATTCTCTTCAGTGTGACCAGCTGTGGTTGGAAACCAAGTTAGGGTTAAGGGAACATTGCTCTTTTTCAGTGACAGTGAGCAGCAGAGAAAGGCATTGAGCAGAATATACTGTTTATACCTAAATTTTAACTTGCCATCTGCCTGAAGAATTTGTCGTGTTCGTACATTCGTTACTAAAAACACATGTGATGATGCATGATTGTGCATTTGTTCTAGTTTCTTCCATTTAGCACTGACTTCGTACACTAAAATAACTCATTAATTTAAGTATTTACTCTCTGATGCTTTGCCTCCATTATCTCTTAGGTATTAATGATTTTTAGAAATTAAAATTTCATAGATGTTTGTTTCTCAGTGCTACAGCCTCTCTCGCTCTTACCTTGTAAAGATTTTTTTTTTTACCGGCTGTATTTTTCTCAGCTTTCTGCTCCCAGTGCGGCTTTAGCCAGGACACAAAGTCAATAAAATCATATAGAGAGCATAGTTTGTACATGTAGATGTGTCATTACACTGTGAGCATACAGTATTTAAAAATGTAAAGACAGTAATGCACACAAGATGTACCTTGCTCAGTTTTTCTCCCTGACTTGCTTTCTCTCCCACACGTCCACACACACTCACACACACTGATATCTTGCATGGCATGCAGTCTGCTCTCCACACTGAGAGCTGGTGCAGCGACTCGGGGGGGGGCTGCATGTGTTCTCACCAAGGTCACAGCACATGATGTCTTAGTCCTCCTTTCCCTGAGCAACTTCCAATTTTAATTGGTGTCATTCACTTTATATGAATGCATTGTCGCTTAAGTGTGAAAGTTAAACATCATGGCTATGGTAAAGTAACACCTTCTAGTGCACAGATGTACGGTAGTTTTCCTTTTGGAAACACACTTTTGGGAAGAGTCACTGCTGCAGATAAACTCAAAGCAGAACAGGACAGCAGGGGGACAGAACAGGTCGATGTTTTAAGTAGGCCTTTAGAATTTATTCTTAGAGTTGCATCTTTGTTTTTTTTGTTTGTTTTTTTCTCATTCTTTATCCTAAATGCTGTTTTTAGAATCAAAAATATTGAGTACGATGATATATTTAATCAGTTATATTGTGTCATGACGATATTATAGCTTTGCTAATTTGAGCTATCAAAGCCCACAATTTTGGGCTGATTATGAATCATCTCATTGTTAGTGAGGACCACACAGAAATGGGTAATCGTAGAAGCAGTCAGTTTGAGAGGAAAACACATGCCCCTTACAAAATACAGGCTACACTAGCTACACCAACTAAGCCTGTTCTATGATTTCATGCAGGATTTGGGGAGCATTGCGATGAGTCACAGGAGACATGAGTAAGCAGTGGGAGTAGAGCATTCATAAAAAAAATGTAATGTAACTGATGAACAATCCGCAAAAGCCATCTAAAGTTGAACAGTGGACTGTCGAAGTTCAACTGTCGCTCAGTAGTATAACATATTTTATGTTCCACAGAGTAGGCTACTATGGAGCCCCAGAGTGTTCAGTAAAAAAAATTAAAATAAATAATCATTTGAATAAACAGAGTAAAATATATGAATGAACCAATAAATTAAATGTTCAAGTTGCAGTTTAGTAAATGTGATCATACAAAAGTTGTTTATGTATTTTTTAGAGAGAAATAGAAAAACTGAGAGAAATCAGAACCTCAAATTATTAGTTGTTCGGTGGAAGATGAATAATGGATGCAGTTTATTTTTCCCTAAAAATATTTTTGCTTTAAAGTTAGCTACAGTTTGATGAAACATGTGCAATGACTTTTGTCAGAGCAGTTTAGGGTGCAGTCTATGGAGCCCACCACTGGGAAACCCATCATATATATTTTACACTTACAGTAAATCCAGTTTTAGCAAAACCAGTTCAATTTATTTTGACGCCACATTTATCTTATCTCCTAATTTTACAATTCCTGATATTGAATTGTGTTGAACTTCAGGGTATGCACCTGCATTAAGCCCCTCAGCACTCTCTTAATCTCTTATTGTTTAACGCAGTGTGTTGCACCAGACCCAAACCCTGCCATGGATCCCCTCCCCCCCTGCATTTGTAGTTCTGATGGCACCACTAAGTGTCTGGTGACAGTTAGATGAGGCCAGAGGGCTCGCTTTAGCTCACCGCCTGATCTTGGCAGTATTGGCTTCATCCAGAAAGCTGCGGAACAAGAGGATTTAATACAGAGCTGCGATGCTCCTCTACAGGGGATTACTGGAGCAGTGCTGTGGGAAATGGACCCCCAGCACAGCCACAGCCAGGGCTGCCCCGTGAGCACACACGTACAGTACATACACAACTAACATGTTTGGTTTTCATTAGCTTTTATCATAGTGAGAGGTGTTTTTGCAGTCCCTCCATACAGTACCAGTCAATGGGAGTAAATTAGAGTAAATGGGAACATGTGTCCAAACCTTTGACTGGTAGATATGTAAATAGGGTGGGAAAAATGCCAGTCTCTACAAAAGCAGTTAGTGTCACACCGGACATATTTTGATTGTATGGCTGTTGTTTGAGATTTCTTTGCATAGTACAGGTGTTTATATTTTTCTGTCCACAGAGGATATATTCTAAGATTTCACTCATCCAGATGTACAGCAGCTGTAACGTGAGGTCCAATTTCTGTGTTTATTAGTTGCCAGCTAAGTCACAACAATAAAGAAAAGTAGCATTTACACACTGAATCAGCTCTAGTTTAGCTCAACCCCATAACTTTGACAGTTTGTGGTGTATGTGTTAGTGTTGAGGTGGCATTTTCATGTTTTTTCCCTTGCTATCCTGCATATTTTGGTACCTTGCCAGTGGGAGGAGAAGTGCAGTAGGGGGAGTGTATTGGCAATCAAGCAGCGCGCTGCAATTTTGGAGTCAACATTGACAGCATTTTGCGCCATCTGCATGCTCAGAGTCTCTGTACAACAGTATGCACTGCACCGCACTGCACATGGTGCCCCCTTAAAGATCCCTCCATATTGCCCCTATTTACACTTTGTTTAATTAATGTGTTGCTTGTTGTTTTTGCTTTCATCATACTTTCTGTACACATCACATTGCACAGAAAAAATAACTTTTATTCTGATTATTTCAGTGATGCCATGAAGGCAGAGTGAATATTAAATTGACTATAATGACTATAATATTTCCTTAACCTTCGTCAAATAATTTTATTTGACTAGACATAACCACAAATACTGTATACTTGTTTTAATTGCCATAAAAGGATCTTGTATATAAAACAAATAAAAATAATTTTTTCAGTGAACATTTTTATTATGAATATTTTTTGCTGTAGGTTCTGTTAATATGGAATTATGAGTACTGCTTATACAGGAGATGAGAGGACCTGTCATGATTTTCCGTGATTGTTACTAGCTCCTAACACACCACGACTCAATGAGAGCATTATTTTTTTTTAACACACACCCACACACAGCTCAACATCATCATTATACCCACATACAAAAACATACACAAACAAAGCTACACATGTTTTTGGTTAAAGCAGACATTGCCCCATACTGTATGAGGTGGGTCTTGCTCTGTGGCTGCTGGTTAGGGAAATGTAATTGTACATTGTATAGATGTACAATTTCTAAAGGGTAAAACAGAAGCAAAGGACAATGCGAATAACAGTTATGGTGGAGAGTCAAACTATGCATGAGAGTTCTTGAGATAAGTTGGATTCATTTTATCAAATTTCATTTGATGTAGGCTAAGGAGGGAAACGTAGAAAAGTGCATTCTGTGGGAGAATTGAGAGCATGAGTGTGTGGATGAGCTGGAAATGGTTTTCTGAGAAAGAGGGGGTGTGATAGCAAACAAAGGAAGGGAGGGCGGAGGATCAGATGAAAGCTAAAGAGAAAAGACATTAGGGAATGTGTACAAACACATGGCACACTAACAAATACGTACGTCAAACTCACGTAGCCTGTATTTTCACTACACCTTACTCTCCCATATACCGCCTTGCTCTCATGAATAACACCCTGGCATGAATACACACACATATAGTACATTCACATACATTTGTGTACGCACACACACACACACACACACACGCACACACACACACATCCTGTGCAGACACAAGCTCTCACATAGACACATCCCACTTGGAATAGTGCAGATACACTAGCACCCACACACCATCTCTGTGCCAGAGCTCTACAGCAGTGCAGCTGTTTAAATGGAGCATTATTTTCCTGAACGGGCATGGCAGATGAGGGCTGGCAGAACTCTAAGCTCTGAAAATGGCATTAAGTGGTGCACCACTGGATTACAGAACAAGTTGTAGTTTTTATTGCTAAAAAAGAAAACAAAACAGCTCTTGAGTTCACATTGTGCTTAAAAAGTCTACAGTATTGTGTTTTACTTTGTCACTTAGCATACAGTTTCTTCTAGGGAAAATAAAAAAAGCCATACAATTCTGCACTTTCTGTCAAGAGGTAAAGAGGTAAAGGTTAATTACAGAGGTGTTACAGTCAGTGGAGAAATGGTTGGTCTTACTTTAAGTATCATGGGTAAAAAACATTTCCACCTCTGCAACAATCCAGGCTAGTCTCACAGTAGCGTTACATTTGGTAAATTGGGGATACTTTTCTTTGTTTAATATATAAAAACATACTTAGTCAAATCCAGTTTGTTTATAAGATGTTTTATTTTAGGTGTAGGCAGGGTTGTGTGTGAAAAATGATAACATTTGTTGCTGTTGGAATCTAAATGTTTTGTGTTAAATCTAGGACTGTTTCAGCTCAACTGGGATAGCCTTTAACAGAAAATGTTACCTGTTAGCATTTTTGTGACTGTGATTGAAGTGACTTTTTATGATTGAGAGGTTGTCTGCCACAGATAGAGAAATCTATAGTAGTAACACTTGTATAACTGTTTTTAATGTCAATTAAACTCAAAGACATGCAAGCTTCTGGGTTTAACTCCACTATATTACTGTTTCTTTTTTGCTGTGTTTTGTTGCAGAGATTTGTTTGCTGACGCGGGGCAGAAGGACAGCCAGCGTCCGAGCGGACACGTACTGTCGTCTGTACTCACTGTCTGTGGACAACTTCAATGAGGTGCTGGAGGAGTATCCTATGATGAGACGGGCCTTTGAGACTGTTGCACTGGACAGACTGGATCGTATTGGTAAGAAAGTAAAATTTAGGGAAACTTTTTTTTTTTTAAGATTTGTAAACAAATCTTATGATTAATCTCGTCTTACACAGTCAGCACATGAATGAGATGACTTTGAGATGAGGTTAGGATTGGATCACTGTAACTCTGTTTTACTTTCTGCTTTTATTTACTCATGAGTGTGTATGTTAAGCATGGCACACTGAAACTAATAGGACAAACAAAAAATATTTCACACCACAGCCAAAGCTCTCAGACAAAACTTTATGGCTATAAGAAACGTTCACACTGATACTCAATGATTACTTTCAAAGTCATCTGCATATAAAAACATGCAGATAGAGCTCTGGTTTTGAATTCTTTGTGTGACTCTTACGCATACAATTGATATTCCCTCCATATCCATCACAGTTCCCAGGCTCAGCCTGAGCAGATGAAAAATTCACAATGAAAGGCATGCCTGTATCATCAGTCTGCCATCGCTACATGCTCTGTTTTATCCTTAGCTATGTTTCCAATGGAAGATAGAGAAATTGCTTTAGGGGGTCTCTTTGTAGAAAGTGGCTGCTTTGAAAAGATGAGGTGGGCTGATAGTGATTTCTGTGAGATGATCTCCTGTGTATGTCCTTTCTCCTGGGCTTGATGCTCATGTACACCCTTCTTCCCTAATAAATTCACTCACACAGCAGTGATACACAAATGAATTACTGTCTTGATGGACTTTGCACAGTCTGATTGGAGGTGTGCAGGTGATAAAGGGTCAGGAGGCGCCAGGGTCAAGCTGGATGTAGATACATTACCTCATTGCAACACCTCTACTAATCTGTCACCAGTCATAACAGAAAATGGAGAAATTATCTTAATGAAGTTGCTGTATTTTAGAACAATAATGCTTTATGTTTTGTCCCTGTTACCTAGGGAGTCACAGTAAGAGCTTGTCAAACATACACCACCTACACCTTAGGCTGCCATGCATCCTGAGCAGCTGTCTCTGGGTATCTCCCACCTATCTTCTGTTGTTTCTCTGATTCGGTGCTCTTTTATGCTTTGCCTTTCCCCTTCTGCTCCATCCCCCTGTCTCTTTCTTAAATCTCTTTTCCTCCCTTTTCCCACTTTTGATTTTCAGGTACACATGTTTTCTTCATTTTCTCCCTTCATAGCTGTTCTTGTGCTTGCTTTTTCTATTGGAAGGGGATGTTGGAAAATAGGATGGTTACTCAAATACACGATTTATGCTCCTTCTCCTTTTATCTCTTCTTCTCTCACCTGTCACTCTCTATGTGTCTGTTTTTGTGTGTGCATATGCTTTTACAGGCAAGAAAAACTCAATCCTGCAACACAAGGTACAGCACGACCTCAGCTCTGGTGTACTCAACTACCAGGAGAATGAGATCATCCAGCAGATTGTGCAGCATGACAGGGACATGGCTCACTGTGCCCACCTAATGCAGAACGCCCCACCCCAGACGCCTCCCTCACCTACCCCTGTTATCTGGGCCCCTCTCATCCAGGCACCTCTCCAGGCAGCAGCTGCCACCACCTCAGTAGCCATTGCCTTGACACACCATCCCCACCTTCCACCAACTCTCTTCAGGCCTTCAGTTTCTGTTCTGGGATCCCTGAAGGATCCTTCTAGCCGGCTTAAGAAGTTCAACACATTTGTTCCTCCATCCACAGCACCTGGCTCTGCTGGTGAATCTCCCTCTAGCACACCCTCTAAACTGCGCACTGGGGTGGACATGCCATTGCTGGCCTCTTTCCGGGCCCAGCACATGACACCAGGTACAGGAGCAACTGGCTCTAGCCAACAGGCCTCAGGTAGCAGAGGCCAGCATGGATCTAGTAGGGCCGGGTCTGGGTCCAGTGGAGGAGGGGCCTCTTCCTTCCCCTTCGGACCATACTCTTCCTCAGATTCACCGTCATCTAGCATGGCCCAGCTACACCCACAACCACAGCATCAACAGCCCTTTCGCTCCAGCACCCCACCTCTCTCAAACCTCTTCCATCAAGGATCTACAGCTGGAAGTACAGGGTCAGGAATAAGTGGAGGAGCAGTTGGAGCCTGTGGTGGTGCTACAGGGTGGTCTTCAGGTGGAGCAGTCGGAGGGTCTGTGGAAGGAGCCACTGGAGGAGACCCTGCTTGGGCTGGAGAGGACTTTACAACTGGAACGACAGAAGCGACTCCTGGGGGTCACTTAGGAGAGATCTCAGGGGAATCAATGGGAAGGTTATCTGAAGGATCAGTGGGTGCTGCTTGTAGCAGGATAGCAGGTGAGGCATCAGTGGGTGGCGTAACTTGTGGGCCAATAGGAGATGCAGCCAGGATATCAATGAGAGGGACTTCTAGAGGATCAATAGGACGAGCTTCTGGGGGATCAATGGGAGGGGCTTCTGGAGAATCACTGGTAGTGACGACCACTGGAGGATCATTAAGGAGGGCTTCTGGTGGATCAATGGGAGTGGTTTCCGGTGGATTGACAGGAGGGACTTCTGGGGGGTCAATCAGAGGGGCTTCTGGGGGAACACTTGGAGGGGTTTCTTGTGATTCAATGGTAGGGAAACCTGGAGGATCATTGGGAAGGGCTTCTGTTGGACTAACAACTACCCATATAGGAGGAGGTTTGAGTGGGCCAGGGGGAGGGGTGATTGAAGGACATATTGGCAGAGCAGCAGGAGGGGCAGTAGGGAGCCATATAGGAGGGTCTACAGCTTGTCCTGTAGGAGGGACTTCTGGTGGAATTACACCTGGACTTCTTAGTTCCTCCTGTTGTCAGAGTCCTATATCTACCGGCTCGTCCAGCCCAATGCCTGGTCAACTTCTTCATAGCCAGCCACCTCCCAAGCATCCTCAGGTGGCTCCTTTGCAGCAGTTTGCTGGGGGAGGCAGGACTACCTGTGGCTTAAACCTCTTCCATTCCCCTCCACAAGGCTCCCCATCCTCTAGTAGACGACAGCCCAGCCAGCAGCCTGCTGAGGGTTCCCCATCTTCCCTCAGCCATTTTAGCCTGGCAGGCCTCCAGTCTGGCTTCCTGCCTCACCAGATGTCCCTGGACAGGTCTGCCCTGGCCTCACTGGCCCAGTATGGTTCAGCAAATGCCTCCCCCTGCCTTACCCCCGTGGTGCCCAGCCCTACTATTCAAAGCCCAGTGGCAGGCAGGACTTTCCACTACAGCGACCCCTCCAGTGCAACAGGATCTCACAGTTCTCTGCTAATGCCTCAGTCTTCTCTCCCTTCACAGCTTCCCAGCCAGCCACACACAACAGGGAGAGAATCTCCATTGGGCCGCTTTTCTGAGGACCTAATGCTTTTATCCAGCTCTCACCCATCTCTGCCCCAGGAGGTGGCCCAGGCCTTAGGCCACCATACTGCTCGCTCCTCTGTGGAAACTGGATATAACCCCTCCCCCTTTTCCTCACCCACTCTTGTGCCCAAACCCTGTAGCTCAGTGCCAGGGCGCATGACTCCTCCAATCCAGATGTCTCCGGGACACCCTCACCAGACTCAGTCCCCTGGGGCCTCCCCGGCCTTGCCTCTACGGAGGGGCTCTGCTGCCTATTCATCAGATCTAGAACCTCAAACTGTCCGCTCTAAACTCCCTTCCAATTTGTGAGGATTGATCACACCCTCCTGTGCTCCTCCAAACTGAAACACTGAAACACACACAAACTATCTCCATGTGTGGCATCCTTTCCTTTTCTGTGTTCCACCTCTCATTTTACAAAGATCTTAAATTTACTGTGATTTAAAAGACACTTTACCGGGTAACTCGGAGCTCTAGAATACTCTATATTTATTTTATGCTTTGTCCTCTTTTTTATTTATACATACTGTATATAGCTAGAGATATATTTAAATGATAAATTAGGGACTAGGAGGGTGTGAAAAATAATCTCCATTTAAAGGACAGTCATTTTCTTTATTTCTATAACTATGCCAAATTCATCTGGTGATGTTTGGGACGATTCAATGGACTACACAATAATACTCTTTTTCAGCAGGAACCTATGCACTAATACCTGCATGTATAAAGGTTTTTTGTGTGTTTAAAAAAAGTATCTTAATTTTTAGCTAAAACAACAAGCCTTGAGATAGGCTGACTCTTGTACCATCTCATACAGGATCACATATTGTTGATCCGTAGATGTGTCTATTAGATTGTACTTATTTATCCTCTGTATAAACTTTTAAAAACCTTATGAGAGATGAAGAAGAGATTTTAGGAAACCAAAAAGACTTTTCCTGTGGGGTAATAATTCACCTCCTTGGCCCGTCAATCCTTATTTTATACCATTTTATTGTAATAATACTGTTTTTTGAAGCAGGGGGAGAGGGGTTCAGCGAGCTACCCTCCATTTCAGTATTGAGACATAACAGTATGTGAGCGACTGGCTTTCTGCAGAGTCCTCAACCATGTCCTAACAAGCTCACTTTGTCTTCCAAGCTCATGTTGCTAATGTGTGTAGAAAGCATGTGTTGTTTTTCTTCCTGACTGTGTGCAACTGTTAATGTGTGAGTGTTAGTGGGAATAAGTGTGTGATTCAGTGGAACAGTCGGATGCAAGGCAACACTTTTCCCTGGACTGATCAAAAGGAAGTTTGCCTGTTTCACGCAAAAACTAGGACTTCCATTAACTACAGCTTGTGTGTTGCATTTTGTAGCACTCAGATTGTTCAAAATCAAAAATAGTCAAATATATAAAATTTCAAAACTAGACTGTCCGTCATTGAGCAAATAAAGTACACAAGCTGAAATTTTCGAAAAGTGCTGGAAATGGAAATATGCCACTTGATATTTGATTCATGCATTACTTCTTCTACTGTAGCTGCTATACGGTCAACATAGACATATTTCCTCGTTGAAGGCCAGTGCTGAGTTTGAGATGTTGAATGTATGTACATTTGTTGTTGCTAAAAGTAAGTACTATAGCTACGGTAGGCTGAAGGCACAGCGTCCCATGCGGATAAGAGACTGTTCCATAAATGAAAAGATCAGTGGTTCAATATCTGTCACAGATGTTTTCATCATTAGCCATTTCTTCTGCCAAAGTGTCCTTTAGCAAGACACAGAACCAATCCCAACCTAATTTTTGGAAGGCAATCTGGATATATGACTCAGTAAGTTGCCTAAAATAGCATACATAAAGTATTGGTGTACTGCTGTAGCTGCTTTATTTTAGCACATGAAGGTGCAGGGAAGACTTTGGCAACCATTGGTTTGAGTTTTGCCACAATGAACATTTTAAAATGTACCACACATTGTTCAATATTTGCTTCAGTTTTGATTGCATCGCTGCTGGTATTTCTGAATTCCTAAAGCATACATTACATATATGGAGCAAATCTAGCTGTAGCTCTTTGCAGTCAAAAATCAAAGATGGGAACAGGGCCATCATATATGTGAATTCATTCAGAATCTGGTGACACTGTCAGAGAGACTTGCATTGGTCAAGAAAACTGAATACACAGTAGAGCAATGTATCACTAAACTCCCAAAGGAGAGGAACAGTGATATGCTTCTACATGTTTTTCTGTAGCTCATCACCAAGACAGACTTGGGTTCCACTCAGACAGCTGAGTCCCTAACTCAGCCATAGCAGCCTAATTTAACAAGACATTTCTGTAAATCCCTTGACCCTCGCAGGCTATCATGGACTTACGCACAGAGGTGCACAGTGACTAAGCTTTCCCCTCATTACAGTCCCCAGAAGTCCCTATACTGTAATAAGGCATAGCAATACACATGACATGAAACACAGCGGCACAAAAGCACATTTACAGACATGCACACAATCACATGAGCACACAATGACTGCTCCTGGCAAAACTGAGAAATATTAAATAACAATGTTGTTGAAAATATCCATGACTGAATTTGCAGAAAACAAATCCATGACTGATTGATTTTACACAGCAAAAACTCTAGGATTATTTGTCTTATCATCACAGAATCACTCTTGAATTAGATTACAGATCATAGCTTTTATCTAGATCCACATGACCTTTTCATGGTCTTTGCAATGGCTAGAGGAGAGTTTTGGCTGTTTTTTTGGTTGGATACTTTCAAAATCTAGCTATTTCTTGCTAGTTTCTCCAACTTTACCTACCCTAGCTTTAACACCATATCCAGTAAACAGTTATCTGAAAGGCTCTAAAACCCAGCCCGGGACTCTTTAGGCCACCATCAAGAGGGGCAAAGGGGTGGGAGGGAAAGAGCTCTGCGACAGAAACAACAGAAAGCAAACACATATAACTGTTTCACCTCTGGAATACTGATTGTATGCACACAGTGTATGCGTTTAAACCTCGGTCTTCCTGTACCTGTTAGCCTTGCACTGCACAAAGGGCAGACAGACTGCTGTGCCTCGCACATCAGGAAAAAGTCCCCTTTTGTCCTCACAATATGAATTTATTAAGGTGTGGAGTTGGAAAACAGTTTGAAGCTGGTTTGCAAGACAAAGGCATAGATGTGAGGAAACATTGATGCACTGAGAGAACGATGTAGTCTGACTTTCAGCCACAGTGAAGACAGGTAGACAGGTACCCCATGGGGTACTTGTGCTGACAGGGTACTTCTTTCTCGGGGGACTTTCAGCTTTATTATGATTGTTCCTGAGTGCTAGTAGATGTTTGTCAGTGTGGTATTGATTGGAAGAATATGAGGCTTTGAGTGTAGCTATCTAGCTAGCAGCTATTGTTAGGTTGTGTGTGTGACTGTGTTTCCCAATCTGTCTGGCAGGGTCGATGGCTGGGGCTGGGCGCTGTCGGAGGAGGGTGGGACAGGGAGGCACAAGTCATAGCTTATGGAGAGATAGACACTGGACAGGGATTGATTAGTTGGCCTGAACTTATTCTGGTCCATCATGACAGATAAGTGGTTTAGAGGAGGGTTGGGTGGGAGCACAGTGTATCAGCTGAATCTGTCACTGTCAGTTAGACAGCAGACACAATCTGCATGATGTCCTGTCTCTTTCATCTGGGCCAACATCTTTGCAAAATCTCCTGTCTTGGACTTTTTATGCAAGAAAACTGCCAATTTTTATGATATTTTAGAAAAGCAGCTGTTGATTGATGACCATGCAGCTTTTAAATTATGTAATGGAAATGAAAAGGGGTTTCATAATAATTACAGAAGACCATGTAATCCTTCATTCCGAGTAAAGACATGAAAATAACCGAAAAAGGAGTAACAAGATTTTCACCTGACAGCAATGTTTATTCTTTAAGGCGATTTGCTATTTCCATCCTCCCAGACTATTTGCTGTGGCCTCATCTGTAGCGTAATGTCGTACACAGACAGTGTTTTAATGAAGAATCAGCTAGGAATTAGATAAGGAGGCTTTGAAAGTTTGTGTCTTTTGAGAAAAGCAAATAAAGAATAAAAACTGTGACTCATTCGCTCATGCAAGAAACTATGTCTCCCCATGTCATCCATCTAAACATTGGAAGAAAACTGTATGAGAGCAACAGAGGATATAGCAATGAAGGGCAGATGAAGGATCACGGCAGCTGCAAGCTAGTCTGTTCAGAAATCTGTTCAGAGGAAATAGTGGGAAAGCACCTGACATGTCTGTGTTTTAATCCTGGAAGGTATTGTTTCATTTTAAAATCTTGCATTGGTATAAATTGATTGCTCTATTTTAACTGGATCTAGGTCTGGGCTACCTGGTCTTGAGAATGAAACCATGTACTTTGGGGTAGGAAAGAAAATGAATATATATTCATAATGTCTGGCAGAAGGTAGCTGGCTCTGGCCCTGCTGTTGACCCGAGGTAGATGTGTTGTTAAGCAGCCAACAGCTTTGTAACTTGTTTCGGTGTACCCCACCAACTCCCCCCCCCACCACCCCCCGCCCCGATCACTCG
>CM022485.1:24964350-25096775 GCA_011952105.1 Coreoperca whiteheadi
CCCCCCCCCCCCCCCCCCCCATCACAGAGCTTTGGTGGAGCTCCTCATTTCCACATTTCCAATTCAAACTTGTTTCTGTAACACTAATTCTTACATTCTGTTTGGTGCACTTCCAATTTCGCTGCCTAATCTTAGCGTCCCTCTCCCTTTGTGCTGCCCTACTCGCCCATGAATATGGGTTGATGAATCAGCGATGCACATTAATGACATCATTTGCTGTGATTGAGGATTAGATGTAGCAGCAGTGGAATCGAACCTGCAATTCCTCAGGGGAGAAAAAGGCACGTGTGTTTTTCCCGAGGCCCTCGTTATTCATTCATGACCACAAATTCCTCCTACCCTTCCAACAAACGCTCAATTTATTTCGTACACAAGCACCAGAATCAGGTGTTCCGTATGACAATGTACCTCAGAGTGATTGGATATGATATGAAGATTGCTATATATGGTGAATAGTTCTGTTTATCGTAGCGTCTAATACAGCTGACCTCTTTTGCTGCCGCTCCAGTGAGATGGAATAACACGACAGTAATGTTGTTTTGACCACAAAGTGGGCAGTGTAACCTGGATATGACCCAGTTTAGGGATACCATGCAACAGTGGGAGCATATAAATTCACATATTACATTCATACTACATTTGGAGAGATGAGGGTTTACAAAAAAAAATTCTTTTTCTCGAAGCTGTCTTTCATTTGCTGAAGTATGTACTATAATTCCACTTAATCTGATGTTGGGAACATCATTTCGACAAGGTTACTTATACAGATTTATATACTGTATTTCCATAGGACCTATATTTCTGTATTTATTTTAGAATCTCTTAATAAGTGATGTCATCATCATAACAGATATTGATAAGCAATGTTCACCAAATTGTGTGTATGTACAGAGTTCATAACATACCCATGATTTTTAAGGAAGCATGTCTTTTGCATTGTATAATCTCTCTACTTTGATGCGGCGCAGGAGTGGGACATTTTCGTTACATGATGCTACAGACCAAGACTTTCTACCTGAAGGCTCAACCTTTTTGTTTCATGAAGTCAGTGACTGGTTCAACACTTCTTATGAGGACACGCAACCTTTTGGGGAGGACAGCATTTTGACCGCTTTGCTATTGATCAATGGATATCTATTTTTTCTGCATTTAACACGGGAACTATGGGAACAAGCAATAAGGGAACTGTACAGGTATGGTGTGACTGGATGTGTACCCTGCGGGACATTGTGCTGACCCACACTACAACCACACACACACAGTAGCCTTTGGCTCGTAGGATGTGTGGCAGTGAAAGGAGATAGGCAAAAACTCTATTGTTGATAAGCACACATACTGGATAAAATAAAACGGTATAGAATAAAATATAAGGAACACCTGCCTGGAGTGTTTTTTTCTCTGTCCACAGTCTGCATGCTCTCAATTGCACTTCACAAAGTCGCTGAAACATAGCACAGTGCATTATACGCACCTCTGACACCATTTTTATTGTACCTTTTTGCCTACCTGTGTGTACGTGTGTTCTGCTGGCAAATGTGCGTGGTTACTGTCATTATTTTTCCCCTCCATCTTGTGAGAAGCATCAGTAAGCAAAAGTCTTTCGCACACAAATGCACACAAAGGCCGGTCAAGAGACAGGTGACGCTCCTCAGAATGCTGCAAATGTTGGCAGACTGTGAAAAGGAGGACAGTCTGCGTCTGCCCCTGTGAGCACTCAGCCATCTGCTTCATTAGAATTCCCCCTTGAGGTAACCTTCCCTTCTCCAAGAAGAACTCATTGAAAGTGAAGGGCTTTGTTTTAGATTGTCTATTGTAATTACACATTATTCTCCTCCTGCCTGCTGAGAGGAGAGGAGCTGGCTTACAGCCGCCCGCTCAGCATCTGACGGCAACAGAAAGAGCACACGGGATCGTGGTGTAAATGGGGTGCATGGCCACCGCTGCCACAAGAGCCTCCTGTACGCTACTTCTGTGTGGTTTTGTGCAGCGGGCAAGATCAGCGAGGTCACGGGGACATCCTCGCGGTTGAGGTGGCTGGCTCTCTGCTGCCATAGAGGGACGACCAGCACTAATGCCTTCCTCTGCAGCATCTGGGATAATCTGGTCTAGTTCTCCTTGGGTCAAACTCAACAGTAATTAATCCTACCATTACCCTGCAGGCCTCAGGGTTAAAGCGCTGTATATGTGTGTGTCTCAAATCTTTTCTCTTTTTCAAGATAGCCCTTTTCAACTCCACACTGGTGCTGGAGAAGGGGAAAAACATTCCTCAACTTTTACACAAATTAAAACATTTTAATAGTGACATTTGTGAGAGACATGGGGATTGTAGTGGATTTCAGTCAGCCAGAGGGATGAAACTTCAGTGTCCTAAAAGTCTAAGATCTGTACAGAGCAACAGTGGATCAAAAGTAGAGTTGTTATATAAATTCAGTACATAAAAAGTGCCATTATCTGGTTTTAACATCCTCTTTTTTGTTTTTTCCCTATCTTACGGACCTGTTATATTTGTAAGTTTGTTTTTAAGGGATAATGCTTTTACTTGTTCCCATATCTTCTCACGCTCATAGCATGCAGGCCTGGCACTATATTTTTTGGCAGCCCAGGGCCCAGAGCACTCAAAAACACACACAGTAACTACAGCACATCCGTATTAATGCTTTTTTTCCTCTAAAACCCTACCGTCAAAGCCTTTTGACATCTGCCAGTTTGTTCACAAATATTGTCCAAATGCCAACTTAGCAATGCTCCAGCTTTTGATGTGCATGGCTGAAAGTTTTCTTTTTGTGTCAATGTGTATGTGTATGTCCATGCACGTGGGTGACTCTGTATTTGTATATATGTGTGTGTGCCTCCTGGGATTAAGTTCATGAAAGCATACGCATGGATAACATCAGAAAGATGGCCACAGGTTGCCAACCTGATGTCCTCATGTCCTTACTCTGCCTCTTGCACTGCCAAATGGGCCATATGTGCCCTACTTAGAAGTAGAGGAAAGGGCTGACAAAACGACTGAGCAGGTTAGTATTAGAAATAATTATTAGACATATGACGTGATTCGTGGTGAATGTGTCTGTGAAATAGGATTTTTGTGTGTATTAATAACTCAAGAACTTTGATGACACTGTATTCCGATAGTGGAAAGTAAATAAGTACATTTTAGTCAAGTACTGTACTTAAGCACAACTTCTACTCCACTACATTTCACAGGAAAATGTGGTACATTTTACTCCACTACATTTATTTGACGTGTGGGTTTTCTAGTTACGTTTCAGAATAGGATTTTTTATTAAAAAGACAAACAAATGATGAGTTCATAAAACACTATACATTGTTAAAGTATAAATTAATGATTTAACCAGTGGCCTCCGACTTTTTGGCTTGTTGTGTCCCCTTACAAAATATCAGTGAAGTTGGGGCCTAGTAGTTCCATGAAAGAGACATTTCACCTCTAAACTGTTCACATGGTTTCATTTAAATAAATGCTTGAGATACAACTATCCAACATATCACAATTGTTTTTCTCCTTCCACTAATCACAGGGTTGGAGTTTAGATCCCCAGCTTCTACTGTCCACATGTGCCCTTGGGCAAGACACTGAACACTGAATTGCTCCCAATGCTTAGACCACTGCCTTGCATGGTAGCTTGCTGCCATTGTGAGTAAAATTGTAAAGCACTTTGGATGGAATCTATATAAAAGAACTCTGACAAATTGATGCATTTTAATGATATTTAACAATATCATAATGTAATTTCTAATATATCAGTCAGGGGACGTTTTATTGCAGAATGAGTATTTTACTTTTGATACTTCAAGTACATTTTGCTTTAACTTAAGTAGGACTTTTAAATTATAGACATTTATGTGTAAAAGAGTATTTTTAAATTGTGTTATTGGTAGTTGTACTTAAAGGTATGATATGTAACATTTCTAAACAACTCCCATGATTGATGATGTAATGAAGCAGTGTGGGATCATGGGAGTTGTTGTCTTCATTGCTAAACAGCAGAAGTGACACAGGCAGAAATCATGTTCACGGATGAGGTAATGAATTAAAGTATTAAACACATCATCTGGTGATTCATGGGTTTCCCCAGAGGTTATAGCAACTAGAGGGGTTAAAGGGGATATGACACCATTGACAGGTGACCAAACGCACTGTTATCTTGAATAAAATTACGGATTTCTCTGGGTTTGAACATTGTTGGAAACATTTGGGATAATGTAAGTGCACAACTCAACAAAATATAACATAGGTCTAGTAATTTGTAGACATTTTAAGTGGAAATGTTACATATCATACCTTTAAGTATAGGATCTGAGTACTTCTTCCACCATTGCTATATATTGTGTTCACACTACATTGAGAGTATATCACATAATATCCACTCCTTTTTAACCTTTTCTGTCCATTCCTGTGTCATCGGGTGAGTGTTAATCTGAACTGAGACGGACAGACTTTGATGTGATGATGTGCTGCCTTGAGCTGCGACGCCACTGTGATATGTCAACACAAGAACTGGCAGCTCAAGTTGTCACCCTGCCATCTGCTAACAGTCTGTCCTAAATGACCATTTCTAAGAACAGCCAATCTCTCCGAGGCTGATACAGTTAGCTGCCTATTTATGACTAGGGAGGCTTAAATCCATCTTGCGATGCTCATAAAATGTTTAAATACTATTTATTGAAGCGGTCCTTGATATTGAATTGCAGAGATTAATTCCAAAATGTGATATCCGCTATTTCCAAAATATGACCCCTACTCTGCTTAACTGCTGGCGTGAGAGTAAAATATTCCAGTGGATATTTTTGGTGGTTTTAATTTAAAGGAGAGTGATGTTTAGTGCTGGATTTTGAAATGCTGAACAGTAAGCTGATACAACAAACATAGCATTTTGCAAAAAAACCAAATACATCTCAATATATTAGCATGCTATATCATTCAGTGGATGATTACTGCATATTTCATAAAACCTCTCTGTCCTCTAAAAATAATAATATAAAAAGAAACCCAGAGGAACTCATTTGAAAGAGAGGAAAATACCATTTTCTTATTTTAAGCAATTATAATCCTCCATGACTGGTGATCCCTGCACCATCCTCCTCCACTTCCTCCTCCTCAGCCTCCTCCTGCTTTCCCCCAGTGAGACTTGATGGCGAAAAAGATCTCCCTTCCTCACAGCTCTCTTCTCCTCTTGGCTCAGGAGATGCCACATCCCTCACCATACACCATCACTCGCTTTTCACAGGCTAAGGGGAAACTGTATCAGCATAAGGCCCAACCCCCTCAGCCTGCTGCCCATGTCCCCTGTTTATCATATTAGCCCCACGCCTTTGAGCATTTTGCAACCAGACTCATCCTTTGAACTAAGGAGAGAAAGCAGACCAGGGTAACCATACCATACATCATGTGGGTTTAAATTCTGACAGTAAATGGCCTTGTACTAAACCCTCACCAGGCTTCAAAATGGAGTGCCTTGATTGGCTGTCTTGGTAGGCTTGTGTTCCTGCTATGGCTCTTCTTCCAGCCTTGAGAGAGATCAGAAAAACGCAGTCCTTTATCATTTTCTGTTTGGCTATGAAAACTAAATAAATATTAGCAGCACGAAATATTTTGTGATAAAATCATCTCGATGTGAGAGTCAGCCATGAAGAGCTGGGGGATCACGTTATCCTCCAGCATATGTCTCTAGAAAGGCGTAATTACATCAGTGCAGGACTAGCCATTGTTCAGAATAATTAAGATAGGTTGAGTGTCATTACTGACTCCCATAGTTCTAATTTTTCAGAAAAGCCAGTCTGTTGAGTAGAATTGGAGCAATTTTGGAGTCAGCCAGCTAATGCAATGAATTTCACACTGGCCCTTGCTGACTTCATGCTTCACCTTCAAATTAATGTCTTAGCTACCATTCATGTAGTGTAATCCAGGCCCATACCAAATGTGACTGGAATCCACAAACACATATTAATAGAGGAAAATAAATACAACCCCAGGTTTCTTTTCAGCACTGTAGCCAGGCGGACAGAGAGTAACAGCTCTATTGAGCCATGTATTCCTATAGCCCTTAATAGTAACAACTTCATGAGCTTCTTTAATGATAACATTTTACTAAAAGAGACAAAATTCATCACGTCCTGTCCTCAACTGGTACCGATCTATCTTCAAAGTACTTCTTTACTAGATATGATCAGTCTGTCTTTATTAACAGGCTAAGTACCTGTAAATAGCTGTAATTAAACCTCTTCTTAAAAAGCCCACTCTTGATCCAGGGGTTTTAGCCAACTATAGACCTATATCTAACCTTCCATTTCTTTATAAGATCCTTGAAAATCTAGAGAGATGGAGGTCTGAAAAGGAACAGCCGAAAGGAAAAGAAGAAGAAAGCAACTGCCAATCAGTTGTGTGAGTAGTTTATTTGAGGATTTTCAGTCAGGATTTAAAGTGCATTATAGCACAGAGACAGCACTGGAGAAAGTTTACCTTTTAATTGCTTTAGAAAACTGACTTGTCTCTGTACTTGTCTTGTTAGACCTTAGTGAAGCATTCGACACCACTGACCATTACCTCCTATTACAGAGACTGGAACATTTAATGGGCATTAAAGGAAGCACATTAACCAGGTTTAAATCCTAACTTTTGGACCGATCTCAGTTTGTACACGTGAACGATGAATCCTCTATGCATGCCAAAGTTAGTCACGGAGTTCCGCAAGGTTCTGTGCTTGGAGCGAGTCTATTGACCTTTTATGCTTTCTTTAGGTAATATTTTTAGAAAACAACATATAAACATAAACTTTAATTGCTATGTGGATGATACCCAATATCGATCAAGCCAAATAAATCTAATCAGTTAGCTAGATCAAGAATGCCTTAAGGACATAAAAACCTGGATGACCTGCAATTTTTATCAGGGTGAGCGTGTTGGTAACAGGGAAACAGGGAGAAGGACCCAAACGCTCTCAGAGGATGATGTCAAGA
The DNA here is from genome assembly GCA_011952105.1 of Coreoperca whiteheadi. Classification (NCBI taxonomy): domain Eukaryota; kingdom Metazoa; phylum Chordata; class Actinopteri; order Centrarchiformes; family Sinipercidae; genus Coreoperca; species Coreoperca whiteheadi. The sequence continues at coordinate 24,971,329 of CM022485.1, forward strand.
ATGTTTATTAATTGTCTTACAGGCAGCTAGACAGGTGGCAAACAGGTACGGTGGGTAGGCAGTCAGAAATCCAAAATGAACAGCTAGACAGGATCAACTCATCAATGAAGTAGAACCGACCAAGAACAAACAAAAGAACAATTTGTTACTTCTATGCTGGATAATTGCAATTCATTATGATTTGGCTGCGCCAATAAGTCCCTTAAGACTATCCAGGTGATCTAGAATGCTGCTGCGTGTGTACTGTCAAGAACTATGAAAGAGATCATATTTCTCCAATATCAGCTTCTCTGCACTGGCTCCCTGTAAAATCCAGAAAATAATTTTATATTCTTCTCCTCACCTATAAAGCTCTTCAGGCACCATCGTATCTTAAAGAGCTCATAATACCCTTACCCCACTAGAACACTGTGCTTCCAGAATGCAGGGTTACTTGTGGTTCCTGGAGTCTCCAAAAGTTCAATGGGAGCCAGAGCGTTCAGCTATCAAGCTCCTCTCCTGTGGAATCAGATTTGGGTTCGGGAGGCAGACACCATCTCCACGTTTAAAAGTAGGCTTAAGACTTTCCTCTTCGATAAAACGTATAGTTTGGGCTGGCTCAGGGGAGTCCCGATCAATTCCTTAGTTATGCTGCTATAGGCCTAGACTGCCGGGAGACTTCCCATGATGCACCTCTCTCTGCCTCTCCCTCGCCATCTGTATGCATTCTTATCCCATAAATGCATGTTAATAACTCGATATCTTCACTCTCCCGTAGTTTTGTGCTTTCTCGTCTCTCTCTTCTCTCTTACTGTCACTTTCAGCAGGTATTTCTGCCTCTGGAGATGCAGAGTCTGGATCTGTGATTGTGGGCCACCTGCTGGAACAGTGCTGCTGTATGTTTGGTGGAGCGGAGGTGGTGTGGTTGGGATCCTACTTAGTGGGCATCACCTCGAGCTGCTCAGTTGTCCATCTGGATCCATCCCCTTCCCTTATGTTTAAATATCATCACTTTCATCATAATTGTTTGTACTTTGATTTCTGGATCAATCCTCTACACTTATGTTTTACAACCTACATTTGGTCATTTTAATAGTATATACTATGATCTTCTGTTGGGAGTCTATTCTGTACACATCTATGTCATGTCTGTCCGTCCTGGGAGAGGGATCCCTCCTCTGTTGCTCTTCCTGAGGTTTCTTCCATTTTATTTCCCTATCAAAGTTTTTTTTGGGTAGTTTTTCCTTATTCGAATCAAGGGTCTAAGGACAGAGGGTGCTGTATGTTAAACAGATTTTACATTCCTTTGAGGCAAATTGTGATTTGTTATATTGGGATATATAACAAATCACAATAAAATTGAATTGAAAAAAGCAAATCTTGGCAATCAAAAAAATGGCCATCTTATACTCTGATGAATTCCCCAAATTCATAAACAAAATGTTTCCCATCAACCAGGTAACAGATTGAACACACATGACGGAAGAGTGAAAGCCAACATTGCAATCATCCTCCTAATGTCAAGTGGCCTGTAATGTAATATAGCCCACGAGTGTTGTTACATACTGTATACCAGGCTGAGAGCAGAATCAGCTGTGACTGTTAGAACTTAGTACAATAAAAGCCTGAAAGGCCTTTCAATTAATTATTTGGTTTCTTATTATGGAACATAAAAATTCCCTGTCACTGACCTTAAGAGTCAAAAATAGATCTCACCATAAGGCTTAAAGGACTGTTGAACAATCAGCAGCGCATTCACAAAGAGAGGGCTGTAGGGGGAGGGGGGGCGAGGCAGAGGAGACAGAAGAACGAGAAGTGAGAACTCGAGCAAAATGAATGAAACACAATGAACACAATGGCTACATGGTCTAAATTATAAAAGACCTGTGTATTGATTGACATTCCTCATTGACCTGGTCTGGTCCGCTTTTGGCTTCAAAAGGGCACTTTGAAATTATTTGCCAATATGACTTCAGAAAGAATCAAGTCACATACCGCTTTAGGAGATGTGCAGATCATTCAGGCAATTGGTGATGCTGCCATTCTCTCCTTCTGCCTGCAAGCACTGCAAAGTTGTGCCATTTATGTCAATCTCTTGACCACAGAGAGAGCTACGTATGTAAAAACTGACATGTGAGGGGCTGAGGAACATACAAAACAGGTCTCATTCATTTATAATAAAAAAGCGAAATGAATCTGCGCTTTCCAAAATCATTTGAAATCCCTGTTGCAAAAATCAAACCATTTTCTGATCTTACACAGCTATGGTTAAGGTTTTGTTAGATTAGGGGTTGGGTTGGGTTGGTTAGGGAAATATAATGGTTTCAATGAGCTGAAACTTAGGTGATAATTCTCTGCAGGTTCTTCACCACCACCAACCCCTTTCACATTGTCACATTGTTTACACATTGTCATTTGATTCATTGTTACACAGTACATCTAGTACCGTCTGTGACATCACCATCTCATATGTTAATCATTCGCTTTCCCTGCCTAAACTTTAGTGGGAAAGTCAAAACATTAGTTTTTTATCTTGTTCCATCCATCAAAAAATATTTTTTGTGTTTGCCCGGAATGATAAAATGTTTGCCAATGGCAAATCCATAATATTACCACAGACTTGCTTATCAGTGCAACAGACCTAACATACATCCAGTGCAGCGAAGACCAGAGCATAGCAGTTCGGTGTGTTAAAGATTGGATTTAAACACTTTCACCTGGGAGACAGGAGACATCTCGAACGTACCTGTGAAGACGTAACCGTAAACACATTAAAAATAACTTTTGACTGTTGAGGTCCCACATGGGGCTAGGGAAACATAGGCAATCAGTTTTGGTTCAAATTAGTACTTGGATGAGGTTTAGGGAATTACCATGATTGTGGTTATAAGAAGCCATTGTTGACTGTGAAGAGGAAACGGGAAAATTAACAGCAGTCTCCTGTGTCAAAGTTCGTCATTTTCTTGACCCATTCAAGTACCCTGACCTCCTGCCTCTGTGGACTTTATGCCTGTATAACAACATTACATAACTTCCTCCTTTGCTCCCGGCTTTGTCACTTGAACGTAAACATACTATATGTTGTTTTGGAGTATTTTCTAAAAACTGAAATGGTTGAGAGTCAAGTATCTCCTACAAAATCTACCATTGTCATTACCAACAGCCATTTATGAAGCAGGTTTCACAGAGGCTACAGAGTCTTTGAAGGAGGCAGATTTGTTTAAAGGATGACTCACTTTCATTAGCAGATGTGGATCCTTCCGAGCTATCGAACCTTTGAAGTTTCCTCCTTAGGTGGGTCACAGGGAATCATTTTTTATTTGTAAAATGTGCAAGGTTGTCTGTGTATGTGTGAGCGTGTAGCCACATAGCTCACAGCAGTGGATACAATAGACGGTTACAGTATGGTGCCAACTTCCCCAGAGCAAAACAGAGAAAAAAACAACAAGAGGGAGGAGTAAGGGAAAATTGCATTGTGTGTGTGTGTGTGTGTGTGTGTGTGTGCGTGCGCACGCTTATACATGTGACTGTGGAGCTTTAGCCGTGTCTATATGTGTGTGTGTGTGTGTGTGTGTGTGTGTGCCAGGACACAAAAGCTGTAAGTATGTTGGTGTGTGCAAATGTGTGTGTGTTGTGTGTGTTAAGGGTGGAGGAGAGAACTCAGAGCGGAGATAGTGTAGGAAGAAGGAAGACGATGTAAAAGGGTTGTGCAGGACAGAGGAAAAGACCTGTGAGGTGACAGGCGAGCGACAGAGTATGTCTGTGGCCAGGGTGTGTGTACTGTAGGTATGTGTGTGTGTGTTTCTGAAGAGTGTGAGGAAGAGACGGACAGACAGGGAGAGAAGGAGGCGGTGTTTTTGAACATCCAGTTCTGCTTCCTTTCTAATCCTGGCACAGCCGTTGGGATTAAAGGAGGCAGTTAAACTCTGAATATTTCATGATTATGTGTCGACCAAGAAGACATTTAGATTATTAGCATTCTCCTTTCTGCTGTGATGATTAGAAGAAAGAGCAGTGTTTGTTGTATTTCTTGCTAGTAGCCGTGCATTTCTTCCAAGACCAAGGGGCACATCTATAGCTAACTACATTAGTTTGTGGGGTTACAGCTTATGTATATGAATACCTTCATGTATTTATTACAGGGTTCAGAGTTTTACACTTACCCTATTTTAAGAGAAATTGTGCTTGCTTTATGAGATAGTGTGACTAACTGGCTGTATCCAATCAGTGTGTGGAGTGACTGCAGTGAAATATCTTAAACCGCGTGGAGGGAGTTGCTGAACGAATTCAATAATTCCCACAGAAGACAGAGCTTGCACTCAGAGATCCCAGCGAGGTGAAATCCACTTCCTAATCCCCTACCAAAAACTCAGCTGGAAAAAAGATGGAATTGGTTTTTCCCTAGTTTTAGGTTGGTCTGCAGTCAGTAGACTCAGCACTCCAATAAGGATGCTATGCTCTCTCTCTCCCTCTGGCTTCCCCACTGACATGTCTTCCTTCCTTCACCTCCCACCAAAGCCCTAAATCACTCTGACTGTGGACAAGCATCCAGTTAATAAACCTAACAGCCGGCAGGGAAGTGCTAGCATTGCCTATGTGTGAGTATATGCATGCGCATGAGAGAGGGGTCCAGAGTAACCTGTGTACTGTATCTGTATATAAAGTCTCTAGGGAGGAAAAAGCACCATATCTGATACTGATAACAGCTTGGAGTGATAAATCCATCCACCATTTTTTCCAAAGCCCTCTTTAAACCTCACAACTTATGAAAACATCTTCCTATGGCCTCAGTGGAGGAACAACCGTCTGCTGTATGTGGGAAAATATTTCTTAGTGATAGCATTTAACAAAGCTCCAAAGTGCTGAAGACATGACTCATTATCTGCAGCACGATGATGGTGAGGCGTCAAAGCCAACGCCGAGTTTAGGTATGAACGTTCTGGGCTATGTCACGGCTGAGAGGCTGCAGGGTCACACAGTTTGATATGCAGCTGCACAGAAGCGCAGGGTTTCCTGCGGCAAGCAGGCAGCTCTCTTGTCAAAGGTGTACCGAGGCATGACACGTAAAGAAACACACATACACACACACACACAGACACAGACATACACACCCACATCTCCCCTCTCAGCAGCCACAGGACGGCTGATAAAAATATCACAAGTCCTATCAGGCAATTAAACAGGGAGACGCAGCAGCGGAGTGTGTTGGCTGCTTAATGGCTTCGGCCTCCCCGAAGAGGAGCCAGTGTGACTGGCCAACAGGGGGGATACGGACCACTGATGGAGTGGGAAATCAAAAGGTAGGTGAAGCAGCTACACTGGTCTCAGTGAACAGTTTTTCTGTCACGTGGTAGAAGGTCAGTGCTCAGGGAGGTCTTACCACGTTCTGAGCAAATGTTTCTGTGGAGAAAAAAAGGATTAAACTGGGAAGTTGTAATAGTATGTTGGTACAACTTTTCAATGAGTCATAATTAATACATTCTCAATTAGAGGGTTTATTAATGGTTAACAATTCATTTGGTAATGCCATCAGTAATAAGCCATTAATGCGAAAGTTTGGGTTGCCAGGTTGTGGAAAATCCTTAACTAATGGGTTTATTAATAGTTTATAAAATTAATTCATCTGTCATTGACTTAAATATTTGTAATAAGCCATTAATAAGAACAACTTTGATTGTCTTTTTAGCTTCTCCATTACATCATTTGACTATTTAACTTCTGTGAAAGACCTGCAGAGCATTCGCACCAAAATCCATTTATTAATAACTTAATTAATAACATTTACAACTACAGACTTACAGATTCCTGACCTATAAAACACGAATAAATTATTTATTTTTCGTTAATAAATCAATCAACTGCAACTCATAAACCCCTTATAAAGAATGCACATACCCATGTATTTTATCCTCCTCTTGGAACTGTTATATCTACATATAACATTCCTAGTCTCTCTAAATATGATGAATAGTTCCGAGTCATTATGGGTATCGGCTGCTGAGATGTCTACTGTCTTGGAAAGGTGGGTAAATGGAGCCTGTTTTATTAAGTGGACCCATGAATGTTAGCAGGCATCTGCTCGGCTTAGGTACCCTTGAGCAAACTGCTAAGTCGCCACCAGCTCTGATGCAGCTGCTCTGTATCCGACCAACACCACAGTCTGATGTCCATGAACAACCAACAACAGTTACATTTCATTTTATTATCGAGGAAAAACTTTGCATTCTGAGGTCACAGGGACTCGCACCTCCGCTGCATTCCTTGTGCGTAGTAGACGTCGTAACCCTGATGCTGCTTCACCTCAGGACATGCAGAACATATCGGAGGGGATGGATCTACACTCCATAAAAGACATTCCTCAAATCCAAATGGACATTATCAGCTGGGTGATAGCGGTTGGTATCTGTTCATGTCTTGGCGCCTGGCATGTCTACCACTCTCACCTCTGCAAGGCGGTCTGTGATGGACTCCGTATCGCCTCACAATCTCAGCCAGCTGATACAAGGTGGCACCACCGTGGACTTGGATAGAGAGACAACTTCTTTTTGGTTTTGTATGTGTGTGTGTGTGTGTGTGTGTGTGTGTGTGTGTGTGTGAGAGAGCTACAGTAAAAAAAAGGGAAAGAGAGTGACAGCGTGTGTCCCATGTTCCCTAGAATCAGGCTGCAGTTAATGGAGACAGATAATACTTAGTCCAGTGGAACAACAGCACTGATAGACTAGACTCCTTGTTTAGCACCCAAACAGAAATAAACACTCACCACAGGGGCAAAACCTCTTCTCTAAGGGCTTTATTTGCTGGTTGGAAAAACCTCTTTCAGCTCCATTAGATGTAACATTACGAAAAAGAGGAAACATGTTTGAGCACATTTGTTATCATGAAAACTCACCATTCTCTAAGTACGTCTGCCTGCAACTTTGGTCCAGAGTAATAATAACTGGTATGACTTAGTTTGTGTTTGCAAGTGTTACACTAAAGTCAATTTAGCTTAAAATGTGCTTTGAGTATGTATGTTAGTTCACAGATGTGAGGATTGAGTCACATTGCTCAGGGGCATTTGGGTAGCAATGTGCACAGTTGGTACCAGCGACTGCTAGCTTATTTTGTACTGTGCCATTAACAGTGGACAATTTGGACTTTCAACAGGCAACCAAGCATCAGGGACTAAATGCACAATACTGACTAGAATAAAACTATCAACCATCTAACAACCAGCCTGCTGACATATTGCCAAATGTGTCTTCCCTGTCCACTTACGCGAGTGTTTTCAGCCACATCAAGGCATAAGGAGAGAGGACACAGCTCACCATGGCAAATGGGGATTTGCCTGAGAAAAACCATGACAATACATGGAGAGTGGATCGAAATGAAGAATGATAACTTGATGTAATAGCTCTATGTGTGGCTGTATTTGCTCTACATCCCACTCCCCTCCCCATCAGCACAAACATCCAGATGAAGGGCTGCTAAGTCAGCTCCGGTCCCGTCTGCTCTTGCTCCACAGCTCAGCCTCCCGGTGTGTGTGTGTGCTGCAGACAAAGATAGGACTCTCAAAGGGCCAGCACAATGCTGGGCGGCTCAAAGGCTCCCATTTCTGCTTGCTCCTCTCAGTCTCCCTCTATCACACTTTTTCTAATGGAAAAAAAATTACCGGGCCCACACATCAAAACATGCTGTAGCATTGACAAAATGACTTATTACTCCTCGCTGCACACTTCCCTCTCCCTCCCTGGATTCATCGAGCTCCCAACCTTCCCTCAAAATGGCTGGCACCTCCTGGCGCTTGTCTAGCCTGTCACCCTTCCTCTGCAGTGACCTTGAGAGAGAGATGAAGGAGTGATGGTGCTCCCATAACCGCTGCAATACAGTTCCTCTCCCCCCACAGAAAAAAAATTCACAGCAACAAGATGGCTCTCACTTAACACTGACAGCTGGAGGAAGGGGGAAAAAACCCTCTGCATATCCGCATCAATCAAAACAGGATTAGGGTGCCTCTCTCTGGTCCTTTTTATTTCTCATTAACTTGAAGTTGCTGATGAAATACGGAGCTGTTAAATGGCAACTGGGCTTGCAGAGCCACAATGTAGCTTTCACTATCTTCAATAAATATGTTCAATTTATATTTTCTTCCCAATAACAGGCTAGCTTTATAAAAATCCTACTTGTTTACAAGTTTTGAATGTTTCGGTCGTAACCCTCTTGTATGCCCTTCCAAAAAAATTTGTTTTTCCAAGTATTTGCATGATCATTAACAGAATGAGTTTAAAGGCTTCATTGTAACACTGGTGCATTGCCATTGTCGGTGACATAGGGGGGCAAAGTCTTTCTGACAGCAAGATACACAGATGAAATGACATGACAATGTGTGAAACAAAACTGTCTGCTGTGATCAACCACCTTCACAGGCAAATACGATCCACCCCCTCTAAGGAAACTGTTGTGACCGCTCATGTGACCCATTGGATGCCATTCTTCCACGTCTTGCTGGAATAGGGACACAGACAAGAGATGATGCATGAATTCTTAATCAAATAAAGACAGTGAGAAGTGATGGGACTGGAAGGCCATCGTCCTGGCCAAGCTGAATTAATGAGGCGACGGCTTCCTCCCGCATGCCAGGTTTCTGAGTGACTCAGCTCATCACCGCTCACTTTCTGGAGCCGTCTTTACCATCTATCCCTGGGCCAGGCTCAGGGACGGACCCGGGGGCCCCAAAATATCCAATCTTCAGCCACTCTTTATTGACATTGAAAGACCGATCAGTTTACAGGCTTGTTCTCCTCATGACCTTGAGCTCATGCAGGCGAGGGTGGCTTTCAGACAGAACTTTTGAGTTTTCAGTCCCCGCTGAAAAGTAGGCATCCATGGCTCAGCTGAGGGTGAGAGCGCTGGGGTCCCAGTGCATGGCTGTCAGGCGACCCTGTCCAAATCCTGTCCAGAACACCCTTCTCTAACCACCTGAGCCTCAGCGCTGAGTGCCCGTCTGCTTGCAGTAGAGTCAGGCAGCACAGAACCAATTCATTGCTTCACACCAATTCAAAATGTAGTTGCAGTTGCCCTGTCAGGTTACACCTCCTCCTTCACACTTCTACCTTTTTTCTTAACACCTGTGGTGATGTCACCGTGTAGCGCTGCCAGAGAAATGCTGCTGTGTCCTTTCCCCCCAAACAAGAAAAAGTAAAAAAAATACTCAAGGAGGAGTTGGGCATTCCCATGGCAACCAGGTCCTGAGGTATAGGCAGGGATATCAGGCCAAGCCCAATGCCATTTGCATACAAATTGCCCAGCTGGCACCGTGTTGTTATGACAACGGCACACAGCTCCCAGAATTCATTTGGAAGTGAAATACAAAAAGAAAGCAGCCAGTGAGGAGTCATTGATGAAACTCCTTTTCTTTTATAATGAAGACGTTGCTGACACTGACACAGTGTTCTCATGTAAATCCAATCACATATTATACTACCTGCAGGAAATGAGAAAAAAATCATATACTCAAGACTTATTGGACAAGATAATGACTCGAATTTAGGTAGAAATGATTCCAATATTAAATGGGTATGTATAGCTTTACTGCAGAAAAATATGTTTAGATAAGTTACATTGATACAAAACACTTGTCAATGTAACTATCCAGAGATGAAAATCCTTGTTTTTTCTTCACAAACTGATCAACACATTCTATATGACCTCTGGCAGGTACTTTCCAAAGTGCATCTTTCTTCTTTTTGGTTCACCTGATTTTGCAAACCTTTATATAATTCCTCACAATGACCCATGGCAAATCCTCAAAGGTTGAGGGAGAAAGTAAACTCCTCTGACAACACAGTGTCCTCTACTGGCAGCATGTGGCAGGAAGTTTACACAACCGCCTCTCTGGCTAAAGGGATAATATTTAGCTCAAGGGCAACAGAGCTGATGCTTTCCCACCGTCATCCTGGCTCAGCTTACTGGTCAGTTAAATTACCCTGCTGTGGGTTTCCGTGAGCATTCTGTGAACCCAGCATATCTATTTATCCCAGCAACCACCACAAGACTGTGGCTTAATCATTGGCTTCTGTGCAGCTTGCAAACCATCTCAGGCTAATCAGTGCCTCTCTCAGTGGGAAACAAAGCAGCTCCTGGATCCAACGCTTGACCTGTACTAATAGAGGAGAGTGCAGATCTATGGGCAAGGTGAGCCCTCGCCTTGAACACATTAAAGTGTGCACTTTTCCCCCTTCAACGTGTTAATGATGAGAGCCCCATTGATAGTCCCGTTACAGATTGTTAGAAACGGCTGCAAAGCACTTCAGCTCAGACTGAAAGGCCTGTGTCAGCAACACCACAACAACACAGCAGTGTGTGTTTGTGTGTGTGTGTGTGTGTGTGTGTGTGTGTGTGTGTGAGTGTTGCACTCTCTACCTCAGGGTGGGAGCAGAAGGAAGGTGAAACATCCTGCCTCCCCAGCATATAAATGCAGGAGCCTTCTTGCTGAAGTGCCTCTGGCTCTAAGGCATGACAGTTTAGTACATTCCTTCCCCTGAACGTGCAACCTGTCCCAAGGTCACAACCGCCGGCAGCACAGATCTTTACTAAAGTACCACTCTGCTCATTTGCCACTTGCCATCTAATTCAACAGGGCAACCCGATGGGGACTCTGTGGGGCACGGAAATGACTTCAGCGTAGCCATGAAGACTCTGCCTTCTAGAGATCACCAGGTATTCTACCCAATCAAGCTCACTACATGTTTTATTGTCGCACAGGATGTCTTCCTTACACTGAAGCGAGCTGCTGACAGAGCAACACTGGGATGAATGTGTGTGTGTTTGTCTGTCTTTCGCACATAATAGCAATCATTGCATCGAGGAGCTTGGAGCGTGCCAAAGAGTTTGCCAAGAAGCACGAGAATCCTAAGGCTTACGGCAGCTATGAGGAGCTGGCCGACGACCCAGAAACTGGTAAGTTAAGAGCTATGACTGCACATGTGAGATAATGGCGTGTTGGCTGTCTGAAGCTGAGCCTGGAACATCCGTGTCCTCACAGACATTGTGTACCTGGGAGGGCTGCACACAGAGCACTGGCGAGTTGGTCTGCTGTTGCTCAAGGCTGGGAAGAATGTTTTGTGCGGGAAACCTTTCGCTATGAACTCCAGACAGGTGAAAGACGTGTCAAGAAAAACAATGTCTTTCTTATGGAGGTACGGTTGAAGGGATTCAGTCATTCATGTAGACGTTATCCTAGGGTCCACTTGCTGGCCGTAGGGGTCACTGCAGGTCCAGATGTGAAATGCAAATGTTTCAAATGGTGAAAAATATTTTGTTTATGTTCATATTTGTTTAACAAATTGTTCGACATTTTGGGAAATATGTTTAATATTGATTTGCTTTACTTCCGAGAATTATATGAGAATATAGCTAACATGCTTACGTTTGTATGGTAAATATGAATTTACAGATAGCAGCCGGTTAACTTAGCTTTGCATAAATACTGCAAACAGGGGGAAACAGCTATCCTGGCTCTGTTCAAAGCTAACAAAATCTGCCTACCAGCACTCACTAATTAACATGCTAAATCTCATTCATGTTATAGCTCATATTAATCCCAGTGATGACAAAAACCAGAGACGTTACTGCTGCCGGCCAAGAAATAGTCCGGCTCATAACCCCCACGTAAAACCACAACTTGTCGTTTTTACACACTTCGGTTTTTGCAAGGAGTAAACAAACAAGATTTAACATGTTAATTAGGGAGTTTTAGAGTTGCTGGTTGATGGATTTTGTTACTTTCAAACAGAACGGGGCTAGCTTTCCCCCTGTTTCCAGTCTTTATACTAAGCTAAGCTAACCAGCTGCTGGTTGTAGCCATGTATCAACCATACAGACATGCAAGCGGCATCAATCTTCTCATCGAACTCATCAAAGCGAATAAGCTTATTTTTCAAAATGTCTTACTATTGCTTTAACCTGTCACAAACACTGTTGCCACATGTGGCTGCTATAGGCATTGCAGTCTACATATGTTAAAGCAATTCATATCCTATTTAGGTCAATAGTTGCATTACAGTGCCATGAGTGCAGGCGTTTTTAACCCAGGGGTTCCATGTCGGAAGCAAAATCCTGTATGTCCTGGGAATATTAATGACTTCGTGTCATGTCATGTTTGACCAGCACATCTGCCACAGTACTCTTAGGAGGTGGTGAAGAGCTGTGGTAATAAACTGCTGCTCAGGTGAAACTCCAGTATAAACTGTACAATGTTGCAGTGGTGCTAGGTTGTCTGCTCTGTCCCTCTCAGGCCATCTGAGGTGCAAAGGCTTCTGGCGGAGCAGGTGGTAGGGGAGCAGAATATGGTAAAGGCCTACTTCGGCTCCCCTCAGCTCCACACCCCCCGCTCGGTGGAGAAGGAGCTGCGGACCTGCTGGATATTGGAGTGTGCTGAGGGTGTTCGACGGAGAGAGGCCAGAGTCCATCCAGGCCACAGGGGTGCTGCTTGACTCAGGTATGATTCAGCACACAGGGTCATGCAGCGGAGCTGGGATGCAGATTAGTATCATTAACCCCACAGCATGCATCACTGCTCACAAAGTGGCTATTGAAACTGCTCACCATAAACAAAACAGAAGGAAATAAGAATCCCTAGTGTGAAACAGAAGAAACCCTTTTTTATGAACTGTCCAAAATGTAAACACCTCAGGGAAAAATTCTTCACACAGAAAATCCCAGACTTATCTTTAAAATGTCAGACTAATCCAAATCCTCCTCAGAGAATACAGTAATACAGTAAAACTGGCAGGGGAATATGTAACTGCACGTCTCACGGCAAGATATCCTTCAGTGTAAGACCATCACACTATACATGTAATGAACATTCTTATCTTGTACTCGCCGTTACGATTTAACGAACATACAACATGGAATTCATAGTGTACACTTTTGACCTCTATTTTTTAAATCAAAATGTCATGTCTTTAGAGCTGAAGAGAAATGAACTGATTTGACCTAACTGAAGTGTGCTGATAAAACATGCAATTGAAATGACCTGAAGTGAACTGAACGGAACGGAACTTGAAAGGGAATTTAAATTATATCAACAGCAGTACTGTTAGCATTCATTCATTCATTTGCTGCTCACCAATTTTACAATTATTTACATCTTTAAATGTTCGGCAGGAGAGGATGAGTCAATGGTTGTGGTGATGAAGTTCTCCGGGAACAGGATGGCCCTCTGTACCTTTTCAATTGCTTCTCGACTTCCAAACGATGCTGTCATCAGCGGCACTAAGGGCTCCTTTAAAGTATGTTATGCTAGTCTTGTACAGGAACATTTTACTTAATTAAGAAATGATTGAGACATGCAAAAACTGAGTTGACTGCTAATTACTTTCACATTTAATTAAATTGAAGTATTCAGGCAAAGACCCACTGCATTTGATGATTTACGAGTTGAGCGAGTGGATTAACACAAAAGCGCGTTTCCTCTTCACCCTCCAGGTTCTTGGCCCCATGCACTGCCCCACCACACTTGTGGTGAACGACAAGGAGACGGAGTACCCTCTGCCTAAACCCTGCCTCCCTCCGAATTTCACCAACAGCACCGGGCTTCGCTGTGAGGCAGAGGAAGTGAGGCAGTGCCTGCTTAAAGGTAGGTCATGATAAAAGGAATTTTGTGTATTTGTGTTGAAAGCGATGAAATTGACTGAACAACCCAAACCACCATTTCAAAGGTAAGGTGAGTTTGAAAGAGAGACGCTGCAATTCAGTGAAGCAGTTGATTTCCAGGAGCTTCTCTAGTGAATTTAGATAAATATACGAATGCACTGATCAGACTGATTCAGAATCAATGCTGTTATCAGTCCTTGGAATGTCCTCTAGATTGTACAGTATTCCACTCCTGTTGGTTTTGCCTTCTATATTAATTAACATAATCTTTACACCCCTGCTTTGACATAATTTATGCTCCACTGTGAATATGTGCATAATTTAACTGTGGTTATAAACAGACATGTCTTTCAGTCACTCTGCTTTTCCTGTTAAACTCCCCCTCATCCGCAGGACTTAAGGAGAGCCTGCGGATGCCTCTGGCAGACTCTGTCTTGCTGACAGAGATCATGGATGAAATCCGGAAACAGGTGGGCGTTGCCTTCAGCCAGGACAGCCGGTGACATCGCTCCGAAGCCGGGCTGTTTCACCTGACCTAAACCTAATCAGATGGAACAGAGGGAGGCTTTGGATCTATGGTATAAGCTGGTCACTCATGGCACTGTGTGACAAAGGCTGAGCAGACGCAGTGTCACGGGGGCAACTGTGACTTGGATAACATAGTGAGCTGCCACTGAATTAAAGGTACAATCAAATTATTGCAAATCTTGGGAAACTTTATTACTGCTTGTTTTTCATGTACTTTTTAGCATCTTATACACGCATTAGGGCTCCAAACATTGTCATTCTGCACCAGAGTCACCATGTAAACACCTTGTAGGTCCTTATAATACAGTACATGACAAACACTGTCAGTTTAAAAAAAACAAAAAAAACTTTGAAAAATCATAATGTAAACAAATACAGCAACCATGCTGTGTGTAGCCATCCTGTAATCAAGTCCCAGCTGTAAGACAAACCCAGCTGTCACTGTGAGGTGTGTGATTGATGAATCCAATAAAGGACTGATTGTGAAAGCCTTGTTTCATTTCAAATATCATCCGCTGGAGAGGAGAAGAGACTTCGAGTGGCACATTTGAATCAAAGTGTTCTGTCATGTCTGACCCCTGCAGCCGTGTACAAAGACTCATGTTCTCTGGAACAAAAATAGGTTGCGCTGTCTGCTTTTCAAGGTGAGGACAGAGAAAGGCCTTTATGAGTCAGCAAAGAGCATGGCTCATTTAATACTTGTTCCCAACCTTTTGGGCTCCCAGGACACCCAAAAGCTGGAAGACATCTCATTGATACAGGATGCAGTCCATGAACGCAAAAAGGCCCATTTTGATGCAATCGCATTATTTTGCCTACTGTTTTGCTTGGTTAATGAATAATGCTGAAATACTGCAGATATTTATTCTAGAGGAAATTAAGTTCTAAGGAAATTACAAAAAAATGACATACTTATTTCTCTCTATACATTTTGTGCTGTTTCTTTGCCGCAACGTTAACCTGTTACATTTTCTCATTTAATAATGAGGTTTAATGGATGGACCATTCAGCCTCAAACAATATTATGATGAATATCAGCCCTGACAAAATGAAATGTCCCTGTAGCTCCTAAGAGGGCTGTATTGTGGCTGACCTCTGACCACTCTTGGTGATTACATAAAAAAAACAAAAACATTCTTAAAAGTAGTACAAGAGATGCAGTGGAGGGTGAACATATTTATTATTAGTAGTAGTATTATTGTTATTATTATTATGATATATAAATTGACGATAGATACTATTACTTAATATATTTACTAATCATTAATTTGAATTCAAGTGAAGCACGATACAGACCACTTCACCCTATTTGTCAGTAGTCAATATAAAATACAGAATAAGGTAAAAGACAGTCAAAAAGTAAATAGTAGATTTAAAAATATATTCAAAGCATAAAGAATAAAAATAATAGCAATAAATAAAGGAGCCCTTCTGAGTATGGGCAGGGACGAAAGAAGAGATAAGACAACAAAAATACAAAATGTAGTTACTTTATTCTGGGGTCTTGTGGTCACACAGTCAAAAGGGATACTGTGTCTCCCCCTCGTGGCAGAGAACCGCCACTGCTCATATCGACATAATCTGCTTGCTGTCCAACATGGCAACCAGGTGGGGAATCTGTAGCGTGGGGAAGATCAGTCAGGACTTCACCGTGGCCCTGAAAACCCTTCCTCCTGAAGACCATCAGGTATCATATGAGTAGATGTGTGGACGCAAATGCCCCTCATGTTTCGAATGCAAGACGTCTCGTTAGGAGTCGGAGCGGCTTCTCTCTACGTGCAGACTGTTGTTTCCGACGATTAAAGTTCACGTAACGTTAGTTAAAATCACGCCCGGAAGAAATGTTGTGGATTTGCAAACTGCGGTTTTAACGAGCTAAATGCCACTGACACCGGACACCAGTGAGTTTATATACATTGCAAGTTAAGTCTGCAGCATTTCGAACACACTTTTCTTTTGGTTTCTTGTTACCGTAAAACGCGCACTAAATGGACACCGCAATTTTTTTTTGCGCTCTGTAACCCAAGAATTACGGTACGTTTTTCTAATTGCAGCACTAATTAAATTGAGGCTAAACAGATTGAAACGGAGCTTCAGATAATGCACTTCTATCTAATGTTAAGAACAAGACCGAAGTGCAGCACTGACGACTAAAGACATTTACTGACTCTCCAAACTGAACATAACAGGGAGACTGTAAGAAAGGGCCAATTAAATAATTTTGCAGTTCTGGTCTATATCGAGTCACCAAACACAGAGAAAAGCAGCGCTCTATACTAGCAAGAGAAAACTGTATTAAATAAGTTGCACAGAGATTTTTATATGGCAATACTGAGAATATATTGGGACAAAAATGTCAGTAGTACTTTCACGAAGGTGGAACAGGAGCACTGTGTTGCAATACATAATGTTTTGAAACTATTCTCAGGTTGTGGCTGTGGCAGCTCGCAAGTTAGAGGATGCCCAGGAGTTTGCCGAAAAGCACAGCATCTCCCGAGCACACGGCAGCTATGAGGAGCTGGCCAGAGATCCAGACGTAGGTGAGGTACCGTCGGACCTGGGTCAGAGTTGATTAGCTGATGACGTTTTGTGGATCACTTTGAGCACCAGATGTAAGGGATTTGCCGCCTCAGGACACTTCAGTCAGAGCTGAAACCTGCAATACAGCAAACCCCAAACATATATATTTCATTTGCTGTGGCTATTTTACTGTTACATGCAGTATGACAACAAAATAATCTCTCCTCTACCAGTATGCTCTCTGGTTTGTGTGTTTACGTGTGCGCAGATGTGGTGTATGTTGGAGTTATCCACCCCTACCATCTGAGCACTTGTCTGCTCTTTACGAACGCCAAGAAGAATGTGCTGTGTGAGAAGCCGCTGGCCATGAACACCAGGGAGGCGCAGGAGATCCTGGCCTCTGCCAAGATGAACGACGTCTTCTTCATGGAGGTACGGACGGAGCAGACATTTCTTCTTCTCCTCTTTTCACCTGCAAAATCATCCTGAGCTTAGCAGCATGTGCAACCTTCTCTGTTAGACAGTGAAAAAGAGTGACAGCGAAATGACTGCAGCCTTGTTATGTGATACTTCATGTAATGTAATTGTTGTTTCTGTGAGAGTCTGTCACACTAAAAAAGTATTAACGTTGTTTATCATATTTTGTATCTAAGCAACAATGTCCACAGCAATTTTTAAAATAATACTCATTTAATTAAAATAAAATAAAAAATCACAATATAACATCCAAATTAATCTCGGATGAATGAATTCACCAGTCAGACTTGTCACCTGTGTTGATATATAGCAGCAACATTTTAATTTCTGCTGATTTGCAGCACTTAGCGTAACACACCACCAAGCACCTAAAACGTAACCGTATGAAATGCCTCCTGTCCCTTTGCTCTAAGGCTGTCTGGACCCGATTCTTCCCGGCCTCGGTGGAGCTCAAACGGCTGCTGGCCCAGGGCGAGGTGGGCGAGGTGAAGATGGTGAGATCGGAGTTTGGCGTGCCGGTGACGCACGTGCCGAGGTCGGTGCAGAAGGAGCTGGGCGGAGGAGCAATGCTAGATCTTGGCATCTACTGCCTGCAGTTCACATGCATGGTGTATAATGGAGAGAAGCCGGAGTGCGTCCAGGCCACGGGGGTCTGCATGGAGACGGGTAATAAAAAAAAGAGACCACTAAGGTTTCACAGATAGGATTGCTGAAGCTCTGTCACTTCATTAACGCGTGGACAAGTGTTGCGCTTACACAATAATGCTCTGTACAGTATCATCAGCAATGGTGAAAATAGCTAGTTCATTCTGGGTTTTTATCTTTGCCAAAAAAAAACAAACAAACAACCTTTTTCTTTTTCTTTACACAATATCCGTCTTTTTCTTTTCTTTAATCACATCTCACACAGGTTCACAGGTTGGCAGTGGCAGGATTGTTACCCATTGACCTCAGTTGTATCCATCGGTTTGCAGCGCATATGATAACAGATTGGAATTTTTAAGTTGGAGTTTCTAAAGTTCTTTTGCCAGTATGACTCGCACTGCGTGTGAATTCAGACTTTTTAAACCAAGGGAGTGTTCCTGTTCGATAAGACTTCACCTCTGATCTCTGTAAGGTCATGTCTTTTATGTGTGGCCTGGCACAATAAAGGTTAGGGTCTGACTGCAATCTTACATACAGTCAGTCAGTCGTTTTCTACCGCTTGTTCCCGTTAGGGGTCGCGGGTGACTGGAGCCTATCCCAGTGACTTTGGGCTTACATACAGTATTCTTTATTCAATATAAAACACTCAACACTTTGTTTGCAGAGGACCCACTGGAAGACACGACAACTCTGTCGGACGTTTTGAAACCACGTCGCTAAATTCATGTATTTACTTTTGTTATGTCTTCATCAAATGTGAATCACACGTTTGTATGTTGTTGCAGGAGTGGATGAGACTGTAGTTGTCACTCTGAAGTTCTCCAAGAACAGGATGGCGGTGTTTACTTGCTCTTCGGGTATGCAGCTGCCCAATGACGCCGTTATTGTGGGCACAAAGGGCACCATCAGGGTAGGTCGTCACAGCAGGGCCGCGCAATTCAAATAGTCTGAAATGCAGTACCAATTGAATTAATACATGAACCAAGGTCAAGTGTGAAGCAATGCAGGCAGGAAATTGGGACTTTGTGTGTTGTGTAACACAAAGATGGGGAAGTATTTTCACCGCACACACTATGCTGGATATCCCGTAATTGTGTATTTGCTGTTATTGTTGCGAAAATACCCTTTTGCATGTTTTGAAGGTCCCTGACCATATGTGGTGCCCCACATCACTGGTGGTGAATGGGAAGGAGACTCAGTACCCAGTGCCAGAACCCTATTTGCCGCTCAACTTCATCAACAGCACAGGGATGCGTTACGAAGCAGAGGAAGTTCGACAGTGTTTGCTCAAAGGTGCTGTGACATCTAGTCTGTATCTATAGAACTAATGAATTAACAAAATAACTAAAAAGGCAGTCATTAATCTACGATATCTAAATGTTCAGGCATATTGTTAGACTTGTTATGCACACACTCAACACAAGGTGGCATCAGAAACCCTGAAATCTTAATGGCCACTTACTGTGTTTATACATGCAACTTAAAGAGTACCCTGTGTGATTTCCCCATGTAGGGCTGAAGGAGAGTGCAGTGATGTCCCATGCTGACTCGCTCCTGCTGGCTGAGGTGGAGGACGAGGTTCGCAGGCAGGTGGGGGTGGTGTACAGCCAGGACAGCCAGTAATATTAAACATGAGCCTAGATTAGCTTTCCCTTGCTGAGTAGAACTAGTTTATGGTTGAGAATAAATGTATGTTCTAACTGGACTTTACATTAATACACTGAGTAAGGAACATCTGAACCTTTGGTGAGGATATAGAAAGCCCCCCCCCCTTTATTTGGCTAAGCATGATTAGTTTCAATATGGTTCATGTGATCTGACGCTTGTCATTTGTAAGCTCTTAAATTCATCATAAACCTACTCACAATCTCACTGATACTAGACTAAAACCTTTGATCATTTCTGAAGTATATTTTCAATGTCAGAATTTTCACCTCTTTCTTCACTTAATGTAAATTTACTGCAGTACCACCCATCATTTTAAATCCATGGTTATTCACTGAAAAAAAACATTTGCGAGGCAGAATTAAGGTAAGTGTTCATCTCTTTTATTGATGGTAATCCAGTCTTTTAAAGACAGCTCAGTACACCAGCTAAATATTACAATTCCCCTTTATATTGACAGTTAGTTCTTACACTCTAGCGTTACAATCCAAAGCATGTTAGACACATGGAGACAGCTACAAGTGGGTCACCAACATGGAAGGAGAAAGACAAGCAGAGGGGTTCTACCCATCGCCCACTGGGGTTGAGGCGGACAGGGCCTCATCCCCTCATCAGGCCCCCGGTGAAAAGAAAAAAACAAAAACAACCTAAAAGTGCTCATTCATATCAGTCAACTTTAGTGAACCATACATGATTCATAAGTGCCAACTTAGATATGATCCAAATGCAAATAAATGTAAAGGCTTTGACACATCTAATAACACAAATACAGTAACTAGCTCAAACACCTCTGAAGTGGACATCCAAAACTAGCATTTCTCTATAGGCAGACAAAATATAAGTAGTATTGGATGTCCCCAAACAAAAAGAACTTTGCCATTCACAAAAGTCAAGTATAATCTCGAATGTAACATTGTCTGGAGAAGATTAGGAGTGCAACACTTACAGATAGACTTAAATACAGTGAACGCTGGCATTAAGAGAGGACACTTCATACAGACAGCACTACCGAAGGGTCTGTTTAGGTGGAGTGGTGGAGACGAGGATCCCTTTGGATTTAGGATGCCACAAGCTTGTTTGTTATATTGGCAGAGGAGTGTGATTGGTAAACTACAGTACTCAAGGTGCTCTGTTAAGATCAGCCTGCCCGACCACTAACCCCACCTAAACGACAGACAGTATGCGCATGCACACAGACCAAAATGCATTCACTCTGACTGGTTCGTTTTCAATAATACAGATGTTTGAGTGAATAAATACAGCAGTTTTTTTCTCAGGGTGCATTAATCTGAGGCCCTGCAGACTGGTTTAATTGAGAGAATCGACTCCCACCCAAAACAGCTCTTTGGCTGCATTTGTTTTTTTTAAATTTCTTTGCATTACTGCCTAAATAATAAATTGTTCAAGGGGTTGAGTCTGTAGGCCTGGGTGTTGGATGAGAAGGGCTGTGAGCTAGAATGGATTGTGGGGTGGAGAGGTATGAAAGATAGATGAAGGTGGAGAGAGAACGCCATCCTGATGGCTACTCAGGCCACCAGAACCACACGCATGGTGTTGGTGTAACCGGAGCCTGGACGCCAGCCGGTCAAGACGATGACAACATCTCCCTCTTTGAAGAAGCCTCGGGCCTTGCCTGGGAATTAAACAAAAAACAGCTAGCTAAACACTGTTCATTTGATGTCTTGCATTGGGTTTAGCACAGTGGATTGGCTCAAAGCTTCACACCAGGTATCATGATGGAAAGACTGTTTTTCATCCAAGGACTTTACTCAGTGGGCCCTTCAAAATGGCCTGGAATTTCACTTCATTTTTGAATTGCGTTTGTCGAAAAATAAACATGTTCTTCTGCACCGTTAAATAGCTGCACAAAATCCTAAAAGAAAAAAAAAAGGTGACATTGATATTTACCCATATCCATGGCAAAGTTGACACGCATGTCGACGTCCTCTGCCCACACATCGTGGGCGGGCTTGGTGTAGAGGACGGGGAAGATGCCGCGGTACAGGTGGGCTTGGCGAGCTGTCTGGGCGTTGCGGGTCACAGAGAGGATGGGAGCACGGGGCCTGTACCTGGAGATCAGGTGGGCGGACCTGCGCGCGCACACACACAAACGATCAAAGTAAGAAGGATTACATCACTTCATTCACGTTTTGGAGTATTATCCTCAATAACAGCCGAGTGTCCAAATAATTATGATGGTTAGGGAGGGAAACAGCTGAACAAGTTCAATCAAGTGTGCAAAAAGTGTGTTCAATAATTTTTCTCAAGTTTAGAGATTACTTAGATATATTCAAGAGCAGAAATTTAAGATATTGCATAAACCCTTGAATGTTGAATAAACATTTTTAGCACTGTATTAAGCTTAATACTTTGTACATGTAAATTAACTCCATGCAGACT
Source organism: Coreoperca whiteheadi (assembly GCA_011952105.1). Taxonomy (NCBI): domain Eukaryota; kingdom Metazoa; phylum Chordata; class Actinopteri; order Centrarchiformes; family Sinipercidae; genus Coreoperca; species Coreoperca whiteheadi. The sequence continues at coordinate 24,993,181 of CM022485.1, forward strand.
GGTGTGTTCAGATATTCTGGCTGATTTAGATAACTTCTCAGGTTCAGCAGAGTTCCTGTATGCTGGAGGATTGCTGAGCTCAACAAACTCCATATGCCTAATTAAAACAAATATGGTGTTGTTCTGCCCTAACAGGTGCAACAAACCTGACGGGATAGTCAGGGAAGCTGGAGTCTGTAAACACCCACACAGTCCTGAGAGATTCATCAGCCAAAATACGTGACGACACTTCTGGTGTATTACGCGTGTGCAGAGGCTTAAGGTCACGGCCAGTGGCCCAAATCCAAATGTCCTCTCTCACACACTAAGACTTTGATGTGCATTCCTGTTAAAGCAGTGAGGGCTCAGGGCTGTCCCACTGTGAAATTAACTCTGTGGGATGGAACTGCAGCAGACTTTGCTTGAAGAAATTACCCTCAATTTATAGCACATTGGTATAATGTTAAAATCTGCAGACAGAAGGCCAGAAAGGATCCAAAAATAGTGCTGTCGAGAACAAGTTTACATGTAAAACTAAATAGGTTTTCCTATTTGATATTTCATATACTGATGCTATGTAGTAGCACTATATTTTATTACATCTCATGTGATATTCAAGTCTGTGAAGTATGGACATTGGGATTGGGCTAATGACAGCCCCCACTCTCACATCTGTTGCTATCTCCACCCACCCTCTCTAACAGCACACGTCAGACACACACACACACACACACAAAATCAAAGGGGATCTGTAAGAGCACATTAGGTGTTGGAGGGGAAATCAGGAGGTGTGTTGCACAGGCTGTCATTTATTTGGCGACACCTTACCTTCAGGACCAGGATCGCTTCACCACTATCCTTCTCTTTCTTACCTCCCAGTCTTGGTGAGAACAATGAAGGCACTAGCGCAGCATTTGAAGGATGACTCAACGGCTCCGACGGCTACAGCCTCTGAGGGGTCTCGGGTCAGGTGGGAGTGTCTCCTCAGCTCCTCAAACAGCTGTCTGTGGAAGGTGGCTGCCTCCGCCTCTCGTGCTATCTGAGGCCAGAGGGACCACGAGGGAAGGGTGGGTGGGGTGGGTTACTCTCACTCACACACACTACCGCCGCTGCATGCCGAGCCATTCATGCCACTGGGAGTGACAGGCAAATGCGTAGCTACACTCCTGGTTAAAACAAGGTTAGTTGTTGGTCTAATGAGCAATGACTCAATTGAAAGAAGCCAAAAGACATCAGTCAAACTTTGGATTCATGTGTAAATGTATGCCTTTTGACTCCAGGGTTTTTAAAATTTGTTCACATGGGTAAAAATCAACCAGCAGTCTACGTTTTTGCCAGACTCTCCCAGTTAGTTCCTCAGTCAGTCCCTGTCTGGCCCTACTCTCAGACTCAAGTACCGATATCATTGTCCTCCTCGACCTGCCAGGACCAAATAACCTGCCTACCTTCCAGAGCCAGTGAGCACAATGATCCCAGAGGCTAAGCTCTTAAAGGAGGCCTCAACCGCACCGATTGCAATAGCCTCAGCGGGGTCTTTGCAGTGCGGCGTGGAGCGACGCAGGTCCTCAAACACCTGCCGGTGGAACATGGCTGCCTCGGCTTCACGAGCAATCTGACACAAGTGAGGGCAAGATGCATCAAGGAAAGGCATTCCCACACCAGGCACACGCAGATGTAAAATGAGGAGAATGGGTTGAAACAAAAAAAACAAATAAAGAGGGGAAAGGACATGAAGATGGGAAACAGAGAGGGACAGTGTTAGAGACACGAAGAAGAAGAAGAACAGAAGTTATAGTAAACAATAGAAGGGACAGGAGGGACAATGAAGGGAAGAGTTTGGGTGTGCAGTTAGTGGGGAGAAACATAAATGTTAAAACATCCAAGAGTCAAAACTTAATCACAACCATTTACATGAGGTATTAGGTGTAAAACAGGACAATACAACCCATTCTAATCTGGAGTTAAGGCAACTGTACTGCTGAGATAACCTCAAGATAAAAAACAAAACAAAAAACATAAAAGATGACAGCGCTGTGCTTGATAAAATAGAATTACAAAATAAATGACTAACTTCAAGTTAACTGGGAGTTAAAAAAGGCAGCTGGAGTTAAAATGCCACGCACTGCACACAAGTGTGAAGAGATGGTTAAAGACAGCGAAGAGGAGAGAACAACAAGAGTTTTAGAAAGATTGAAGTAAATGAGTAAAAAACAATGCCCGATAGCAAAAGGGGCTTAGAAGCAGAGGTAGTCCAACTGATTTTACAAGAATTACAAGTCTTCAATGTCAATGGAAGGTGTCGTTGAGTTGTGTTGGGATGCACCCCGTGCAACGTCAGCATAAGGCCAGCAAGCCGAAAGGCAGAAGCTGCAGTACTGCCGAGTCACTCCTGCATCTGCATAGCAGTGCCCAAACAGTAGCGGAGAACAGTGGAGGTTAGCCAAGAAAGGCCTGAACAACGAAAGGCAGGCAAGACAGCATTAATTACACTATCCATCCATGCGTTGATACGAATTGTAATTTTGCTGTGATAATTCATAAAGACCTAATTATCATCAGTATTGGGACTTCAAAAATGTGTTTTACTTGTGTCTGTCCCTGACCAGCAATAAAACAGCCCCCCCCCCACAAATGTAGGTAATACAAATGTGAAGCAATTCAGCCTTTTTAATGATCAATAATTTGTTAATCATTAAAAGCTCATACAATACAGAAAAATACAGATTTTCCTCAATAAATGCTCAATTTGTCTGAGTTTGGCATGACTCAAGACTGCTGGACCTACTCCCTCTTCACCAGCCTTTTTGTTATTTAAGAATAAAAGTAGATCTATGTAGTTAGGGACGACTCCTATGTGCACAAGAAATTCTTGTTGACAAAAATTGGGTGGATCAGTTTGGGGATACCATGACATATTAAGAAATGGTAAAGAAGAGCAGGACTGTGAATTTGTTAGAATGAAGAGGTGCAGGCTACATGTATTTACCTCAGTTTGGGTCGACTCAAACGTCCCAACATGTCATTCAGGTAAGTTCCCCTTTTCACCGTGTTGCTATTGTGTGGAAAACCACGGTCACAATTACCGGGATCCCAACTGGATGGAAATCATTCAGGGGCATTTAAAAACATCTGTACAGCTGGAGGTAATATCGCAGGGATGCACAAATAAGGGTGCGGCAACTTTGCACACAGTCAATACTATCTTATCTCACCTTTAACTGATCAAGTTTGTAATGGTGATTAACCGTTCATTAACATACCTAAATAGAGGTGAATATCTAAAATGAAAATAAGTGGATGGATAAATGAATAAATGACAGGCATAACAATCTTGCTGACACCTTCCTCAGCAGCTGTTAGGCCAAGTGGGGAAAAAAAAAGATGCTACGTCGTTGGGCAGTTGTTTAGGAAGTCAGATGTGTTCAGGAGAACACAAAAATTAGGAAATGAGAAAGAGTAATCTCCCAGTCTGTGACTAAAACATGCTTCAAGTTAAAAATGACAAGTCATGCAATATCATGCCATAAACATCATTCATTTCTCCATTTGTATTTTTAAATGATAAAGTCTTTCACTGAGTAATTTCTTTTAAATGTTGACTGTTATTTTTAATATACATGAACTCACCATGTGCTGTGTGCGTACTGCCTCCAGAGGGTAATCTCCCTTGGCAGTCTCGCCGCTCAGCATGATGCAGTCGGCTCCGTCCAACACGGCGTTGGCTACGTCACTGCCCTCAGCACGGGTGGGTCTGGGCTTCTTGATCATGCTCTCCAACATCTGAATGGTGTTCATGTGAGGTGTTTTAAAAGCCTGCTTTTATAGGTTACTTTGAGTGGTGCACACAAAATGAATGTCAAGATCATGTTTCACGAAGATTAAATGAAGACTGCCCTCCTTCACATTCACATAGCTGCAGATATTGACACATATCAGCTGCCCAGTACACCTGACAGTCTTTATTTAATAAACTTCAGCTCCTGGGGAAATAAAGCGGATGAAATACAGCGTGTTCTTTGCTTTTATCGAACCTGAGTGGCACATGTGATCGGCTTGCCAGCTCTGTTGCAGCGACCGATCATCATCTTCTGGGCAAGGAAGACCTTTTCTGTGGGGATCTCAATTCCCAGGTCACCACGGGCAACCATGATGCCATCGCTGGCCTCCATGATCTCATCAAATCTGCACAGCAGACAGAAAATTACAATCATTTAAAATCACAAAGTTAAACTAAATTCATTTCATTTTATTTATTATACAGGCAAAGATTTAAAGTGAAACCACAGTGAATCAGGCCTGACTCAGTTAAAAAACTGTTTTCCAGCAGGTTCTTGTTCTGCAGCATAAGGACAGATACATTCAGATCAAGAGCACATACACAAAACCACACACAAATAAACATAGGATGGTAAGAGTTTTAAGGCCATGTGAAAGACCTGGGTTAAAACAGCTTGTTACGGCCTGAATTACTGGATCTCATACGTGGGGGGGGAAGATGACCAAACTTCATCCAGACACACCTGCGTACACCCTCGTGGTTCTCGAGCTTGCTGATGATCTTAATGTCTTTGCCTTTCTCTCCCAGCACTGCCCTGACAGCTTGTACGTCTGCAGCTTTGCGGATGAAGGAGGCAAAGACCATGTCGACGCCGTGCTCCACGCCGAACTGCAGGTCGCTGATGTCCTTCTCTGAAACAGCAGGCAGGTCTACAGCGGCACCGGGGAGGTTCACTCCCTTCTTGCTGCCCAGGGTGCCACCGTTCTCAATCTCGCACACGAGGAAATCAGAACCTGGAGAGGCAAAAACAACATGGATGGGCTGAGGCCTTTCATTGGGTCTTAATATGGATCACAAGAGATTTTATGGGGACAAACTAATTTATGTTTGGCATTCCTCCACTCACCAATCTCCTTGACCTGCAGGGACATGAGTCCGTCGTCAATGTAAATCTTGCTGCCAATTTCCACCACCGTGGTAATGTTCTTGTAGTCGAGCCAGAGGACCTCCTCACTGCAATTGTCCTGGTAAGCATCGTCCAAGGTAATCTTGATCGTGTTGCCCTTCTTCAGCTCCACCTCAGCTGTGCCGCTCTGTCAAATCAATAACAGACATGATTTTACTTTCATTTTAGTTTGTTTTCATGCAAGATGTTCGTCATTGTCAACAACAGCTAATAAAGCCATTATGAAGACTAGACGAGGGTTTTGGTGTGAAGAACGAGAACAGGCGATGCTAAACTCACTCCCTGGATGAGGCCAGTCCTGATCTCTGGGCCCTTGGTGTCCAGGGCAATGCCGATGGGCCTGTAATGGATACTGCCAGGCTCGAAGCTCTCGCATGCCTCACGCACGTTCTTGATGGTGTCTGCATGGTACTACAGAATCGAAGAGAAGTGTAACACGTTAAAATAGCTCCAGAGAAAACACTAAGCAAGGTACTGAGCTATCAATTAAAAGTGACGGTGCGTCGGAAAATGCACCGTCATAAACCTGAGTCATTCTGTCAGGATCACTATGGGGTCAATCAGTTCTTTCTACCACCCTTTACTGGATCTGGGCACGCCAAGCAGAATAACTTAGCCTGTAAGTTCAAATGGCTAATTAAGTGTTATTAAATAAGACCTAAGAGATTACATATCATACAGTGCATGAAGTAGCAATATACTGATACAGAATGTCATCGTAAAAGTATTTGTCCTTGTACGTAGGGGTCCTTGAGTGCATGTCTCCCCTTGTTATGATGAAACCACAAACACCGCCTGCAAAGGATTGCAATGTCTTTTGCTTAAAAGTTATGAGTAAGTCAGCTGAGGAAGTACAGTGTTTCTCAGGAGGAAATTCCTCAGTGAAGTCAGTGTTGAACAATAGACACAATAAAAAAAAAAATAAAATTAATACAAAAAACATCAAAACAAACATTTTAAATCCTATCACGCTTAGAAATGTGACCAGGCTTCAGTAAGGGACTAAAATTCCATTTGAAAGGATGAGAGAAACAATAAAAAGGTAGGTGCCCTTTTGTCCTGGAAATGTTGCTATTAATCACAATGCTTGCTAAGAAACAATGGAGAAGAACTTTAGAGAAACTCCGTACTGTCGGATCACTGACGCAGCCATCTATACCAATTAGTGCAGGCTAATTAACACGGATGTCTGCTGCACATGGCTTATGCTGGCCACCTGGGTGACCAGAGCTTTCAGTAATAGCTTAAGTGGCAGGTAATCACATTGGCTGCCTTTGGGCAACACATTGAGCTCCATTACACTCACTGCACCGTGAGTAAAAGAAAACCTGGATGGTCTCACCAATGCAAGGTGCCCAAACACTTAAAACTGAAGTTTCACATCGTGTAGCACTGAGGCTACTGGGTTTGAAATGCAATCTTTTGAGAACATAGCTTCAGCTGTTAACCTCCAGTTTGCTGCAACGTCTCAGTAAGAGACGGAGGTGAGGCAAACTGCGTAATGTTTTATGACCAATGTTGCGCAGTGAATTTAGAGCAGGTCACCGTCCATAAACTTGTAATTCATATTCGACACAGTATAAAGTGAAACTCCAGTTAGTTTTCATGTGATATAGGTCATAAGGGTTTTGAAAAAAATTGTGTCTTTCTGGATTTGCAACATAATCTACTTCCCACTTTGGTTGAAAGTGCACACACACACACACACAGCGCCCTGCTGAGGAGATAAAGGCAGGAGAGGAAGCTACGTATTTATAGTAGCTCAAGCCAACAAAGCTCTGGTTTCTTTTGCTGTTCTCTAGACTAACCTTCAATCTTCCTGAAACAAACCCACACAACCCATAACTACTTTCCACTAAGGAGAAATACAATATCGCAAACAGAATTAATTATTTCTATATTCTTCGGTGGTTAAATATCTGTGATTGAGCCTGATTTTATTTATCTACACAAACAAGTCTTTTCAAAATACACCTTAACTTGTGGTATTTATGCCATATATATTATATATATCTCTGTTAGTGCAGTGAAATTTCAGTTTTGGATGTACAAGCTCAAAAATAACTATGAGCCACTTGCAGATTCTGAACCTACAAGTTCATCAGTATAGTTCACATGAACGTGATCAATGAACCCATTAAAAGATTTGAATGTCATTTTCATTCGACTAGTCAAAAGATCAAAATGATATTATAACCTATCTGGCTTTTAGAAATTGTACTGACCGATGACAAGATTCATTTGCTACTTCTTGTTTGTCTGTTTTAAGATTAAAAAAGGTAAAGTCAAGAGGGAAGCTTTACCTCTTAAACCGGCTGGAATTTGACTTTTAAACATTAACTTTAAAATTAACTTTTGCTTAATTCTTATTGTGCTAAGATAATAAACTATGGGGGGCTTTCAATTGAGATCTGCAGCTGGTATAAGGCACTTCATTCACCCGTCATCCTAAAACACTCAGAAATATAAATACTTTACGGCACATGTGCCATTGTTTGACACAGACTTAATCAGGCTGCATCACTTACGAGGTGAACGTGGTTAGCTCGCCCACACTCTAATCTTAAGTTAGTTAGTGCTGCGCTATCATTTTTTTCAATTCACGCTGGTTGGCCCAGTCTTGCATAAAGTGCCAAGCTGATTGCATTGAATTAAATTCGTGCTTGTTCACTGTGAGCATTATTGACCGTCTACTTACCCCATAGTTCTTTTATGCAAAAACTGCTTGAAAAGCTGAAAAGAACTAGACAAGAAAAAGCAAAGACTGCCGCAAAGATCAACATACTAACCAATACCAGTCTGTGATAAAGCACAGAACCATGTTTGCTGGAAAGTATCAGCACAGTTTAAACGTGACTGGTTAGGTGTACCTACCCAAAGCATTTACAAACAGAACTGTGGAAAGACCCACCTCATGTGTGCCATGGGAGAAGTTCAAGCGAGCAATGTTCATTCCAGACTTGATCATCTCCTTCAGCATATCCACAGAACGGGAGGCGGGCCCTGCAGGCAGTTATTGAAAGGAAATTATTAAAGGAGACACAGCACAATTTTATAAATGTTAAATTTATTTATTTCTCCTGGTAACTAAGGGAACTAGATCAAGCACGGCATGTTTTATTTTCTGAGCATGGGAATCTCTTTATTCAGATTAACACATATTTATAAAAGACACACTGTTCTTAGATGAGGAAAGACTCACTTTCATTTAATGATTAGTATATTTTGTAGGTTTTATTCATGAGTTCATCAAGCGTGTGAGTGAACTCAGGTTTTTATAAACAAGTACAACTATTTAGCCCTAATGGTGCAGCCCTAACATATCTATGAAGTAGCAGCCATATATCTCAGCAAATAAAATGTTGACCAACCAATGGTGCAGATGATGCCAGTGTTGCGTGCGGTGGTGGGCTCGGAGTCAATGTCCAGCAGGCACATGTGTTCCAGGAAGGTGTCGGCCATGGCAGCGTTGAGCTGCTGCGTCTGGATGAAGGCAGAGCCCATGTCTAAAGACTTTGATTGAGGCATGGTGATCAATGGAGAAGTCCTGCAGAAAATAAAAATGGAGGAAAAAAAGCTCATACGGAGGACACAGTGATGGCAACTGACAGCTTTCTTTCTTTCTTTGGTTGACCGATGCTGGTCCAAGACTCCTCAACTCTTTAACAGCCACTTCAAAAGCTCACAAACCGAGTCCGATTTTTAAAATATTTGGGTATTAGAGAAGTCAAACCTTAAAATGCATTTGGCTGGTAGCTAGAACAAACCTTTAAGTTTACCTTTACACAAACAGCTTATACAGTGGCTAAATGCTTATGTCAACTGCGAAAAAAACAATCCCACCCTTTCAGGTAGCTTCCAGTTGCTTACTGTTTGATAATAGACACATGAATGTTGATCTGAAATGCTAAGGAACATGTTAAGACTAATACAGTTGCATTGCACTGCCTCCATACTCCACAGAGAGTCTAGAGTATTATAGCTTATTGAGTCACTACTCCATATTGTACTTTCTGCCCCCCCCCCAACCCAATTCTCCCTGAGTCACCCATGGCAACAACACCATCATGAAGCTCATCTACAGGACTGGAATTGCCACACCTTCATCATGACACTTTAATCAGTCATTTCTAGCCAGAAAATGGAAAACATGCTGTATACTGTTCATGGTAGCAGAGAAAAGATATAGCATCAAATCCTGCGACCTGGTAAATGGCCCACTACGGTCCTGCGCACATAGGGTGTACGGATGTGTGCCTTCCTTTCCCCCCCCCCCCTCTGGCCGATCCATGGGAGAATTATGAGACACTATTTAAACACATTAACAAGAAGGCATGTTTCAACAAACATGCCCACAAGGTAGGTGTATTTGAGCAGGGTGTAGCATTGCTACACTACAGGGATGATGACTGTTGCTTCTAATAAGGTTCTGGTTGCTGTGGTTACATAACTACAGCACAGCTGAGTGAGGCTGAAAGGCGATCTGGTGATATTGTAAGCAGTACAAATTCGTGAGATTCAAGCCGTGGATCTGAGCCTCAGATGTTCAAATATTATCCAAATTTTAAATCTTTATGGAAACTTAACAGGGATTCACAACAAGCAGGTATGCTGCTTTATCAAATATCACTTTATTCATTAAAAGGTGAAGATCTGGACAAAATGTTGCTTTAATAAATACTTGTAAGCTTGCAAATTCATTGTACTGACTACCGACATTTTCCCACTACAATACAAAGATTATGCACCTGTACCCTTGTGGGGTTGGACGTGCATGAGGATAATATACAAAATAATGTATATGATCAGAATTTTTTAGGTTTACATGGCACTTTTCCCAGAGGATAGAAAGCGTTTCACAATAAAAAACAACCGATTAAATCAGTTAAACAAAGCAAGATTAGGATGATAAAAGAAGTTAATGGAAGTAAAATTACATTCCTAAAATAAAAAATGAATGTACAAGATATGCAAAAGTGTGTAGTTGATAGAAGATACCAATAGCTCTATGTACATTTTAATCAAGTACCTTAAATATATATTGACTATCTGCCAGGCGCCAATTCAGGCCACAGTCCAAACCACCCATTAGGGAGATTAAGTTCCCTCTATTGAAGTGCACTTCAACAAAGAACACTCTCACTAGTTGCTTCTTTGGCAAAACAACAGGGTAACAAACTGATATCTCTTTAAAGGGAACAACCCCCTCATCCTTTTCTAAACCGTGGTCCTAGTCGAAAACACGGAGGTAGAGTGTGTCTGTGGTGCCGGACATTGAATATCAGTTAGGCCTACAACAGACATAAAGAACAATTTGCCAAAAGCTTGTTCATGTCAGCCACTGAAGGTAACCAAGGATGGTTCTGCATTACTATTACAAAGTGGCTATTTTGTACAATCTACAACAGAACAGACTGCAAAGGCTGAAGTTGTATAAGGGAGGGTTGGAAAACAGACAAGGGATTGCCCATTTTTGATGGCTGCAAGTGTGGGTGGTGCAACTTAAAACATATTCATGGTGGCCTCTAAGAATGAGTCTCTCAGAGGAAAATGTGTTGCATTCGACGGTAACACTAGTGGTCTGATTTCCTCTTACTCATCACGTCCTAATTACAAATGCATCATGGTGGGGGATTCCAGGCAGTGCCACTATACCAACAGGCTCCTTTAACAGATGATGCAACACTTGAGTCAATGGGGCAGACCAGTGCCAGACCAGCGCTGTACGTGAGCACAGTCACATCCCGCTACTGACACGCCACACAACCACGAAAAGGCTGGAGGTAGACCGCCGAGTGGACTGAACCACAGGGGAAGACTGCAGAGGGGAGAAAAGAGTCTGAAATGTTACTGTAGAGTTTTGTGGGGGGTTTTCGTAACAATTTCCTTTTTTATTAATTACTTTTGAGGAGTGGACCGTTCCAAGACCTATCACACTGTTGACGGGGAGAAAAAACACCTGATGACAATCAATTAACTGTTTTACATGTTTTACCCATTAAAAATTAGACTGAATGATTTAACGGTTGGCCGATTCACATTGCAGACAAATCGGTATTATATCAGTTGTTTTCTTCCAGTATATAATGCAAACAAAAAAAATAAGTGCTTGTGGTAATAATACATTGGTGTCACTACAAAGTTTATCCAGCAGAGTGCGCTGCGACTAGTCACAGCAGTAAAACACAGTGGGTGTCAAGAAATGTAACAGCCACCTCACTAAATGATAAATCATCACAAAAATGACAAAAATGAGGAGCTGCAGAATGATGACGAGATGCTCTGATGCTTGACTTTCAATCCGCTACGTTACAGACTTTACTGACCAAGTAGAGCTGGCTAGCCACGTCGATGAACATAGCAAACAAATGTAAAAAGGAAAAGGAAAATTAACTATTTAGACGTGCAACTGGCAGTCATTTGGTGAAATATCTTTCTCAAAACGCCCTGCTACTGGAGCATGACCAATATAGATATGACAACTTCACAGTTTAACGCAATTCTAAAGACGTTGCAACAGTGGCAGTTGCAATTGGAAAACTAAAAAGGGGATGCACATTTGTCTTAGATTGAAAGGTTGAGATGAGTTTCAGGCAGCTCTCCTTAACAGCTTGCCAGCTCCTGGTTGTTACAAAATGACATCATAGCCAGCTCACAGATAGGGATAGTATGTCTGACCCCAGCACGGCTAGTGAGCGGCCGCCACAGGCCTACAGCAGCCATAGTAACCATGACACAGATGTAGGGCTAACTTTAGAGCTGGCTGCTAATAATCCCCTCCAATCCCTTCCCACCACCCCTAGCTTTGTTACATATGCTCTTGTTGTAAGATACTCTCAGACAGTCACTATCTTCTCCTGTCTTTCCAAACTATTTCCTTATCACTTATCTGTGAAACACGCCTGTGCAATCATTAGCTAGCATAGCAGCATTGCTGTCAGGGTGACATGACATTTACTATCATCTCTATTGTGGGTGTGACGTAACACTGGGTTAATCCAAGTTGGCTCACAGACACAGTAGATGGTTTCTATCAGTCACACTCACTCAACCAAGGCACCATTTGCAGGTTGCACTACATACCCCCAGTAGATCTTCCTGTTCCTCCTGGGGACCAACGGGCACGTTACTAACAATGACCTCCACAACAACCCCAGTGTTTTGGAACTTCCAATGCCAATAAGCGACCTACTCCCTGCAATAGCAGTCCAAGCAGAACTGACCGCTGCAGTGCGCTTGCATACGTATGACACTTCCAGGAGCTCAAGAGTAAATCCCTTCAATGAGGATAAAGGACATGGAGAGTGCCTGCTGTGACCAAGCAATCGCCACGGCCAGATATAATGGACGTACATCAGACTTCCACTACGACACGCCAGAGCAGAGTCACAGCAATGTTGCTGCCAGCCCTGTTCATAAAATGCCCCAGGCCTAAAAATGGAGGCTCGGCTAATAATATGGCACAGCACGCAGAGTCTGTTTGTAGAAATCTAATACTCAGAATGTACAATGGTACTTACACTATGTAGGCCTGTAACCTGCTAATCACACCTCAGCTGGGGTACTGCATTGGTTTAAGCTCACGACAGTTGCAGAATCAAATACACATGTTAAACCATTTGGCCACATTTTTTTGCCCAAGCACCTTACATCAAATTGAGTGCATAGAGCTTTGTCAGTGCAGTCAAGTGTGTCTGCAGTAGCAAAGGAATAGCCATAATTGGTAGCGTTTCACCCCATGGCTCTACGTAGCATTAGTCAGCAAACGTGCAGCTATGGTGGGGAGGGACTGCATGGGAGCAGTGTCAGCTGCACAGGCCTAGTCTACTGAACTGACCACCAGCTCAGCTGCAACTGAACTACCTTACTACAGCAGCAGGTCAAGGACACTTCCATCCAGAACAGAGAATGACAGTTTTGCCATCCATTAACTGCAGCAGCTTGTGCACTCCACAATTCCTGTTCACTTTGCAAATGGCTGGTTACCTGCCAAAGTGCTTCCTAAAGTAGAAAAACAGCAACAACTCAAATCACTATTCAACAGTAAATACTTACATGCTGTTGGTTTCACCAGCAGTTTGTATCTGTGGATGAACAGAGTCTGGACCTTTAGATAAAGTTTTTAGACTCATGAGTGCAATGGAATTTAATAGTGATGAAAAAGAGTGATTTTAGAGACTTAAGACCTGGGCCAATAATAATAAATAAATCTTCCTAAGCTGTCTGCTTCTAGTCAATAGCCTAGATTTAAGAAATAGGCAGGCACTTCCCTTTGTTGAGGTCATCACTTCGGCAGATCTCCTAGTCGTTATGACCTGACTGGTTCCCTGGGATAAAGACTCCATTTTGTCAACAGGGCCTTCAGCCAGAAGGACATGGCAATGACACTCTCCAGATTTTTGTTAAACACAAAACAATTATTTCTCATAACATCACAAAGCATATGCAGGCTATACCGCAGGTCGTACGCATGTCACAGTAGATGTATGACATTACAATTTAAAATACTTTTGTCATACTTAAGACAAAAGCCTGCCTTGGTCAAATGATTCTGCCGTTCTGGAAACAGAAGAGGGCATTGTAGAACCACACTGTTCAAGCTGTCAGAGGGATAAAGGCCATAACACAACCCAGACAGGGAGGGTGAGACCTGCCCTCCTGGCCATGTATCCAGTATTAACAAGGCCTATTATCTGTGACACCACTGCAGAGAGCTAAGATACTGCAGTTAAGCTGCTGAGGCATGTACACATTTCAAACTACATTTATCAGACTGCCCCCCCCCATAACATAACGAACCAAGTTCAGGGTTATTTTAAGTGCCTCTGAGGAAATATGACGGCAAAGATGATTAAATGAAAAGGATAAATGTGATAAAGCATACCTACTGACTCTGATTGCCATGTGAGGGAAAACGACGATAACCCACGACTTTTAATGATGCAGGGGAGTTTTAGCTTTGGTGCATTATGCCACTAGTTAAGATGCATCGGTATTTTATTGTAATATACTTAAATACAGTCCAGCCGATGCGCTAAAAGTCACGTTCTCATCCTGCGTCACATTTTCCTGCTCTAGAGACATCACAGAGATTGGCCAATGGGAGGCCGACAAAACGGAGCGGCCACACCCACAACTGGAGGCAACAGGAAGCGATTCTTCAACGTTCAACACTTCACATTTTAAATTCAGCATTTTTAAGACGTATTAACTGTGTTTCGCGATAAAACTCCACTACACTAGCAGTTAGTAGTAAAATGATCTACTCCGTGCACGGACAAATCCCCTCAGTTTGTCCATGTGCTAACGTTAGCTGCATTTTCAGATCACAACGTTGTTGAATAACGTGAAATACCAAACCAGCACTGCAGGACTAAAAATGGCCTATCTAACGTTAATAGTATTGGCATTTTCAAACATACTTTCGAAAAAAAAAAAGCTACATAGTAAAGAGTGGAAAAAACCACAAGTAACGGTTAACCCACTCATACATTCCCGGACTTACCAGCTCGCAGGATGTAACTAACGTTAACGTTAGTTAGCTACACATTCAATAAAAGACAAAAAGGTTCAGAAAGAAGCACATGTGACAGCGGAGGTGTCCCACAAGTTATCAGGTCACTTCAGAGACTCGATAAGTGACCAAGCTACAGGCCCTGTTGAGGATACCCACCTTATTTCGCTGTAGTGGACCACTGCTCAGACAAATGTAACGTTAACTGTCGCTACACAGCTCAAGGTGATCTCCCTAGTCACTTACTCTGCGGAACTACTTTCTAGGGATGCTGAGACATATCCATCCGAGAGAATATAGATACAGGGAAAGAGATACACCGTCTTGACACGTTTAGACCAACCGCACTCATAACAGGCTACTCAAACATGTGTTTTCTTTCAGTGTTACTGTTATGGAAAGTCAGAAAATGGTACAGAACAATAAACGACGCGGAAGGATACGCAGATACGCGGTGCAAGTGCTTGGTGAAGTTAGGCAGCCAATCGGGGGCGCGTGAATGCATCAGTAGCGCGTGGAGTCTGACATGTGACCGTGGATGGCGTGCTGTAGCTTCCTGACAAACGCAGTGGGTTTGTTGCTGTGGTCGTTCACTGCCTTTACCATTTTAACGGATGGGGTTCAAATAAGTAACCTGCCATGATGTTCAGTATGTTTTTGGCTCCATTATCATGCGGATGTGCGGCAGCCGAAATGGTTCATGGGAAGCATATATTAAACGCGTTACATACGGTAACTGTCTTGAAAGCTATCAACATATTGTTCGCACCCCCCCCCCTCTATTTAATTTCTAAAAGCTGGTGCAATAATGACACTCGTCTTGTTTTATTGCCCCAAATGCATTAGTAGCTCACTGCCCATCAATGGATGTTTGCGGGATGAATAAAGGACCTTCCTGGTGTCCTAGTACCTTGCTACTGTACGGCGTTTGGGGCAATACCTCCATCTAGTGATGAAAAATAATATAATCGTTTTTAGACGTTTTTGAGTATTGGAAAAACACTTGCTGTTTTCATAAATATTAGGTATAGTTCTTCACATTCTCCTCTGATTGATTTAGCATTTTAACTACACATTCCAAAATTACATATTCTAAGTGCACAACCAATATTGCTATACTAATACCATACCATTATACAAAATACAAATAAATCCACTAATAGCAGTACTATACTACATCCCCGGCTACATTTTACAATACCATCAAAGATAATAATTATTTGATTTCCACAGAACATAGAAAGCAAAACTTTGTTGCAGGTACACAGTACATCACTGTGTTGCAATACAGTAAGTGTAATGCCATCACTGCGTTGTGATCCGTGGTTATATATCACAGTTACTACAGATATAATGTTTGTCTGGTGCATACAGCTATGCTGCAAATGTTCCCCAGGATGCTTTATTCTGTCGAGTTAATCAGCTCTTGCAAAGGAGAATGCAGACAGAAACCAAATCCTTGACACAGACACAATTGCCAATCATATCTCAACCATAGTGAGATTCAAATACAAAAATTCTAACTCTGAAACAGAGATTAGACAAATCAGTCGGGCACAGATACTCCTCAACGTACTATTGACTTTGCAGCGACAGAAAACCCTGATGCTAATCTTAGTTGTTTTTCTGGACTATCTTTGGTCTACTATAAGGGCGCACTCTTCACTAAGTCCATGTCTCCTCCCCCTGTGTCACATTTTGCTCTCACCTGTTCATAGCTGTGGTGGTGTTAGCACTGCTGCTTCCACTGCCCATGTTGCTGTCTCACTGGCTGCTGCCAGCCTCTGCCTGGATCCACTCCACTACCTGAGGCCAATGGACACACCTGTCCAGGTGAGGGATAGATCTGCCGTCCAGTCACTCTGTCCACTGGCCAAGCCCCTGGCTGTCAGTCAGTATTAATGGCTGCTAACCCCTGGGCCATGAGGTACAGTAAGACACTGTGGGAATATGCTTAGATAAATCTCAGAGATGAGCAGATAGGACGCCCTAATGCTTCTGAATGTATTATTACTGCATGAGTACAGCAACTGCTACCTATGAACAAATGAATATGAATAAAAGCGGAAAGAGTTCAGTTCCAAAATGAGACTTTACAACTTGTCAATATAACACATACCGTCATTGCGCAAAATGAAACGAGACAAAATTAAGACAAATTCCTTTTTGCTTTGCTGGTTGTCAAGTATTGAATTTTATTTTAAAGGGCTGCATGTAATGTGTGTTCTTCGCTGAGCAAATACTATTTACGCAGCTTATTTTTATTTTAGACAGACGGTTAATTTCTTCCACGAAGGTAGAGAGATGTTGTTGTACAGTGAAGGTCAGTTTCACTATAATTGGAAGATGGGGGACTACTACTATAATGAGCTCTTCATTTGAACCTGGGACACCTATAACCGTGGATGACAAAGCAACTAAGCCATGATGTCAAAATGTTTCCCCTTATTTATATTGTGCCATCAATCTGTACCCTTTAGTTTGTCTTATTGTGTGCCAAATACAAGAGCTCCATTTTCTTTTACTCTCCTGAATACAGCCACACATTGAGCAGACAGTTGGCCTAACGCCTGCTCATCTGTTTAATCTGTCCATTGTTAGGTTCTTCTTAAATAGATACGTTGAGATAATGAGGGTAAAGACTGATTAGCTCAAAGGCCTAATGGCAATTGTCTCACACATGCACACACACAATGACACAGTGTATCATGGATACAGCAGATGTGACTTTTCTTTGTAATGTTATATTATTTTTTGAAGATGTTAACTGAAATGTAACTATTACTATTGTTATATAATTAGAATATTACATCAATTTAGGCTATGCATAGTTGCATCTATACAGTATGCAGTGCAGCTAAAGTGTAAAGCACAAATGTAGCATTAAGCATATTTGTGCTTTCTTTCTTTTTTTTCTTTTTGAATAAATTTAAACAAGACAGGAAAGCACTTAAATATCAACCAGAAGCTGCCTCCAAAGCATGATTGCACAGTAATAGACATTGACTTATGCAACCACACACACACACACACACACACACACACACACACAAACAGACAGGCAAACGCATATACAAAAGCAGAGCCATTCTTCCTCCATTTTTCCTCTTATTTCTCAGCAGCAGTGCAGTCAGCTGCAGGTCACATGACTGGCTTGCCTGGACCCACTGAGCATGCTCAGACCCATCAGTGTTGTCAGGCAAAATACAAGACAGCAGTAGGAGCAGAGATCTGCAATAGATAAACACACAGACTAACACACACCAACTGGATTGCTTGCAGACGCACACCACAAGCACTGAGAGACAGGCGCTGTGGAACTGGGGGATTGTGGCTCTGGTTTCTCTATCTATCTTATTTTAATGGGCTTATTTTCATCTATCATTTCAGTGGAAAACAGCCGCCGAGAGAGAAAGGCAGGTGTGCCCTTTAAGGGGGGGAGCAGCTGAGGCAAGGACAGCATCCCAGTCTCCATCCTCTGTGGAGGTAAGTGTGGATGGATGCGGTGGGGGTGCAGAGCTGGGGGGTGAGAGGGGGAGGGAAAATCCGCCTGACTGCATCTGTGTTTGTGTCAAATATTATCAGAAGTAGGAACGGGGACGGTGGTGGGGAGTGGGGGGGGTCACTTATGTCCGCGGCTCTATTGGTATGTGAGACGACAGAGGCTGTGGGAATGGCGGGGAGTGGTGTTGGTGGAGGGGTGTAGATGCTAGCAGGGTTGAGGACATGGCAGGGCAGCAGGCACGTAGAGAAAAGGTCTGAAGATCTGAAGTGGAAGATGTGGTAATGACGTGAGCAGTGTTTAATATTGTGCAGCTGATGTCAGGAAGGGTGTTTTAGACAAGAAAGGGGCCAAACCGTGACAGGAAAAAGGATATATATCCATAATCAGCAATAGAAAACACAGTATTATGATCATTTTGAGAAGACATGTAGATTAATGGCCCAATCTAAGGTAAAATTGAGCTTAGTGTCCATTGTCATTGCAGCAAAATAAGGTAATTAATAATTGGTATTTATTTAATTAAATTGACCTATATATATATAGCATAGATGCCTTCATGCTTGATGATTTTGTAAAGGCAGTCGGTTCTGTGGTGCCAATTTACGTTGCCACCCAGTCTTTGTTTGCAAATGGATCAGGAAGAAATTCTTTATTATTTTGGTTTGATGGGCATTAGACCATGTACATGTTAATAAGTATTCTGATACTGCAGTCTGAAATACGCAACTCTGCATCTGCAGCTTTACGTCTTATTAAAGACACCATGGTCATTGTTTACATGTCTGACACAAAATGTGATGGGCTGTTAAGAAATACAGTGTCCTGTGGCTGCCTCTGTTATATCAGTGATGTTGTTTATCCTTGACATTTTTCTTAAGATTTTGACACAATTTATCTATAACTCCGGACCATATATAAGTCAAGATCTTTTTTTCATCATGACAGCTTTGACTCTTCTTTTATAGGCAACCTTCATTTTATTATTTTAAATTTGTGAAAAATGTCTTTGATTTTTTTACTCAACACCCTGTGGCCACAATGTGCTGTCTTTATGCTAACCCCAGAAATTACGTGGCATTTCAAAGATTCTCCTTCCATTTATTTGCCAGACAAATAAAAAAAATGTGATTGTCAGTCTAACAATGCACTGACATCAGCAGATGTTCTGTTTTCGCTGTGTTTCTATAATGGTGTGCCAACCTTTGGGGTTTTGATATTAATAGATGAAGTTCCTGGAAAAAACAAACAAACAAAAAAAAAATTGAGACATCCTGGGTACTGAACGTACAGCATATATCTCCCACACATTCTCTCCACTGTGATTAATGCCACTCTGAAAGGAGGCAGAGATGGCTGTTGCTAGGATACATGGCAAGGTGAAGTGCAGACCATTTAAAGAAAAGAAGAGGAGGGCACCATTTACAAAGCATGACATCACTGGAGATGGCCTCTTTGTTTCATGTTTTCTTTCTTTACTGAAAATTAATTTCTATTTCTCCAAGGTGTTGCAGTTCTGAGGAGTGCAAGAAAGAGAGGTGGTCAGTCAAAGCCCTCCGGTTTTCTGTTCTCGTTCCTTCCACCTGGAAATAGGCTGCAATGGTCGGCAGTATTCAAAGGCCTAAACCTGTCTGAGTGAGCCCTATGAACAGCAGACCCAATGGTAAAACAGCTAGGATCCTATTGGTGTGATCCCTGTAAAAGATTAAGCTGTGTCATCCAAATTGTGGTTTTGTTTAAGATTTAGAAAGTGTTGAGTAAAAGTAAATTAAATAACTGGCATTACTGTGTCTACTCACAGAAGTTCAGACTTTCCATGGGCATTTAAATATTGTATTAGCTCAATCTAAGTATATTAAATAAGTTGAATGCTCTAGGTTTATCCAACAGGACGTCCGGGCTTCAGGCTCTGCCAGAAATCACGAGACGTGGTTATTTTGATCAAAAAGATAGATATTTTTATTTACTCACCCCTTTTAATTGTCAGTTGAGTATTCTTTTGAAGGATGAATTCAGAGACTATCCTGTCTTTTGGAAATGAATCATGCCTCTTCGTCTCTCTCTTTGAGATGCTATATAAAGCAGTGTTTTGAAGCCGTTGAACGGGAGGCTAAATAGGGAGATGTGAGAAAGGATGTGAGATGAAAGGGTGAAAGAAAGAGGTTGCATCTTCTTTCCACTCCACTATAATGGCCTTTTCACAATGTGTGGGCCCACAGGACATCAAAGGCCAGTGTTGGACAGACGAGGAGTCGGATGGGGAGAACGAGTCGGAGCAGTTCCTGTATGGCATTCAGGTACAGCAGAAGCTATTACCCTTCCTACAGTAAATCTATACGTTTAATCTGCTGTTTGTCAGAAATACTGAATATTTTACAATAATACTGAAATTACAAAAATTACAAAAAAAATATTACCAGTGACCTCAAATTAGTTTTAAATGAGGTAGTTTTGAAATTAGTTTTTTGTACAAATAATAATTCTATCTCCCAACAAACTGTAAAAGATAGTTAGTTAGAAGGTTGATAGATATGTTGGCAGCAAAAACATAAGCACGTAATACTTTGAGCATTAAACAATGAATAGCCACTGCAAGTTTAACAGAAAACCAGCCTCTAGTTTTCAAGATATTGTCATAGACCTAGGTGTTCTTCAAGGGGAACTTTTGACCTGATGGTGGCGCATGACAATAAGACAGGGGTCACCAAAATCATTTCGAATGATTATTTTGTGGATTATGAATATTCAGACCAAATGTCATGGTAATGTGGGCAATAGTATGTGGTGTGTGTGATGTTGTGTCCTGGTTGTGCAGAACAGATGGACCGGCTGACTGACATTTCCATCCTAGTGCCTCGCTGCTAGCAGGGCAAAACTTTTATTCCACCGAAGCAGGATATTCTGTTGAAATGTAAGGCATGTGTCAATGTTTTATAAGGTTCTGGGCTTGGTCTCAAACAGGAATTTTTCCAAATTGACAATAGCAGGCAAAACATTTCAGTACAATACAGGTATAGTACTATCACCCTATGCAACCTTAAGTATCAGTCCCAAGCAACGCTGTCAAATTAATATCTGTGGCCGTCATTTAATCTATCATCTCATCTCGCAAAGTTCAATGCTTCACTTCCATATACGACCTTGATCTGTTAGTCATCCTTTTTTACTATGTTATCTTCCAAGTCTTGTGATTGAAATGTAAATCCAGCTTGGGACTTAAAGCTCATTTCTATGCAGTCAGAGAACATGAAAGCAGCGTAGTGAAGATAAGGATGAAAGTGTGGGATCTGTTCTACACACTCAGAGCTGAGGAGATGAGAGTCTGACTTCAAGTCTAGACACCAGGAACACGTATGACAAACTTAGGTCAACGCTTATTACTAAAACTTGAAAATGCTACATATGGAGGATACTAAATGTGCTGAGGTAACCGTAGTACATATTAAATGACAGGATGTAAAACAATCATTGAGAAATACATATAAATATAATTTGTCATGTAAAAATGACCTACCACTGTTTGACATCCTGATAAGGTAAACTCATCTTATTAAAAGAGAATGTCATTGCCAACAGTTAAAAATGTACAAATTATTTCCTGAACAAAAATATTTTGTCCCTATCAAACCTCATCTTGTGTAACTGTCTGATTTTATTGCAAATATAATATGTACATGATGTTGGATCAGAGCTACGAAAGGCTGACTAAATGGAACAAGCCATGTCCAAGCCACTGGACTTCTGAAGTTTTACAACCGAGATCTACTTTCATGAGGTGTAAATGCCATGAGAACCTTGTCTAAAGTGTGGTTAAGAGGTGAAAGATTGAGTATCTCAGCTGATTTGAAAAAAATTAAATTGATTTGATCAAAGAAAATTACATATTAATTCAGCTGAAACAGCTGAACACCATCTGTTGCGATTGAGAGTGTGTGAAAAACTAGTTAGCAAGCAAGCAGAGAGGTCCAAACAGATAGCTAAAAGTAAGAGATAAAGAGTAGAAGTATTTAGCTAAAAGTAAATAGATCAAGTAAGGCTAAAAGCAATGGATGAATAATTGAAATAGTTAAAAGTAATGGATAAATGGTTGAAGCCTTTAGCTTCCACACCAAGTGGTTGTAGTATGAATGCAAACTTGAACAAACTGACCAAAACACTGACAGTTCAATTGTGTGCAAACGTTATTGTAACAATATCCACTTTTTTGTCATTTGCTTTAAATAACATCAGTTCAAAATCATTTTAAACAGCAAATTAACAAGACGAGTGGTGTCAACGAAGGGTGCTTGAATTCACCTGACAGGGCTCAGGGGGGACGTCAGAAAACATAGTTTGGGAGCCACTGTTCCGGAGCGTGTTCTGTGCTGTAATTGTGACAAAGCGTTACTGCATTGCTTTTTACAGGGGAGCTGTGCTGCTGACCTGTACCGCCACCCTCAACTGGATGCAGATATTGAGGCAGTAAAAGACATCTACACTGACAGCGCTGTCTCTGTTAGGTACAACACAGACACACACATGCAGACACTACTGATGAGGACCTATTTTGAAACATTTTAATATCAAACAAAATAACCAAGTGGTGGTATGAGTCTGTCTACTGGCACTTCTTCATTTGCCACATGCTGTACACAGGCACGATTCAAAGATATTATGTACTAATTCTAACTAAGCACTGTCTGGCAAAATATCTCATATTTTTCACCCTTAAGGGATAATCAGTTGAAAGAGTTGGAGTGTAGTGCTTCCAATTACTTATGATAAATGCACTGTATCTGTTGTTGTGTCTCTGAACAGGGAGTATGGAACCATTGATGACGTGGACATCGATCTTCACATTAACATCGGCTTCTTAGATGTGAGTCAGCATTCTTCGTTCTCTGCACACACCTCATCCGTCTTTCCCCATTACTATTCTAACGCTGACATTTTGCAAAGTAACACATCATTCATAATACATTGTGTGCTCATAATTTATTCATGTAATGAGAAATGGCGCTAATTAGGATGCTAACTCTGTATATTTGTGTGTATGTGTGTATGTGTGTGTGTGTCTGACTCAGGAGGAGGTTGCAACAGCTTGGAAAGTTATCAGAACAGAGCCCATTATTCTGAGACTGCGCTTTTCTCTTTCTCAGTACCTCGATGGACCCGGTGAGTAAAGATATCAGTGTGGATGTTGGTTTTCTGGGAGGGACTTAGGTATTTGTGCCACTCACTGAGCGTAGGAGGTGAGTAAAATATGTGCTATAAAAGAGGGAGAGTGAAAGAAAGAGTGTGTGTATCTGTGCACAGTGTAATAATGTTAGTCATCTGTACTCAGAGCCGTCAGTAGAAGTGTTCCAGCCCTCCAATAAAGAAGGGTTCAGCCTGGGTCTCCAGCTCAAAAAGTAAGTCATGTGATCTATTATATTTAGCACCTATTTGGTGTTATAGTGAAATTGTGCATAGTAGATTTCATAATTTCACCTCATTTTGCAAAACTAAATGTGCAGCAACAGAAAGATGTATATATATCATATGCATAAAGCATAAACATTTAATTGTAGTCTTTAATCTTTGTGATCTTTTGGTTGACCAATCCACTCACACAAAACAATAATGCACACCAACAACAAAAAGAAGGTGGTTTAAAGAGCCACATTCCCTCACATTTCTTCCAGCTCGACTCTCCTTTTTTGTAACATTTCAGGATCCTGAGCACGTTCACCTCACAGCAGTGGAAGCACCTCAGTAATGAGTTCCTCAAGGCCCAGCAGGAGAAGAGGCACAGCTGGTTCAAAGCCGGAGGAACCATCAAGAAGTTCCGCGCTGGCCTCAGCATCTTCTCCCCCATACCCAAGTAGGTCTCTCTCTCAGTCTCACTTTGTATCACTTTCAAGGCATCTACACAACCATGCCTATGTTTTATATACAGCATGCTGCACATTTGAAGATAGTAACCGACACTCCAATCCAGAGCAAATGTAAGCTCTAAGTCATATTGACGTAATACAGTAGAAGGGATGCAATTTTTGCCATTTTGCCATTTTTGACAATATCTGATAACTGATACAGGCCAGCTTTGGCCAATGCTATTGCAGATATTTTTTTTCATTTCATTGCCAAATCAACATGTGTGTAGTTTCCAGCAATGGAGCTCACCTGTTCTACTGTGTTTGTGATGCTTGGTTTAGAGGCTGATGCCTTAAACACACTGATTTGTTAGTTGTTCTGATTCATTTCTAAACACTTCACTGTTTCCAAGTGTGTGCAATCACTCAAGGAGAAGAGCACCGATTCATTTACCTCAAGTACAGAAAACAATTAGGCTATTTTAGCGTTAGTTTGGCATATCATCTACAGTATTGTTTCCAGGCTAGGTAGGTAGATATTTAAAAGCATTCCTGTAACTCAAGCGAAAGCTCTTTTTTATAAATATTAGAAAACATTTTCAGAAAATAACTAAAGGCTGTACCTGGTCACAAAATGTTCTTAACACCTCATTGTGGAGACGTCTTCACCAGTAAATATCCTGTGGCACAGGGATGATGTCTACAGTGTGTCTATTTTATTGATTACTTCTATGTTGTGTCTCTATTTTACATCTTTATTTGTCTTCCTTTTTCATTCTTTTGTGAAGCAGGAGATTTCTGAGGGGGTTAGGGTAAAATGCTATCCATCTGGTCAACAAACAAAAAGATAGTGATGGAAATACTTTGTGAAGTTTTGTCTGTGAAAGATGAACTGTAGCAAAGAAGACAAGCAGGGGAAAGGAAGCTTTGACACAGCATGTTGCAGATTGACTTAAATTCAAAATTTGACACACTCAACCAATTTCCCCAAGGGGGAAGTACTCTTCTCTGCCTCTGTCTTTCTCTGGGATACTTTGACAGTTATGGGTGCACAGGGATTGAATCCCGGCCCACTTGATGGAGGTCAGCATCACTAACTACTAGGCTGTCTTGACAGCCTCACAACTTGACAGGAGTCTCATGGCAAGAGTGTACATGGATGATGTACTGAGAGTGATGGTGGAAGTGAACACTGGTTCTTGTATGTTAACAGTTAGTGACTTGAGCTACTGCCCAAACAGATTTCTGTTGCCTGCGCTAGTGCAGTATAATATTGTAAGTGTAGTGTGATTGACTAGAGCAGACTGTGTATTTCTTTAACACACATCACTATAAAATCATCCAGGTACTGAACAGAATCAGACACAGAATCAGAAATACTTTATTAATCCCCGAGGGGAAACTCTGCAGCTCACTATCACGTCAGTGCACACAAGAATGGAAGTACTAAGCAAGGCAAAAAGCAAAAATATAATACACTATAATACAGGTAACTTCAAAGTGGGTATAAGTATACATTTTAAATTTAAATAAGTTTAATGTACAAAGTGGGTTTACCGGTTGAGGTTAATATTACAGTATAAAGTAATAGTGCATGAGCTGTCAAGTTACGTGTAGCTTATTAACAATATATAATGGGACGGAGGATATTGCACAGACCATGTAAACACATTGCAGTCTTACCATACAAGATTATAGCTCAGGAGATGTTGTGGATGATATCGTTGATGATTAAGAATGTATTCATGGCAACATTATAATAATGAGCAAAATGTCTGATTTGGCCTTTGAAGCCAAAGCGGAAAGGATTTTACACAGACATGGACAACGACGACGTTAGTGTTTTGTCATCGTAGAAAAATGGTGGATCGAGTGATGCTTATGAATTGTGTCTTTTCTAGGTCTCCAAGTTTTCCTCTGATCCAAGACACAGTTTTAAAAGGGAAGCTGAGCGTCCCTGAGCTGAGAGTGACCCGCCTGATGAACCGCTCTATCTCATGTACCATGAAGAACCCTAAAGGGGAGCTCTTCAGCTATCCACCAAACAGCCAGGTCAGTGCCAGTCTGGAGTCAGATACCTTTCATTTTGAATTTTTATATGTGGAATTAACATATGAACTTATTTGTCATTAATGTGTCTCACTCACATGTTGTGGTCATTGTTGAGGCTCTGATCTTTACACTGTACTTGTAACAGTGCTAATGTTGAAACTCATGATGCTATGATAAAGAGTTCAAAATCAGCCACAGTTCTACAAAATGTTGATGAATGCTGTTTTTAAGGCGCACTGTATATTTTTCTTTTCTGTTTTAATCCACTGTGATCCACTCTTACCCTCTTCTCAGTCACCTGCCACCTGCACTGTTCCCATCTGAGCCGTTCCTTACCCTTACCGTTACATGGCTAGTGCGCTGTTTCCCATAATGCCTTGTCTTCACTTGACCCATCAGACTGTGGCTGTCCCGGCGGCCAGGGCCCCAGCGCAGATTACCACGAGGCAGCTGATTGAATTGTTTTTCTCATCCCAGGCGGGCGGCCACTGCAAGAACATCCCCACCTTGGAGTATGGCTTCTTAGTGCAGGTTAGACCTCAGGGAGATACGAGTCTTCTTAACAAGGCACTTTTACAACCTGTCCTTTAAGAGCCCTTTCCACAGTCCAAAAACATTGCCAACAATTCAAATCGATGACTTGTATATTACAGAAGGAGAAAGCCTGTTTAGCAGTTGTATAGCGATAAAATAATTGGTTGATTTTGATTGATTGAGTGATTGTTAAATGCCTCCACAAGACTTTATTAACATTAGGTTCTGGTAAAAACTGTTTATATTCAAGCAACAATAAAGGCCCACCTTACAATGTGTTCGGATGTGAGGGCCCTATTGTATTAGCTATTAATTCGGGAAATTGTGTATCTGCTGGTAGCTGGCAGTGACAAGGGAAGGGGCCCACAGTGCATAGTTGTAGTAGGACCTCGTAACAGGGTAAGCCAGCCATAATTGCATTAGAAAATCGTAGCTTTGTGACAATTCTGCTGCCAAACTAGCCTTTATTCCTTTATATGGCAGTGCTGGACGTAGGAGTGATAACTGGGGACACCACTGTGCTTTTCTCCAAACAGATAATGAAGTACTCAGAGCAGAGGATCCCCACGCTCAACGAGTACTGCGTGGTGTGTGACGAACAGCACGTCTTCCAGAATGGATCCATGCTGAAGGTATCAGAGACAAGAACGAGAAACATACAGTATAGATTTAGAATTGTGTGATTCCATATTGGCTAAAAAGAAAAGAAAAGTTGTGAACAGCATGTACGTGATGTTTTCTCTCTCTGTTACTGATGTGATCCTGTTAATGGATTTTCGGCAATTGTAGTTGTGAGGGAGCAAGACAAAGAGTGATAAAGCGAGTGTGTGTCAGTATGTGCGTGCATGAGTGTCACAGATATGTAGTGCTCATTGAAATAAGTGTATTTTCATCCCCCTTTGTCCGTGTGCATGTGTGTGTGTTTACATAGCCGGCTGTGTGCACCAGGGAGCTGTGTGTGTTCTCCTTCTACACTCTGGGTGTGATGTCCGGAGCTGCAGAGGAAGTGGCCACTGGAGCAGAGGTGACCACAACACAACAGTATATGATATCGTTCATATTACTTGTATTTTGATCCTGCAGGGATTTATTCTTATTTCCAAAAAAATGTCCTTAGAATTTAGATCAAAGAATACGAGACAAACATACAGTGTAAACACACACACTCTAATTGGGAGGGAGATGTTGTTAATTTCTGATTATTTGTAGTTCATATGTGTTATTGGAACTGAGGCAGGCTCTTCTGTCATATTCCACTGAGTCAATAAAAACATCAAAATGTGAAGATAACAGCATCACATAAAGGCATAAAATGCAAATGTAAAATCGCTCTCTCCCCAGGTCGTGGACCTACTTGTGGCTATGTGTCGAGCTGCTCTTGAGTCTCCCCGTAAGAGCATCATCTTTGAGCCCTACCCATCAGTTGTTGACCCCAATGACCCCAAGACTCTGGCCTTCAACCCAAAGGTCAGCATCCTCACTGCTGGAATCGTGATTACTAACTAAATTAATACACAAATGTCATTCCTAGATCTGTGAACAACAACGCCAAATCTAATAAAACCCCTGCTGCGGTCAGAACAAAGATTATAATTATTAACTAGTGTCCACACTAGATTCATTAATTTATGTAATAGTAATGCTTAAGATTATATTTTTAGTTGGATCTTTGAAGTATACTGCAATAAGTATGAGATACATTTTTTTTTCTTCATAAAATGGATAGGAAGAATTTAGAAATAGTAACAATATTTATCAAACTTTTACCTGTACGAGTGATTTTAGATGTCTGTATGTTGTTCCCTCTCTCATTGCATACAATGGATGTTTGGCTCAACCGATGAACACAGAAGAAGAATTATGAGAGACTGCAGAAAGCATTGGACAGCGTCATGTCTATTCGGGAAATGACCCAGGTACAAGAAGGAGGAGGGAGGGAAAGAAGGGAACGGCCACAGTGGATTAAGGCTACAGTTAGGCTTGATGTATAATGTTTAAGATATAATCTAAAGTGTTTTAGTGTATTCAGTATAAGATCGTGCCTCTGTGTCCACCCCATGACTGAAAATGTCCATTACACAGACCTGTATCTTCTCAATAACTCTTCCCCACTCTTCTTTCTATTGCTTGTTTACCCACTGTGGCCTTACTGCATCTGTACTATGCATACAACACATCATAAGTCTGTATCCAAACGCTTGGCTATGGGGGGGACAAATATGTGAAAAAACAAAAACAAACTGGTTGTAACTTTTTGTTTTTTTCAGGGCTCATATCTAGAGATCAAGAAACAGATGGACAAACTTGACCCTTTGGCCCATCCCCTGCTACAGTGGTGAGTGGAGAGGATCTGTTCGAACAATGGGTTTAACTCTGCTTTGCATGTTAACAGGGTCCGATTTGATTTCAGAAAATAATATACAGCACTTCTCATCAGTAGAGAGCATATCAAACCTACTGTATTAGGTAAATGATCATGGACTACACAATAATGCTCATGAGCTTATGCAAATAGGCCATTGTCATGGAAGAAGCTTTGACATGTCACAGTAGGAAAACCTCAGCTGTTATTAATCCATAATAATGAGTGATGGCTGAATTCCATTTAGCTGCTTCGGGTTCAGGGTCCTAGTATTGTGCATGTTGGCT
Source organism: Coreoperca whiteheadi (assembly GCA_011952105.1). Taxonomy (NCBI): domain Eukaryota; kingdom Metazoa; phylum Chordata; class Actinopteri; order Centrarchiformes; family Sinipercidae; genus Coreoperca; species Coreoperca whiteheadi. The sequence continues at coordinate 25,022,209 of CM022485.1, forward strand.
CACTGTCACACTGCCATGACTTACTGGGACACTTGAACGAAACGGAGCCATCCACCATTAACGTTATTAGTAACACGTGTGCTTTTCATACTTTGACAACTCAAAATGCCCGCTTTGTGGTTCAAGCAAAGTGGTAGCACAATTGCGGGTACCTCAAATTCTGTTTGTTTTCTGTTTATGTTTTGGTCCTCTGTCTGTCTTTCTGCAGGATTATTTCCAGTAACAGGTCTCATATCGTCAAGCTGCCTCTGAGTAGGGTAGGGAACCAGAATGACATCCCGTCAAGTGTCCAATATCAAATTCATTTTTTAATGCTACTTTATGTAATTTGATGGTTCATACTCATTCTCTATCTGTTTGTTTGTCTTTCTCTTGCTCTCACTTGTCCCTTATGATCTCATTGTGATAGCAACTGAAATTCATGCACACCTCCCACCAGTTCCTGCTGCTCAGCAGCCCCCCGGCCAAGGAGGCTCGTTTTCGCACTGCCAAGAAGCTATACGGCAGCACCTTCGCCTTCCAGTGAGTCCACTTTGTTCCTCTCATTAGCTGACACAGCAGTCATACAATCAAAACTCTATGTTTTCATTGAATGGCTAGCTTTTACCTTCAAAGAATTAAAAGCATTTAGCCTGTTATAAGATATCAGAAAATAATTTGTAGTTATGTTAAGCTTGTGGGCAAAGATGACGTGAGAAATCACTTAGTGTAACTAAATGATCTCAAATCAAGCATAGTCACTGAAATGCATGCACAATTTAGCATTACAGCAGTACACTCTGTCAAACATGCACACGTCTCAGTGTAACACCTGGTCATTATGCTGCGGATGGATGATCCACTCTACCAGATTTTTATGGAACCATAACAAACAACAGCACAGAGCAGTGGCCATTCTCTTGGACTGAGAAACCACCTTGCTAAGCCAGCACTTGGAGCCAGCAATATCTGTGAGATAGAGATTTGTACTGTAGCAGATGGGGCTTTGCTGAATATTTTAGATACACACGTCCCATCTGGGCACTCGCAGGGTACAACCAACTCATGAGCAGTGCTAACAGTCCCTCTTTATACTGGTTAATACTACAAATGTAATAATTCTTAAGAGTAGACGCCAAATTTGTATGTCGGCTTGGCTGCCATCATTTGATATTGATATAAATAGAAACAGACCAAATATAAATACACGTTCAGATTCAGTTGAATGACAATCTGCAAGATTTCGAAGGGACTCCATAAACAGCTGATAAGTGAAAGCAAGAACTTTTTCCTGTTCATTTATTCGACTGTGGGAACCAAAACTTCATACTGCTTCAAAACTAGTTAAAAATAACAGCACTCATGACCCTGCTGTGAACGTGTATTTTATTTTAAGACACTCTAGATACCTACAATGGGAGATGTATTCAAATAACCGATCCTGTGCTGAGAGACAGCAGTGATGGCTTGTCAGCTTTGATCTTCATCTTTTAGCACTTTTAATATTTTTCTTAGTATTAAATTATATAAATCTGTAGGGCTGTGATGATGTAACAGACTGCCCCAAAATGTCCTTGCGCAAATTGTATAAATAGATAACTACAGTAGCTCGTTTGTGGTTGGCAGAAGAGAGCTTGAATCTTCTCTCTTCATGATTTTCGATTTGAAGGTTTTTCAAAAAAATAACATAAGTAAAAAAGTGAATATAACAATCTTTTTTAGATTTTTTCATTCATTTCATGACATTTTCAAATACAGAAAATAATATAATAGTAAATGATATAATAGCACAATTCCATTTTCTAATCCCTATTAATGAATCAAAGGTCACAGACAAAATGCGGCAGTGTTATTTTATTTCAACATTCTTGAACAGCACGGCTGTGGCCATTACACATCAGCGGTTGCACACTGAGCTCCACGCTGCTTATATTCACACAGCACTTTGTTTTATCTCTTCTTTCTTATCTCTCCCTCTCTCTACACTTGCTCTAGTGGTTCCCATATAGAGAACTGGCACTCTGTTCTGAGAAATGGACTAGTCAATGCCTCTTATACCAAACTGCAGGTACGTAACCCTGGCAGTTGGATGGAATTTACGATGCATCTCCTCTCGGACAGTAAACCTGCTCTCAGAAAGAGCAGGCTCGCTGTCCGGCTGATTCATTTTTGCAGTTAATGGATGCCAGCTTCCCTTTCGTCAGCTTTGCAATTGGCATTTTAGCGAACAGGGCACACTGGGAGATTTTCCTGGCCAATGTCGGCTGCTTTTTGCGTCCTCGGCCGGCAGCAGCGGACGCCACGCCTCTTTCTGTTGGGGGACAAAGGGAGGGGGCTGTGGTGTCTGCTGTGATGCCAGGAGGCTGCCTGTGTGCCCTGGGGGGGTTAACCACCTAGAGCACTGAGTAGGTTAGGTCTGAAGCTGAAGGATGCAAAGGACACGCTCCATGGTAGTGAGTATAGACTTCCTGTGGGTGATTAAGGAGGGCTTCCATAAAAGGTCAGTAACTGGCACCACTCATTATATATTCAGACTTGCGTCAAATGGTAGCCTCAAATCATTTAAAGAGTTCATTTAAACCTAGTTGATACCAGATTGGTACAACTGACCAAAAACAGGACCATAAAGATAATTTAAAGGCAGAAGCAGAAAACAATACTTCTCTTCCAAATGTATGCCTGTTTTACTCAGGTATGCATCCATCACATCTTTATATTGTTCTGCCAATGTTGGTGTTGCACTTTGTGATTGGGGTCTGCAAAAGATAAATAAATAATAAAACTAGAAAAGAAGAAATGAGCCCTAGAGAGTGCATAATTGTCTCATTTGCACAATACAGACGATAATGACTGCTTGGAGATACACCGGCATGTCCTGAAAATAGATGAAACACAATTAAATCTGAAATCTCAAGGATCTTTGAAACTTTCACGTCGGCTGTGATTGCTCTATCATGCTGATGTGCTTCATTTATGCCTTCTTTGTTCTCCAACTTTGTGAACTCTCCATCCTTGATCTCGCCTCAATGCGTCTCAGTCGTCTGCCTCCTCTTTCTCCTCTCCTTTTCACCTTGAGCATTGACACCCCCCCTTCCTCTGTCGTTGTGTTTCACAGGAGGAGGAGCAGGACTGAGTCTGCCTCCAGCTCCAGCAATCACACAAACCCTCTCATCTACTGTTCCTTTCGATTTCTTCCAAATGTACCACATCCTGACCTCCATCTCCCTCACATTTTCTTCCCAAACTCTCAGGTTGCTCTTTGTTCTTCTTCTCGTTTCTCCTCTGGTTTCGCTGCGGCTTATGAACACTTGCCCATGTTACACCTGTAGTCCTTTCGTTTCCCTCATTCTGGACATTCTCATGTGGAGGTTCATCATCATTATGAGTCATCCTCATTCTGTACCATCTTTACCCCTCAAGCCACCATACATGGTTTTAGTTCTCATGTCAGCGTTGCTTGAATACCTGAACATATTTTACAGGAATTTCATTCATAAAATTCAAGAGCATCACATGATCTTCACTGGACTACATTATATTAAATAAAAAACATGTTGGCAGTTTAAAAGTGTGACTGTGTGGCTTATAGGAGTTTCAGATCACTGGAATACAACAATTTTTTATTTCTTTGACTCTTTGCCATCTGCCTTTGTATTTTTGTGTGTGTAGGTGTATGTGTATAGTATGCTTGGTGGGGTTTGCCAGGTAAACTGTCACAGAAACATACAACACACTTATACATGCTTACCTGTGATTAACCTACAGTAGGACTGGTATGTATTGCACTGTATGTGTGATCACATCCGTGTGTGTGTGTGCGCGAGAGGTTGTCCTGTGCAACTGCTCAGTGACTCTTCCTTCCTTCCCGCTCTTTTCAAACCCAAGCTGCATGGGGCAGCGTATGGAAAGGGCATCTATCTGAGCCCCATCTCCAGCATATCTTTTGGATACTCAGGTAGGAACGGCTTATTCTTGGCCACTCAGCCCCCTCCGGCCCCCCTCTCACTTTTTCCCCACCATCTTGACTGTGTTTGTAACATGGCCTGATTATCATCCTGGAACGCTTCATTTTCACATGTTGTACTGCTCTGTGTTGTGTGTCCATTTCGGGTGCTGGGCCCTGGGCCTTTTCTCCGAGCTTTTGTGCCACCTACCATACCATACATTATGTTGTGGCTGTTGTAAAATGGGGCTGTCAATGGATCTGTGTGTATTACTTTGTACTTTGTCGGCTTTTTATATTGTTTTCTTCTTGTAGGGTGGGGGTGTAGAGGCGTTCAAACTTAACTTTAAGTCCTTACCTTACCTCCCCTTGTGTATTTCTAAACACAATTTCAGAGGTTGGTTTTGAACTGAACTATGGCAGTTTGGTTTTGGTGCTGGTTATGTGGGCAGGAAGTCAGCAGGTTGTTAAACTGGCCCACCTGTTAGCACTATTTACAAGACCTTAAGTAATGGTTTCCCAGTTTTACTGATGAGTATGGAATTCATTATTCTATTCCAAAGACTGCAAAAAAAAGCAACAGTTGCTTTCGTTATATCCATTTGGCTTACTATGTCCTTGCTCAATCCCAACAAATTAATAAATACTTAAGTTGATGGCACAATTTATAGAACTAATGGTACTATCTAAAGCATGCAGTGTTGATAAAATGATAACAGTGGTACTTGCTGTAGCACCTTTTTGTGTCAATACTGAATGCTGCGATTCATGTAAAATATTCAGTAACATTTTGGAACAATAACCTTCAAATGAAGGTTAGCACTGTGGGTAATAATTTCTATGTACAAGGAGTTTCAATAGTTTTACAGGAAGGTTTTTCACAGCTTGAGTGACTCGTGGTAAGGTCGTTCTGCTTTTTTTCCTCTCTGTGTGCTGCTTCTTGCAGGAATGGGGAAAGGACAGCACCGCATGCCCACCAAAGACGAACTGGTGCAGCGATACAACCGCATGAACACCATACCACAGGTGGGCATAATTCAGCCTCACATATATATTAAATGCATAGATGAGGGCTGTTGCTCAAAAGGCAGAACGTATTTTAGAATGTTTTGTATACTCACTTCATATGTTTCGTACAATCACTATCCCCTGGTTCTCACTATTACACTCTGTACAGTTTCAGTGTTTGTAATTCTTAAACTTAGAAGAGTCCTCTGCATACCATCAATAGCTCTGTTAGATCATGGTATTTACTGTAGCAGCTTGGTTGGCCTCAACTCCTGTCTCTTTTTTTCAATAGAGCCGTCCAATACAATCAAGGTTTCTACAGAGTCGAAATCTGAACTGCATTGCTCTGTGTGAAGGTAACAACAAGCAGAAGGCATAATACATGTTGAAGCTGAGATAATAGTGAATGCTATCTCTCCTTTATCCAATTTGAAAACCATTCACAAAAGAAAAGCAGAACAGGAAGAAAATGCCATAAAGTTAGACCATTATAATCTAAATAAAACTGGGTAATATGAATAGTGTATTAATGTGCAATTATACTTAAAAAATAAATCGCAATCATCATAATATGATGATCATCATCATCATAATAGAAGAAAACTATTGAAAATAAACAGAAGAAACGAAGTGCATCCGTTAGGATAATAACTGAGTTCAAGCCCTTAAGCTGTAGTGCATCTAATGTAATATTATGTAATACCAAAAACAACTGCAACACTACTACTAAAACCAATAATATTAATAATAGAATAACAAAAAAATATGAAGTAAATACAGAACACCATTTCTAATTTTCTACTTTTGGTTTCTACATTCTTCTCTCTTTTACACAGTTATTACTTCTAAGGATCTGCAGAAACATGGTAACATCTGGGTGTGTCCAGTATCCGACCACGTCTGTACGCGCTTCTTTTTTGTGTAAGTATTTCCAACACTTTTAACTCCTGCAAAAGAGTTGGCATAACAACCAGGCAGAATAAATTAGGATCATTTTCACACTTAAGATGCATAGTTCATCACTCAAGTTGCTTATTTTTACCTGCTATACTGCACATGATGAAGGTGATTGAATGAAGAATCATGGTATATGCTGCAGTTGTCCCACATCACTCATCATATAAAATCAGTGAATACACTTTGCTGATGATTGAGTTGCACTACCACTCCCCTAAAGTTGGTTCCTCACAGGTCATTGCCTTTCAATATGATGTTTAAAACTGTGTTTTGCAGCTCAGCAAATAAAAACGGCATCCGCGCTGGCTGCTGATGTTAGGGCTTTGAGTCCGAGCTTTGGACACCCACATTCACCAGATGGCAAAGTCTATTATCGTGTCCACTGCTGTCTTCTGAGTTGGAAATTAGATCTGAGATGGCCTGCAATGAAATTTAAAACACAGCTAAATATAATTCAATTCTAAACTTGTGCTGCGTGTATGGTAGTATTTTTCTGCTTGAAGAAATGGTTGATACGGTTGGAATATAAACAAGAAGATTAGTTGTGTTAGACCCAACAATGCCTCCTCTAATATCACTGTAATTCACTTGCTTTCATAGACAAGAACAATCCACAGTGGCTCATTTGTCTATGGAAAGGTTACTTTTTTGTCATTGGTATTATGCCTTGTAAACTATTCATCTTTAAACTGGGCCCTTATACCACCATGACGTAGCAGCATACAACAGAAAAAATTAGGGAGTGAGCAAGAGAGGATGATTAAGCCTAAGCAGCTATTAATGAAAGGATGAAAGGAAACCATATGTCAACTCATCTATGTATATGTGCAGGTATGAGGATGGCCAAGTAGGAGATGCCAACATCAACACCCAGGAGCCTAAGGTGCAGAAGGAGATCATGCGTGTGATTGGGACCCAGATCTACTCCAGCTAATGGAGGTTCTCCATATGTCTCTCTGGCAGAGGCACACAGGCAGGCAGACAGTGAATGTTTGGGCGAGCTGACCTCAGGCCTGATACCGAAGGCTGAGAGAGCTCTTGAGCACATTATTTCTAAAGCTGTTATGTTCTGGTCCTCTTATTTTCCTCTGTCTCCTTTGTCCCTCATCTCCGAGTGGTTACACATTCCAAGTTCATTTAACCTTCAGTTGGGTTTAACCTGGTTAAAGTCAGTCTGCTTTTGTCAGTTCATGTCACTTTCCAACAGAACCGTAACACAGTGATGAAGAGAAAAGGAACTTAGTCACTGGTATGGCTCTCCACACATACACACACTTTTAAACCCAGGGTCGACTGGCCTTTCTCCTTTCTTGCCGCACTTTTACTGATCATTTGGTCTAATTATCTCTATTTAATCATTTTTCTTTGTGAATATCCAGAAAAAAATTATATCATTCCAAATGATAATTAGATCCCTTTGTGGCAAATAAGTGAAGGATTTACATGCACATAGAAGTTTCTCTTACTGTGTTTGCAAAGGCATTATCTCCGATCTGTTGATTTAATATTATTTGAGTGACATGAATTAAGGGTCTGTGACATGGTTATTTGAGGAGCAAGCACTGCTTTGTCATTTTGTCCTTGTTCACTTGATGAAGCTCCCAGAATCCAATAAGCGAGGTGTGGCTTGAACTCAAGTTACAAACACTATAGGCACTTTGTTTTTATGAAATCTAAAAATCCAGCCATTAACAGTATTATGATTTTTCATTAAATATTTTAACAGTTCTGTTTGAGATGCACTTTCAAAATCTCACAGCCCCCACATGTCAAACAAACAGGAATAAAAAAAACAAAAAAGTAAAAAAATAAAAAAACGCACACAAGTGTAACATGGCAGGGTCAGAACAAGGGTCATACAATTTCCTTATAGCGCCATTTAATATTTTTGGTATTAACATTTCATAAAATGATGCTTTGTAACACAGAAGGGCTTGTATTTCTACCGATCCCACTGAGAATTAATACCCAAGTCTGAAGCTTTTTGCACTTTCAGATGCTTTTAGTTCATTGTTTTGATTTGCCGAGGCTAGCTTCTATTCCTCTAGCCTTCGCTCCACAATTAATTTTGAATATGTCTTACATCTGCCTGTCTGACAAGCTGAAACATCATACTGGAGTATTTTGTTCAAATAAGAAAAATGGATATCTGCCACTGTACTTACTAGAAATGTTTGAGCAACTTGACTTTTTGACGACGATAAAACAGATAATATTTTTTCATATTCATCAACAACAATCATAAGCTTTTGACTCGCCGTCTGTGTTAAAGACTCTTGAGATCTGTAGTTCTTGACAAAATAATTGCTAACAGTATATCAAGGGCCAGTTGCAGTGAGTTTGGCTTGGTGTCTCTCTGTTTCCTAGTTGTCTTATTACATAATGGAAGATATATCAGAATAAAATCTTAAACTGGTTAAATTGAAGAGCTGAGGCTTACGCCTCAACAACAGCAACATAGATCAGTATAGCGAGGAAATTATACATATATGACTCTCTCTCTCTCTCTCTCTCTCTCTCTCTCCCTCTCTTTTGCTGAAATAAAAACAGGGGATTGGATTTAATCTGTGGACATGTTATATGTGTTGCCTGTGTTCTATGTTCAAAAAACTATCACAATCTGTAGTCATCACTTTTTCTTTAAGTGGTGGATCTCTCATTCTGAAATGAAACTCTTTGTGTATGAACTACACTTCCCATTGGATTCGAAACCCACAAAATCCACTGTACAGAAAATCATGGACAATTTTACCAAACTATCTACTGACAGTATCCTGTCCAGGTGAGATCACATCCCGTACACCCCTACCTAATACTGGATGTTATAGATCTGCATTAATGTGCAATTCTACGGTTTCACCTTGGAGAATGGCAACCTTGTATAGCTAATCAAGTTTATCAGTTAGTCATGTACTGTATGTATGTATGTACGTGTGGGTTTGTATTTTCTTGACATTATACTAGACATTGCACTTATTCAACGTTTGCCTAAACTGGAGAAATGGACTGTCCTCGGACCTGCAGTAGACGGGAAATGGAGGAAAAGGGGGAAAAAGTATTTATGGAATCAGCAAGACTATAATATCCAACATCCTAACCATGTTTATACGGGGGCTTTCAGTGTCACCTGGAAACACAAATTCTGACTACTGAATGGACTTTGAGGCACTGAAAGAGAGCGGATTGTAAATAAGGAAATTGGAGACCTCGTTGAATTGTAATGCTCAGAAAGAAGGGGACATGTACAGCTTACTCATTGTGTTGTGGGACTGTGCTAATAGCTGATGCCTGTTTTTACTAAGAGGTTTGAGCTGCAAGTCTCTTTGAGAATCTATTCTCTGGCTGTCTGTCTCTGGTGAGTAATGTTTTCAAAGATGATGTTGACGACAATGATGGTGATTATGATGATGATGAAAGGCGACGATGCAGGAAAAAAAGAATAAAGCCTGATTTTGCACAGTTTTACACACAGTCTCCTTTTCTTTGATGTCTGTGGATAATAGTGTGACCATTAAATGAAGAATCGTGGCTGAGGATTTTGTTATAGCATTTTGGGCAGAAGGGGGCACCATTACTCCACCAACATATTCACGGACCACTTGAGTCCTCTATTCTATTTGAAGTCTAGTCTGAAGATCAAACCATATCTCTCACATGTATAATTACTTGAAAAAGTGTATGCAATAATAGGTGGAGGATAATGTTCCGTGCAATTAGAGTTTGTGGACCTTTTTCATGTGAATCAAATTTCCTCTTGAGTTTGTGTTGTGACGTAAATCAATTATCTGCAATCAACTCGTCTATTCATAAAGCCATTATGTCCTGCATTGAAAAAATAACTGATTGAAACTTGCTTATATATATATATATATATATATATATATATAATATAATTTCTGTGTGTCACCAAGAGTGTTGGTTACACTTCACAAAATATGCTCCTACAGTGATTCTCACGTGAAAATACTATACCTCAATGCTACCCTTGAGGATAGAAAAAGAAAGAAAATGGATGAATAATTACCCAAAAAATTAACAAAATATCTGTCCTGCTATTACCACATGCAGCATTAATATACATACTGTGCAAATGGGAATTTTAAGGACATTTTTAGTGATAACTGAAGAAGTGGAAATAACCTCGGATTTGTCCTTTAATGACGTGGTGTCAGAGTGAGTAAATATACATGCATCAGACTGGATTGAGCAATACTGAAAAATAAATGGTTATACTCTCTATATACTTTCTAAACTATTTTTTTTTGAAGAATAAAAGTAAATGAAAGGAACATAACACCACAGTCCTTAAGCGTGCCTTCCCCATTCAAACAGATTTTCCTTTAAAAAGTTATTGATTTAGTTCTGGAGGAAGTGGTGCAAGCAGAGCATTACACTGTCATGTACTGCAGTACCTATACTACAACTATATGTTTTCAATTTATTGCATCACAAATTCATTCAAGTTTACATTGATTTCTTCAAATCTAATCCCTGTTGGTTCAATATGGCAGGGTATGCTTTCACCTCAAAGAGAGCTGATCACTAGTAGTGACCAGCCAATTGCTCACTCTGCTCTCCATCTCTGCCTCTCTTTCTCTCTCTGACCACAGAAAGCTCTCCTCTTTCAAACCAGCTGAACACCATCTCATCGCTACTCCGCTGCAAAAGTCCAGTCTGATGGCTGTTTTGGCACAGGAGGCTCTGTATGTGTACGACAAGTGCTGGATGTGTAGAGAGTGGGCATAATCATGGGGAAGCTGAAGCACTCATGGACCCTTGAAAGGCACTTTGTGTGTGTATTTGTGGCTACTGGTAATTGGGCCCCTCCCTTTGTGAGCTGACCCATTTGACAAGGCCGGTGGCTGGGCCCTTGTACTGATATCTGTGTGTGACTAGCAGATGATGTGTATGGTTCACGTGTTACTATGATCTCTGAAACCTGGCCCTCATGTTGGACACGGTCCCCTGGTTTGGCTTTGTCCCCCATTACCAAAGCCAGCTGGCTGGTGGCATACAACTGCACATTGCTTAGATCCAACTGGACTTTTTCTTGAGTAGTTCAATCATCCACCACCGAGGGGAGCTCTGGTGTTATTCTACTTTGCTTTGTTCTTCAACTGCTTTCTTTGCATACTTAACACACACACTGGCACTTACGCACTGGGCATTAGCACACACACACACACACACACACACACACACACATGCAGGTAAACACACACACTACACAGTGGTTGTTTGGTCAGATAAAGGAGTAGTGACGGGAGGGCAGAGGGTCACTGAGGATGTCTGGCCCTCGGTGGAAGCGACTGCTCCCAACCCCCCTCTCTCTTGCTTCCGTAACACGTGTGACCGTTTGATTCCTGCACAAAAGGAGCAATTACAGGGAGTTGTTTAATCACCCACACTTTTATTGAGCTTGGGGTCTCTTAGCTTGCAGCTCAGGCCCCCGTCGTCGGCAGCAGCGGGCGACAGGAGTGACAGAGAAGGTCGGTGGTTTAACGGGGCGCGAAGGGGTCTCGTTTGAGTTAAGACTTCGCAGGCTACTCTGCACGCTGCGGAGGCCCCCGGGACAGAGACAAAGAGGTAGATGAGACCAGAAGACAGCCTGGCCAGCCAGGCAGAGAGATAGATGGACTTAACAAAGAGACGGAGACTAAAGGGCAGAGTTTGGGGGACACATCAGAATCACTTTATTCGCCAAGTAGGATAAATGTGCAGTTTCTCTTGGTTGTGTTTGCGCAGAGATAGGGCGACGATTTATGCAGTGACTCAAAACAAAAAAAAGGATTCAGGTAAATGACAGTTGCACTTGTTGCGCATGAGGTGTGCTGAATTCCCAGGAGTGCAATGGAACCAGCGTCTAGTGATTTTTAGAGAGAAACCACCTGAAATAAGCTATATTATGGACAACGCGCAGACATGATTCCCGGACATTACAAGCACTGTAGCATACATGTACTTGTGTGGACATTGTGAGCGCAGGGATGGCATACAAAAATGTTTTTTTTTTAACAAAGAGAGAGAAGAAAAACAACAGAATTCGATTTTCCTACTTTACAGTCAACCCAGAGCCCCAGTAAGCCCAAACTCCCATTCAAAGCAGTACCAAGCACTGTCAGTGTCAGATTTTATTGAATTTTCAGCCTGGGTGTTACTCTATATTTGTGTGCATGCGGAGTGCCTCCTCCTCCCTGGATATGAATGATGGAGTACAAGTCCTTGTCTAGTCCCTCAGAGATGGCAAGGCTGGTGGTGTGAGGCGAAGAAGGCGAATGGGGGTGGCGATGGATGGAAGAGTTGATGGCAGTGTTTGGGGGAGGATGGGGGTGGTTGTTTGAAAATGGCACAAGCACGGAAAGAACAGCACCACTGTGTGGTGACCAGGGTGAGGCGGGTGTGGGAGGTGGAGAAGGAGAAGGGTAGAAAGAGATAGAGAGTAGAAGAGGATGAGAGGGAGAGGGAGGGAGGAAGGGAGTACACCATTGCTGCTCATAAAGCCAACAGCTGTGTGGGTAATGTTTTGTGACACCGAGCCTCTCCGAGCCCTTCTGTTTCCCAGAGAGCTAGGAGACGCCATATTCCGTCGTCACAAATGGCTCTGTCATTCACCCCCTAAGTCTTAATTATCGCTCCCGGTTTTTTGGCCACGTTTTGCTCAGGCGTATGGATCCATCTGCACGCTGTATAATTCCACTCCGCAATTTACAAGTGGCATTTATTACAATGGCCTCCTCGGCATCTCCTCTTTAACACCGGCAGCCCTTTCCAGAAAGATGAGGGGGAACAAAAGAGCAGTGCAATCTGGCAGCAACAGTGCCCACCCTCAGTTCCCTCAAATCTCTCTCTTGTCTTTTTTTTCCATCTGTACAGTTGCTCTCTGTACGACTATCTCTCTCTCCACCCCCGTATTACTAATTTTTCCGCTTCTATTTGTGTGTGTGTGTGTTTTTTCCCTTTGTTATTAATTTAATTTTTATGGGATTCACAGTACTCGCACAAACCGCCCCCCTATCTGCCTCGAAGCAGAGGAAAAGGAAATAGCTGATGTTGATTTTTTTTCCCCCCCTCCTCACCTCCTCCACCTCCTTCGTAATTCATTTTGGATTAATTCCCCTGTCTTCAGAGACAATCCTAATTCTTTATTATTTCCACTTCACAGGCTTCATGACATCCCCATATCCACATATCATATCCAGGGGAAACTTTACACCCAGCAGACTTTCTTGTGTTCTCCTGTCTTTTCCTGTCTCTCTCCTCCTTTCTCACTTACAGCCTCCCTTAATTTTCTCTCTCTCCTTCTTTTCTCTCTTTCTGTCAATTCCTCTCCATCCTCCCCACTCTGTCTTTCTCGCCAGAGTGAAGTTATACTTATTAGTTTCTACGCAGCCGCTGGGCTCCCGTCTATGGAGGCCGGCACCCAACAGAAGTCGACTCCCTGTCTCTCTCTCTTTCTCACAAACACACACACACACACACACACACACACACACACACACCTTCCCACCTATTTCAATCCATATCATAATGTGTGTGTATAATACTGTGCATGTCATGTCTGCCCGTCTATATCTATTCATATAGGAATAAAATGACACTGAGTGTTCATTGCCATTAAAGTGCCACTGAAAACAAAATCTACATTCATTTGTCACTTGTCTCCTCATGTAACGCTCCACAGTGCTTTTCTTTGACTCCCTCACAACACTCACTTGACGATTTCCTCTGCTATTAGAGATCCTCATTGGCAGATGGACTCTCAGGCTCCTCATATAGCAGCTCTCCTTCACCTTCTCCTTTCTTTTTTTCTCTTTCTCTCTCCTGGTCGCTCTTTTCCCTCCGCTGTCCCTCTGTCTGCGTTACGTTTTTCTGCCCTCTGCATCTCTGTCTGTGCTTATTCTATTCATCTGCATCGTTCTGTTTCTCTGCCTTTCTTTCCCTCTCTGTACGCACCTGTCTCTCTTCTTTCTTTGTTTTCCTGTCTATCTTTTCCCCCTTCATTCTTTCTTTCCACGTCTCTTTTTCTCTCTGCTTTGTGATGTCTCTCTGTTTTTTTCAGGATGCCCCCCCCCGCTCATGTCAAGTAGTTTCTCAAATCAGCCTTCTTCAGATTTTTAGTGACCATTTTGGCTGCTGCCATGGGCACTCTCCTTTGTCCCACACCTACCAAGCACTAACGCACACAATCATACCCAGACACACACCCACCCACACACACATGCAATGTCCCATCTCCAATTCACTATTAAGTGGGCCCTGAATTTCCCCTGAGCTCTGGTATGGTGGCGGCCGCCTCTGGAGTCCGGCTGTGCTAGATGTGTTGTCTGCTCCCTTACCATTCAATTACCCTCCTGTAATCTGACAGGCTCCTCATGGCCTGCACTGGGACAATCACTAGGGTGTGTGTGTGTGTGTGTGTGTGTGTGTGTGTGTGCGTGTGTGTGTGTGTGTGTGTGTGTGCGTGCGTGTGTGTGTGCGTGTGTGTGTGTATGTGTGTGTGCATGTCTGCTGCATGAGTGCACATCACTCTCTCTGTCTGTCTATTTTTGTGTGTCTGTCTGTCTGTCTGTCTGCTATTATGTCTGCCTCTAAGAGTGTATTCCTGCATTTCAGATGCACACAGAAGCAAGGGCATTATTTGCATTGTCTGCTTTTATTTTCTTTGTTGTTTCTTTCCTTATTACTTCTCTCACTCAAAGTCTCCCCTAGATCTCTGGCCTGTAGTCACTTGACATCCTGCTGCACCCGCAGAAACACACACTGACAGAATGAAACTACGTCTCGCCACAAACACCAACATTTTGTTCTCTTATCCTCCCCTGTTATTATTTTGCCCTGTAATTTACCTTTCCTTCCTTATCACTTGCTTCCCTCCATAACTTCATCTCGCTCTCTCTTTCTTCATCATTTTATCATGTTCCCCTAATCACTGTCCCTGTGTTTTCTCTTTTTATCTTCATCTACTCCCTGTGTCTCTCTGCCCCCCCCTCTCTCTTTCTGTCTGTGCGAGGCAGGCTGGCTCTCGTTGTTGACCTGAGAAGGACTGACATTCAGAGGCAGGTCCCCTGCCTGCAGCACTGACATTTTTGCCAGACTTTGATGGTGCCTTTGAACAGAGATGTGTGGAGGGAAGAGCTGCCTGTCTCCCTGCCTTCCAGCAGCTCTAGCTCTGCCTCTCCACCACTCAGAGTGAGATGTATACTGTAGCGGGCTGCTCTCCCATCACACATGCAGGCACACATGAACAGAAATGTACTTTTTTACACGCTTGAACTCATTTACTTACCCTCATTTACTCACGTGCTCATTGCTCAGGTGCGCACATAATTGTTCTCATACGCGTACATCTGTACAGATGAATGGATGCACATATATATGCAAAAAACACACACTCACACACGATCATACACCTCCTGCTGTGAGGCCTTCAAAGACCCTCACTGCCCCCCTCCGATAAGAGAGGAGCAGGGTGTTGAAGGGGGCCCAGTTATCTTTCCCACCTCTCCCCTCCCCTACCCAACCCCCTCCACCTGGCCAACAACCCCCCCCCCAGCTGTGGGGCCTTCAAAGACACACATGTCACTCCAGTAACCCTGTAGCTCATCTCCTCCTTCCCCTCTTCTTCTTCCTCGATGGCTTCCAATCTACTCTAACCTCTCCCCCGAGCACCACGCTCCCTCTTTGTTACCAGTCAATAAATAAATAAATAAAAAAGAAATAGAGACAGGAAATTGCTTGATGGGGGTTGCTCTTTTGACAATCAGTACAGCATGATGTAAAAATGGCGCTCTGTTCCGATATTCAGTGAATGCCGGTTCTGTGCCAAGCTGCCTGCTTTGGCAGATCCCCCCCTCTCTCTGCTGTCACTAAGGGGAATGGGATTTTTCTTTTTCATGTGTTGGAAGTAGGGACCAAAGCATGTGGTGCTCTGTGAGTCTAATTAAAATGACTTGGCTATTTTGCCATGCAATGGTGTCTCAGAGAGGTGGATAAGAATGGAAACACTTAATTTTGTTTCGCTTGGTTCCTCCTCTCTGTGGAGATGGACTGAGCTGAGCCTTGATGAGAGTGCGGATTTGACAGCTGTGCATGCAATGGGATGCATATTTGTGTGTGAATGTGTGTGTGCACTGCAAAAGATTTTAATAAGTCACTTAATTTGTATTCAGTCCTATAGTCATAAATAATTTAACTTCAAACACAGGAGCATTAAAATGTCCTGACCACAAAGTGTAGAAATTGCGGGGCTCTTGTCAGGCAGTTTATCAGCTGAGTTTGACTTGACTTGATGTTGGGTTTATTGATGTTCCTGGAAAGAAGCATGAGACTGATTTCCCAGACCCCTTGATGAAAGATATACTGCCAAAAATGTCCATCTTGTATTATTTCATCCCATTATCTGTCTTTAAATCAGCCTTCTTACACAGTAAAACTGTCTCGCTTTTGTAAGACCAATTCACTTGTGTCTAATGCAAACCATTCACTATCAAGTGCCTTCTTGAATTAACTGACATTTTCTTGAGAAGCGCAGAGTAATCTTCATCTTTGAAGATACTGTCACTTGTTTTGAGTAAAACTCTTCAACCAGGGAAAACTGCATAAGAAACATGTGAAACTCTCTCTGTACTTGAAACTATTGCCTGCAAAATTAATGTTTAAATTGCATGCATTTGTTATATTGCACATCTCAGAAACGGTTCTCTTAAATTAATGAATTCACACTTCTATTTGTACAATTTATGTAATCCAAGTTATGGAATTTAACTTGCATGTAGTGAATTTTCTTCATTCCTCAGTCAAACAGAAGCACAGCTTTTATTTCCTAAGTTCGACTGGAGGGCAGCTTCCTCCTCCAAGGTTGCCAACAGTGCGTTAACACTCTTCATTTAGCACGTCGATTTTATTAGCCTGGTTTTCCTTGTTTAAGAAAAGCAAGATTTGAATAATTTGCAGACAAATTGTGCCTTGATGCATTTCTTGCTGTGTGTTTGTGTGTGTGTGTGTGTGTGTGGGGGGGGGGGGGGGTAAAAAGAGAGGAAGTGACAGGTCCAACCCCTTCAAACAGCCCTCTGGACTGGTAGTATGGCATGATTTCACCTCAGTCTTTCTTGCCAGCTCCACCTCCTCCTCCTCTCTCCTCCCTCCAAGCTGGAGGCCCCAGGGTGCCAGCAGCCTGCCTGTACTGGGCTATTGATTGGGAACAGGGCTGCAGCTCACCTGCTAATTGAAAGCCGATTGGGGCCCTGGGGCAGAGCTGTAAAACAGGCCCCACGTGGCATTAAAAGCTGAAGGCTGACGGGCCACTGTAAATCCAGAGCTGCTAATAGTGGTGGTGTATACCCATCTGTGTTAGAGCTGGATGAGAGAGTGTGTGTGTCTGTGTGTGTGTGCTTATTCTGTTGTATGGGTGCGCACGTACATGGTGTATGCTACATGTGAGTGCATCTTAATGTGTGCATGCATTTGCACACACCTGAGCCATGTGTGCCTGTGTGCATCTGCTGTTATTGTATGGATGTAAAGTATGTGTTTGTGTAATCCCATGCATTGTGGGTGTGCATGTATGTGTGTGTGCGTGCGTGTGCACATAGACACCACACGAACACACTCATACACAGGTGGTTCATGGTGACAGTCTGGTCTCCCACGGCACCAGGAGAACAGTCTCGTCTGTAATGGACACATCCTTCCTCTTTCTTCAATCCTCCTGACAACAGCAGCAACAGCTCTTCCCCCCTCTCCCTCCGTCTCTCTTTACCTTCCTCTAGCTTTCTCGTCTTCCTTTGTCTCCGCACAAGTCACACCTGTGATCCTCCACTGAGACATCAGCTCTTGAGCTGAGCTTTATTTTTTCCTTCCTCTCCCATTATTTCTCATTTTTTACACCACTGTCTGTCTCCTCACTTATCTCCCTTTCTCTCATGTTTGGTCCATCTATGTATGTATATACAGTATGTACATACTGCATCATGGGCTCACAGTTGGTGTTCCAGTTCAAACCCAAAGGTGTGTGATGGAGTTGAGGTCAGGGGTCTGCGCCAGCCAGTCATATTCTTCCGCAAGAAACTTGCAACATTTCGCTATGGATCTTGCATTATTCACGGGGCATTGTCATGTTGAAACATGAAAGCCTCTTCCCCTGTTGCCACTAACTTAAAGCCACACCATTGTCTTAAATGTCTTTCTATAATATAGCATTAAGTTTTCCCTTAATTGTAAAAAAGGGAGCTGGCCACAACTGTGAAAACTGTTCAAGACCAACAAGGTGTGGACCTGGATGTGCACATACTTTTGGCCACATAGTATATCTATCTGTCTATCTACAGTATCTCTCTCCCCTTCTGACTTAGTTTTTCTTCCATTAAATCTCCCTCCCGCTTCGTCTCTCTGTCCGTCTCTCTCTGAGCAGTGTGATTGAGTAGGGAAGGGTGCTGGCCGTCCTGCAGCATGGCGCATGGAAACAGAGGTTAATTGGATTGTAATTAGAGTGGAGGTGATTAATTGATAGCATCTGTAAATTTGGATGTTTCCATTGTAAATGTGACAAATGAGAGCGTGGCAGGCCGGAGGAGGAAGGCCAGAGAGAGAAAGAGGAGAGAGAGCAAGACACACATGCATAGGGAGAACGGAAGAGGAGTTGCAAAGATTGTAGAGAGAGAAGAAGAGAGAAAGGCACAGGAGTGAGAAAGAAAGGTTTATTTTTAGTTGGTACTAGATCCCATAGTGGTATGGTATGGCAAGGTTGATTGATATGACTGAACACGTTTGTGTTGAAGCAAGGAAGGTATCAAATGGTTAGAAACACTTTTTTATTTGATTTTGTAAGGAAATTGTAGTGCTGATTAGTGTTTGAATTGGTAGTGTTATCAGTTAAATTCCTAGATTAACAAATATATTTTTATATTCATATTGACATTTATGTTGTAGGTCAGAGATGCTTAAGGCAAATGTGTTTATTCACTTTTTTGCCAAGAGTTAGATGAGAAGATTGATTCCGCTCTTGTATCTGTACACTAAAAACAAAGCTACCTCCAGCAGACGATTAGCATAGCTTAGCGTAAAGACTCGAAGCAGGGGGAAACAGCTATATAGGCTCTGTCCAAAGGTAAAAAAATCTGCCTGCCAGCACCTCTAGCACTAACTAATTAACATCTTATATTTGTTTAATCAATACAAAAACTGAAGTGTTGGTTTTGGGGGGTTTTGCAATGGATTATTTCTTGACCTATTTCTTTGGACATAGTCGAGCTAACTGTTTGCCCATGCTTCTAGACTTTTTCCTAGGCTGCTGCAATGTAATTTTATTTAACAGACAAATTTTAGAGTGGTATCAGTCTTCTTATGTAACTCTAACTCTTATGTAACTATCCCTTTAGTTTTGATATGGTTTGGCAACACTTTAGATTACGCCCCGCAATGTACAGCGTAATTCTGTCCAATTTACAGTGTAATTGTTTGTACTAACAGTGTACTAGTCTAGTAGGTACAAGGGAACAAGATGTGAAGTTACGGAATAAGGAGTAACAATCTGGGAATTTATACTGTAAATAATTTTAACTAGGCCTATCTGGACCCTTTATTATTACAGGGTACATAAGCACACAGGTCACAAACAAGCGACCACCATCGTTGTTTGCTGGTGAAGTGAGTGGCAGCTGTTGAGACTGTCTTCTGTGAAGCGAATGCTATAGAGATGCTTCGAACAAGGTGATTTTGGAAAAATTATACAACACAAGGTTTTACAGTGAAATTAGTTAGTTTTATTGTTTCAGAAATAAAATGATGCTGTAAGTTGCGGCTGTGATCTAAAGCTTTACCAAAGTGTACTTTCAATTCATTGGCGGCTGTCTCAAATATTATTCACAGAACGGTTTGTAGTTTAACAACTGCTGTTACTGATGTAGCCACTGAATTACCAGTAAAAGGCCTACAGTATATACATTACAGTTAATGATTATGATCTTACATAATGTGTAACATAATAGCTAGTGGACCAGGCTATGGCTATTTTCAGATTGACTTTAATGTTGCATAAAAAAATGCAGCTTCCACATTCACAGGTAAAAAAGTTTACCTGGCTCAAATGTTGCCACAATACAATGTAGCGTTGTCCAGCAATGTACTGCGCTGGCACATTCCTGAAGAAATTACTTTGTACCACGAACGAGGTAATTCTATTATAAAATAAAACAAGGTTTAAAACTCAGCATGAAATTAAATATTTTGTCAAAATGACTGTATTTTCTTCTAATACTTAATCACTACAATCTGCGTGCAGTCATGACATGTACTGTTCCGTCAGCCATGTTTCACTGTTCTTGCTCCTGTTTATATAATATTATGACTCATGATATTTCTCACATGGAGATGTATGCTGAAATGTAACATATGGAGAGAAGTGTGCAAGATGCACCATGTGAGGTGAGTGTGTAATGACTTCGACACAAATTAAGCTTGAGCTCATGCTAGGAGGATTTGAGGCCCCCACCTTTCAACAAGCCTCATTACACGCAACAAATACAGTAAGATAAAATACAATTTATTGTCCCAGTAAGAAATTCAGTTTGTATGCACAGCAGTGGACAACAAGTAATGCATTCACAAATTAACAACATTTACAGTAGGGCCCTGGGATAACACAAAACCTGTGCAAGGCATCAAATTAAGGCATCATCCAAGCACAGAGAAATTAACTTTCTCCATCATCTGAACACAGAAACATTAATAAGGCTGTACTTTTTACAGTCAGTTCTCCCATCTAATGTCTCGGGCAGGTGTCACAGCTATGAAAGTCTTTTCACAGAGTGCACGGACGTCTCACGATTGCTCGTGTGGTTCGTTGCTCAACGGAACAAATTGTTCATTAACTGTGGGCCTAATGCTCTAACAAATGTTCCAGGAATATTGCTGCGGTGGTCCACACGAGGATGGAATTAAGCTAATCAAATAAGCCTCCAGTCAGGTCCTATCAGACAGCTCCAGACTGCAGCAAATGAGCCCACGTCGCAAAATTTACATTTCATCTTCCCCAGGGGACAGGTAGGGTCCCACCTCGCCACCACTTTTCCCCCCAATCAGCATCTGGCTCCTGGAGGAAGAAGAGGGAAATGGGAAAAAGAGGGATGCGGTGGTTCCTGGCCACACTGTGAAGCTGCTGAACCTCTCCTGCCACTTCCTGGGCACGCTTCCGATGAATAAGGGACAGAAAATAGAGAAGATGACAGCAGGGAAAATATTTGCTGTTGTGGTTGGAGCGCCACTCAGATCCCAAGAATGAGGACCGGGCATATTTGCGCAGCTGTCGGTCTCCCAAGCGTTGAGTGTATGAGTGTGTGCCCACTGGAGTCTATTTGTTTGTCAAAGTCACTATGCCTTCGCTCTGTAAGTTATTTGTGCCTTAGGTTGTGTATTACTATATGTGTATATACAGTATGTGCATGCATGGGCATTAGAGAGTGTGTGTGTGCGAGTGAGTGTGTATCCAGGGAGAAGCAAATCCATCTGTCTTTCTCGGATAAAGATGCCAGAAACAAGGAAGAAGGAGAGATTCTGCTCCAAGAGAGGCTGGGGAAGGAAGGAGAGCCAAACAGATGTCCCCATAACTCCTAACTTGTCTCCTTGTCACCTTCCTCCTTCCAGATGTTCAACTTGTCATCGCCCATTTTTATGTGGAGTACTGGTCCACAGTCTCAAGAGGAAAATCATGCTCCCCCCCATCCAAATGTGTTACTTTCTTAACATATTTTTTGAACTCCCATTCCAGCAATGTAAAGATACAACTGGAAAGACAGAAAACGAGGCCAGAGTTAACACTAGAGACAAGAATACAGCACATTTAGAAAATAAATATAAGTGAGTGTCTTGCAATAAACATATTTGTTGTGTTGTGGTGAACTTGCTGTACTGTACTACAACTAGAAGGTTTATGTATCCCCTGGCCACTTCTTGCTTTCATTTTACATTTTTTTTAAATGTAAATATTGATTTTTACAGTCTCCCAATGTGGGGTTTTTTGCTACTTAATTTTTCATGCCGGTAACCTGACAACAAGCCATCTCAGGTATCTGAAACAGTGCCAAAATCGAACAACATTTGATCATCACACAAATGTACTGTACATAGAGGATTGTGCTGTAAATAATGTATCAATGCATCAAATGCATAATAAGAGATTCACATACAGGGTTTAAAAAGTTAGCATCAATTACTTTATTGACGGTTAATACATCATTTATTTATTCTTTAGTGTCAAGTTTAAAAAAAAAAAGAACTACCAAGTTGTAAACCTTGATTAAAGTGATGGTTAATATTCTTCAACCCAGCAATTTGTGAAATTGTCATGAGATATAATCTATACATTTTTAATTTTTTTCGTGACTCAACTTTCAAAGTAATAAGGACAAGAGTAGCGGTGCCTAAACCTAACCAAATTAGTCAACATTGATGTTTGAATAAAGTATTTATTCTAACCCCGACCATGATCCTTTTTAAAACCTAACCAACTACTTTTGGTGCCTAAACCTACCCAAACTGCAAACAGTCGTCTGAAATGTTTCTCAACAATATTTAGTTTGAAAGTCTAACCGGACTTTGCATATTTGTTATTGCTAACTTGACTATAAAAAATAAATGTGGCGCAGGAATGAAAGATACTTCCAATTGAAATGCATTAGTTTGAAAGTAGTG
Source organism: Coreoperca whiteheadi (assembly GCA_011952105.1). Lineage (NCBI taxonomy): Eukaryota > Metazoa > Chordata > Actinopteri > Centrarchiformes > Sinipercidae > Coreoperca > Coreoperca whiteheadi. The sequence goes on from CM022485.1 coordinate 25,044,782, forward strand.
CTGAGTGTCACGAAAAAAATTGAAAATCGGTGTCCATGTGCACGAATCCTATCGAATACATTTTGCGGCTATTCCACAAACGGCTGTGAGACTGTGTTGGTTTCTTTCGGTCGCTCTTTAATTAATCACGAAGGACCCTCCCATGGACTGCTTGGGGCAAAAACTACAAAAAAAAAGACTCACTAACACTTGTGACTACACGCTTGATGGCTTATACCATCATTATCTTTGACTTAGTAATATAACAGCAGACTTTGTTGCAGTATTTCAGTAATAAAGAGTTGTGGGTTTGTCACTTTAACAACTAGATATCAGCTATTAAAACTCATTACACGTGGACTGATAACATGGAAAATCCAAACATTCAACAACTTGGTAACTCAAACAACTATATTAATGCAGTGAAACAGCCTTATTGTTAAGCGGCACTGTAGGCAGCAACGATTTTAGAAAATGACATGTGGTGGTGAAGATAGGAAAGATGATTAAATAAGGGAGCAATATACATTATACGATGCACGTTTTATTATTATGGCGCTCATCACCTGCAAGGAGGAGGGTAGGGGTTCATGCATTGCTATTTGCGCACTGACTTATGCTTCACAAACTGTGGCATCAATACTTAATTAGAATAACAAGTAAAGGAAAGCACAAGTGCTGTTAAGGGGTGCCCCAACTCTGTGTTCAAAAAGCCAGTAATGGCCCAATGACATGTCCATCTCTTCTGAAAAAAAGGAGATGAAGAAGAACTTGTCATAGTGGTTTACATTGTACTTGACTTCCACCAAGCTAATCTTGTTACTAAAATGTACATATCAAATTAGCAGGGACAAATGATCCATTATCATGTTTAAATATGTTAACAGCATTGTGATAGGTTTATGCTCCCCAAGATGTCAGAACTGAGCTACACACACACTTTGTGTGCTGTGAAGTAAACCACTATGTAGCTGGTCAATGCCCTGCACTCTGTGTACTGTGTCCGAAGCACTTTACATTTTCTCTCTCCACGACTACATGGACATTTGTATTTATCAAATGTGTTTATGAAAACCTGTAAGAAAAGTTTCATATCACTATTAAGCACAGCTATAAACATAAAACACTGACCACATCATCTCTGTATATCCTAATAACAATAATGCTATCTGTATTGTTGCTAGTAGCCACAATAGTGTCTCTGAAGTGCTGCTGAAGATGTGTTGACTCATGTTGGAGCAAGGAGTGAAGATACATTTTGTGTTATAACCACGTCAGACAAAAGTGGTTTTGAGGTAAAGTACCCATTTAGAATGCGCCGCAGATTCATCCAATATGAACGGACAGTTAATCCTCAAGATACTTTGTGGACAGAAATACAGTGGGTCTTGCGTGTGATGACAAGGCTTTGAATTTTTCTTCAAACAAAACACTGAAAGCATGGAGGTGTTGATCACTAAATGTTATAAAGTGCTATTGTAGCATGGTGGTATGGGACCTTGAAATGGCTTCCAAATGTTTGCATTATCTGATGGACATGAAATGAGTCTTGAAATATTTCCCCTAGGTTTGCTAAGGAATCACTAATATCAGTCCTTGTAAACTACTCTAATTTTTGCTGCCGACCTCCTTCGCCCATTCCCTAATTTGTTAAATCACTTTGGACCGATTTCTTTGCATTCTGTCCCTGAGATTGTGTCACATGTGAGGCTCTAGTCTCCTGATAGTATTCCCACAAATGTATTCAGGGGTTATGAGGGCTGTTGACCAGTTTTTCCCCCCTTTCTATTACAAACAGCTCTCTTTCATCTAGATGTATAACAGATATTTTAAGAGGATGTCTGAAATGGTCTGGTCTTGGAACTCTTCTTGATCTTATATTCCAACAATTCTGGACTAAAACTTGTTATAGTGCTGAATAGTACTTTCATTTTGAGAAGCTTCAGTCTATTTTTGTACTCATGTGTTGTTCTGAGGGTTATTGAAGGGTGTTGATTCAGGAAGAGTGCACCATATTGGTCTAATATGACCTCAGTACAACCTTTGACATTAATGGTCATGCCACTCTAATCAACTGATTAAGACTGGGTACTTCTGGGACTGCTTGAATTGATCGACCTCATTTTTGTCCATTACAAATTTATTTTCTTAACTTAGGGTTATATTTTGTCAACTACAGAGATCACTTATGGTCTACCTCAGATATCAGTTTCTGTATCAGTATGGATGGATCACAAGAATAGAGCTTATATTGGTACTGGATACTGATTGGAACTAAAACAACAATTGGCTTCCTTGTAATCGGTGCTGCTATGCTTATTTGAACATCACTTGCTTTAATCATTCACTGGAGGAAAAATGCAGTCAACCTGCACTATGTAAGCACAACCACCACAACTACCTGCAGATCTATTGGACTCTCCCAGGATTCTGGATGTTTTTCTCCTTTCACCAAGTCCCAGTGGACAAGTCATTCAGAGACAAAAAACTAGCATTTGTATATGCCAGATACTGGGAAATAGAGTCCTAATAAAACTAGACCAATAAAAGATGGTCTACACCAACAATGGTTTCACGATATCTTACTGCATCAACACACAGTAAGAGGCAGTGGTAAGGCACTACTATTGCTACCTCTACACATGGCATTCACGGCTGATAGTGACCAGGTCTGAACAGGCTGGTCAGCATACAGGCTAGTCCAGTATGTGTTTGAGAACTTCTTTTGGGATCCTGAGATGGAGGCAGGAAAGATGCTAAAACCAAAGTGAACACATTTTATGTTTGCACATTTAGGGGCTAGTTTACGATTTATCTTGGAACATGTGAAAAGGTTAAGCTGGCATAGTTTTGTTCCAGCAGGGTACACCAAAGTGTACAATTAAAAGTCTATGGACATGAAAATCTTTTCTTACAAATTAGTGAGGTTTGATGACAGAAATTTCTATTTATGGAAATCCTACATATGGAAAGTTGTTTGTTTTGTTTGTAAAGATGCACTCTTCAGTAGTAAGCCGTGGACAGATTTACTAAAGTAACATAAAACATGGCGAGTTGTCGTATATGGTAAAAAATTATGATGAATGATGACTGACAGAAGAGCTTCACCAGTCGAGATTTGAAAAGTCACAGGTTTCGCTGATCTGATTGTTTGTATGTTTGGACCTGCGTCTAGAGGGATTTTGGTCTGTGTGCGCTGATAACGCCGCTTGGAAAATGAAAATGAATTGAGAAGTTCCAGACTAATACGCAAAATGTGATGCCAGGCTAGACGACACTGCTAACCACATAGGATAGCATTTGGCTTCTGAAATATGCAGAGTTAAGTAAAGCCATGTTTGTGTGACACGAGAGTACCTCTTTTCACTGCACACTATTTATTGGCCCTGACCTCTTCTCCAGACAAATGCTGCCATGCCTTGGTTATTCCCCCTTCAACACTAAAGAACACACAAAAACACCATCCTTTTACTGACTTTGGTGAGCAATTTTGTCTGTGAGAGAATCCTATGATCTTATGTTCTCGTGCACAGTTGAGCTTTAAGTCAATTCCAAATTGTGCAGGATTCTACAGAATTCCAGGTATTATATTATTAATTAACAAAACTCTCTTTTTCCAGATCAATTTTATAATCCCATTTATGGTATTACTTCGAACATACAAGGCTTTACATGCAAGATTACATCAGTGAGCTTCTAACTTGGGTCTACCAGTTTCGGTGTCATGGCTGTTCCAAGTCAAGGTTAAATTCAAAGGGACTTTTTGATTTGATTGAGAATATAATTTCATGGATGATCATCAGCACAATTTTAGGAACGGTCAATTTGTAAACATATTCATCTGTTCCAGTTACAGCACTTAGAGGCGCAGGGTGCTTGCGTGACTGTAAATGACACCACTGTATGTGTTACTTTTAAATGTAGGGGAGACGGGGATGGTTGTAAAATCTTTTGTCTCAGCACCTGAGACAAAAAGTGAGCACAACTTGCAGAATTTTTTGTGTTACAGCTCTTGAATTGTGGCATAAAGTACCCTTATTTGTCTACTACAAATAGCAATGTTTCCAATCTCTCCACCTATATCAAAGAATTAATTAATTAATGTCAAATGCAAGGAGTTCCATTGTTACAACCTGCCCCACTACCGGGGTGAGTTGTAACAATAAGAGTGAAGAATTAATAGTTGAGACCACACCATAAAATATGCATCTGAAGAAATGTAATGTGCACGTGTCAACACGTGTCAAAATCTTCATGTGGTTCACCAAGAACAAAAATAACTCACCACGGACTTTTAAATCACTTATAACTGTAACAATAATTAGCTGTTGCTAATACTTTGCTTCATTTATGTTTGGATAAAAAATTTGTTGTTGACACAAATCTGTTCTGGTCAAATAGGCTAAATTATATTATGTGTAATTCATTATTAGACTTAATTTTAGCACCATGCACTGTTCTGAAAGCCTGCTGCCTCTCTGCACATTGGGGCAGTGTAAGATGTTACTGTATGAGGTTATATTTATTGGGATTTATATAAGCCTTGGATTTACATTCTTATTTATGGTAGATTAATGCAAAATCATGTAATTGTTTTGAACAATGAAAGGGAAAACGTCAGCTTTCACCAGATTTGGCCCACAAGCCATTATTTGCTGACCACTTCTGTAAAGTTTCAGTTTTGTTCATTTAGGTTTTATAATTTCTTGCAGTAACTGCTCAGTGTCACATGGCAGATACAAACAGACCTTACTGTCTTTCCCTCCCTCACCTAATCTGATGTGTTCAGTTGTCATTACAGGGTTAGTTGTAACACTTTTTTAAAAGGTGCTACAACTATCCCCACCCGCTTGACTCTCCTCGCCTCGCTTTTTGCTCCGTTTTCCATTGCAGGTACTACCTCTACAATAGTATGCTGTTTTTGATCCTCAGGATGTGGCTGTTTCTTACAGCAACCTGGCACCAATTGGACTGGGCCTGCAGGGAGCCGAAAAACAGGGAGGGAGGGACGGGTAGAGGGTGAGGGATGCGGAGGGTATGGAGAGGATTGTGGGGTGTGAGGTCATTCTACCTCACAGGGTAGCGCCATAAGGTCATCCCTTCTTGGTGTAAGTCAGAATCAGAATCAGAATCAGAAATACTTTATTAATCCCCGAGGGGAAACTCTTTGTAACAGCAGCTCACTATCACGTCACTGCACACAAGAATGGAAGTACTACGCAAGGCAAAAAGCAAAAATATAATACACTATAAAACAGGTAATTACAAAGTGGGTATAAGTACAAATTTAAAATTTAAAATTTAATGTGTAAGTCACACTTACACTTACACTTAAAGTGGTGCTGTTACAACCATCCCTGATCTCCCCTTTCCAAAATAGATAAATAAATGCAAGCGTTAATGCATAGAAAACAGCAACATTGGTGCAGACTTCGGTGAGCATTAATAGTTGGTATATTATGCCATCTGCATTTTCACAAAGTTTCAAGCTTTCTTGGAAAATATAGCATGAAAAGAGAAGGTATATGGGAGGCTGGTGTAGGGCTGATGTGACACAGGATCAAGGTCCTTTCATAAATAAAAAGTTCAAATGTTTGGTTCATTCTCAGTCTTTCATACCACTAGACTGTCTCTCCTCTTTCTTTTCATGTGAGTAGCAAGATATTTCTCAGAAAGACAAAAAAAGATAAATTGCCAAGTCAAAACGATCACAGTACATCGTAGCATTACTAATTGTATACATGGACACACTTTGTGCTCGCATCGTTAACTATGTGTGATGGTTTCTCAGTTCATTACACTTGAGGAAAGCATACATTCTAATGACATTTTGCGCATAACCATTATGCAGCAGTTGTAAATATTTATACCTGAAAAAAACAGATATACCTCATTAAGCTATGCTGAACTCAGAGGGCAAAGGACAAATTAGCTTTCATATCAATAATGTAATGATTGTGTGTTTCTGCATTGATATTCTGCTGTGTAAACGCTGACAATAGGAAAGCGTACAGATGAATGGGATTATGTCTTTTTGTGTACTGAAATAAGCATTATTGGATAGTAATTCAATTCTGACACGGATTACAAATTCCCCATTCCTGCTCTATTAGTTGTTATAATTTCCCTCCAAGCAGAGTCTCTAGCCGATACTAAAAGTGAATACTAGATTCATGCAAGGACACACACACACACACACATACATACACACGCACACACACACACACGCACACACACACACACACACACACACAAAGCCAAACAAGCCTGTCAAATGTACAGCAGCAGAAGTTTCTCACCATACACCAAGTGTGTGGTTGTGCCTGCTCCCCTCATCAATCACATCTAATACTCTCCCTCACTTGTCCATTTGATATTTGTTTGGCTATTGCCTTTGCTATTATTGTTGCTGTAGTTTGATACATTCCCCGACAGCTCTTATTTCCATTATAAGTCATCAATTAATACAGAGAAATGTAATTATTGTGACAAGGCGTCTAATGCAGGCCGTGGAGATGACAAATGGATTGTGACGGGGTGTGCTTCAAGCTGTCACATGCAGTGGTGAATTCTTGCCGACCTATTACTGAGCTCCATCATTCTAGTCTGTATTTTGAGGCATATGTCCGTCTATCTGCCTGTGTACTGTAAGTCACTGAGTTAATCTACAGTGGAGTAACAGAAAAGATGGAGACATAAATGAAGATTAACTGCGCTTAGGTTTTGGGAGAATTTTCTGTAAGGGGGATGGAGTTAACATTTTTCTACAGTATCTTATATAGTATAATTTATACATTTTTATTTTTCATTGTTATAACAATGTTGCAAGTAAAGTATAGCCAAGGTGTAGTTAAAGCTACATGGCTATTGCAATGTGAACGTAGAAACACCCAAACAAACAAAACAATAAAGCAGCAACATTGCTTGTGGCCCTTATGTTTCGGAGCCAACTCTGGATAAGAAAAAGAATGAAAGACTTATTTGAACTTTTGTTTTCATTAATAACAGGTCCAAGACTTCAGAGCAGGGTTGTGACTTAGCAATAAGTTATTTCTTAGCCCTGAACAGCATTCAGCGCTGTACCTGAAATGAGATAACAGATTTGTTCTATTTTACAAGATTCTTTGGGTGTGAGGTCACTAACACATTCCACAGGAAGGACATTTTAAAAGTGACAAATCAGAACCCATGAACAAAATACAAACTTACAGCAGCTAGAGTGCAATACATCTTTCTTTTCACTCCTCTTTAATATCCTTTAGTCCTTCAATATCCTCTCATATTTTTTTCAATTGGTACACATTTCTGCACAATAACACAGTCATAATTTCCACCACCACCAAATATATTAAAAGTAGGCAGTTCATCAGCTGTTTTAATGGAAGCGTGAAGTTACTTTATACAGCTTTGAAGGCGCCAAAAACACATTTTCTAGATTGGCTTCCTACTATGGGCAACAGAATCTTACATGAGCACAAAACATTTTTTGGTTATTTCACTTCAGAGATTTCTGTATTTTGGGTTTTTGCTCTTTGAAGTGGGTGGGACTCAGTTGGTAAAAGCTGAAGTCACATACTTAAACCAATCAGAGATTTAACAACATTTGAATCAAAATGTGACAACAGTTGATGAAACCACACCCACACAATCCTAATGAAGCAGTTTTTGGGAGTGATTGATGCTTATTTAGTTATGAATATACAGTGATAGAACGAAATACTTAAGATTTGATTCCAAGTTTTCAGGGGGTTTCAAGTCTCTATTTAAATGGTATTCTGATGATACTGTCCACCCCTGTGTAGTGTATTTAATGAGAAATAAAAACATGTATAAAAAGAAAAAAAAGGATACATTTTCTGAATACCTAAAATGAATAACTAAGCAGTTAAAAAAGATATTATACAGCATTATCATTATGCTGAGAGAGAGCCCAGCCCTGTGTTTAGACAGAGCAGTGAACTGTGTCTAATATGATTACATGACATTCCTCACATTTCGCATCAGGCCCAGAGGCCCTGGTTTGCCCTCATGTTGACCTCTCTTTCCTCAAATGCCCTGGCCTTGACTCCTCCATGGCTCAGTCGCCATGTCCCATGCAGTAATTCTCTGAGTAAATTTACATCTTCCCCTCCCACTCATGCATCATGCTGCATCTATCTCGTTTTATCCCTCTTGCTTAGCGATGTCCTCTCTTGTTTCATCTTGCCTTATCGTGCCAATCTTGTGTCCTTGTTATCCCTCCCTCTCTCCCCTGCACACTCCCTCCCTCTCTCCCTCTTTCTCCCTCGCCCTCCCTTTCCCTGTCCATGTCTCCCTCGTTTTACTCCCTCCCTCCCATCCCTCTGCTGTGGAGGTCAGGTATGATGCAGAGCCAGAGAGCTCGCCCGTGTTTAATTACATTAATAAAACACCCTGTGAGGTAGAATGACCTCACACCCCACAATCCTCTCCATACCCTCCGCATCCCTCACCCTCTACCCGTCCCTCCCTCCCTGTTTTTCGGCAGGCATAGGTCTATCGAGGCTCCCTGCAGGCCCAGTCCAATTGGTGCCAGGTTGCATTTCATGGCTGATTGCAAGGCATGTGTTTCTCCCTCTTTGGCATTGGTTCCGCCCCCAATCTCCAGCGGTTCCAGACATGCTCACTTCACTGGAGGTCATGTCAGAGACTTCTCCCTCCCTCCCTGACCTGCTGCAGGTGGAGGACGCAGAGGAGAGTGTGCTGGCAAAACAAGCCCTCTCTCAAAACAGCTGTAATGAGGGACATGCCCTTCCTTCCTGATGAGCTCCTCAGAGATGTAAACCATCCTGATCACTCTCCTTCCATTTTGTTCACATGTAGCCCTCTCTGACTCTGTCAACAGGAAGGCCATGCATTTCCCTCTGCTTCTCACAGATTCACTTTGGGGCGGGAAGTGAAACATTCATTTGGAGAGGAACTTCTTGGCATGTGCCAAGATTTGGTTCACTTGGCATTGGTGGAGGCTCTCCGCTCCTTGCGTCATAAAGCTGAAATCGGAGGCACACAAAATGCCCCCCGGGCCAGAAGACAATGGTCCTATGGACATAAATTATTGCAGAAGCAGGATGGCATATGACAAGCAGCAGTAACTTACTATTATTGCCTGCAACCAATGATGACAATTCCCGTGGTAGCCAACAGGTCGGAGCGATGTAATATGCATAGGATTCATGCAAATGGGAATGCCTAAAACATGTGTCAGAAATATCGCTGCCACTGGGTAGAAACCTTGTATCTTTGAAAAGCAGCCTTATTTTCATACTGACAACCATGCATCCTTATTGTAGTTTATGAATAGATTTTGTGGGCCTTGGGGTCATACAGCTGGCACTTCCTATAAAGAACCACATAAACCTTCAGCTCAGGTAGAAACATGGAAATTACTAGTTGGACTTACGAGGGTTTCCTGCAACAGCAGGAATCTAATCTCCTACTGCCACCTTCATGATTTTCATGAATAGTCAACAGCCTTACCATAAAAAAGTGGCATCATCTTCTCCAAGAACATTACCGGCTAATGTAGACACATAACTTACACTTCCTCCACAATGGGGAATCCTAACCTTGTGTGGAGTGTTGTGCTCTTTTGGCTATGCTATTTATGTGCCAAATTTTTCCTCAGTGTATGTCTGTTGATACTGTAGTGCTGCTGTGGCATGTTGTTGCCAATATATTATGAGCTAATGGCAAAACCACAGGGACTCTCTGGCACCCTAATGGCTTTGATGGTTGATGCTTTCAGTTAGATTGTGACAGCAAAAAGTAGTTAAAAGCGTTATATGCTGTGGGCATTGCTAGTCTTTTCAGCGTCCGAGAGCTGATTTTCTACCCACAGCCATTTCTGTTCTCAACAACAGCATTCATCCAAAGAAAGGACACAAAATCTGTGAGAGCAAAACATGTTGCTCATGTTTATTTGATAAAAAGCCACCCAATGATGAAATTAGATCATTTCATGTCCCTTTGGGTCAGGTTTTAAATCTCTTCGTAAAACATGTTTCATAGAAAGGCTTTTCATATTATTTGTTTTTACCTACCTTATGCTTACTATAAATACTTGTTTTATTGATCTCTAATACCTTTTTCAATTCATGGCTGGCATTTTTATTGTTTCTCTTTGTGACTTTGAATTACTGTTGGTTCACTGTCTGTGAAGCATTATCTACCTTTAATAGCTATACCAACAGTGTTTATTATTATCATTATTTCATATATTCTCTGCATTGCATTTCTGTCCCCCTTTTGTTCTACTTCGTACACTCTTCACTGTCTGCTTTGTTATTTGTTTGGAGGGTTTTCATTAGATTCCCAGACTAGCAATTAGTGTTCCTCTCCAAAGCAAATGCAGAACAGTGGCACTCAATGCCCCATCTCTTTATTGCATGGTTAAGTACCCTTTAGATTCACATGGTTATTAATAACATCATTGCTAAATCACACAAAAAAGCATTGCGGCTAACTAGGTTACCGCGCTGTTTACTTTGCCTCAAAACATCAGGTTAAACAAATTTACCTTTCCCCTCTTTCACTCTCTCTTTCCCCTCTCTCTCCCTACCTCTCTTTCCCCAGTTTGAATGTGGGCACAAAGAGAGGCAGAGAGAGGAAAGTTAATTAGATAGAGGTCCAAGGAGGGGGGGCACCTGGTAATGGAAAGGGGCTGTATGGAAACAGATGGCCCAGAATTTATTAACTTGCAGGAGCACTTCAAGGAAGCCACTGCGACCAGACATTAGGCCAGTCACTGTCTGGGTGGGGGCTAGCAGGCGGCTGGATACAGGTAGAGGCTGTCAGAGCCCAAAAATAGAAAGCAGATTTATCTCTGGATTGTTGCAAATGATCCATCAGAGGAGAGCAATGGATGCAATCCAGCTCCCTGGTTTGACAGTTTCACCTAATACCCTGGAAGTCACTCCAAGTAAGTATGCGACTAGATAGCAAAATAAGTTACAGAGTTGTATGTACAACAGTATTTTTCTATAGCATCAGTGAGAGCTATAACAAATCACTCTTTTTGACCATAATTTCCCTTTGTAACTTTTATAACATCCTGTAAATATTAAACTGAAGGTGAATTATCTAAAACCTACATCCTTGCCCATCCCTTTGTTTTGGTTTTAATTATGCACTGTGCTCTCAGCTACAACTTACTGTAGTTTACAGTTTGTCTCAGTTGCTTTGGCACAATTCTCAAATGATAATGAATATTTTCAAAACAACATGTGCAAAGCTCTAAACCACCGGGCACTTGTTTACAACAGATTTGAATTTCTCATTCTTTAAAAGAAATTTGCAAATGTTTTAGCACATCTATGCAAATTAATAAGTACAAATGTCTACAATTTGCACAATTACCAATTGAATATATCTTGTTGATATAAACGAATTAGGTTGCTTCTCAGTTGAATAGTTCTATTCTCCAAAACATGTATGAATTATTTCATTGTGTAAGTCATCACATGCCCACATAGTCCGTTTAAATGGCAAAATATGTCAAGCCTATACCATGAATATCGTTACAGTAGCATATAGTTTTTGTAACGTCGTATAAATTGGGAAATTGCCTGTCAGGTGAAACTTGAACGTCACTAACGAATGGGGAGTTTCTCACATCAACCAATCACCAATGTATGTCAAGTTAGCTGACAGGTGCTATTCAGTATGGATTTTGCCAAACATATTTATAGAGCTTGACCACAACAGAATTACTACACTGAACATGGAGGAACCTGGCCAGGCAAATAATGAGCAGGGACAACTGCCTGCTCGAGGAAGAGGAGTAAGGATCCACGGTAGTGTAGTGTGGGGAAGACAGCAGAAAAGAGGCAGAAGAGAACAAAGAAACTGTCCCACATAAAAATGGGCCACAATTGTGGACCATGTAATTAACCATGGCCTTACAATTCAATTTTAATTATCCAAGCATTAATAGTACAATAATATTATCCATTTGTGAATTCCAATGTGTAGGTCTGGACGACTACCGTGTGCTGGTGGCAGAAGAGCAGTTTTTACAGCTCAACAAGAGCAAGATATCTGCAACATGGTGGTAGCAAATAATACTGTTACACCTTGAGAGATCCAGAGTGCAATCTTAGAAGACAGTGGCATCCTACAAAATATCAACGCTGTCAGCATCTCTACAAGAGAGCGTTAAAACAACACATCCGATGATCATGAAACAACAAGGTACGATTTGAGAGAAACTGTGACAGAGTGAAGGGGCTGCGGTACCAGTATGTACAGGTAAAGCAGTGGTGTGCACTTCACCTAGTATATTTTCTTGATATTGGTTTTCCTTCATTATGGCCTGTATATTGAAGTTGCAGAGAAGAACACAGAACATTTTTACTGTGCTCTAACATTTTTATGAGCCTGCAGTAAAAGTGATTTGATATTTTGTTTATTGTTTTATAGGGAATAATGGATCTCGAAGGAAGTGAAATCCCTCACACCCTTGTGTTTGTGGAGGAGGCAGGTTTCAATTTGACCAAAGGCAGAAGACATGGCTGAAATGTTATAGGCCAATGAGCCAATGTGGATGTGCCAGCCCAACGCAGGGGGCATAATATGTGCGTGAGTTTGAGTCTTAGTGTAGCACTCCAACTTTTCTGTGTTACAGTGTCAGGCTCTACATAATGTTCCTTTTTTTGGTATTGATGTATTTCTTTTATTATATTGTTCTGTGTAGGTTTTCTGTTTACTGTGGTGTAAGACAGTTACTTTACGTAGGTAAAAATACAGTAACAATTTCCAAATGTGAAATTGATTGCAATGTGTAATGTAAAACCTTGTACTTTTGAAATTGGCATCTTGAGCTATGGTGTTGTGCAGTACCATATAAGCTGTTTTGACAAATGCACCTAGAGCTTTGAGAATAGTAACACAGTTTCAAGTAATGAGCCAAAGAATTTGATAAAAACTGTAATATGCTTAGACATACTGGTAAATAAAGAAGGAAAAATACCTCTTTGAGAGGATGAACAGGTAAAATACATATTAAATGAATTACAATGCAAAAGTTCAAGGCAGCTGCAGACTAGCTGAAAGAAAACACAGCAGCTTGCAGTTTACAGATAGCTTGCTCAACAAAATAATAATAACAAAATGTTAACTCTACCCACTCAATAAACATAATTTTAACTAAATGTTATTACTAATGTAGTTTTAGCCCAAGGTCAACATTAGCTGATCAGTTTATGAAACACTCAATGGAACAATCTGTCTCTAATTTGCTGTCTAAGCAAGGTGCTTGTATATGCGAACTATAACAGCAATAAGTAATTCAGCAACACTTGGGTGACAAATGGCGTTAAATAATAAATCAGGATGTTTCTGCTCTGCAGTCTTCATTGGGGTTAGAGAATGTAAAAAAAGAAAACGTTTCATAAAGAGTAAAATGTATAAAACGTTTATGAACTGAAATGTCAAGCAGTTGAGCCTTTATTTGTACTCTGTGTCAGTGCAGTTATACGGTATTCAATGTACAACCTTGAGTGCTTGGAGACACAAAATACATCCTTTAGACTGCAAAACAAACATATTCTGTCCTTCCAGCACAATAAACAGCATTATATTGGATGGAAGCACACTACTGGGAATGGAACATTCTTAGAAAATAAGTAGAAAACAACAATATTATATTGAGCCCCTGAGGTCCTCAGACATCTTAAGAGAGGTGGGCTTCGATTCCGCCACATAGTCAGGCTGGTGTGTGAATCTTATAGAGACACACACACATGCATGCACACACAATCATATGCACACTGTGCCTTCAACATACGTACCCCAGTGAGGAAATTGAAAAGGATTCAGGACAAGCAAAGGACCTAGGACAGTTGCAGAACAAGTGAATAGAAGAGTATGTGCCTTTGTGTTATTGTCATTCTTTTGCTTCTTCTTCTTTTTAAGTTAATGACATTGAAATGCATGTTTACATGTTATCACAACATATAATACTCATTTTATTCTATTTTTTTCAAAGCTGTAAAATTAAACATGCACGTGCTTTATCAAATTGCCTCATTGGCATATGTGTTTTCCTGTTTATACTCAGTATTTCCTATTTCTGGAATGAAATACAAGACAGGATCCTCCAAAGGTTTTAAGAGTTGTAAGGAAATGTAGGAGTTTTGATGTGTTGAGCCAATGCTCTAAAGGCAGCACTGCTGAAGTCAAACAGCTTGCACGACACAGTGCTAAAAGCTAATGAAAAATAGATTTAGTAGGGAACATGTTACTTTATTTCAATCTCTCCAAAGCGGCATGATGGAAGGCAACATGTGCGACAGAACAGCTTGTGAACTAGTTGTGTATGTTCTGTGAAGCAGCGATGTTTGTGAGTCAGCGGCGTGAGCTTCAAATGCCACACCGCCGATACTGCCGGGCCTCCACCAAAGTAAAAATAGACTGCGATGACATCTCTGTGGTGCCATGAAGATGCCCATTAGCAATGTGTGTTTCTGGTGCTGCTGATGAGGGATCCAGATCAGCTCACCTCAAGCTGTTGAAGCAGCCTACAGCAAAAAAAAACCAACAACTACAACTTGATCAAACAATCCTTACTGCATAATAAGATAAACAAAATCCAACATGACAAAATGCCCAGTCTTTGTAAACAGGGGCTAAAGCAACTAACAAGGTTTGACTGGCTGCAGTGCCAGACAGTGTGTTGCATCTGATGGAAACAGAGTGCAAGCTGTTGGTGTAAGGCATGGCATCGAGCCTGACAATAGCTGAGTGCTATGTAAGCTCCACTGTGCTCTTTCTGTCGAGCTGAACAGCGTGAGGGCCCACCATGTCCTCATCTGACTCTCAGAAATATATGGTGAACTTGCACTTATGTGCATATGTTTGTGTCTGCGTGGGCACATCTTATTGAGATTTAAAGGCTATCATGTCATGTAGTGGTGGAATGGGTATCTTAAGCAAGATATGCAAAAATGACCACAATTTTTATATAGAATTATTTTAGAGTATTTAACATTCAAATGTTTATAAACCCACCCATATATTGGGGGGACAAAAAAGGCCAGAGGGAACGTTTTGTATTGCTGAGTCATTTGAATATTTATGAGTCCTGTGTAGCCCCTACATATCATTTGTTTTCTTACTTCCTCCTTGATACATGTCTCTTTTTCTGTGTATGCATATATGTCTATGTGAGAGTTTTCATTTTGTGTTGACTTGTCATTTGCAAAATCACTTACCAACTGCACACTGGTCTCATCATCACTGCTACTGAAGCTACTTAACAGATGTGGGCAGTGGCAATGTCTCTGCACCAATGTCACTAAGACAAATCCCTGTACATTTATTTGCAGTCAACATCTACTACAATTCTGAAAAATTACTGCTACTAGTCAGAACATTTCTTTTTTACCATTAAAGCATGAGGGCAGACTCTTTATTGGCATTTTACTGAGCTAATCTTTCAATCATGCTTCCTCACAATTAGATTTTTTATTGTGTCATGATGATTATGAACAGATAACTGATACTAATTTCCATAATGTTAATGGTTTCCATGCTTTCAGGGGTACTTCCTTAGCTAGGTATTAAAAAATGTTGATTTGAAATCCAAGGACACTGCGGTACATCTATATTTTAGTCTGCTCTAATTTTATATATACAAAAACATCTGTCAAAGCATGCTACTGCAAATTGAAACAGCAATTTCAATCTGATGTTTTCAGACACTGATGACATTGCGCTGATGTTATTGTAGGTAATGACAAGCTCAGAGGGGTGTTTATTTTAAAGGCATTTATGACTACAGCTTTGAAAAGTCTTCTGTTTCCAAGCTGTTGAAATGCCAATAACTTTTATAGTCTGTAGTCATTATGGTGTCTTTGCTTGGTCTATAAAAGAAAGATGTTTTTAATCTTCTAGTGTCTATTTAGTGAAATAAAGGTCATTCACAGCATGGTTACAGATATCACCATTACACTTCCTGTCTTGTTCAATCCATTAACAGGCATGTGAAGTATGCTGTCTATACACCATACAGTCCTTCCTTTGGCACTGATTTTTAGTCCAGTCGCTGTTGTCATTGTATCATATGCGATGAGTCCTGTACTTTTACTGACACACTTAATAAAGAAACTTTCCCCAAAGTATGGGGCTTATTCTCTGCCCTGAATTGTTAAAGACATGTCTTTAGTTTCCTGAAACCTCCAAAATTATCCACAGTGGTCCATGACTGATCCATAGTAATGCATACATTCTGTAAGAGGGCTTTTCAAATCATGGACATTCTGGTTTGGCTTAAGTATTATGTGCCTTTTTTGCACCGTTCATAAAGTTCATTATCAGCTGCACAGTGTGGACATTTTACTGTTCTTTAACCTGCTGTTTATGACTTGCACCATCTCCAAAATAAACTTTGCAACAAGTCCTCCAACCCATACGACCACATTTCATTTGCTCCTACCTTCTAACACGAGCTTACGTTACGGAAATCACGTGACATAAGTCATGGGACATTAAACATGTGGTTAATGTTGTGATGTTGTGAAACGGTCGCAGTTGTTTTATGTTAACTAACTTAAAAAAGATCTTTCAACACACCACCCAATCGGTGGTAGCCGGCACCCAGTGCCCTCCTCCTATATAAATAACCCCTGGGCCTGCGCAGCTCGTCTCCCTTTGGAAACACAGCCACCAGGAACTGGGGCCAGTTGGGCTTGTAGTCAAAGGGCTCCGTCTGGCTCATAGAACTGGAGTTACATCCCGGTAACTACAATTTGCATTTCATACATGCTTCGCCCTCTAATTGTCTTCACTATTGGTTAACACCTGAGGGGAAGGCCGTAGGGATAAGATGTACCCCCAACTGGGCCTGAACCAAAAACACACACATTAGACTGATCCAGCAGAGGTACCCCCAGACAATGCATCAAGTACTGAATTAATCAGAAATGTCGAGGTCCAGGACCAAGAGGCACCCAGGCAAATGTCCTCCGCTGAGACATCCCTAAACAATGCCATATATGAAGCGATACCTCTAGTGGTGTGATCCCTGAGCCACCGCCTCATAACACTGAGGGTCGCATCACAGATCCAAGATACCCTCAAGGGGGCAGGAACATGGCCTGAGACCCTCGATTTGACTAAGGAAAAACTACCCCCAAAAAACCCTTTTCTTGACTCTCTTTCCAAAGTCTTCTGTCAGGGGTATCCCGGCGACACCAAGCCACGATGTTGTGGCACCCTGAGTCTCACCCCCCCCAGAATACATCATTCCCTCATCACTCACCAGTCAGCTTCGCTTGCCATTCATATTGCAATAAAGCTTTACACCACATTCTGCTGAGGCATGGTCTTTGTTAGTTAACTGCAATGTAATTTTCCTGCAACTGTCTCTCTAGTACTGAAGCATGTGTTTCAACTTTCTGGGCACGCAAGCACTTTTTTGTGTGTGGATACGTGTGTGTTAGTGCGTGTTCAACTTTTTAAAACATTTGCAAGATAAAATAACTAGGTCAACTTATCAAAGTAAGGCCATGAAACAATACAAGTTCTGAGTGGCTTTGAAAACAGCTCTGATACATTTTACATCAAAAGGATACACTACAATGATATACTTCCACTGAAGTTATAAATGACTATCTTTATGTTAGAGATAAATTAAAAATGAACTGTTTATTGTTCAAATTTTATTATAAAACACAGTAAGGTTATGTAATATAATAATAGTTTTATAAAGTTAAATGAACTACTGTTAGTGATAATATGCTAAAACAGCCATAGGTACTTTTTAATCCATATCAGAGGTATCTAGGTTGACAGAAAAGCGACATCAGCCTAAGGGAAGGGGAGTGGGAGGAGAGGGTGTGTGTTCATGTATGTAAAAATGTACCCCCAAAAGCCACACACACCACACTTAGATTAACACCACTGAGCTGCACAGTAGTATTGCAGTTGTCTGTCAGACTCTTGCAACTTGCAACCGCTGTCTGAAAACCATGCATTTACACATTTAACTATTCTTTTTATAATATTTTAAGATGACCTCAGTGACCTTAAGCCTATTGCTGGATAAACACATTTTAAAAATGTTCTGTTATGGTAGATGTTGAGAGATAACCAATGAGGTCATTTCAAACAAACATACAACGAAGCTGCAGAGGAATAGTGTACATGTAAACTGATCTGAAGTTAATACCAAGAAAAAAGAAAATTGCTGCATATGCATGCACTAAAACCTATGTGACTACTGTGCTCAGGGGAGGCCTGCACAGAGTATTCTGGGATTCATTAGCTGCCAAAAACGGATGACTCAGTGTGGTCTCCCTGACCTCTTATTTGTTTTTCTCTCATTTATTCCCTTCCTTGCGTCACTAGTGAACTTAAACATGCAGCAAGATGCCTGCTTATCATTCAACAGTACATCAACAGCAGCACAGACGAAACACCACCCATAAAAGCAAAATAGAGATGTAATGCACCTTTTCAAAATAAAAATGAGAAAAACTTAATTTATCAAAAACATTGTTCATGCTAGACCAACAATCACTCCTGCATTTTCCCTACAGCACAAAAGAAAACGAACTGGCAAGAAATTGTGTTTTTAAGACAAAATTATGGCTCTGAGTGAGTGGTTCTTTATCCTGCAGAGCCTGTGTGGGGGGAGCAGTGCACCCCTCCCTCAGGCAGAGACTGCAGTTGAGGTTTGAGGCTGCTCTGGTATTACCATATACACTCACAGATTCACAAAAAATACTGTCACACCTCATACTGGCTGTGCCATGAATATCAATGGTTGCTCTTCTTTTGGACTCACTACAAAACAGACAGTGAAAAATGTTCATGCACGACTACGTTCCACCTGGCCCACTCCATATATCCAGTTTAATGGGATAATGAACACACAGTATAAAGGAATTGTGTATGACACCAAGCTGTTATGCACAATGCATGACTTATGTCACTGACTTTGCTCCTTCAAGGGATTATATTTGTGGTAGATGGTTCAAGTGGTGTGTCTGTGACATTCCAACAAGTCACCTTGACAGTGGTGTGAATAATTTTTGTGATAAAAACAGAAATGACACTCACCCATGACTGGGAAATAGCCATATTGTGTGAAATACTCAGGGTAAATATTTTTTGCATTAGTCTGGAAATGAGTTTTCTGACACATTTACCATGTTCACCACCCCCCGATTCCAATTCTAGTTGGCCTACTGAGGGAAAAATCCTTGCTCATTGCTAATGGGCAAATACAGTTTCCATCCAGAAATAATAAGAAAATAATTTGAGTGAAATGTGTCTCTAGGTGTGCAAGTTCCTCGAGGGACATCTTTTCCTCTGTGTTGTTCTACTTGCAAGTTCATACCGACTTAACAAACACAGCTGGAACTATTCTGACTGCTCTTTTGTCTGAAAGGAGAGCAATCGGCAGAGGTGCCCTGTGCAACCATCCAGGTGCTGAGCTTGGCACAGACAAGAAGAAGAACCCTGTCAACCTTTCTGATACGCTTGCCTGTGTTTGAACAAAGAAGGATGCTTACACACAGGCATAATTGAAGAGATCATGCAGTACCTGCATTTCCTCCTGCCAGGCAGTTTCCAAGTCTTCACAGCTGTGCGGGCAAACTATCCCACAGAGAAATGACAAAAACAAGGAAACAAAAATCACAAAGCCAATAAGCAGCACTGAAGCTAAATTAGCTATGTCTTTGTGGGAAAGAATGGCCCTGATGGTATTGACAAGGGAGACCCGTTGTGTTTTTGATCCCCATTCAGAGCAAAAAACTCTGCAGGATTTTTTTGAGATGGTCTACAAAGACATGATTAAATAGAAAATAAATAAATATTCATAACAAAGCCAATGCAGTGCCAGATGTTACTGTTAGTTGCTCTCAGAATACTTCTATCCCCAAAGACCATTCACTCTGACAGACATCAGGGGTGAAAACACACACACACACACACGCAGAGGCCTGCAAAGCAAACAGCACATAATCCATCAAAGCTGACGTCTCTACTACCTAGTGACCAAAAAAGTTCACTGGGTACATAGTGACACTTCCCACCGGTGCGACCCCCTACAAATGCATGTGCTTATCATACTGTAAGATATTTTTGAAAAAGGTGGTCACCCCGTTGTTTATTCATGATAGATAAGACTGTTCCTCTGATAACATAAACACTAAGTAGCTCACTGAGGTGGCATTCAAATGTCAAATTTGCATTGGTATCAGTGGGGAAAGAAACTGGTCAGCTCAATTATTGACTCATGGGAGATGCTGTGTTTGTTAAATTTTTCCAATGAATGCAATAACACTGGCGATAGAATAGAATAATATTACACCCATTTTATGCAGATAATTAACAGTCAATCTAGATAGATAGATAGATGGATAGATATGGCAGTTGAAATGTTAAATATTCTTGTGAGGCAGCTTTATTCTACTAATTAGCAGAAGCAACAGAACAAACTACTATGTAATTACATATTTTTACTAGCCAATTAATTTTGACCTAACAGAGGTTAAGCATGTTGGTTGAACGCTTTTCAGCAGTAGACATGCAGTTTTTTGTGATCCTCATCTGATCTCAGAAGACATGTTTTCTCTCCTTTTTCCCAATTCCACAAAGGGATCAGAGGTCAGGCTCAGTTACAGAACAACACCTCTAGAGGTGTCAAAGACTCCACGTCTTGCTCAAAGAGACTGAATCAGGGCAGATCTTATTACTCTTTATGCTACCATGCAGCCCTGATGAACAATTCTCATAAGTTTGCCACATACAATCGATTATTGATACATGATATGATCCACATAAATGCCGTCATATCAAGCATAATTACTTATATCAGTATGAGCTGGGCTGCCCTTGTATTGATGTTATATTCCCATCTGCACTAATTAGACCTTTCTGTGTACAGAATACACTGTGCGAGTAAAGCAACACTGGCAGTGCACATGCTCACTTGCATGAATAACAAAACCATTCTGAAGAGTGGCATTGAATGCATCATTGCCCGTGTGAAGTAAAGGACAGACCGGTTTGGAAACTGTGCACAGAAGATAGATAGAGGGTGTGGAAAATTTGTAGTGCAAACATGTACTGTTAAAATTGTAGCTCCAACAATCTATTTCACGGTCTCTGAATGGCAGCGTTGATTCAGCACCATGGACAGTGACACAAGGCAGCGCTGAATCCTGAGGTTTTGAGCTGACATCATTTTAAACTACAGTGTTTTATTCTGTCCTTCTTTTTCTCTCCATCTATTCACATTGCCTTTGAGTGGCGGAGAAAGAGAAGCACATTTTTCTTTTTTTTTAAAAATAGACTCCAAAGGCTGTTGCGTGTTGCATTCCAGCATGCTGCAATCTTTTTAATTATTCACCCAAATATGCCTTTGATCCGAGCACCTGACCAAGCTTCCATTTTCTTTTCAAATAGTCCTTTAAAAATGAAAGCAGCTGAGGTCTGAAACAACTGATGAATTTGCTTGATATCCGAAAAGTACCAGTGAGCTTACAAAATCCCTAATGCTGTGTTGGAGAAAAACATGAGACACAAAGAAAAAGCATAACACACGATGACTAGGAGCATATGTGAAAAGGAGGATAGTCCTTAATGATGAGGATGGAGTAAACAAGTGCCTGGATCTCAGTTTACTGATACAAATGTTTACCTTACAGAGATTTGACATGCATTTCTTATCAGGGTAACATCCTGCCTGAACAAGAGGATCTGTGTTTAAAAACCCCATGTTGGGAACAGTTCCTGCTGCTAAAGTGTGCTTGAACGATACACTAAATCATATGTCTGGACAAGAGAGTGAGAGAGAGATAATTTCTTCATTGCAGATGCTGCGTTTGCCTTATTTTGTTATAGCCCTTTAACACTAACAAATAATAATAATAATGACAACAAAAAAAACTTTGTGGTATCTTGGAATCTCATTATACCTAAAAGAACCTCTTAACTATACTATGAAAAATATAAAGTACATGAGTACCATTAGAGCAGGGGTTCTCCGTTCTCAGGCATCACAGCTCTGCTGGTCTTCTAACCTCCTGGGTAGTTAATAGCATTCACCTGGAATCCCAGGTGAAAAAACTCCATGTTAGATGGTTAGAATGAAACGCAGCATGGGCCCTCGCTCCTGAGGACCAGGACTGAGAACCACTGCTGTAGAGAGCATTTCTACAAGGCTTCTCAGCAGTGTCTCTCATGACTGGTCCTCAGGACTTACAGTCCTGCTGGTTTTCTTTCTAAACATCTCACAGGGACTTTTTTTTATACCCAGTATGCCAGATGAATGCAATCATTTACCTGAGAGGATAAAAAAGAAACAACAGAACAGCAGCACACCTGGGTCCAGCAGACCAGAAGTGTTATGAGGACAGGGCTCCTTAGCAACATGGTCTACATACTGCAAATCCTCCATTTTACAGTATACAAGAAGTATGATATATAAATCAACACAAACAAAGAACAAACTCTTTACAACCACAGTTTTAAATTCTGATGTGACACTTTATGTTATTATTTTCAATAAATATTTAACACTACTTATATACAGCATTTCAGGTTTTCCAATTCCATGAGCTGCCATTACAAAGTTACTGTTCCCCCCAAACCAACCCCAATTTTGCTTCTTTGCTAAAACAAAACTAAATGACCTGACACAGGAGAGGTAGCACAAATGCTGCCCTTGCACACGTTCAAATGTCCCAAGCTTTCCACTCTACACAAATGTTTGCATTCTACTCTCCCCTGTGGGGCCCTAAGCCATCCTGCTCGCTCATTGGCCTGGGCCGCGCTCATTATGCAAATTAGGGGGTGGGCGGGGTCTGTTCATAAGAGTGCGAGCTGACGTCAGAGCAGAGTGGCAGATGAATGGGGGTCGGGGGGGGAGGACTTAGAAAATGAAAACACATAAAGCATAAGAAAAAATAAATAAGGCTGATTCCAAACAAGGGGGCTTAGGCTGTAAAGGAAGAGGAGAGAGAGGGAAAACAGGGGGAGGAGTGGGAAGAGAGGACGATATAACGGAGGGGGGGGGAGTGTGCACTGTGCAGTTGACTACGGAGAGAGGATAGAGAGAGAGAGAGAGAGAGAGAGAGAAAGAGAGAGAGAGAGAGAGAGCGCAGCTCGCCGGCCCATTGAGGAAAGATGGCTACAGTCACTGCAAACGGAGTGCAGCAAGAGAATGGATTCAGCACCACGAACAGCGCCGGCAGGATGAACGGGCTTACCATCGGCCAGAACACCATTCCAATGAAGGACCACGACGCCATCAAGCTTTTCATCGGGCAGATTCCCAGAAACCTGGAGGAAAAAGACCTGAAGCCCCTGTTTGAGGAATTCGGAAAGATATACGAACTCACTGTACTGAAAGACAGGTTTACGGGAATGCATAAAGGTTGGTTATTTTGGCATCTTTACTTTTGCGTTCCTTTAGAAATTAAAAGGAGAGCGACAGCGAGAAATCCAAGAGAGTCCCAGTTCAGTTTTAGGGCAGAGAGAACGAAAAGTGTGTTAATTTGCAGATGTTTTGGGACAGAGTGGGAGCCCCGTAGAGCCTTCACACACACACACACACACACGCACACGCACACACACACGCACACACACACACACACACACACACACACACGCACACACACGAGGCGTGAGAGGGAGAACACGTGGAAGTGAATGGCTTGCAAGTGCAGGGATAATTGTTACCACGTCCAGCCAATCCACGTGAATACTACAGCTGAAAACGCCTTTGTGTGTTTACATTGACTATCATGTGCTGAGCATCCCAGTTAAGGGGGCGGGACAGGCAAGCGCTCGATGCTGTGTTATTTCTACAGCTGCAAACATTTCTTCACAACTACAAAAAAACACACCAAAAAAACAAAAACGTTTTTTTCTGCATCGCAGAGTCCATTTGCTGCATATTGTCAGAGACAAAAAAAATGCTTTCAGGGGAGTGGGAAATGCAAACCATAATCAGGCAATCAGCATCGGTGATTAAGGTGGTGCTGGCACGCTGGCATTGACCTTTCAGCAGGCTATTATGTTGCCTATTTTTCGGACGTCATTAGCTGTGGAAAATACTATTTACATGGCAGCTGTATTGTAATGCTGCTCCGTGGGCGGGTTGCAGTCAGGAAGTAGCTACAAAGCAGGATAATAGTTGAGGATGTGATCCAGCATGCATCGTCTTCTCGCTTGTCCTATCTCCCCTCGTTCCTCCCACTGTCCAAAACGAGCGGGATCAGTTCACTTAGTCAGGCCACGGGGAATCAGGGATCGATCAATCCTAATGATAATAATACTAGTGAATGCCAGAGGGCGGTTAGGGTTGGAAAGTCTTTTAGTTACAAAAAATCCTGTCCACGTCCAGAATTAAAAGTCCAAGTCTGGTTTAAACACAACTTATTGCTATATGCAGTTTTCATATTATATTTATACATTTACTGTAGAAACAGCTATAGTAGAAAATATAGTTTAATGTAATTATAATAACCACATTTTGAAAGGCAGTGGCTTTATTCCTATTTGCACTCAGATGTTTATCTATCCTTTACTACAAGCTTTGAATTACAGTAGTGTTTCCACTGGTGTTTTATTTTATTCTGCTGTTGCTAAGGGGAAATCTAATACTCATTCAAATGTAATGTTATTATCATTAGTATTTCTGAAATTTAAAAAAATAAATTTACCCTAACCCCTGTCATCATAAGCGGACTGTGTGGAGCCGACAGTTTATTATCGGCTAATGCACAGTGCTGTATTGAACCTTATTATTATGACACTGCAACTGCTGGTTGTGACTGATACTATTTTCTATATAGCTGTTAGTTATGTTTAAATTAAGATACACGCACACACACAAGTATGGACACGCACACACACCCAACACTATCTAGCATTTCATTCATAATCAGTTCACTCTCGGTGAAAAATAATCTGTTCACACGGCAGGCAAAGTATGTATGATATGTAAGTCAGCGGCTACAGTTCATGATCTTATTGATCAGCGCAAGTCAAGCGCTCTTGTGGGAGAAATGAGTGTGGGCTCAGCATTGCTTTCTTGTGTGTGCAGCCCTGAAGGTCTCCATGCACCACCTGTTCCTCCAGCCATCAGTCGCTGGTGCTCAACCTGCTCCTCCGCTTTACCGGTGTTCCTCTTTGAAGCGCAGTGATCGATTAAAACAATATTTCTGATGTTCGTGCTGTTTACGCCTGTCCTCGGCCATCCCTGAATGTCAACACTCTGGAGGATGGTTGCCTCGGGATGGATAATCCTGTTCCAAAGCCAGACTGTATGCCCGTTCAAATCATCCTCCATCAAGGCCACTCTGATATGTGCGTTATGCCCACTTCATCCTGCATGACAGTCAAAGTCACTTTGGGAGCACAAGCGTGCACTTTTAATACGATTTCACCAATGCATTATATGGATGAGTTTTTCTTATTGGCCACTCACCTAAACCATGTTCATGCCTCCTGCTGCGTGGATGTGTGATACGTGTAGACTGAAGCAAGAAAGTACTGGAGTAAGAAAATGGGATTAGTGTCGTTAAGAAAACAGAAGTAGGTATAGTGTATCATCAGCTGTGTCACTCAAGGAGAGCAGTTTAAAACACTGACTGAAAGCCTATTCTGAAACCGAGAAAAGCTTTTGTAGGGGATTTGAAGGTAAAATGAATTACTCATCTGTGAAAGTCCTTTGAAATGCTACACATGTTTGTTCAAACTGAATTCTGTTGTAAACAACACACTAAGGTCAGTACAACAGTCTTCGGAATAATCAGACTTATAACATTTAAATTAAATTGGGATTTAATGTGACCAACAATCCCATCTGTAGGCCCACTTACTGCCTATTGTCTGGAGCTTTACCCATATTACACAAACTTTTGCGGGATATTGTTTCAGAAACAAAGCATGTTCGTACCAAGTCGTACATATGTCCTTTTTTAAAATGCAAGTGAACAAAAAACGATCATAATAATGAGTTGCGTTTATTCAGCAATTAGATATCTCAGAAATCAAATATACTTAACTGCTCCAGCATTGTGGGATGTCAATTAAATAGTCTACGACTATGATCATTTTATATTAACAATGGATCACATAAATACTTGTTTGCTAAAGGGACCGCGCATAGTGATGAACCCACAGAGAATCATCACCTGACACTGCAGTCCCCCACAGCTCTACAGCGCCTTTTAGCATCTTCTAGCTCATTGTTTTGGTTCTCCAACAAATTTGCAAAATCAACTTTAATGGTGATAAATTATGTCCTTGGTGTGTTCACAGTTTGGTTTCTGTTGCTGCCAAGGGCCAAATAAAAAGAGTTAATGCAGGTTTAAGATCTCTACACAGTGAGATGATTTTCAGTTTGCTGGTGGTCCATCACATAAATACAGTAACACATATCATATTGTCCAAACTGTAGTTGTACTGTTATAGAATCTGGCTGAAATTAAATTATCCGTTGGACTTTAGTTTTATAGTTGAAGATGCTGAAGAAGTACTCATCTGAGCGTTTTCATCATTTGTACCAGTCGGTGGGGAGGCCTGGACATTTTAACCTCTCTGGGTTGTCATCGTGATGTCACACAAGGACAGATGTTAGGGTCACAGACTTACTGCCACCCAGTAGAAATCCCTCGGCTGAGTGTTAAAACATCTTCACAACTTCACAAATCTCTACAATTATCAGTCCAGTGGATAGTTTAATTTCAACCTGATGTTGTACTACCTGGATGAATGGGCTTAATCTACACAGACAAGTGTGTAGATTAAGCCAGAGCCCCAGCTGTGTAACTATCAATGTAGTAGTATAGAGCTTGAGTCATTTCCTCCGCCTCTATACAATATAAGGTTTTGCAATAATCTTTTATCCACAGTAAATGTATTGCACAGTGGTTCAAGAAGTACCTTGTGTTCTGTTTGGTTCACAATAATGCATGATATACCAATGGCCGGGGAGGCTCCTAATGTTGTAACATTGACACAAATTCAATCCACATTTTTTTTCATGAACAGGAACAGAAAAATTTTTTGCAGCAGAGAAACAGACGAGTGGGGGAGGATATAATCAACTTGACTCCATGATCCCTAAAAACATAAAGTTCATAAAGATTTAGTGCATTGCCATAAATTTAGTTTGACTACTACTTTGAAATCCCTCTTTGAGCTTAGTTTGTGGTTGGCAAACTTTTGTTTCGGATAGATAATGTATATGTCTCTTGGCATCAGTTAGTAAACCGTACCGTATGAATGATATGCAGCACTACCTTTTTTCACAGCCCGAGTCCTGTGACACAGAGTTGCACCGTATGGATTTAAGGGCAGATCAAAATATGTCACGTTTGCTCATGACTAATTCATATGGATTGCACTGCATCAGTCTGAGCAGATGTTTTGTGCTTTGTGAATTCTTACTCTGGGCATTTAGGGTATCTCCAGGGACTTATCTGAATATCTGGGGAATTTTATATTTTCCTGTACACTTCAGTGGATTAGTGTAGCTGAATGCTGATGTCTATTCAGAAGGCATTTATTCATCTGTTTCTTTTAACAGATGATTATATCCTGCTTTGTAGTTGTGAGACACTGTTTAATGTCGGTTTGATAGTTTGTGTGTTGTCAGGGAGCCTTATACAGAGCGTGGGGATGACTTGACAGTATTGCCGGGCATGGTGCTCGTCAGTGTGTGGTGCAGCCAGGTCGTGCTGTTTAACATCCGTCATTTCGCTGAGCACTACATTATCATAATACTTAGTGTCAGTGCCAGAACGCATGCATTGTTCAGACATGCTGAATGTTAGTGGGGGGCAAATCTTTTGCTTGAGTAGCGTTATCTATCAATCCGTCTCTGATGCTGAGAGGAGGGACTCTGAGCTGCACCACACAGCCAGGAGGAAGAGATACAAAGAGTTGTTAAATATCCTCATCCATTCTCCTCTCCTCGGTAGGTCCATGCAGTGTAATTGGCTATAAATAGCCTGCCAAATTGACATAAAAAACCCTCTTAGGCATTAAAATTTTAAAAGTAAACCACAGTTGGGCACTAATATCTAATTGAAAATGACTCATAGAATGCAACAACTAATCTTTGAAAGTGTATTTTCAATTTGTTGACAGTTTTGTGGTTTTCTGGAAAATTCAATTCTGTTGCTTTAAAAAAAAAATGTTTTGAGACCTTTAGTAACGGCCACTAGGAGTTACAGATCCATGCTTGTAATGGTTTTTATCTACAGTACGAGTGTTGTAGAGGAAGCGACGGACAGTGATTGACAGTTTGCGTAAGCTGAGTGACAGGTGTAGCTTAAGTCTACAGATGACCTCTTTGATCATTAGAAAAAGGGCTGTGTGTGAAGCAGACAGCTAACCACTCTGAACAGCTCAGCTCCGAATATAGATGGCTGGAACAATTGAAAGATGGAAAGAAGCTCAGCAGGTAATAGTGTGGTTAACACAGAAACATGGAGCGGCGGATGAATCCTTACATCGTATTTGTCTCAGCCTGACCCATGAGAGTGTCGTGCTGTCACATTCAGCAGCATCCAGTTGGTAATTTTTCTTCGCCTTTTTGGAAATTAATTTCCATTCTTTTCCCACTTTAATGAACATTCTTAGTTCAGACATGTGAGGAGACTGAAGGAGAGCAAATTGCTCATGATTCATGAATTCACTGCTAATGAATTGAAATTTTTGTATAAATTTGTTCTGGAGTTATTTCAATTACAGGTATCTGATGCCTTTTAAAAAATCACAATTTCCTCTCAGTGCCTGGATGCATGCATTTGTGAGCACATACTAATTGCCATTTAAAAACAAACTGTTAGAAGAAGCATTACAGGGGGAACATTCTTTAAGTAATTACCTGAAACGTGTCTAGCAAACGCAAAGACCCATTTCACATTTTCTTGCTTTCTCTTTGAACTAGTTTGCAGGGTTTACTTTTTCATTTACCTTAAACAAAATGTGTTGAACTTTGTCCCTCACTGAAATTATAAATTGTCTTTGATTACCAAAGTATTATTTTCACCCCACTTAACCTGCTCATCACAGGAAGCCACCAGTCCGTCTGTTGAACCACCAACAGAGCTTACTCTTAATTTCAGAACCATGTCCATGTTCTCCTACTCTTCTTCTGCCCATTTAATGCATGTAACATATTTCCTCAAGTCTTTGGTTAATCCCAACTTTAATTCACAAAGCAAGGTTTAAAATGTTAACTGTTATTTGCTGAAAATGAATACTGTACATCTTAAGCACCCGTACCATAAAAGCACTGATGCATTAATAGACCAAACCACTGTTTTTTCACGTTTTATCCTTTTTACTACAAATAATGTGCACTTTATATTACTGCTAAAGAGTTAAAAGACTCAAAAGACTTGATTCGGCTCCCAAAGCTATATAATACATCCCAGTAAACATCATGTCTGCTTTTCTTTTCAATGTTTCTTTTGTGGTAATTTTGCAGACAGTCTAAACCAGATTGCACATTCTGTTGCATCATTCACAGACCAATGAAAGTAGTATGTTTGTAGGGACGTAAATAAAAGTGTTTTATTTAATATAAAATTCAATGAATATTATATTTCTTTGTTTTGAGGTGAATTGTAATGCATTTTCAGTGAGTGGAGTAATCTAAGCCAATACGTTTCCTGTATAGCTACACTCTTAGCCAATCAGAGCTCACGTCTGTTGATTTCCCGCGCCAGGAAGGGGGGTTACATGTTTTTGAAAGGTCCATTTGCATGATTTCATGTAATACCAGTGTGACACCAATGTGGGATAACTTGCAAGTTTGAATGTAATCCCATGCCAATAAGTCAACTTAAAATTTTAAGATGACAGCCCTAACCTGTTACCAGCTGCTTCATCCTTGTTACCTCCCCTCGAACAGTATCGTTGTGCCTCTCTTTAACGCTCTCCAAGCTGAATGCTCATCTATTCCACAACTGGCTTTCTCAGCACTGACTCCTTTGTGCTCGATGTCCCCTGATATGAAGCTTTCATCAAGTCCTGGCGATTTTCCACCGAAGCAAGGAAGCAGAGGCAGCCACGCAGCTGGCCTGAATATTAAAGGCTAGACTTTAACACACAAAAAGTCCTATTTAAGAAGTCATTCAAACTAATAGTATCAAACGTTACTTTTCCTGAAGCAACCCGGAGAATCATCTGCAGTCAGGGCAGATCAATTGTGTCAGATGCAGTTTCACTTGCTTTAAGCATGCTCCTGGAAAAACTGGACAGTGGTGGAAGAAGTATTCAGATCTGTTAATCAAGTAAACCCAATATAAAAATACTCCATTACAATTAAAAGTTCTGCACTCAAAATTGTTCTATTGGGAAAACTACAGAAGTATTTGTCATAAAATGTTCTTTTCCAAAGTAAAGTACTCATTATGCAGAATGGCCCCTGTCAGCATTATATTATTGATATGTAAGCAATCATTTGATGTAGTTAGAAATAAATGTAATGCAGTATAATTGTAAAGTATCTTAAAATTAAAAAAACTAAAAGTACCTCAAAATACAATACAAGTGCAGTAATTGTGTAAATGTACTTGGTTAACGACCAAAAATGAAACTATTTAATGAAATTATAAAATTATTTTACCCCAAACTGTGAATGTTTCAATGGCATGTTAAGTTGGCTTTGCAGTTTATGTTTTTCCAGCCTACTTTTCTCAAAGGACAATGGTCAAAGAAAGCTTAACTGTAAAACTCTGTCGAGACAAAACACCATCACTGCATGAATTATTACACTGATCTTTGGTAGGGACATTATTAAACTTATACTACAGTAAATCATGTGATGGAATCGTGTCAAGACGTGTACTAAACGTCTGGGCAATGTGCAACAAAACGGCAGGAAAAGAATACCAAACAAGGTTAGGGCAGTGGAACAAGAGTGCCAGCAACAGCCTACGATTCCCATAAGCCTTTGCCAGGACATGCCCCCCCACCCGGGAGGCCACAGCCTCATGTCCCACAGTTTTGTAACGTCACAAAAGATGAAGAGTGTTTCCCCAGGCTCCCAAACTTTTCTGCTTTGCTGTGTGGCATGCTGTTTCATCAGTGTCGTTTAGGTGATTTTTCCTCTTGAGTAACTGCCTAGTTGTGGAGGTGGGTGAAGGTTGTCGTGAAAGGGAGCTCTCTTGGCCGGGTGCCAGAGTGTGTTGCTGGGTTTTAGGGGTGATGGGTGCTATGTGCTGCATTCAGGTGTGTGTGTGTGTGTGTGTGTGTGTGTGTGTGTGTGTGTGTGTCTTTTCTCCCATGGGAATCCTTGGCAGCAGGTGTGACATGTAGTAATGGGAAATTATGCTGCACAGTGCAAAACCTCTTCTGAATGGGGTCACCCACTGTCAGCTCTGCCAAGCGCGTAACGGAGCAGCCACTCACCCTTTAATGAAACCTGTCACATTTTTGTTAGGGACTTATTTATTGATGCATATTCATTTTGTTTTCCTGAATTTTCCAACTTAAAGAAAAGTCTCCAGAGATATGTGAGGGTACAGTTTCAGCTCATCACCAGAGGATTTTAATTACTTGGCAGCTAAAGCAAATATGGATACAGTTTGACTTTTTCTCTCCTGTGCACGGGTCAATAACTATGAAAGTGATCATTCATCAGAAAGCAGTACACACACTTTTTAGTAATCAAAAGAAAAATGACACCCTACCTGGGGTGAATCAGTATTTTCCATCAACAATCCCTCTAAACTTAACCTCCAAGGAACACATCGGTTTTGACACCTTTATGTATGAACATTATTCCTGTTTTATTTCTTTTAATTCTTTTCACTATAGTAAACTGATTGGACAACAAATGACAACAATTAGATGACAACAACAACAACAACAACAACAAAATACAAACATTTAATTCTCATAAACCGTGAGCATATGCATGAGTTCAGTAAATCTAATCTGAAGGGGTTGTCATAGTTTGAAAAAAATGTGTAAAATTTGAATCTTATTTCTCAACCAGTTTGTTATTTTCTCCGAGGGAACAGAGCTATTAACTTCAGAGAGCCACATTCCAATTGTCAGCGGAGTATATGAATTCCATTTTAATACAATACATGTTTTTGGCAATAGCTTGTAAAACTCCAGTAAGTCTTATATTATGGCTTGTGTAGATTAGAATTACTTCAGTGAAATCACAAATCTCTGGGGTCCATTAGGTTACAATGTGGTTTTTGTCTTAATCTCAGAACACACAACGATGGAAAGGTGTTAGGCTGGCTTTAAATTGTGCATTTAGAATGGACATTCATGGTAGAGCTATCCAATGAAAATCAATATATGTGTTTGAGAGTTCCCTTTGTGCAGTCTAAATGGGCTTACATAAAGATGCTGGAGAGAGCTAAAGCTTATCTTTTTTTAATCTGCTATATGGCTTGTGCTCTTACCTTTTACAATCAGTATTTTAACATTTTCGACATTGCATTTGATGGGTACTTAATGCCGAAATCACTAGATCATCATAATGACAGATCTTTTGGATTTCATGTTTTGTGTTCTATTAAGTCATTAAGTCTACTTAGAATGCGAAAAAGCACAACATACCATAAATGTACTCTTTCTTCAAATGTAGTCATAAATTATCTGTCACTTTAACACTTTTTCTTCTTTTTCTTATAATCATAAATGGTGATGTGTAGTTGTGAAGCCTTTCGCTGGTGCAATAAGCCTATCTCTCTCCTGTCTCCCTGATACTGTAGGATGTGCCTTTCTAACATACTGTGCCAGAGAGTCAGCACTGAAGGCCCAGAGCGCCCTCCATGAACAGAAGACTCTGCCAGGGGTAAGTGCCCCTAATCTGCCCTCTGTCATAGGCTAAAGCCCATGGGGCAGCGAGCCTTGCATGGGAACCTACATTAACATAGGAATTATATCACACTTGTACACACACACACACATACATGCACATGCCAAGGAACATGGGCATACAGGATACATTAAGACACACATTCAGGCAGACAGACACACAGAGAGATAGAAACAGATGGAAAGAGTCATACTTTCTCAGCCTCTTTTTCTTGCTTCTCACACACATTCTTTCTGGCTCACTCACCCACACACACACATGCATAGACACACAGACATACTAAAAGAGCGTGAGTGGCCTATCTCACCTTGCAGTGTCTATTACACTAATCACCCCGGCGGAGATATTTGATAAGCGCTCCTTCATAACAGCCCGTGCCGTCCTTTCCCTGTCCTTTCACAATATGGCTGCCACAGAAACTAATTGCCTTGAGGAATCCCACTCTCATTATCACATATAATCAAACAGTAAGTATAAACAATCATTTTTACCATGTATATTACCATCTGGTGTTTTTGTTTTAAGCCCCCCTCGTCTTCTATCTTTTGCCTTTGGCGGGCAGGTAACTTTTTCAATTAAAATAATGGCCTCTTCAAACGACACAGGTAAAACGTACCCAGTAGTGGGCTCTAAAGCCCACCCAGGAGGAGACCCTCAATCTGGCATGAGCGTAAGATCGTGGTGTCTATCTGTACTTGATGTGTGTGAGGGGGATTCGACTCTCACACCAGGGGAATTATCGAGGTGTGATTGAATTACGCCCATGGGTCCCTAAGAAGGAGAAGCTGCTCTAGTGCCCAGGCTCCCCACTGCCCCCTCCACCCCCCATTTCCTTTCACCACGTACCAAGACCCAGGTTGGGGCTTTAATCAGAGCCTCAGGATAGCCATCTAAATCTCCAGGGAGAGAGGTACAGAGAGACAGAAGGAAAAGAGAAGACACAGGAAGTAAAGAGAGGAAGAAAGTAGGGATAGAGATTGGTTTGAAAAGGGGTGGCAGAGGTGGTTGATGGAGTTGGGGGGCTTTATATTGTTCCTCACTGTTGGGTTAATCAGTTATTTACACTTCACTGAATTTCATAGGTACTTCACTGAATGTTAGGCACACCGGTACACTGCGGCGAAAGAGTCCCTGAGAGACCGGGCTCCCTGGTTCGTTACTGCCTCCCACAGCTTCATAATGAGATGATTGTCATGATGGTCCTGGTTAGGTGTTCCTGTCTTTATTGCCCTCATGGAGGGACATTCTTGTTTGTCTTCGATCTAGAAAGAGGTTAATAGCATGTTCTGTGGGGTTTGGGTAAACATTTCCCCTGTACAGTTCACAGCGAGGGGTCAGTCCAGCAATCTCAGGCTGAGCAAAGCCTGCATACAGAGGGCTAATAAAGATGTTCTTCTGTCTTAGTGTGTGCGTGTGTGTGTGTGTGTGTGTGTGAGAGAGAAAACAAGGAGAGTTGGAATGAGACAGAGACAGACAAAGACCGAGATAGGTGAGACGTCTGGACAAGTTTCATTGTCATTGTCAAGGCCTGATGGTTTGAGATGCTCTGTCGTATATAATGCTGCCCTTTCAGTGGCTTCTCCACACAGTGTTGCAGATATGATTGTGCAGTCCAGTTGTGGCTGTGTGACTGTTGGGCAACCTAAATGCAAATTTTGTTCCAATGAGATATCTTTAAAAAAATATCAAGTAATTCTCTCACAAGATGATACATGAAACATTTGACACAGGTAAATAACATTGCAATGGCAGCTGCACACGTCTTATGAGGTTAAATGCAAATGAGATTATGTGTTACCTTTAAAAGAGCTCTGACAGTGATCAGCCCAGTTCAGCATGTTTACCCTTTTCCCAATGTGTGGATGAGGTTAGATTTGGAGAAAGCCAAACTATGCCTTCAACCCACGTTACCAGGGGGAAGTCCTTGCATGGCTTCAACATTCAGACCTAAAAGTCAATGTACGACAAAGCTCTGGAGAACAGAGAATGCTGGATTTCACTTATCCAGAGCCTATAGATGTGGCTGATACTTGACAACATACCAACTCCAAAATCAAGAGGATGGTGAAAGGAGCTGTGTGCATGTGAGTCTGATGAACTGTTGTTTCCGTGACCAATTGACTTTTGTCCGCAACAGACAAAACCAGAGCATTTTGTGCATGGCCTGCCATATTCTCCTTCTGGCAGCTGTCAAAAGGAAAGTAGATTTCTACTGGGCAGACAGAAGAAGTGAAAAGAGCTTTCCAATTCTTGTCCCACCTTTCCAGTTTTATTGTCTGTCTGCTACATTAGGGTCTGCTGAAGCTTGATTGGTTGAGCGATATAGACATCAGACCAAGTAAAAAAGTTTAGGGTCACATTTTAAAAGTAAGACATTTTTGTTCACTTGGTAAAGATCTTCTCCTCATGAACTGATCCTAGATCCACACGGGTGAAAGAACATGTACATTCTCAGCCACATATGTATCTTGGTCAGGGTGTTTGTATTTCTACTTTTGCGTCCTTCATGTAATACTGTCATTGTTACAAAGCGTATTTGTCCCACTTTTACTGCACCGTGCAGACATTTCATTGTTAACACACGGTGTGCATTTCACAAAAGGAGGAGACTATAGGCTTAACAGTGAGACAGAGAGGGGGTAGAGATATTTGTGTGTGTGTGTGTGTTCTCAGCAGGAAGCCACGACTGTTACATCATCTCCAGATTTGCCGTGAATCTTACATTTTCCATAATTCACATTCCTTTATTTACTAAGTCTTGTACTGTGTGTACCGCATTTGAATTGCCACCAGGGAATCCGGCTCTGTCTGTTGTAAGCGAGCTTTGTTTACATTGTCTGATTAATTGCATGTAAAGAGCATAATGAGCTCTTGATGTCCTGTGCATCCGATCCTGCTGCTAAAGTTTGTACAGTAAATGTAATCAGAGATTCAGCCTCCTGCCCTTGGTGAGCTTATAGTGCTGTTGTGTTTACGTGCGCATTCAGCATATTCCACGATGTAGGACAGCATGGTACTGTATGTGGACAGGTTAGGTCATGCCTGTGAATGATTTCTCTCCAGATCTGATTAATTCCTGGGACATTTACACACAGACTTGGGCCAAATAGTAGTTCACGAACAACACAACATTTCTACATCAAGGTAGTTTGTTTAGCTACAGGTAAGTAGTTGATGACAGAAAAAAGTCCTGATGATCAAATACTTTTCTTTGATTGCCTGTAAACTTGATGGCAATCATTATATTTTCTTATTTGCAACACCATCTGGCAATAAAGGCAGCAAGCAAGTATAAATAATATTTGCAATTGCAGCAGCAAAATGTTATTTACAACTGTTTGCCAAATAGCCTCCCAACATGCTGCTATTGGAGCCGCAAACCTTCAAATGAATCCTGCT
Source organism: Coreoperca whiteheadi (assembly GCA_011952105.1). NCBI lineage: Eukaryota > Metazoa > Chordata > Actinopteri > Centrarchiformes > Sinipercidae > Coreoperca > Coreoperca whiteheadi. The sequence goes on from CM022485.1 coordinate 25,080,999, forward strand.
CTCTATTTTCAGGGCCACGCCACTTCCTCCTCTCAGGCCAATTAGCTCCTGGTGTTCTCCTGTAACAAGCATGCTAATTGGGTGGTACTGAAGCCCAAAGCCAATGTTCTAGGAAAAAAGATTCCAGCTTCTCTTTGTCTCTCATTCACTTGTGCTATCTTCTTTTTCCTGCCCTCCCCCAAATGCTTCATTCCTCCAATCATATCTCTGCCACTTTCACTCCCACACTCCTTTCTCCACACTTTCTCTGTGGAGCGTGCAGAGTGTGTGCTGGCCCCCCAACCTTATACTTTTCATTTACGTAGAGGCTTCTGTGGAGGGATCCACATTTTTTGGTTTCTGAGTGAGAGTACCGGCAGCACCTGACCCCTGTGTTGATGACAAAGCAGCCAAGCACAACAATGAAGAAGATAGGAGAGAAAAAACCTACCAACGCATTCTTTCTGAAGTGTTTCTCTTCAAATTTGAAAGGGTAAGCCTGAAAGTATCAGCTTCCACCAAAGTGAGTCGCAAAATGTTTGGGTTTCTCACATTTTTTTTCTTCTTCTTCCGTGCATGAAAAGTGCAGAAAATTGACTTCAGCGTGTGTCACACAAAAATGGGTCAGGGGAAGATTGTGCAGTACCAGTATTATGTGTCACTAAGCACACTGCCATGGACCAGCGCATCCGTGTTCTTGACACTCTCTCTCTGCATCACACCACAGACGCGGCCACCGTAGACCTGCCATATGTCTTTGTCTGTGTCTCAGTGCACGCTGAGAATAAGTAACCGGCATTTTTCCTCCTGCCGTTTTTACTCTCCCAAAATCACACACGCCTTAGATAGGTTGTGCATAATCAAAAGAAAGTTGATTTTGTGTAAATGTTCTCCAACAGTTTGTTGCTTTATATTAGTGTTTATTAAAGCAGACTTTTGTTCACAGAAAAGTGACTTCTCTACAGTGACTTCTCAGGGGAACTTGTTAGGTGGTAAGAGATGCAAGCTCACACATGCATACAAATAAACACAAACCCACTCACACATTCAAATGCACTCCCTGATATGAGACATTCTTCCCGTTTGTCTTAAAAAATGTGTTAATTGATATATTCAGTAGTAAAGGCTTTGTGAGGAGTATTCCAGGTGAGAGGTGTGTGTGTGTGTGTGTGTGTGTGTGTGTCAGGGCGTCTTATCAGAGGATATACTGAACCCCGCTCCTGCGGGTCCACTCCTGGACAGACATGCTGCAGTTTAAACTAATTACTCAGGCCACACAGGGCCTTTACCCATTCTTTTAAGGGACAAATTGCGTTCTGTTGCCGATCAATTTGTCCTCCGTGCCAGATTTGTCAACCTCCAGTGCCTCTGAGCGGTTGCCATTACGAAGCCAAAAAAAGGCCTGGGCACTGGACGTGAGACCTCTGCAAAGGCTCCCCCTGCTCTCCTCATCATCAATTATGTCTATATCATTTTCTTTCTCCTGCCCGCTTTAGAAAAGAAATTAAAAAGGGCCATTGTTTTTCTAATCCCCCTGGGATGAAAGCATTTACTACGCTGCTGCACCGTGCACGGCCATCCTGCCGATTAGGGAGTGAATGGAATCACAATCGAGGGATGCACTCTGCATTGTCTCCTATTATGTGGCTGGTGGCCCTGAATATTGTGCAAAAATTAATTTCGTTCCATCTGATGGGATTTTCAACCTTGGAGAGTGTGAAATGTTAATCCTGGCAGGCAGGCGGGTGGACATCGTGGAATGCCTGGCTTTTTTACTGGAGAATGTGGACAGGACGCAAACATAGTTGACTGTGAGAGAGCCCTTGACCAGCCCATAAAGATAGCAGGCCAGAGGCGCTGGACAAATGAGCATGAGAGATAGTGCTTTTTAAAGGCCGCAAGCAAGCAGAGTTTTGGTGTTCAGAGGAAGGCAACAACCAAGCCCATTTGTCCTCTTGAGCTTGAACATATACTGCAATACAGTATAACAGGCTATTGCCCAGGTGGTTCAGGTGAAAAATCCCAGCTTCCCAATCTAACTATAATGGAAGGATTCCCAGTCTTTCTGTCTGTACGTTTATCTGTCTTTGGATTTCTCGACAACCTTTAACCTTATTGACATCGCACTCAGCGGGTGTATTGCTGAGGACCCAAGGGAGTGCAGTGTCAATTTTTGTGTAATTTGGCCAGTTTGTGCTGCTATAACAACGAATTTCACGTTTTGGCCTGTAACGTTTGAACCACAAAAGACAAAATCTCAGGAAGTTTTTTTTTTCTGGATTCTATGGCTCCATATGAATATATCCATATACTCCATAGCCATTATAGTCTGGATAGATTTTCTGCCACTTTGAAGCTTGTTCAAATCTGTTTATTTGCTACTCCTCCAACACATTTTTGATGTTCTATACAGTTTTGCTATGGCTAGCCCTAACATTTTGCTGAAATTCAGTGGGCAGGGCGTATATTACAAAAAAAGGGCTCTTGAACGTTATGTGCTACTGGAACCACATTTGGTGGACACGTGTCTATATGATGTCTGAGTGAGCATGACAAATTTGGTGCCATTTGGACAATAGGTTTCACTGTAGCAGCATCATCTAACCATAAAGGAAGGAGTCTCTGTCTGTCTGTATGTATGCATGTGTGTATGATACATACATACTGTATATACATGACAGAATGTTTCATTTGCATATCTCAAGAACCATTCTTCCCATCACACTTGGCGGGTTTATTACTGAGGACCCAAGGGAGTGCAGTGTCGAGCGTGAAGACGATCAGATGAACAGTTCTTGAGAACACTGTAAACAGTGTTACCATGGTTATCGACAACTCTGCAAGCAGCACTTCTGGGGGCCAAGCAATCAGCCCGCTCCGAACGGCCACACTCGCCGAACGGCCTCGGCTCCTGACAACGCTGTTATCAGCAATATTGGGAGCCAAGCAATGGGCCTGTTCCGAATGGGCACAACCCAAACGGAACTGCACTGAAAGATGGATTCATGAACAAAGCTGCAGTCACAAAAACAAAAGGAAGTCATGCCTTTTCCTTCAAAATTAGATCCAAAATTTGTAAAAGTGCATTCTACTCTAAAAAAAACAGTCCATCACCGAGATTAGGGTCTGTTTACAATATTTTTATTCAATTTTTCGTTCAATTTGGAAAACAAAAATATGGAAAAACAGATTAGAATTTGTTTTATGTAGTTATCAGAAAACAAAATTGTGTGTTTTTCTGTTTTCATCTTGAAATGAGTACTCTAATAACCGATCCAAAATACAAGTCTAATTTCTGTTTTTCTCTTATTTTGTTTTGTACTGTATTTCTCCACTGTGGTCATTTGCAGCCTGAACTGCAGCGTGCATTTACCTTGCGGGAGCACACAGACTCAAAAGAAAAGTTTGTTGAGCATTTTTGAAGTTGAAAATTAAGGTACATTCAAAGGAATCTGAATGTAGGAAAATGGCTGTTAATCAGCGATAATAACCTTAGCTCTCAGGTAGTAGCCAGTAATGAACGTTGGAGTGACCAAGTGCACAGACTCTCATAAATAGTGTTTCCTGCTGTGTGCAAATGTTTTCGTACTCACCGATATGTTCTTAAGCATGGGAGTGTAGACAGTTATCCTGTGATGCATACTTAAGAGGAGACAATTACGCTCTTGTTTCCCTAATTGACTCTTTGATTTGACATGCCCACATCGTACCTTGACATTTAGTGGCCACGGCCGTCAAAGCAACTCCAATAGCAATTAAATAGCTGTAAGATAATTACTGCATGACGTGGTGAGAGAGTATGGTGACCAACCCTAGATGTCTTTCCAAAATTTAGCCGATCAACTTTCAGTGAACCTGTTCTAATTGCGACACCCAGAGTCCCTCATCACCACCAAAACACTAGCACTGGTCATCTCCCTTCTTCATGAGTGGTGGAGGGGGTCAAACAGGCAGCATCATGATCACATACAGATCCATACTAGAAGGGATTATGTTACATTTCCGAAGGTATTAGTTGTCACTATGACTAAGGGAATATTGTGAGTAAGTAAATCCAAAACTAAATGTCGTCCAACTCTAAGAGTAAAGTGGTAATGTGTAACTTTTTTGACAGTGATGCTGAGGTTATTGCTGTTGATTTTTTATCATTACAATACTTGAAATACCTATTGTAGCCTATAACTATTATATATTTATGGTCTAATAATGCCTATGTGATTATTAAGCAGGCTACAGGTGAGGTGCATACTGTGGTCACTTTCAGGGCATGCACACGTTGAAGAAAAGTCATAAAAACAGATTTAAGACTTTTTTTCTGGTTTTAGTTTTCTTGTTTATTTGATTACCCACTTCAATAGGAAAACAATGAAACAGTCATTTTCCTTATTTGATATCTGTTGTTCAGACTGAATGAAATAATTAAATGAAGGGATGATGACTGAGATGAAAGCCCCACCCCCCCCAGGCTTGTTTTATATGCTAACAAAATGTGTGAAAGTAAGAAGCTAAACTTGTAAAACCACTCACAATGATTGCTGTGGCAAAAAATTAAAAACATGATGACTGAACTTATTTAAGATGATAGATAGGAATCCTTGATTGAGAAAATGAGAAAACCTTTGCAGAAGATGATTGCCTGTATCATAAACTATTGAAAGATAATAGGTAACGATGAGCGTCAGCCGTGCTGGATGGGTTTTGTGTTGAAAACGTGTGAGCTGAGCAGTTCCTTCACACCCTTCCTCCACGTCGACACATTCACTATCTTTCCCTCGCTGACAGGTGGAGTTGGACACTGCCGTGCATGCTCTCCTGTGCTAATTTATCCACTTCTTTAGCTGTAATGAGGCAGAACTAGTAAATGTGGGGAAAGCATTGTTAACATTGCTGCTTCACTGGGGAAGAGGAGAAGGCTGACAAATAGTGGAGAGGGATGGAAATGAGGCCTGGTTGCTGTCATACCTCCAAGAATGATGCTTTTAGTCTTTTACTCGAGCTGGATTGCTGTCTCTTAGTTAGGCTGCACGCTGACATTTCCTAAACCAATTAAGCATCAAAGTTTCTGCTGCATCAAGATCAGGCTGTTTGGCAATAACAACAGGAAAGAAAAATCAAAAACAAACCAAAAATGAATATTTGAGGATGGATTTTTACCTCAAAATCATAAAAAAATGCTGTGGATTTGGCTAATTAACTTCCTATCCCATTCAATTTGAGAAGATCAAGGTGTAAATCTGCCTTTAAAGTTGTGTGATTCAAAGGATGTCTCCATCTAATTTCAGACAATGGGATGTCGCAATAGAAACAGGTGTTGATGCCCCGCAATGAGTTGGAAAAAGAAATGGTGTTTTAGTAAGACAGCCGCATTTAAAACAATTTTTTGAGCCCTTACTTTTCTTTACTATCCCCCTGCTAAGTTTTTTTTCTTTCCTTTCCTCTCTCTCAGGTAAGTTAGTAGCCTTTCATTGCAATTCACAACTCATTCTGGCAATCACTGAAGACATCCAGGCAATCTGTACGTATTTGTTCAAAGACTAAACAAGGGGTAAAGAAAACATGATGTTGCTGAGTTCAGCAAATCACTCTGGCAGCCTGAGTTATCAAACACTGCAGTTAATCACACAGGGACAAGTGCAAACCTTGTGCTGATTTGAAAAGCATCTCCACACATGGTGACACACACACGTAGAGGACCTTGGAGGCCCTTCTTAGGACCAAATGTGATTGGACGTCTGACATTTTTGGGTGGCGACGAAGAAAGGGGGGAAGGGGTGATAGAGAGAGAACAAGGAAAAGAGAGCAAAAGAGGAAAGATTTAAACTGATGAGTCATCATGAGAGAGAGAGAGAGAGAGAGTGAGAGAGAGAGAGCATGGGAGGAGATGCATTCTTGCATAATTAACACTCGAGCATCACCAGGACAAACTCCTCCATCAGCGTGTCCAAAGGATTAACTACGCCACGCTCCTCTTATCTCCCCCATTTCGTTTAAGGAAGAAAATGACCTTGCGCTTGTTTACATGCTGATTAAAGACAGGAGGGAGAGAAGGAGACAGCGAGAAAGTCAAACTGTAATCAGAGGAGTTTGTTAAGTGAAGTATTTTTGGTGGTGCGTCCTCAGCAGATACAGCAAGCAGCAGCAAGACTGTGTCACAGTAGCAACACAAAAACAACCACCTGATGTAGCAGCTAACGAGCAATGAGTGGGCTGGGACAAAAAGAGCGCGAGCGCGCGCGTGTGTTTGTTTGTGATGGTGGTGTGTGATAAAAAAGTATGTTTGGTGTGTGGGTGGTTCCATTAGTTAGTCTGCCGGTTTTATTGCACTGGGAATAACTGCTGTTTCTGGGCTCCTATGAGTCAGTCTATATACTGTACTATCTGTGTGTGTGTGTGCCATGTATGTGACGCGCGTGTGAGTGCTCTTGTATTTTTTGTCTTGTAAGAACCAGTCTGACTTTTGGAGGAAAGTTTAGGGGTCTTCTTTGGTTTGGGATTAAGGGAGCTATGTTCAATATTTTGACATACCTGCCTCTAATTGTAATAATTGTAGTAAGTGTAATTTTTTGGTAAAATCACAGTCAAGGAGCTGAAACTATGATTGAGACTATCTTAAGCCAGTGGTATAGTGTTTCTCAACATGAAGGCCACATTTCTCATAAGCCCTCCCTTTCTTTTCCCTTAAAAGTTTTCTCTTTTGCTTTACTACAGGGGATAACTTTGTTTTATCATTTAGCACTGGAATAGCTGCACCTCTTTGTGCCATAAAACAGTTGTGCAGTAAAGCAATACAATCAGAGTACCCACAAAATCTCAGCCGTGCAGAATAGGATATATGTCAGTATTTTTGGCAATGATGAATCGTTAATGATTCATTGATGTTAAAAACTGCATGCAGAAAAATTTAAATTTCAAAAGATTAACGCCTTCAGTGTTAGGGTTAGGACTCAAGTTTATAGTGTAGTCCAGGCTTACTTTTAACCAGGGAGTAGAAAGGGTCATGGTTCATGTACGGGAATCAGTGGTAGACTTTGGAACGGGTTTTGTTTGCTGTAATCACTCATCCTGTTCATACTGGTCTTGAAAAAAACCTTTCCTAAGTGCAAGTGGGTACTTTCCAAAGTGTTACTATTCCTCCACCACAGCTCAGCGAAGTATGACTGCAAAGGGGGGATTTTGTACTAAAAGGACTGTAACTTTGGAAGATAAACACCATTTGATTAACTCAGACTTCTCAAGTCTCATGTTGGCTTCAGCTGAACTTTGGGATGTATTTTTTCCCAGAACAAGGACTCTGGATTTTCTCTGCCATCTCTGTCTGTCTTTCTCTTTTTAACATTGCCAAAGCATGAGTAAAATAAACGTGTGTGTGTGTGTGTGCAGGTCATTCACTGTCCCTCAGGTTAGCATGTCGATAGATACTCAGCAGCAAGCCCTGTCTCCTTCTCCTAAGAGTATTTTTAATTTTGAGTGGTCACTTAGCTCTTTGGAATCTGAGGTTACAGAGTTGAGCTTGTTCAAGTAAATGTTCCTTATTTCATTGAATGTTTTACATTGTAGGAGAAAGTGCATCGCTATCGCAACCTCACCTGTCCAACAGTGACCACATACAGTATCCTATTTTCTTTCGGTTGCCACACATTGTGTCTCCCTTTTTCGATTGCCAGTTTGTGGTCCCTGAGCCTGCGCTTGGTTAGGATCTGTGTCTGCTTTCTAGCTCTGACAGTAAATAGATATTCTGCCAATTCATAATCTCTTTTTAGGGTCAGATGAGATTCTGATCTACTTTGGCTTTTAGTTTCTTCTTTCTAACGTTCCAAATAGGTTTCTTTACATTGTGTTATAATTTGGTTTACTCTGATTGGTGTTTGGAGAGCAGTGTTGATGTGAGACTGTTCCGAGTGTGTTTGAGAAGAAGCAGTTAGTCTCAGCACCAGCTGACATAGGGGACTCTTTTCTGTGCTCAGCTCTTGGGTTTGGAGGGCTTTGGAATGGAGGGTGTCTCGGGGGCCGGATTTAAGGTGATTAAAAAATGTGAGTGCTCTCCTTTGAATGTTAATAATTATCAGTGAGTATCTGCCTAATTGTGCCTAAAATGTATCTGCAGAATTCTGCATGTAAAGATTCTATTGGCTGTTTGTCCCAACGGGTATAGCTATGATGACTTAGTGGACCCCATACTTCACTACCATACAGTGCAATGGGCTGGATGACATTATCAAATATTTTTAAATAAAATTATAATTGGAATTTGGAAATTGAAATGTTTTCTCTTAATTGTATTCAGGGCTCTTCGAGCTTCTTTCTTTCTCTTTCTTTCATTCTTGCTCTCTCTCATTCTTTCCTTTTCTCTCATTGCTTAGTCCGTTTTGCTGTGATGTCTCCTCCTTTGCTCATGTCACTACAATATTGGTCTTTTATCCTCTGCAGACTCCGATTCACAGACACTGACTCACACAAACAGGGAAAAAAAGTTCTCTGGTTAAAGGGAAATGGTCATGCCGAATATGAATGCCTCCTCCAGTTTTAATACTTCTCTTTCTCACACTGGGTTTGTTCTACATTTCTAAAAGGCCTACTGTATATCTACTGGGGACAATTTGAATTACAGCAATGGGGATTAGCTTGATAGGAACAAGTAATGTATCAACCTTACTTTATTATTTTACCATTTCATGCCTGGGTTTTCTATTGACGCATTTAAAGAAACAAAGAAAAAAAAAGAAAAAAAAAAGAAAGTCAAACACAAATAGCTGATTTTCTATTTTATTGTTACAATAATGTGCAGTGCTACACACATTTTTTTGGGCATGATATTTCTTCTTTGGGCATTCAGAGTCAGCAAAAGGTTTGGGAACATTGCTAGTTGTTCAAGAAAAACAGGTTTACACAGCTCAGTAATTGAACCAAAAGAGAAATTGCAATGAAATAGTAAATTACTGTCATTATTCAGTGGTTCAGTAATACATTTTTGTGATCGATGAATTTCATCATTGTAAATGAAAAACAAATGTAAACATAATAAACAGAAAATGTATTTTCAACTATGCCTTGAGTTAATATTATATTATATTTTAATATATTGCATCTTTAAAGGCTAAGAAAAATTTTGATTCTGAAATTAATACTATAAAAAATCCATCTATTTGAAGGCTTAATTGCCATATGCCTAAGTCACATTGTAATGTTAGTTTTAAGTGCAACTTTAACTATAAATGAAAGCCACTCATAACGTTTTTTCATCATAGACAAGTAGATAGTGAGACAGAAGGAAATTGAGAGAGAACAAGATGGCGATACAGAGGAGTGAAAGGTGAAATGAGGGTGCTCAGGCTCCCGCTAGTTTCCGTTCAGTCAGGCCCGCCACTGCAGAGGAAGGCTCTGACACTGAGGTGTCAGAAATAGCACCGAGGCTAACACCTCACCTCTTGCCTATTAATGCATCGCTATCATAGCCGCCTCCCTATCACACACACACACGCACACACACCACAGTCCCACAAACAATGCAACACACATCAACAAACTTTGCACAGTTCAGTCACTTGTACACAGGTGGTGAGCACGCATCTCACCCAAACACACACACACACACACACACACACACACACACATACACACACATACTACATTGTCAGATCAATATTGCATTACTGCAGTATGTTCTCTTCTGAGAGGTTACAGTGATAGGTGAGGGGTGTGGGTAAAAACCTTCTCTTCTGTCTGTATAGTGGCCAGGCACATGGGGCAGATCTGAGGAGACTTCACAGCTCTGACAGCCAGTTTCACCTCCTGGCTTCATCGCTGTCGCTCCTCTGTCTCATCCAAGGCTCTACCTCGGGCCTATGATCATCTATACAACATGTGTACGGTGTGTGGAGTGGGTGTGTATGTGTGTGCGTGCATGCTTGTGTGTTGGAATGTGAGCGAAATTCTTTTTTGGCTATTCTTCAGTTCCCACTTGTCCTATGAGAACAGCAATGTTCAAACAATCTCCTATGAAAACAGAAACCCTTTTGTTCATTAGATGACTATGAATTAGTATTTTATTCCGACATTTTTATTTTAAATTAAAAATACCACAAAATGTAATTTCTTCATTTATACAAATAAGTAAAAAAAATCCTGAGATCATGTTGATGTGTGTGCACGGTTGAACTTGTATGCCTGTGTGTGAATTTATGCATGCCCATCTAGGTTTGTGTGTGGACCAGAGGGAGTGGAGTCCTTGGTGCTGACTGAAGCTCCAGCTTTTCCATTTAAACTGTATCATTAAAACGGGCAGAGAGGCGAGGGAGACGGCACCGCCACACCTCATAAAGTGTGAGTGCCATGCCAGGCGAAGAGCCACGCACTGCTGCGTTTACGGCGTGCCAAACGCACTTTTTACACACCTTGTCCTCTCTCTCTCTTCCTCTCAAATTGTTTTCATGGCTATCTGTTTATATGATATTATTCACTCTCCGCTTTCCTTCTTTTCTGGTTTGCCCGTGCTAAGTATTGACCGGTATTTCAACTGCCCCCTTTAGAACCCGTTCTCGCTTTTTTTTTCTGTCAAATTTCTCCAACAAGGAGTTGGAGCGTAACATTGAAAGGGTATAATCAATGGAAAAGCACCACTTAGGGAGCCCATTTGATGCATACTGTAGGGCAGAGTTGATTCAAGGGTGTGGATTGAGTCAAGCCTCATTTCGTATCCTCCCCAATTAGTCATCCAGCTTGTGCCCTCTATAACCCCCTTTTCTCAAGAAGCACCGGGCCATACGGGCTCTCGTTTCACACTAAACTATGGATGAGTTTTTTTTTTTTCCCCTCTCAATCCCAGAGCTTTTTCTGTAAGAAGATAGAGCCATTTCTTTTTTTTTTACCCCCTCTCCCCCCTCCCCTCCCCTCCCTTCCCCCCGCTTCTCACCTTTTCTGCAATAAGCCGAGGCAGACCCCCTTCTCCCCTAACCTCCCCATCTCATATACCACCTCCTCCTTGACTCCCTTGCACCTCGCTAACTTTTCCACCCGTCCGCCCATTTTCCCTCCACCATAAATCTCTACCCAAATCCTACTTAAACCCACACCAGCAGCTGTCCTTAAAACTCCATTATCTACAATTACTTCAGCATTAGGGAGCCAGAGCACACCTGCCCCCACATAAAAGTGCCCTCGCCTAAAAATATTAAACCTGCCCAAAAGGGATTTGTGCTATTTTATTTTTTTCTCCTTTTGTTGTACCCGCAGTGCAGTTGCCCTCATGGCGAGGCTTGTGAACCAAAAATGCCGGCAGTCTGTATTAGCGCTCCTGATTAGTGGGTGGGTGTGTGAATGTGGGCTGTGTGCACAGTATGTAGATGGGTGGTTTTCCCAGCGTGATCACAGGTGGGTGGTCACTGGCTCTGCCTGATTGTGTGAGAGAGCCGATGGGCTGGGGTGTGTGTGCTCATTTGCATGTCTGCTATTACTCTACTGTATACAATCATATGACTATGCAGCTATGACTAAACATTACTTACGGTTCCTTTAGGGATTTCTTTTTGTGAGAGTCCACATTGTACAGTATCAACCCAATAACGACACCCTATGCTGGATTTCTCCTTGGGCGAGGTGTTGGAGCCTTTCTGAGCATGCTTTGTGCGACATGAGCATTAGTCGGGACAATTTCAATAATAATTGTATCACAGTAAAAAGTTGATGCAGTTTAGTACCGAAAAACAAACTTTCATTCCATAGAAAATTCATTAAAGCATTAAAAAAAAACGCCATTCTCCACACACTCTTTTAGACTAAATTAACCCAAGAGTCTCTCATCAAGATATTTAATACATCAGTAAAATGTATTGTTAATTCATGTAGTTTTCTCATTAAACTCAGGATTGAGGGGTCATTACTGTGAAACATGATGATAGTAAGGTTATAGTTTGCTATGTTGTGTCAGCCCAGGCAAGTCTGAAATGCTTAAAAGTTTTTTAATTTTTTCTTGGTTATATTTTTTTTGTTCTTTATGTATAAAATTGATAACAGAGGAGCAAATGTATTTTCACTAGCGGCCAATATAAGTACTGTAAATGGTGATTGCAAAAGAGCTTCTGTTTGCTGCAGTGCTTACTGATTTACTGCTGCACTTTGGCTCCATTCCCTTGAGGAAAATTCTAATCAAAATCAAATTTCACCCTTGTTTTTGCTATGAGCAGTTTACAAGAACTGATCTGGTAATTAGTGGGTAAGGATGCAAGAGTTTAGTGGTCAAACATGTAATCAGGTTCTGCCAAAGGAAGAAGTGTTTGTGGTCATTGTACACAGCAGCTGCCAGAAGAACAAGTCAATTTAAAGGTTTTGTATACAGGATTTTCAACATTAATATAGCAGCAAATGACTATTTGCTATCTAAAGATTTAGATAGAGATTAATGGCATTCTGAGCGGAGAATGATGTCATAGTGTGTGTGATGTCATCCAAGCTTCTCCGTTCTTTGTTTTGGTATCTGGTCCAGCATGTTGGTGCATGTGAGTGCCTCCCTGTGAAACTGTTGGATTTGAGGAGAGCGACATAACTGCTGTTTCTTTTTTCATCTAACGCGGTGAATAAATGATTTATTTCGACCAAAGCAGAGTCAGTGGAACAGTGGAAAGACTAACAAAGACGGTTTTGGTGAGTTATATTTTGTTTCTGTCCAGTTTGAATGAGTTTTGTATTAAGATGTTCAGCAGGGTAAAATTATTGTTTTTATCAATGGATAGTGGTGGCGAGCGAGAGCAATATAACGTCTGTTTCTGGTTAAACAAAAAGGATCTTACTCTTTAACAAAAAGGTCTGTCTCTGTAGGGATCCTTTCCATAATGTTGTCAGACACTTAGAATAACCAGCCTGTCCATGGCAAAAAAAAGCACAAACAGTGTTGAGGGTTCCAATAATGGTTGTTGAGTTTGCATGTGTGCTTGCATGTGTGTGTAAGATGTGTGAAAGGTGCTGCAGGCTGGGGGATGCAGGGTGTGAGTGTTGGTAATGGACATATAGTGAGGCTGGTTGGCGGGGGCAAGGGGAGGAGGGTGGTCGAGCGGACTCAGCTGCAGGTAGCCTGATCTGCTCTGACTGACAGTGATGGTAGATAAGGTACTTGTGGAGAAGGGAATGTGAGCAGAGCTGCAGGCAAAGATAAGGGCCAAGATTAGCACCCTGCCACGTCACAAACAGAGAGGCAGGGGCCAGCAGAGAGTGAAAGATTGAGATGTTGATGCAGAAAGGTATTGGCTACAGTGAATACAATGGGCAACCAAGAGAAGAGTTTATTGTATGAATGTTTGTGAATGAAGGCTGTGTGTGTGTGTGTGTGTGTTTGTGCGATTGTTCATCAGACCGTGTCCCTGGTAGCATGCACACACCCTGTTGAGTGGAGGCAGCCCAGTTGGGGTGGGGTGGGGTGGGGGAGCTTGAAGGAGGGCAGCTAATCAGCTCATAATCCAAGCGGCTGCCGTTTCCAGGGCAACGCTGCTGTGCATTCATGCGTGGCAAACAGATACACTCTCTCCCTTACTTCTGTCTCTCTCTTTATGTTTCTTTCCCACCTCTCCTGTTTCTCTTTCTTTCCTCCTTGGCCATTTCCTGTAAACACAGACCCACTTTCACCTCTAATTGTTTCCTTCCCCTCTCTTTCTTAATGTCTCTTTCTCACTATTTTCTTCTTCCTATCCCCTCTCCTGTAAACACAGACCCCCATGTTGCCCTCTCACCCTCTCCTCCTGCCTTCCCTCTTTTTTACAATGTTCCCCCTCACCAACATCTAACCCATCAAAATAGACCCATATATTTCTTTCTCCTCCTAATTTTCTTTCTCTGACCCCCTTGCCTGTAAACACAACATCTGTCCATTCGTCCTTCTCCCTTTCTGTCGTTTACTCTTTCTTTCTATACTCCTTGTGTTTTATATTATTTCTTCCTGTCTCCTTAATTTTCCATCTTCCTCCCCGTTTCCCTCTGTAAACACACGCCTGTTCTTTCCTGAGCTTTGCTTCTGCTTTCCACTTTTTAATTTCCTTTTTCTCCCCCTCCTTCCTCTCTCTTTTTTATTTTCTCTCTCCCTTCCTTTTTCCTGTAAACACTCTTGTCTTCACCCCTCCTCCCTCCCCTCATGCCAGGGGGTCCAAGGTTGGTGTATTTGTGCAGTGATGTTGGAGGCCTTGATGATCACTCTCTAGGAGATGATTATGTGGTCAGGGCCCTGCAGCCTCTTCTCCTGCCCTGCACTGCTGGAGCTCTGCTCTGCTTCTGTGTGTCTCAGTGTGTGTGTGTGTGTGTGTGTGTGTGTGTGTGTGTGTGCGTGCATGGAGGTCCACACTATGTGGATATAAGTTTATTTACTTGTTTGTGTATGCGTGTGGAGATTTGGTCTTCCTCTCATTAATCCATTAATATGGGCTGCTAATAAATATGCATGTAAAGACTGTTGTATTACTTGCCATGAAAAAAAAAAATCTGCTGGAGACCAAATCTTTAAAGAATTCATGCATATTTTATGTATTAAACACGTTTCATTTCATAGTTTGAGAATTTAAATATTGATGAACGGTGCTCATTTTTTTCATAATTTTCTGATTAGGCTTTTGCTATGATGAACAAATCCCAGTCGTCTGTGTGTTGGCGTGTGTGTACTGTATGTGTGCAGCCTCCCTCTCTCTTTGTCTAAGCCTGTGTCAGCCTCATGTCTTTCCCTCGCCGTGTGTCGCCGCACTCCTCTGGAGCAGTGATGTAAACAACACATAACTGTAAATAAAAAAAAAAAGTAGCAGTCGCTAGCTTTGTTTCCTGCCTTAATGTTATCTCTTTCTCCATCCTTTTCTCTCCTTATTTTGACCTCTTTTTCTCCCACTCCACTCGTCTTCAGTCTCTTTTTCTCCCACTCCACTCGTCTTCAGTCTCCCTTCAAACAGCCCGAGCCCCACCCTGAAAGCAAACACAGATGCCCGGAGCCCCTGGCATTTTGACTAGCTGCTATATTTTTTACCTGACCGGGCTGTCTGATTACTCTGGTGTAAATGCGAAAGAACTGTCGGTCGTGGTGTTCCAGCCAGCCAAATCACCCTCTATCTCTCTCACTCAGTGCTGGAGCAATGGCCTGATGGCACTCATCTCTTTCACCTAGGAGCACACGCAGAGGTTGGGCTGCGCCTCCATGCCACAGAGACAATCGATTGCTTTCATAAAATAAAATGGTGGACATGAAAGGAGCTTGATAAATGATGGGCTATTTGGCCCTAATTGCAACCCTTTAAAATGTCTTGGTGATGATTTGAGCAAGCTTCGACTGAAGTTACTGAGATCAAAGATAAGAGAGAAAGATTAAAACGCACTGACTGGCTGCGTCTTAACTGCATGTCTCCGACTTGTGACCCCACATGGCCTCCAGCTCAGAGGAACGGCCGAGATTCTGCACCTTACAGCCAAATAAATCAAAGTCTCCACAGAAAGCTGTCTTATCATGAGTTACGCCAGTTCCTGGATCCTGTTGCACTTAATCATCATCTCTCAACCTCAGCCTCATTATGGCTTACTAGCTCTGAATAAACACAGAAGGATGGTAGTTGAAGAAAAAGTGAGAGTCTGGTTTCAGAAGCCCACAAGTAGCACACACACATTTACTGATGACAGTCAAATGGAAAAATGTAACTGTCGAACATAGGCGCTACAAACACACACAAGCCATGAGAACAAATTTTAATAAAGACAGATGACAAAGGGTCTTAAACAAAGGGGGTATCACCAGTAGAGTGAAGCAGGGGGTAGCGAGGGGTGAGGAGGTGCGTGTGTGTGTGAGGG
>CM022485.1:25107664-25123490 GCA_011952105.1 Coreoperca whiteheadi
GGAGGGGAGGGTTCAGTGCAACCTCAGCTCAGCCCAAGACGTGCCACCTCTTTGATTACTACTCTGCAATCTCATACAGACAGGACTGAGACAACTTTCATACCTTGGCCTTCACGCAAATACCTTTCCCATCAGTCATCAAACTGCACAGGCACACGGACAGTTTCAGATATTTTATTTTATTTTTATTTTTTCTTTGTGCAATTTTGACCACAATATTTGAGACAGTCTGAGTAGATGCTATCTAGCCAGGCGTAATAACAGACAACCTCACCATGAAAATACAGAATGAAAAAATGAATTGTCTTAACAGCGATGTGGGCTTGTATCAGCTAAGCCCTGTTAGTCACCCCAGACTATCTAGAGAACAAATAAATCAATTAAAATGACAAAAAAACAACAACAAAACAGACATTTTGTACAGGTGAAGGAAGAGATAAGTAAAGTCAGTTGTTTGATGGAGTTGAAAGGCAAAGCTAGGAGCGGGAGTAGTATGCCAGCTGGACCCAGAGCTAGGGAGTCCCCTGAAGGGTTCGCACATACTTATGTAACCCGTTGAGAGATAGCCAGGTGGGCACACACACATAAAAACAAACACACACACACTCACGAATAATCTGTGGGGTCCAAGCCTTACTCACACACATTCATGCAGACTCACACTAGTAGCATACACAATGCAGCAGATGCCAACCTGGCTTGACTTCACGAGTGGACAAACAATCTAAACACACAAACACACACATACTGTATACACATGCATACACTGACACACATTAGTACTCTTGGCAACCTCATCAACCCAGAGGAAATCAGCATTACTTAGGATTAAAACAAAGGGGCCTAAAGCTTTGACGTGATGTGCATGTTTTCTCATCCATCCTAATCTCTTTTTCTTTCTCTGGCAGACTGCAATCTTTATGGCTTCTTTCTCTTCCCTGTCCCTGCCTCGTTCTCAACTAGCATAGTGCCGTTGTTGGATGAGCTAAACTTGTTTTCTTGTTGACGTCAATTTATTTGTAAAAATGTGCCATGAGTTTTAATCAGGATTCTAAAGTCTACGGGTCATGGAATTCCCTCAGAACCTAACTATCTAAGCTTTCACTTCCAATAAGAAAAAGAAAAAATACCAAACATACAGTTACGTGGTTTTTATCTGCCATCAGCAATAACCCAGTACTGCTGTACCTGTGGACACATCAGAGGGGTTTATGGGATCTTTATTCCTGATTGCACCCTTGTGAGCTGACAACGGCATAAATCTCAGCGGTGCTTTAAGCAGCAGCATATGCAGCTATGAAATGCTCAGGGAAGTTGTTACAGTTGTGAAAAAGAGGGAGAGGAAAAATCTTCCTTACATCAGTTCGGCCTACGTGCTTCTCTAAAGAATCTCTTGAGGCTTCTACACTGCAGAAAATGTCCATATGAAATTTTATTGAATTGCATTTGATCATTAAATCTTATTGTTGTTAAAATGAGTGAACCAATTTCATTGTAGGTTGACACAACTTTAAACTCCCAATGCAGTCCCTTCAATAGGTTCAAGAACTTTATTCTGTTAAAAACTGACAGGCTGATCATTATCAAACTGATTATTACTTTGGAATTAAGTCAAACTTTCTTTCTGCCCTGGCAGAATAATTTTCTTTAAGGAAGTTTAAAAAGGTTTTGTAAAATTACTTCATTTATTAAAAGACAAAACTTTGTAATAATTTGTTTATTTGGAAGTAGACTGTTTGCCTACTGTAACCACATTCATCTCTGTTCAAAAGGGGGGTTATTTGGGTTGTTAGTTAATGATAATATATTTTTTTTACAAAGATACATTTATATACATAGATGCTCCACTTCCACAGCAATTGTTTTTATTCATGTCTTGCTCTCATAAAACAATCTATTTATTTACAGAATTTCAATTTCAACAATTTCTTTGTAAAACATGTGATACCATCAAACCTAATTTTCATGGGAAAAATAATAAACTTTTATTAGTTACTATAGTTAATGCTCAATAAATATATTTAACCAGTATATAAAGAGTTGACTTGCTGTGGTGATTGTGCTATGATGAATCATTTGTTAGGGAAGACATTTGTTGCAGTGTACAGATTTACGCTAGTCAACACCGTCATCACTTGGGCTTGTCCCAACCGGCATCTGCTGCTCCCTTGCTGAACAGAGCTGAAACCTATTCCCATCCCTGTCTCTTAATCGACACTGAAACATCAAGTAAGGCTAACTCATTTTGGCAGGGGTTCCAGGGCCCCATGTTAACATCCTCCCCAGTGCTCAATTGAGCAGAATTCCTCAGGCCTGTCTCCCTTACATCATCAGATCTCCTTGCTTTGCTAACCTAAAGCATTTTCTCAAATAAGCATGTCATGGATGGGAAAGTTAGGTGAAATTTAGTCAAACAAAAGGTGAAAAGAGACTATGGATGTGGAAGAGTTTGCCACAGAAATAAAAAAAAAATCTAACAGGTTTTGAGTTTATGAGCTTGGATTTAAAATGGTCCTCCCACCTGCTTGCTGTATGTTAAATGAGGGAAATGGAGACATGATCATACTGAAAATGGTGGGGCGATTAATTAATTATTTAATAAAATCTTCTCCTCTCCATTCTTGCTCATCCATCGGATGGTGTCTGCTCGCAGTGGTGTTTCTTTAACGAGGACTTTCCTGTAATGGACCCTTAACGAGGAGTGAGCCTCCCTGCCTGGCCCAGCATCTGTGCTCTGCCTTGCTGGGTAGATTATGGCATGCTCCAGCCAAAGTGCCCATCACCACTCCCTTGCAGCCTGTTACTCCATCCCTAATCCAGCCTGCAGAGATGCTGCACTTTCTCAACTCTCAAGCCATATGCTCACCCAAAGATCAACTGAGATGGGAGGGTGAAGAGGCACAGCTTGAGCCCGCTGCTTTCTGACTTAGGGTGCAAGTGAGTAAGCTCTTCCCTTCCTTGTGAATCTCTCTCAGTGAGGGGAGTGAAGGAAGGCAACGGCAGTAATTGATGGCAGCAGATGGAGACATCAACTCTTATTGTTCTGCTGTGTGAAGTCTGAACAGGACTGGTAAGCTACTGTCGCTAATCACAGCCCAGCACATGGTCCCAAGTTGATCTGGTGATTACTGGGGATATGGAGATGTCTGACATTATGAATCCTACATGCTGGGAGACCAGACTGGGCTTGTGGCTTCAGGAAGCCTACTGGGAAGCAAGGCTGCTTTGGGATCCCCATAACCTGAATGCAGAGCCTGAGCCTATGGAGGGCAGTGGGAGAGGCTGAAAGGGACCCACCAGTGCGTTATGACCTTTCCATAGCCTCTATCTGATAGGGTATACTGATGAGGTGTAGAGCCCTTGAAGGAGGAACAGAGGAGGGGATTGACAGGATATGTGGAACAAAGGTAGAGATGGCACAGGAACTGATAAAAGGCAAATCTGGAAAATAAAATCAACAGCGCAACTTAGAGGCAGCTATAGTGTAAATGAAAAAAACAAAACATATAGAGATGTCTTTCGTTTCTGGAAAATGTTGTCATGTGATTAAGATTAAAATGATAAAGCTGGCATTATTCTTAATGTGTCTTACATTTGTCTTACTGTCATCAAATCCCAAGAAATGACCAAAACAAGCAAAGTGTTAATCCTTTCAGACTTTTCCTCCCTGTCTGGGGTTCTCAGCCCAGACACGATTCACTACTACTGATGATGTAAAGGTCCTAGTTTAATTTAATAATTAAAAAATGCTTAGTAATTTCCTAAAACAGTTGGACACTGTAGTTGTTACAAAAGGTTACTCAATAAATAGTTTATGTCTTGGATACTATATTCAGCTGCTGATCAATACACATTTGGTGATCTAATGTGTATTTCCAGCAGCAGGATTGTGTATATGGGATTGACTCTAAATAAACCATGGAACAGATGTTTATAGTAATGAAGGAACATGTCACCCAGAGCAAAGGTGTAGCTCATTTATGTATTTTATGTAGCTGAATCAACTTACACACATTGTAGGATCAATTCATTGTTGGCTTTGTTCAAAATGCACAACCGATTAAATGTATGGGGCAATGGAAGCACTATTTTTCATTTTCAACTTGAAATCTAAATACAAGTTTTAAACGATCTACACTGAAATCTATTCTTTAAAGCTGAAATGTAGTGATGTCTATTTTTTTAACACATCTCAGCCCTAGTGAGATTGCCGCCATTCAGCTTGTGTTCAGCATCGCTGAAGACTGGAGTGACTGAGTTTGAGTACCTAGCACTGCCTATTAGCTCTTTGTGGTTCACTATTTGTTTGTCTCTAAATAAACAGGACACTCTGACTGAGAGGTCAGAACTGGGAAAGCAGGCGATGTCAGTTTCCATTATTGCGCTCCTCTTTTTTGCAGCAGAGCCACTCGGTTACCTGGCTCGTATCCTTTCTCAGGGAGAAATTCTCACTGCTTTGTCTCTAGCATTATATCTCTCTCCTATCTAGTCCCTCCCTTTACTCTTTCTGATGTGCTTTCTTCCTCCATTTCTATCTAAGTCTGTTCATCAAGTCATGTTGAGATGAAGACATCCTCAGATGAGTGCAGCACTTGCGTTGGAGGAGAGCATTTAAAAGTATGTGTGTAGGGGGAGGGGAGGCTATGTGGAACGTTTTAAAGATTGAAAGGTCAGGATGGTAAATTGCCTCTCTGTACATGAGTCTCACTAGTCCTTTGACTATAATGTGTAGGATTAATCCATTCTACTGCCCTTTGTGTTCACTGTGAGCAAGAGACTGTGTAATATGCGAGGGACTGATTTTTGGAACATTCTGTGAATGTTTTCCCCTCCCTCTTAAGTGCTCTTTGAAAGGGTAGGCTTTTGAAAGCTGAAGAAAAGGGAGATACGGATTTGAAAGGGGTGTTAAAGAAAAAAGGTGCAATTAAAGTCTATGTTTATGACAGAGTTTGATTTTTATATTAGTTGAAAATCAGTTTTGAAACATGGATGTATTTTTTATTTAGATACTATTGCATACAAATGGATGGGTCTGTCTTTTCTGCAGATGCTCTTGCCTATGCTTTTTTCTTTCCTCTCACTTTTCTGTGAACGGCCGGGCTGATATCTGTGGTGGGCTTCATTTTCATATAATTGAATCGAGGCCCTTCCCACTGCGAGGCAGGATTTGGTTAAGCTGAAAGTCCTTCTTGACTGCTGTTACCTCTGTGCAGATTCGGTTACAGCTGTTACCACGGCAGCAGCCTGCCAGGGCCTGTCTCCGCGGATACCTCCCCTAATTACTGTGTTTATTGGAAATTAAAGATATACCAGCTAATGAAACGCGGCAAACATTACTGCCGATGCAATGTCATTAATTCTAGCCTGGCTCCCATCTCCCATGTGAGGCAGAGGCGGAAAGAGGTGCCGCATATTAGCATAAATATGAATTTTAGTCAGCTGGAAAGCACTTGAATGAAGAAAAAAATAATGAAAAAGGTGTGTTTTCATTTCCGTCTTTATTTTCAGGATCTGGATAAATAAATAGATGATGGTGGACTGGGCACAGGAAAGGTAGAGGACACAGATAACATTGTGAGCTCTTTGCATATGCGCCCCGAGCTGTATGGAAGTCTGGCAGCAAGGCTGGAGGAGGAGGGCCTGGGCGCAGGGGCCATACAGCATAGATCTCATGTTCCCTGTTGTTTGCCACCACCAGTTATGCCCCTAACTCCATTTTCACAGCTTCCTCTCCAAAGCAGGAGAGGACAAATATAGACTGGAGTGCCTATCATAAACATCCTCAGGTCTCAGGAGATGGCACGGGCTGGCATAGAGCCGTATCTGTATGGGTATAGGTAATGTGCTAGCACTTTCACATGCTAGTCTATATTTATGCCTGTCAGCTTCTCAGCATATTTAATTCTTGTCCTTTAGTTGTTTGCGTGTATTTTGCATGTGATAATGTTAACCTTTGCATTTTCTCGTCTCAACTGTCAACAATTTGAATCTTTAAATTTGGTGATGGTTTAAAAATCCAAGAGCAGGGAATGAGCGTGGGTGCTGCCTGTATGATATTTTTGTGCATTATTTTGTTGTTAGTTCTTTGCATTGTGTGTCCATGGCAGTACATGCAGTCTGGAAGTGTGAGAGTCTCGTCACTGAATCTAAGTTACTGCTTCCTGTTTACTGTCATGGCCATTGCCTTGTTGTCACTATTTAATTCCCAGCCTGGATCCTTTACGACGCTGTTTTAGTAGTCTACCCAATTGATGTTGATGCAGCTATGCCTTGGTCTGACAAGGCTATCGACCTCTCGGGCCGATGCACTGCATCTCCCCTGATTTGGAGTCGTTAAGCTGCTATCTGCATTAGCAGAACCCTGTTTTTTTGTGTTCAGAGGAGTAAATAGTACAATAATCAACGACAGATACATGCAGTGAGGCAGGGTGTAGATTAATTGGGAAAAAAAAGACATTAGAGGGTTACAGCCTCATTCTCTCCTGAATTATCTAATTTCTGTCTTGTTTTTGGATAATGATGTTTATAGACTACATTTTCTGCAATCAAGGGACATACTGTAGTAATAATCAACTGTTCAGAGTTGTTAGCATTTCTAGCTAATTAGCCAGTAAGTACCCATCATGCTCCATGCCTATTTACTGTGTCCTCTTGCCCACCACGTTCGCTCTCAGGGTATTTGAAATGACAGGCTTTTTAGTTTCCACCACTCTGGTCCATTTGAAGTAAAGCTTGTTCATTCATAAGTCAGCATGGGTCACTAGACAGGTCCCTTTCATGCACTCATATGTATGAAAGACTTATACACACATTCACACTTTGGGGAATATTAGGTATTAAGGCAAGGTTGTACTATAGGCAGCACATTAACAAGATGTTCCATTTCCCTCTCTCTGGCTTAGGTGTTTGTATGAAAACAGCCCCAGTGCTCTCCCGTTCTCGCGCTACCCTCTCTTTCCACCTTAGGCTGCCTCATTTTTCTCTGCTTCTCCTCACATGTTTTCATTTGCTTTGTGCTACAAAGAGAAAGACAAAAACCCAGGTTTGTACCAGAGGAGCATCAAAGATGAGAGAAGAAGAGAAAGCAAGAAAGTGTTTTTAGTTTTCTTGTGGTTTTTTCTTTCTTTCTTTTCTCTGTGCCTCATGAATAGTGCCTCCCCAGAGAGCAGGGCTGCTGGAGTGTCATTCAGAGTGGACACAGGAGCTCTGGGGACTCTCTCCCTGCTTCCAGGGAAAACTTGTGAAGAACTATTTTATCAGACTGGCCCCATGGAGAATCCTTCTCTTTTCTATTGCCTTTGTTTTTATTTTGAAAACATGTAGATGGTAGTGTAGAGAGAAGGGATCAGAGGACATGAGAGACAAAGATGTGGGATCTTTTTATTCTCTAAAGATACACATCTCCTCGCTGAAAGTTCAAGGGTATGCATCAGAGGCAATTTCATGTTGCGCCCTGTGTTGTCTATTTGACGCTTCACAGCTAATTACTCTCGCCGTAAAAAAATTATAGTCTCTCTGTGTCTTTAAACAGTAAACACAACTACCCAGTCTGTGCAGCACTGTAAGCCAGCCTCCCTGCGGTGGCTTGGGGTGCTGCCTTGCCTATCAGTTTTGTCCTACACACATTTCCTTGTGTGCAAATGTCCTCTGCACACCTTGGAGCTGCGCTGTAATATGATTAACGCAGAAGTCGTCCTAGCACTGGCCCATGCTCCTGAGAACTGTGGCTGCCCTTTGGACTGTCTACAGCTACAGTGATGAAACCAAACACATTTATCACTAGCGCTGATATTAAACTGCACCAATTTCATCATCCTACTGCCAGGCACCACACCCTGAAAAAATAAAAATAATAACAGCAAAATCCAATTTGATAAAGCAATAATTGGATTTACAAAACATCTGAGGAAAGATGTGATCCCAGATTATTTATTTAATGAAGTCTTTTGATATTGGCCACATGTAAATTGTTAACCATGGTAAGTGTTTTTAATAAATCCCCTGGCACATTTGTAGGGAAGGCGTGAAAGGAATACGTTATTAGGGTCTTGTTTTGGTGAGGCCCTGCTTGTGTGGACTGTCAGTGACATTGGGTGCTTGATAAAATTAACTGATTGATGGTTATGAAGGATGGCCTGCTTAAAAAGGAAGCAAAGGCATGCCAGGGGGCAGAAACTGAGGTCTGTTTAAATGCTCCCAGTCAGTCAGCTCATGAATGAGCGCTCTCAATAAATAAGCAGGCCAGGCCAGCTATCATGACAGCTCTCTGAGGTAAAGATGGGGAGAGGCATGTAGAAACGTCCTTTTCTCACCATCCATCTTCGCCACTTCTTCACTTTTTAATCCCTCTATCCCATCTGGGAGGAGTTGAGATTGCATGGCTCCTTCATTCTTATAACTTAACTCCCAACGACATTTGTCCCCAGTGACTGCTGGCTCCTCACAGGCTTTGATTAAAGCCATTCTGCCTTGGGAAAGCCAGCGTCTATATGACGGCTCATTCTAGGCAGGCTTATAATGGCATGAGGACTGTGGACAGTATGGAGCCCTCAGTGCAGTATGCATTAATCGTCAGGATGGCAGAGAACATAGACACCCCCTGCGGGTTTGTCTTGTGCGAGTGGCCTTTAGGGACTTATTCTCACACATCCTCGATGGCATGCTGTCTTGGCGCTCAAAGCTCACCAAAGAGCTCTAAAGTGAAATTTTAATGAGCTACAGTATGCATTACCCATGCATTCCATGTGATTTTAAAAGTGGATGCCTGTGGATGCTGTCATTGAAATTATCAGCAGTGCAGAGAGCTAAAGTGTTCAAAACAGCGCCTGACCTCTGTAATGGCAATGGACCAGAATTATTTTGTTTCTCCTCTTCTTCCCTACAACTCTTCTCTAATCTCCCAGCAGGACAAGAATGATGGATAGACACATCCTCTTTGCTGTGGCAACTTCCCTGCCATTCTGTCAGGCTGTATATTGGCAGTTTGACCTATTTTATCAACATGCCCCTATCCCACCTCCAGGCCAGATGCGGCACAGCTCTGAGGGGACATGGAAGGAAGATCTGCTGTTTACCAAATCTCTGTCCCCTCCATGTCTGTTGTAGAGGTCACCACAGCATGGGCTCTCTCTTTCCAACACACAAGGACACATTTATACGTATATATGCTAAAGTAGCAACACACACAGCTCCTCAACATGTGCTTTTTATTGCTTTTGAACATGAATCCCTTAACCAGCACCCCTATTTTACTCACAAGCCAAAAATGACATACCCAAAATTTGACTATTCTTGCACCCTTTTGTTTACAGTCACAATCTTGGTCTCTTCTGAAAGGTAACTTTTACTATCAAGGCGTAAAGGGTTGCTTTTGTTTACACTTCTGCTTTGTATGCCCTCCTGTTCCCAGATAAGTTACTATTGTCACAGTGATATTGGGATCTCTTCATGAATGCTTCACTTATTTATATATTCCCAACACGTCTTGTTAATTTGTAGCAACCGATTCCCCATCCTGTAAAAGATTTGTATGTCAAACTGTTCAATGCACAAGAAATTCAAACAAATCTTGAAGAAACAAATTCAGATCTGAGCATCTAAGGCATTTTTCCCTGAGCCTCTCCCACCACACAGAACCCAGTCCTGAGGTCCAGTGCCTCAGTGCCAAGCCGGCATGGAGATGGGCAGAGGGATGAGTCTCACTTTGTCAACAGTCCCTGACTACAGCACAGTCCCTGTCGCCTGCTTTTGGTGGGTGATTTTTCAGCCTCCAGGTGTTTACCTGCAGGATACACATCCCTCCTGAGAAACACATCAGTGTCACACACTAGCTGTGGGCAGGCACATCGCTCAGTGCTGAGTGAGCGAGTCAGCGAGACAGCGAGGGTGGGGCTGGTGGTGGCAAACAAACAGAGAATCGAGGGCAGCGCTGCTTTGTGTGCAGCCCTGCTGGAGCTCAGACTCATTAGGTATGAAGCCATCTTGGAGCAGGCATCTGTATCCTGTGAGAGATCCCACCAGAGACTGCACTGAGAGAGCCATCAGATCTTCTACAGCAGGCCCCTTTGAACACAAACTACCAGCCCCCCCTTCTTTCCCTCATTCCAACTCCCATCTAAACACAGAGACAGGATGGAAATTTAATGAGAATTCTGTGCTGCTTAAGCCTGCTGCAGCTGCTGCATGGAGCAGAGATAGGAATGTTTTGTTCACTTATTTTGCCCTCAGTGTGCAGGCTGTGGGGTGAAAGTTGCAAATGGAAGGGGGAATAATAGATGAGTATCTGCTTGCATCTGATGAAAGGTCTAAGTGATACAAATGTGTCCCATTTCAGTGATCCATCCAGCCCTGTGTCATTGCAGTGATTTGTGGGAAAGGTCGTGCAAGAAATGACTTTGGCTGAGGAGGCGAATCCCCTGTTTATGTTTGTTTTGCTTGGTGCGGCAGCCCGCAGAGCGAGGGGCTGGGGAGATGGGCGTCTGGTGCAGGTGGTGTTTTTGGAGGATAGGGCTGATATATCATTTGCCAAGGTCGTACTCAATTAGGCTATTTGTTGAGCATAGCTGCATGAGGTTGGTTTAATCAACCGAGGAATGGAGACAACAACGACAAAAGAGGAAATAAATTAGGCATGGCCAGGGCACACTCTCAGGCACGCAGCAGCATGCTGGAGAAATGCTTCATTTAGCTGGCCATCTCCTTTTGCTGAGAACCCACTGTCCTCATGCTAACACCAACGCAAAAACCACACACACACACACACACACACACACACACACACACACACACCTTTCATTTCTTCTGTGATTTTCCAATACAATTAAAACAAGCTTTTTGAATCATGACAGGCTACACACAAAAGGTCTATTATGCCAGATGGGCGCATTTAGTAAATACATTTTAAAAAAGATTTGGGGAGAAAAGTGGGCGTGACTACAGCTGTAATGTGTGGCATACATCAAACAAAGTGGCACTGCCATGACAAAGAAACAACATTTGTTTACCCTGATTAATCCAAGACCTTGAGGGGTGCTGAAGCACCTGTGTAAGTGGGTACAGCCCTGGAGGAGAGGAGTCAGACTGTGTTAATAGTGGAGCAATCAGCAGCCATTCAGGTTAATGGGCTTTCAGCTAGTCGGCCCTGGCTAATGTGTGATTTTGAGGGTCAGCCCATAGCTCAGCAGCAAACACTGGTCACATTCACCCTTGCCACACGCTGCCAATGCAGGCTTTATCTTGCCACTACACCCTCAGGCTCCACGGCTGCTTGTGACAGTAAATATTTGATTAAATAAATGAAGGTTGATTAGCTCTCAAAGGGCCTGGCAATGGACTGTATTTTGCTCAGGTGTGGGCAACTTGGGTTTCAGTTTTACTAAGGGACTGTCTCTAAATTACCCAACGTCATACATTGTCATCTGTTCAGGCTTTAAACTAAGTTAAGGAGTGAGCGGGGAGATTGGACGCCGATGCCAGATGATTAATTTGATTGTACAGAAACTCCATAGGTAATGTGATAGCCTTGCTACAAAGACATGGACTAATGCATCGATTCCGTTGCTGCGTTTTCCTCGCACATACCTGTACCTTTTTTTCTGCTTTTCTCTCTGCTTCTCTCTTCCTCACTTGCTTTCTGTGAGACCTCTTAAGCTGTGACATTTCCGTTTCCCTGGAGACAGAGCGTGCCAGGCGGTTGCCATAGCAACTCCCTGCTCTTTAAGGCCCGCACAGCATTAGCCCACCCCCCTACCCCATACCAAGGATGGGGGGTAAGGGAAGGGGGGCTCCAGAGAGAAAGCACACCTGCTGGCTTCCTGCTAATTGGCTATTTCTCTTTCTCACTACTTCCCTGTTTCTGCGTTAACTTTTTACCCCCTCCCTGGATTGCCTCTCTTTCTTTACGTCTGTATTGGTATTGCTCCCCATCCACTGTGGATATGGTTTCTCACTCTCACTCTCTATTGCTCTCTTTCTTTAACTCCTTCTAGCTCTCTACTTTATATACACTCTGGGCTTCTTCTTCTTGTAGAGCCCGACCACAACTCTGGCCTCCAGCATCTGGCATTTATCTTCATCTGACCCTGTCGTTTCCTTCTTCCTCTACCTCTTTATTTCCTTTTCCTTTCACGACTCTTTTATATTGTCTTTCTAGGGCCCTGCCACTATGGTTCTGACCCTTGCACGTACTGTACTTGTCACCGGTTGCTTGTCATGATGGTGATATAACAATTTAAGCTTATTCTGATAGGTGGCCCTGGCTAAGAGCATCAAGCAAATGTAAAAGGTTAAATGTAATCCTTTGTCCTTCCACCCAAGCATCCTCTTAACATCTAAAGACAGGGATAAATCTCCCTCTCATACACATCGTTGTACATTTCACCTTCATTCAGACTCAGTCACGGCATGGATGAGTATAAATTACCAGTGGGGGTGTGTAGGGGTATGGTTATTTGGTTAGGCCCATCTCCTACTGGTGACTGATCCTCTCATTCTCAAGAGACCTCCATAGATTAGAAATCATAATCTCTGTCTCTCTCACACCCAGTCATCTCTCTGTCCTTATCCCCACGGATCCTTGCTGCTGCTCTCCCTATGCACACTTCCATTTGGCAAACCGCACAGCTAGTATTTCTCATCTTTCTCTGTATGCCGTGCTGCCTGAATGCGCGTACTGATTGAATGACATGTTTGTAAAGTGAAGTTTATAGTCTGCAATGTATTGTTTGTCCTGCACTGCCCGTTTAAATGTTAGATGCTGTTGTTCCTGTAACACCTCTGACTAAACGCATTTGTAACTGTGTGAATTGATAACGCTTCCTTTGTGCCATAAAAAAACACGTCTACTTTTATAGTAGGTGAATACAGAGATTATGATGCTCATTTCTGTGCAGAAGTCTGTTTTTAATGCCGGGCTCAGGGTGTTTTCTTTGGTGGTGCTTGTCACAGGGAGGCTTGACAGGTAGCCAGACCAGCCTGTCACCCCATCGGCTGGTGACATTTGAGCGATATGAAAATGACTTTTCGTTCATGAAGCTGGGGCTCAGCTATTCCTATTCAATTAAGTCCATGAACAAACCTTCTGTGTGTTTTCCTGCTGATAAAGTCATAGCTATTGACTTGTGAGCAACGCGAGTGATGATTATGAAATCTGTTTGCAGCCACAGAATGAATGTTGAGCAGTCTGTTTGTCTATTTGCCGGGAAGAAGATAGGCCAATAGATGGTTATATCAGTGAAATGGGACTGGAGGAGATAAAAACAATAATAGCAGAATCTAAAGGCTAAACCCAAACCAATACTCCTATAAAATGCTGCATACTGGCTAAGATATTGGTTGTCATATCATTTGTGAAGGTATATTTTTTCTGCTGTCACTTTCTGTAAACCATGTGCATTGCCTGGGGTACATGTGGCTGGATGGGATTTATTAGCACTGTATTGTTCACTCCCATAATGGCAAATTTTGGTGGATAACAAATGGATTTCAAATTAAACGGACATAATGTGGACACCAAATGCCCTTTGACCTTTTTTAGTTTACTTCTGCTTGGGCCCAGTCCACCTGGCCCAAGCAGAAGTAAACTAAAAAAGCTCACGATTACACTATTGATCCATTGACTTGCTGGGCTTCATCTGTCCAACCCATCCACCTTTGAGCACTTCAATTATCAGAGCCATCACAGCCACACTGCAGCGAGTGGCAGCTTGTCCAACACTGTAATCTGCCAGGGAATGAGATCCCGACCGCAGCGTCATAGCACCAGACGCTCCTCCATAAGTCACCTTGATCATGAAGGGCCATCAGGGGCTGACAAGGCTGTGAAAGGGCCCAACTAGCCTTAGAGATCATTGCAGCTCAGCTCAGCTTAGCTGCACAATCTACCCAACCCTAGGGGTTGAGATTTTAGAGCCTTAGATTCCACGTTGGCAACCTAAAAGGCCTCTTTGACAGAAATGTACTTCATACAAGCTGATATGTGGTTTGGTAAAGTAGCTAGGTTTGGGTATTTTGTGTTTTCCAAGGTGATCAAGCGGAAGTCCCTGTATTAACGTTTTTTTGTTTGATAGGCTGTTGGGTTTGTTGGGCTTAATTAGAAACGTCATGTTGGTTCTAGAAGGCTCGGGGCCATTGTTTGGTCTCACATTAGTTTTTTCCCCTGATGGAATGATGGAAATGAATTTAGTTGAAAATCTTATCTAGTTTTAATTTAGTTCATTATTGTTTAACTTATTTATCTTAAAAAGTCTTTATTAAAAAATATGTGTTGCAAAGAGGGTTGGTAGGGTCATCTTATAAGTAGGCCAATTAAACTACCCAAATGGTTGTGTGCAAGGGGACACTTTTCACCAAAGTTTACATGAGCTTCTGATTAGTTAATAATAATTTTTTTTTTTTTTTTTTAGAATAAATAGAAAATTAAATCTATTAATTAATGTTATTCATTATTAATTTTTGCAGAACCTGTCATGTGGATTGTGAAAAATATGTGTAAAAATGTACAAATAAATACGCTATAATTGCTCGGCATACATATTGAATAATGATACATGAGTTTTATTTTATCTTGTTCAGTGAGTGTGCCTTCTCCAAATCAGAACAGAAAATACTCTTGATACTGCCCCTGGACACAGTGAATAGTCTATGCCTCAAGTGTACATAGCCATTTTTTGATGAACGGTTTCCTTTGCAAGTAATGGTTATCCTGACACTTGTTTGGCTTTGTTTGACACTGACAAGTCCTGGTTCTGCTCCAGGTTTTTCTTAGTGGGATAACTTAGTCCTCCTAAAGATGTTATCTTTACACAAAATTATAAGCCAGGAAAGATTTGTGAAAAAGGTTTGCCAAAGACCCACAGCTAATCACCAATGTCATATCTAAGATAATTTATTTAGTGCTGCCAAAGTTCCTATGATTACTAAAACAACATCCAATCATTTCCCTGTTTCATGTTCATGCTACAATATAATTTATGGGGCGGGGGGGGGTCGACATATTTTACCACACAACACAGGGAGAGACAAGGTAAGGTAATGCATCACATCCATATTGGTGATAGCACCAACATGGCAAAAACAAGCAAAAACCAACAACAACCACAAGCATAACCAGCAGAAGAAGCACACTGCAGTCTGTCTTCTGAATCCAGCACTTGTTTTTCTTACTTGCATGTTTCCATATATATGCATCACACTGCTGCACTTTAGACAATTACTGTTATACGTATTCAGAGTGGTTGAACATCACTTCAACAAATACACACACATGCCAATCAAGACCATGATTCATAAGCGATAGGTGTGACAAAACTGTGTCCCTTCGATAGGCTTGTATTAGAGCTGGGTAAATAATCTCCAGACTTTTGTTATTTTATGAGAGACGGCAGACGTGAAACCACAAGGACAGGTTTTCAGAAGCAGTCTGTCCGGCCTGAACTAGCTGGCCGGCGGGGGACAGGATATTGATCTGAGATCCAGTCTGAGCTGGGTGAAACAGCACGGCCATACCGCCGCCCACGCCAACACGCTGCTGCTCTATAAAAAGATCGGATTCCTGGGGAAGTAAGGTTGTGCGTGTGTGTGTGAGAGAGAGAGAGGCAGAAAGAAAGAAAGGTAGAGAGGTTGTCTGCATGTGGGATGGTGTGAGAAGTAGACAGAAAGTGTTTGTGTGTCTACATGCAAGTACATTTATGACTAGTTCTCTGTGTGTAGTAGCCCCCCCCCCCCCCCCCCACCCCCGCCCCTCGTCTCCCCCCCCCCCGGCGGGGGGTGGGGGGCGTAGGGGGACACCAGCGAAGGGGAGGGGGCGGGGGGGGGGGCGCAGGGGCAT
>CM022485.1:25123515-25144764 GCA_011952105.1 Coreoperca whiteheadi
AGAGAAAGGTGTTTTTGTGTTTACATGCAAGTACATTTATGACTATTTCTCTGTGTGTATTCCCCCCCCCCCCCCCCCCCCCCAACCAGGGTGACTCTTGCTGACAGCCTCAGGGTGGAGGTTTGTGACTCAGAGCTGCAGTAATGGACAGAGCTAGGCTGGAAGCGGGGCCAAATGGACATTCAAGGCAGAAATTAGTCACCACACGTCTCTCTTTGTACACACCACAATGGTCCTACTACTTTTGCACAGAGAAATGAGTAAGGCCAGTGGTAAATCTGCAAAGTACAGTCCATTTGAGGTTTGAACTACCTATTGACCCAAGGAGGATTTGTAAAAAAGGTGTTTGTTTGGATATTGGAGGAAAGCAGAGCAGAGATAACAGTTGTTCCTTCTATTGTCACACACCTGTGTGTTATTTTCTCAATCTTTCTCCATCTGGGATGTTACAGATTTCCCTGTGAGGAGGTTCACAACAGTTTTTAGTCAATTTGATTTTTTTGTCATAATGCTTTCCTTTGATTTGAATTCTGATCAGGCTGTATGCACACGTCTAAGATTTCTAACTAGAAAATAAAACATTTTCCCAAGTGCATTGCTTGCTGAAACTTTGGCCCATTCATTTGTTTCATCTACATAATGTCACTGAGCTGTAATTACCATAACAAAGATTTGGTGTCCTCCGGTGACATTGCTCAGAGAACAAATTCAAACTCAATAGCTCTCAAATAACATCTAATATAAATGAGAATTGGCTGGGTAGTTGACAGCTTGATGATATGCAGCAGATAAGGTAGAAAATACACTGGATTAGAGCTATAATCATCACAACGTGAATCTTCAAGCGCCAGAGAAGCAAGTTAGCCATGTCTCTCTTTAAAGGAAAGCACTGAGAGTTTAGGTTACTCACTCTAGACATTTGTCACAATTAGTGTAAAAGTTTTCTCTTTTATAGGTTTTCCTAAGTGGCTTGTTAGTGTGGCTGAACATAAAACTTAAAATATGGAAGTATAATCTATCAATTTGCATATTTTACATTCATATTCATGTTTTTTTTATTATATTGGCAGTCTACGCAGAGAAAATTGTACATAGTGAAAGTTATACATAGTGCTAGCATCTACGAGCACAACAGTAAACGTTCAATTGTAGTATATAATCTACTATACTTGATGGCATTGTCATATCTTTCAGTTACTGTTGTCCAAAAGCTGTAGTAAACAATGTGAAACAGTAATTTTATGAATGTAAACATCGATTGTTATCTGCCCACTGCTACCCATAGTACAAACATCTATACCATGCATAAGTCAGTGCTGTTTGTGAAAATAGTCTATGGTAAAAACTCAATTTCAGTGATAATGAAAAACATATGATAAATGCCAGGGATAGAAAAAAAGTCTATGTCAAGACATTTGTAAGTCATAAAGCTGAAGTGACAAGGCTAAGGAATTATCAAGATGAGCCTGGCCATACCTTGCCCCTGTCGTGCTTAAACAGGCACTTTGCAGTGAAAACTGCTCTAAGCCACCGTATTTTCTACCTTATCTCGCACATATCATTAAACTGTCAACATTCTACCAATTTTCATTTATATTGGATTTTATTTGAGAGCTACTGAATTAGCAGTTTGTTCTGTAAGGGCTCAAAGTCTTTGTTATGGTAAATTCATCTCAGTAAAATTACAAAGGAGGGCAGCACAGGGACTCAGTGGTTAGCACTGTCACCTCACAGTAACAGAAGGTGTCCTGTTCCTTTCTGTGTGGCAAGTTGTCATTGTGTTTGCAATGGCACCTGAGGGTGCTCTAGCTTCCAACAGGACAAAGAAAGAAGAAATCTGACTGTGTTTAGACTGGCTGTGTGTTTTCCTGCCTTTTTGGTTATTACTGATTCCCCTGTGACCCTGATTTTGAAACAGCAGTATTGCTTTTTGTATCTTTAAAAAAAACAAACATGTTCCCAACAATATTTTCTTGTCTTGGATCTGAATGATGGCTGACAGTTACTTGCCCTCGCTGTGCCGAGCCCTGTGCCCTCGCTCTGCCCAGGCTGTGCCCTGCTCAGGTGTTGCAACAGATTGTCCTCGCTGTTTCACAGGAGGTAGACTCCACCCTGCTCCTCGCTTTCAGAGTAATGCAGGGATTAGTATCTGTGCATCCTCTCCAGCCTTTTATCCACAGCTAACACCTTTACCATGACACCAGCCACACAAAACAAACGCCAGCTGAGCCTTGTAGCACACACGCATGCAGCACGTTCCACAACATGGGCACTCTGACTGCGCCTGGGTGTCAACACTACCCAACTCAATTACTTTAGTCTGCAGCGCACCACTAATCCCCACCCCACCCCTCCTCTACCCCGCCACCATTATTCCTGTACATCAACAGATTTGCATGTACTTTCACTCCACTATTTAGTTTGCTGTTTATTTTTAGAAGCCCACGCCTAATTAGGGGGAGCTGGTGTAGAACACAAGCATAAACGGCAACATTAGTGCTGAAGCTAATGAGAGAAGATATTGTGGGTAAAGCTCAGTAATTTCATCCTGTACTCTATTATTATTCTTTTATTATCATCTCAGCGGATGGCTGACCCCTCTACCTCTCTTGCTCTCACTCTCTTTCTCACTGTCTCTTGCTCTTGGCAGTGTTGGGCTTCCTCTTTTCCTTAATGTGTGGATGTTCAGGTATATATACAGTACTTGTGTGTAAACATTCAGGTGCGTTTGCTTGTGTTGGCATGTTTGTGTGCATGCTCGTGCATGACAGGCCCTTCTGACAAAGTGCAAACAACAATGAGCCATGGGGAATGATGTGAAAAAACCACTGAGTCGCCCCCTGCACACCTATCCTTCATAACAGCCATTATATACAAGCCTCCCCATCTCCAGTCCCCCTCCCCCATCATTCAACTCATTGGGAAAAGAAGACACAGCAGATAGAATAAAAAGTAATCAGTGTACGTCAGGGACTCTTCATATGCCTGTGTTGCAGCAATGTTTTCTCCAATCATTGGCTGATTTACGTCTCTCTGATTTTATTTTTTACCGTGATGATACTCATCAGTTACCATAATGCACCTGGACACGTTCCATGCAGACGCTGATGATTTTTGGTGCGGCGTGGTGCGATTAGATGGAGTGGTAGGCTGAGGTGGAATGGAGAGGTATTACGCAAATTATCCGTCACACTGGCAATGTGTCCATGGAGGCAGAGCAGGGGATGCATTGCTCTGGGCAGTCAGCTGTGCTGGGCTCGATGTGAGCCAGCCTTGTCATGGGCTCATTATCTTTATCAATTTGCTCTTACCATAGGGACAGTGGTGAGTAGACGGCATTTTAGAAGACAAATCACTCATAAGCAAAATACACTGGCCCGTCTATTACTATGCAAATATATGCATTAACTCTAAGATATTTCCTTGGCTTCTGCAATTTTGCCTCATACAGAGATAAAACAACCACAGATGCATTTTTCTATTATCTTAGTGGCCAATCTGGTGCAGACTAGAAATTTGTTTTTCACAAAACTTAATCCAAACAATGTAATTTTTAGCTCAGGATGTTCACTGTACTTTTTTTCTTGATGACAGTGGTGGTACCCAAAGACCGGGGTAGAGGGAGAGTTTTCACTGATTCATCTTCTGGGCAAGGGAAGATGGTCTGTGAGTTGTCATCAGTTACCTGGTCAGTGGTGGCAGGAATCTGTAGGGCTGTGTGCCGTCACGCCTGTCTCCCCACTGGCCCTCTCGAGCTGGAGCCCCTCTGTGCTCCTCTGCCTAATCAGGCTGCTCAGTATGCAGAACAACCTCCCTGACGGCCCCAGTGCTCAGCCCCCAGTCGCTGACCTCCCCTAAAGCTATGAAGCCGAGCTGGGCTGAGCTGTGCCCAGTCAGCCGGTGCCAGATGTCAGGTGGGATGGATGGCAAAGATAGTTATGCAGAGGAACAAGCGGGCCTGGAACAGGTACTATTGGCAAAGACCTTTTTACAGTTTGCCTACTGGGGAGCCAGATGGGTGTTGCTTGTAAGAAAACAAATAAAAGTGTCAGAATGTTGAAACATCCACAGGAAATTATTGGAAAATAATTTTATTTGGCTGATAAATCACCAAATTTACTCAAGTACTGTGTTTAAGTAGAGTTTTTAGATACTTGTACTTGTACTTCTACTTCACTACATTTCAGAGGGAAATATTGTATTTTTTACTCCACTACATTTATCAGACAGCTCTTACTTTACAGATTAAGATTTTACATGAAAAAATGTGATCATCTCATGTTTCAGATGTCTATGAGTTGTTAGCAGTTCCACCAAAGAAACATTTAAATCCCCTAAAAATTTGTCATATGGTTTCATTTAAATAAGTGTCCGAGGCCCAGACAGGTAAATATTCCAACAGAGATTTGAGAGAATATAAATTTGTGTATGGGGAACTGTTTTCCTACTCTGTTAATCATTTCAAGACCCCCAAAATGTATCAAGTAATTTGATGGGGGAGTCTGACCACTAGTGTGGGAACAATTGGACTAAAATGCCAAACTTTGCATAAGTAAAACCAGCACCAACTCTAACAGCTACAACAGTAAAATGCTGCTTACCCATTTTTACATCTAATAACCTAATATATAATCATACATCACTCTGAAAATTGAAAAATCCCAGTCCCTCCCTTCAGGCCACTCCTCTAAAGCCACTCCTCCAAAACACATTTTTATGCACATAGGCAGGTAGGTAGGCTAGCCAATCATGAACAGGCTTATTACAGGTCTGCGACAGCCACAGATACTGTATTTTTTTTCTCAGAGCATTTGATTTATTGATTACTGTTGGGATGTAAAGAGAATTTCAAACTAATATAACAAAAAATGCTTCGGAAAAACGTTATCTACCCTAGCCCTATCCCTGCCCTGGGATTTTGAATGCATGACTTTTACCTGTAATGGAGTATTTTTCCCTTGTTGTGTTGTGTCTTTGTGTGTTAACTTACCTTTACCTAATTAAAGGATCTGAGTACTTTCACCACTGATCCCCACACACTATATTCTCCTAATGGCCTTTTTAATACCACAGCATTGAACTCTTGGATATTTCAAATATTGGACCTAAGGTCCACTTTTTGCACATTAAATTGAAATAATAGGCATATAAATGTCTGCTACCTTTTACTATAATTAAAACATCCACTAGCAATTAAACGTTCTATATAATGAGTTCATGAAAGCTTGCATTTGCTGTTCCAAACACCCAGTCCCAGTTAGCTTTAATAGTAAAATCCCGCCGTCTCCCAGGAGCTGATGTGGTTCCTAGCCATTGAATCAGCAAGAGGGCTTTGGAAAAACAGAAGATGAAGATGAACTGCTAAGTGTTATGAGCAGCAATGACTACCATGCCAAAACAGACAAAGAAAAATGCAGCACCTACAAAACTGTCAACTCCAAACTTCAAATTATAAATATAAATTAAAAAACTAAATAATCAGAAGCAAGCGAGCATGCTAGAGATACTGTAGCCATCTCTGAGCCAAAACTTGAATAAACATCAGAAATATTCTTAAAAAATAAACGTTAGGCCTAAAGAGCAGAGGAGTTTTCAATGGGGCTGTGTTTTTTTTTAGCTGTTTGGTTATACTATTGTGTATTAGTGCAGTACATTAGCTGCTGTCAACAAATGTCAATGTTGTCTTTAGTCCTATTTAGTTATGAACTGACCAAGCTACTTCTATTGACTACAGAGATCTGCAATGATAACATACCTC
Source organism: Coreoperca whiteheadi (assembly GCA_011952105.1). Lineage (NCBI taxonomy): Eukaryota > Metazoa > Chordata > Actinopteri > Centrarchiformes > Sinipercidae > Coreoperca > Coreoperca whiteheadi. The sequence goes on from CM022485.1 coordinate 25,129,274, forward strand.
AACAGTCTTTCAGTCGTTTTCGATGCGTGTAATGCAGATAATACCGTCTCTGCAGACAAGGTGATGCGCTGACTGAAATTCTGTTGTTTTGATATTTGTGGTTGTTTCACTAGTCTCAGTAGGACAGCCTGTTCTGTTTGGTTTGGGCTTTTGGGAACTGCTGCCTGTGACGTCAAAGTACTGCCAACACTATTTTAATGTGATCATGGCGAAGTGAAGTCCAAAACACCAAAGCACTGACCATTTATTACAGAAGGTGTAGCCAAACAAAAATCCTACTCGAAGGCATGGGATTCAGTGGAAGAATGGCACCCCGTGGAAGGTGGCAGGCTGACTTTTTTTAGATAAGAATAGTGGAGCTACAGTACTTTAAAAAAAATGTATCACGTATGCTACAGCACATAAAGGATGTCATGTCTATATTACTTTTTTAATCCATCATCACGTGTTAATGATGCTACATTTTTAAAATGCAGATATTGACTTTTGTCAGTTGGTAAAGTAAAACGTGTGTGTAGTCTTACAAAGGTAAAAATGCTGTTTGGAAATTGTGATGAGGGGACTGTTGTACATGCAGTAACCATTAGTACTCAACACCAAAGGCATGAATGCAATTTTTAGTGTGTGTTTTAAAGAATTACACCGGTTTGTTAAATATTCAACTCTAGTAATGCCACCCAAGTCACATTATTTGTGCACATATTGAACATGCACAGTACCTCCCATTCACACTCCCTAATGAAGATAAAGCTGATGTAATCCAAAGCAACACAAAACCCATAACCACATACTGATGTTCACACACCTACTATATGTCAGGCAATTTCACCAGAAAATCGCATAAAAAAAATCGCTTCTCCCTGGGAATTCAGTAGTAGAATTCCTTGTCTGCTTTCAACATGTCACACTTTAAAAGGAGTCTGGGTATTGATCTCTGGGAAGAGAGTCTGTCAGGCTTGCCGTGTGCCTGCCCCTGGCTGCCAGCTCAGCCAGAGCCCAGAGAGGATGTTATCCCCCGGGGCTGATTAGAAGCATTTCACTGGGAGACTCCCAGGTCACTCTTTAAGCTCCTTCCCCCTCCTGCAAGCCTGCCATGTCAGACACCCGGGACTCAGGGAGATGACTCCTGAGGAAAATGACATATTTTTTACAGTTGTTACCTTCCAGTTACTCCTGTTTTTTAGCCATGTTGTAGTGTGTGTGTGTGTGCTACAGAAGGTTCTGAATTAATTCCTGTTGTTAGTCTCATGTTTCCGCTGTGTGTCTCTTTCACCCATCGGTCCTCATTGTCACCGCTGCACTCTGATTGATCACATGGTCTGATTCTGTCAACACCGATACCAACCCCACTCACTGCTATGAGAGAGAAAGGAAAACAGTGAGAGAAGGAGAAAGAATAATCTATTTCCACTGATATCCCAGAGTGCTTTTTGTAATTTTACAGTTGTCATCCAATCTGTGTTGTATAGATCAAATGTATTTACTTGTAGTAGTATTACCTATTTTACAAAATAGTTTTGGAAGTCTATTGCATGTTTCACAGGCTAAATTAAATCTATAGAGAAAGAGAGAAAGCAGAGCGACAAAATAGTGTTGACATGACATGTCTGAGAAAGAGGGATGAGGTATAGGTGAGAGATGAGTGAAGGAGGGGGGTGGGGAACAGAACAAGGCACAGAAACAGTCTCTTGGCGTTTCTGATTGAAAAGTTCTCAGAGCAAGTTGTTCACTTTTGTCTGCATCTTTCAACCTAGCAAACAAAAAACAGCCACAACTTTAGTAGCTACAAAAAGGCAAACCAAAGGGGCCTTTGAGAAATCTCTTGCCGAGCAGATTATTCAAGCAAGAAAAAAGAGAGAAATTCCTATAAAGGTTTGTCTAATCTTAGCAATACATTTTGTGGGCCAATAAGAACTAAGCCACCTTCAATTTTGCTGTGCAGTTTCATCTTAAAGCTACAGTTGATCAAGTTGTTTTAATGCAATAATAAACCTGATTTATTAGTCTAAATTATAAAGTGGAGCTGAAACAGATAAGAGCATCTGTGTTGCAATGCGTGTCGATGCCCAAATTAAATTTCCCTTTGCACAGTAAGTGAAAATGAAACTGTCTACTAAAAATCAGCACAAGAGAGAAAACTAAATGTACAAACGATATTTTCTTTTGTCCCTTGGCGTTTTTTTGGGAAAATAATCCTTTCCCATAAACTCACATCAGTGTGCTGTACTGTATGCAGTATACTGACACCATGTTACATGACTGGTATTACATTTCATTTACCTGTTGTTGCCACTCAGTGCTGCATTTAAATTGTCTTGTGCAGCTTTAAAGACAAAGCTTTGAAGGGAGTTTGTAACTGAATAAGTCTTGATGCAGCCTCCATCAGAGGCCCTGAGGTTGCAGTGCCATGCCTTTTGTCTCTCAGCAGGTCAAAGCAGGGACAGGGCGTCTACTGGGGCGCAGACTGACCTTTACCTTATTGAGTTAAGCATGATGAGATTACAGAACAACCTGAACTGCCAGGCCCATTACCACCCTGTTCTCCATTAGTGACCTCTGGCTGGGACTAAATGTACACAGTACGTGCATCCGGACTGCACAAACACACTCATCCACTTTCACAAAGGCAAGGTTACGTGTAATAAACCACATACATGTACACACAAAGACATGCATAACCAGGCATGAACACCGAAAACATGAAACCACATATACACACACATACATTTAGTATTAATTTGTTTAATATATATTTATTAACTGTACATGTATGTATTCATGTGTCAATGGAGGTGTAACTTTAGTATAGTATGTGTACAAGTCTGTATTTATTGTGCAGCAGAGCCGGCCCACGGGGCGAGCATGCTCTCTCCTTCTTTCGCCTTGTCGCGTTTGTCTGTTCCTATCTGCCTCACAGCCTCCTCTGCCTCCCCCACACTCTGCCTGGGGAGTGATTAAATCAGTGTACGCCTGTCCACAATCCAAAGAGATTGGCATACACACACAAACACATACGCACTACAAACACCCGCACAGTCACCTAAACAGGCATGCAGTTACACACAGTGACACAGTACAGACCCAAATATACAAACGCATATATTTACTTACATCCCCCAGACAAGCATTTGAACACAAAACCTCAAATATTTATTCAGTCTTAAACATGCTCTGCCACAAGATCACATTCTCTCAGCCTGTCACATTGAGACTGGGTATGGCAGCTAACTTGCTGTACTTATAGCCGTGTGTGTCAGTGTGTGTGTGTGTGTGTGTGTACAGCACTGTAATTAAGCATGTCCATATTAAGACCTGGAAGATCTGTCCACACACTGTATCTCTTCCTCAACTGCTCTGGAGGATCTCAAAGAGGTTTGTGCGTGTACATCTATGCTCTGTGTTCATTACGAGCCACTTTGCCTCCTTTGTATGCCTAGGTGGAAATGTCTTGATAACCTACTGTATGTGTGTGTGGTGAGGAACCTTATGTACATGCATTTCCATGTGTGCTTTTCTACATAAAGGTTGGTTGGTGTCTGTTTTGTGCGCAAATGTGTGTGAGCGTGTGCATGTGCGCGTGGCAAGGCGTCCTTATGATAAGTGACTCCCAGGCTGATTAAAGAGAACTCTTTCTCTCCATAATGAACACAGGAGATCCATCAGCCATTGCCTTTGAGGAAGGCCAGGCGCGTCAGCAGCTAAAGTGCCTGTGATCTCTTGGATTTCAACCAACGTTGATTAACTTGGCAGCATATTAAGTGGAAAGGTATTGAGCTGGCTGGAACAGCAAAAAAACACATCACCAAGAGTTTGCCTTGTAGGCGCTGGTCGGAAGTCATATTTGCATATCTGAGTAAAGTAAAAGTAAATGTTTAGGAATCAGTGTAAACACGATGAGTTTTTCGGGTCAGCCGAGGGGGTCAGAGTATTATCAGGCTTATGTCTGTTCAGGTCTAATGAAGCAGAGGGAATGCGTGCTTATGTTTGCGCGGACTTGCACAATTTGACCATTTCACATGTTCACCTGTAGTGGTTTTGGTTTTGTGTTTAGTTATTTCCTGTTTTAATTTAAAATTGTTCATGTTCCTTTTAGTTTTGCTTCCTGTCTTTGATTGCTTGATAGTTTTCACCTTTGTCAGTTGGTTTCACCTGTGTCGGGTTGTCTCCCCTACCTGAGTGTGTTAGGTTTGTGTTCTTCCTTTGTTCTGTGTCAGAATGTCTTCGTCCATGTGTCGAGCATTCCAGCCAGTTTTCCTAGTGTTCTGTATTGCGTTTCTAGCATTTTGGATTTTCTTATTTTATGGACTTTGGTTGTTTCTTGGACTTCTGGATTTTTTGCCTGTCTCACCGGTTAGTAAGCCTTTTGTTAATGAATCGTTGGAACTTCACCTGATCTGCCTCGGCTGTGTGCATTTTGATCTTTTCCCTGTTCCCTGCTCGACAAAACATGACAGCAACCGCATATCTTGCTTTATTTGTTAAGGTTAAAAAATCAAACAGAATTATAGGGTATTATGGGCTTAAAATAAATGTTTCCAGATGAAGTATGAAAGCATCACTATATGATTCAAGTGAATATCTATCCCATTGCATAAAATCATTTAAAATTAACTAGCTTATCAATGCTTACATTTTTAAATGATTGTCTGGAAACAGCAAACCACTTGAAAAAAAACCCACAAACCTAAAACAATATTGTTGTCTGTGGCATTACAGAATATTACAATACTGAGTCTATGTGATTGCAAATATTTTGGGGGTTAGTTATATAATGAAGACAGAAAGCGACATATGTTGCTTATTTCATTGGGGTCTGTAACAATTTGTCTACACAGACGCTTCAAAACAAACAAAATAATTTCATTATATTTCACCCCATTACATGGCTGCTCACACACATCCATTGACAAGTAAAGGGGGAATAAATATCTTAATACAGTGTAATTAAATATTTCGCTTATCAGTGCAAAATGAAAAAAGTTCTTACATCGGCAAGATGTAATTTTTTCTACTTTTCTTATTATGTCACTAGTACGAAAATTAGGCAATCTGCAGTAATTAAACAGGTCTGATTCCTTTAATCTTGGGTTAAGGGCCTGTGTAGCAGCACTTAGGGAGCTTCAGCTCAAACTGCCCTCCAAAGGGGAAACTAGAGCATCGATTTCTCACCTCTCTTCTTAAATATTTTGAAAATGTGCCCGGCTCAAAAACTGGATTGTACCAAACATTTTATTGTTATTTCTGTGTCTAAAGAGATTCAGATAACTGCAAAAACTCAACATGTTAAGAACTTTATCTTGTGCCTAAAACAAAACAACATACTTCTATGTCTTCAGGGAAAGGCAGTAGTTTTCTATCAACAGCTTCTGGATAGTTGTAGTTATCCTGCAGCTCAGTTTGATCTCTTTTATCTTCACTGTGACAAAGGCCAGTCAGGTTGAACAGTTCTGGATGTGTCTGACGCTCCCCAGACTACCTGAGGGGAGATGGTATGAGTTTAAAAAAATGCAGAGGGCAAATTGGGATTCAGTGTAAATTTACAAAGGTAAACTTCAATAAGGCAGCATGGGGACTAGTCCTTCTCTTTTATCATTTATTGGCCAGTGCTCTCACAGCCTGCTGGGAGTTGTCCCACTTATTCCACCATACACACCCTGCCACGTAGGTGAACCCTCCTAATATGGGATAGGTCCCTGCCTCTCCTGCAGCCTGCTGCCTGATCTGATATCAGGCCAGTGGGAAGGTTTGTTCGCATTTTCACTCCAACTACATTTCCCAGAAGGTCTTACTCTTGGCTATACTGAACCCGGGGGCACATGGATAGAGAAAGGGCCGCAAATCTGATTTGAGGACCTAAGTGGAAAAACATGAGGAATGAATCAGCCTTTGTACAAGCCCATATTTCATCTCCAAACACGTCAACTGTAGCAAGCTGTCCTATTTTGAAGTCGAGTTGCGAGAGAATTTTTAAGAAGTAGAGGCATTCAAATGTCTCCAAGTCAATTTCATCCTCCTTTTCCTCTAGTCAGTCATGGATTGTCGCTCCCCTACCATCGTGGGTAATTTGTTTCCTCATGTTTACAACATCAGACATGGCTTTTGATTATGCATTTTGTGTTTGGAAATGAACTCATCATTTCAGCTGCAGATGGCATTGAACTGAGCCTTAAGCCTGGTGAAATGGACCTAGATGTCGAGCACTTTTGATCGCTCTACAACTGACTGACTCCGTCTGACCTCTGGGAGGAGGGATGAATATTGTCATGTTGTATAGCGCACATCAAAATCTCCTTTTCCTTTTCAGTCCTGTCTTGATAGGCCGGAGTTTTCTTTTGTTGTGTGATATTCCACTGACACTCTCACCCTGGATTAAAATCTTAATTAACTTGAGTGTCACTCTGTCTTCCTATAGTTGAATAGGCAAAGAATGGGAGACTAAGGAGGACCGGGGACTGTTGTACATGGGATCATGGGATGCTCACCAGTCTACTGCAGGGGGCACCGTTAGTGTGGCTGGCACTGCTGCTAGGCTTCTGTCTGCTTCTGTCCCTCACAGCTTGCCCTGACCCTCAGTTTGTTTCTGTCTGCCTCTGTGATGAGCCCTCATAAAGCATAGGTTAGGGAAGATGTAGTAAAACAGGCTTTGGTACGACACAAAAACAGCAGATCTCTCTCTCAGGGTGTAACCTCATGTTGTGAGGCTGACATGGCCACAAAATAAAAATTTCCTCCAGTTTTACTTGTGAGGGTGGATAGAGAGTATGAATGTTAGCCATCATTCATTGCCACTGCCGCAGGCTCTGGCTAGTCGACGTGGTCTGATCGTGTGGGTCACCTTCATAACAGAAATGACACGCCTGATCAAAGGCTGGCCATTTGCCGCTGGGATGCCTCAGTCTTTGCGCCCAGCTGTGCCCGCCTGCTTGTCTGACCTTGGCCTCGCATCGTGACGGTTTGTGTGGCAAATAATGGCTAATCTGGCCCTAGCTAGTGCTCCTTTGGCATCCCCTTTATTCCTCGTTTCATCTTGGCATTCTGTTTCAGAATGCCATGGCTATATGAGCTCCTGGCCTTTCCAGGCAACCCTGATGAGGCATTGTAAACACGGCTGATTGGAGGACGGAGATTCATCTCAGAGATGGCCAAGACGGGCGGTGGGTGGTGGTGGGTTAGGCGGCCGGCATGGTTGAGTAAAATGATATCACTGTCAATCATAAGGTGTTAATGACAAAACAACAGCTTGGCTCTGCCTGGCCAACAGTTTCCCACTCTGTCTCTACTTTTATAGAGGAACTGCATGAAGGACTTTGCCTGAAGGGGGCGCTGTGCCGGGTGCTCAAGCTGGGTTTTCTGTACAGCAGCCATCTGCCCATGATGTCTGGACCTGCCATAGACATTAGCAACATCTCTGCCACTATGACAACTCTCACACCAGCTGCCTTTATCTCAGCAGCTTTGTTTCTTTGTCAGTGTGAAATACCATTTAAATTCCAAATGGAGCATAAACAACCCATAATCTGAGTACAGAGAATAGTGTTTTTTTTTTTTCTGACTTAGTACGACAGAGCTTTTATGTGCTGAGGCTATTCTATCAGCTTCCTATGAAAGCCCCAGTGTTTTTTTTTTCCCTCTAAGCCCTCAGCAAGTGATCCGATGGGCCTCCCACTGCAAATGTCAAATGTCTTTTCCCATGTAAAGCGCTCATAGCTCTTTACTGAGGATCATTGCACTGGCAGTATCTTTCAGCCAAACATCAGCGTTACCATTCAAATGCTGAAATTAATTCTGCAGCCAGGGTAAAAAGGTGAACAGTCATAACAGTAAACTCTCTCTCACTCTCCTCTCTATTTTTTCCCCTTTTTTATATAGCCAGGAGCAGTGTTTTTTTTCTCTTTTCTTTTGCTGGGAGAGAATGTCTTTGCATCTGAAATGTGCATTAATGCACCACTAAGGTCAACTCAGCTCATTTAAAAAACAAAGCATTCAGTGAGTTGTAGGTCCACGGGTCTGCTGGCACACAGGAAAGATTTATTGTCTGCCCTGTGCTTGTGCTGCCGCTCCTCGTTACCAGCCAACTCTGACCCCGTGTTGCCGACACCGCAGAGACGCATAATCTCCACGGACAACTACTGTATGAATACATTTTAGTCAATGTGGAGCACCACAATGCCCGGACAAGTGCCCTGGCATGGGTTGACACCACACACTGCCGGGAGGGTTGGGTAAGAGAGGGACAGGGGGAAAGGGAGAGACATCTGCTCCGGTCACCCACCCTGCTATGCGCTATTGTACCGCGACCCATAGCATCCCTCTGGTTCACTCTACTCTTTTCCTGGATGCATGAGTGTGTGTGTTGATGGAGAAGAGTGGATATGGGAGGTGGGACGGAGAGTGCGCGGGAGTAAGGGGATGCGTTGCCATATGGCCGATTCCCTGCTCGGGTTGAGAGATTGGAGCAAAGAGAGTGTAGGCACTAGAGACAAACAGAGAAAGCCATGTGAAAAATGTTTGATTTTTTACAAGCCATTTAATCTTCCATTGGTCTAGAATCATTTTTTCTTTACATTTGAGAGAAAAACTACCATTGTTGCGAGATGATCTGACTTGATTCCAATGCAATCAAATCTCTTTTCTCTGAATAAGCGGACATTATCGTGCCACATTTCAATATGTAACAGTATGAGGTCCTGCAAGTTCTTGCAATGAAATTAAACTAATTGGTAAACAATAGAAACACACTCAGTGGAAAAATAACCAGCAAGGATTTTTTTTTTTACACGGAACCCCAGTTAAATTGAATTGTTAATAGGATTATTTTTTGCAGTGTGGGCACGAAAGGCAAGCAGAGGGTGGGAGCCACAAAAAGACCTTTTATCTTGCCATCTCTCCTTCTCTTCAAGAACGTGCCTGGAAGACGTAATGCCTACCAAAACCCTGCTTCTCTGTGCAGGCCAACAGGAAACGAACGGACCTTGAAGAAAGGGGACTCAGTAGATTTTAACTTTGTAAACATATGGGTGTTCCTTTGACAGACATACAACCAGTGCACAGTGGCTGATTTGTAGATATATATTTGTTTTACTTGTTTAGCAGGGAACTTTATTTATTTATTTATTTTTAGAATAGAGAACCTAGAAAGGATGTATCATGACCGGTCAAAGTAGCTAAGCGACCAGTCAAAGTTTATTATCACTTGCTTGGCAGCTGGTGACTTTCCTGCCCTGCCTGAGACATTTTAGTGGATTGTTTGTTAAATGTCCTGAAGTGTCATTCATCTTCCCCCAACCCCATCACGCTTAACATGAGTTAATGTTTTAAACTTAATTGAGGAAGAAAGAGAGAGAGGTATACTGGATAGAAATAAATAAGTGATGGTCACATGGGATAATAGAGTAGAGGCAGGACTGGCAGTCGAGGAAAGGTCTGTGATGAAGGAATGACTTCCAGTTTAACAAGGGTTTCATGAGGACTCTATTGGCCTACAGTATATCACCCTGTATGGACACACAACTGGTGAAACCATTGTTCAGAGGATTGTTTCATTTGAGGAGAAAGGATCAGACTTGGAATGGATACAAAATAATGGTAACAAACAGCGCTTCTACAGTAGCAGGCAGGGTTCAAAAGATGATGGACTCTGATATGGCAAATTTAAAAACTTTATTCAATGCTGTGCTTGTTCGCAGCATTGACTCTTTTCTCAGTGGCAAGTCAACAGAGCAGAATGATTTCTTTACCCATAGTGACATTAGGCAGCTTAGCTTAAAATGGTTTTGGCATTCCATCATAATTATTGAGCACCAAAAGCAGAGCAAGACACCACAGTATCCATTTATGTGGCTCATGCTGTTGCTCATGGTCAAAGTTAGTTTTTTTGAGTGACATATTTCATCATTTGAATCAACTTAACAAGAAATTATAGGGCAGGGATAAAAGTATCATGGCACTTGAAGAACTCATTGCATTTCAAAATAGTGATGATGGGCTTTTAGGAGGGGCTGGAAATCAACTGCTTCTTGATTTGAAAATTTCAGCATCCCCAACGAGATGATGAGGTTGTTAAAGGACTCGTTCTCTGTTGATGTCGGTGGGGAATTTGCTGTGACAGCAAAGCAGCTGATTCCATCACTTGATGAGACCCACAACTTTAAATAATTGACATTCAGTCATCAGTTAACTTAAATCAGTTACTGCAGCTGCAGCAGGGTCTAAACAGTTCTGGATCAAGGAAATCAGCAACGAGACGTTTACAGGGAGGGCTGCTGCATTTATCTTAATGTTTGCCTGACCTTAAAAAACGAGCAGTTGCTTCTCACTCATTAGGCTTTATCTCCATCACTGTGGACATTTTGCTGACAACTGATATCCTTGTAAAATCAAAATGTATTCACTGATTCATACGGTTATCAATAGATATTTATGATACCTTAAGGTGTAAAAACTGTGTTTTGTGACTTTTGTTCCTTGAAATGGACAATCTAGTCGGATATGTGTTCTTATCAGTATCATTTCTTCCGCAACAGGATAAATTATAAAAGACGTAGTACTTACATTAGCTAAAAACAAGAGTTCCAGGTCAAGGCAGCAAACTAAATGATCATAGTGTGAATTTTTTTTCTTTTCTTTTGTTTGATGGCTGATCAAACTAATGTGTGGGAAATTGCAGAAATGGTATTAATCCAAGATCTTAATACAAACAAACACCACCAACATAAAAATCTATAAATAAATAAAAAATATCTTATATACTACATGTTCAATATGCTTGTTACATATGTAGTCAAAAATCACTGATTGGGCCTTTTAAACTGTTTCTGATTGTATATTTCTACTTTAATAAAAATATGTGGTCGAGAGAAGAACAAGATACATTTTCAAACAGACACTTAAGGCATATTGCTGATCCACTTACCCAGAGTGACTTACAACAGGTGCAACAGCAGACTGAGCTCATATTAGATCTCCAAAAAATCAAGTATCCACCATCATGAAATATAACATTTGATGCCACTATGCACTCATAATATTCCAGCTGGAGAATGATCAGAGTGAAGGACAGACACACAAGGGATATTTTTCTTTTTGAGAGCAGTAAGGTGAGAAAAGAGACAAGGAGATTCAGTTGGGAGAGAGTTGCAAAAAAGAGACAAGGAGATAGACGGAGACATTCAAAGAGAGAGAAGCCAATGATGCTGCTCATGCATTGGGATCGCCACGCCCACTGAGCAGCCTGGGGCTCTGGAGTGAAGGAAGGATTTCATCTGTTTTATCTCCTCTGTCTTCTTTTTTTAGGTTACACAGAGCACGTCCCTTTTTTCCCTTTTCCTTGCTTCAGTGAGGCAAAGATCTTAATCGCCCCTGACCGTAATCTACCAGAGTGGAACGCTTTTCTTCAATAGACAAAAAAAGAGCTTATAGATGCTGCACCCTGCAAGGGTATAACATCACAGGGTTATCCTCTGGCAAAAGGGGAGGGATATGTAGTGTGTGTTTTGTTCCTTTTGCAGTGACGTGCACAGTGACAGGCAGAGAAAGAAAAGAAAAGGAATATGTCCAACTTCATATAACTTCTCTTTTTTTTTCTCTCTTCATAGAAGACCACAGTAGCGAGAGCCATTTTTCTTTTCCCATTCTTTGTGTGTTTACTTCTGGAGGAATCAATTAGTTGTGTGCACACCTGGATCATGAGCAATCACCATTCCCTTTTAGTAATAGCTATATGGGTAAGTCACAGGCAGATGCAGACTCATGTATTTTCAGCTACTCTAGATGCTGTGATACGAAGAGCAACTGTATTAGAACCAAAAACGTTGTGAGGGCAGCGTAGGTGTAATCTTAAGAGGAAGCTTTTGTTGACATCTCTTCAGGCAATACTGATGGATGACGGTACTGCAATATCCGAATCTCTACCTCTAAAAGCCAAATATTTGTTTTGTTTTAATCTCCTTGCAGTCTGACGGGTTGACATATGACAGGTTAGAGCGTTTGAAAAGTCAACTTATTTTTTTTTTTACAGTTGACAGTTTAGTATATTTATTCCCTCTTCTGGCATCTGAATTGTCCTTATGTGGAAAAAAACATCCATCTTGTGCTTGGAACAGACTAAAACTGACACTATATGTTATTTGCAAAGAGCGCTGCAATCATAGAGAGATCGTTTCTGTTGCCACAGCCAATCCGCTTTAAAGTTTCTCTCCGTCTGTCTGGTACTATGTGTCCTTCCTTCTCTCCTTTTTATTCTCTCTTTTCCTCTATTATTTTACTTTCGACATGCCACGTTTATTTTATTTCTCTCTTTCTCTCTGTCGCCTCATTTTATTCTAGTCGCCTTTGTCACTTTCTCCTTCTCTGTCTTGGTCTTTTCTTGTTCTTTTGTTTCGTTGTCACTTCCTCTCTCTGCAGCGTTTTTTTTGTTGTTTCTTTCTTGGTTCTTGTCTTTTTACACACACACACACACACGCACACACACACACACACACACACACACACACACACACACATAAATAAATCCCCTTTCTGTGAAGTCAGAGAGAGAATATGATTTTCCAAAATCCACAAAAAAGTTACTTGCACAGAATATTCACAGGGCATTATTTCACTTGAAAAATAATACTCGCCCACCTAGCCTAGAGCTGAAAGCTGGCACATCAAACTTTCCAAGTATTCATGTGAGGTTTAGGCACAGTATTTAAGCAGAGGTGTACATAATATGTGGCTCTGGTGGCTCTGTAAAGGGGGACTGTTACATGGAGAGGAGAGAATTTTATCCTGAGAGATTTGTGTAATCCTTATCTCAGTATACATATTGTCTCTTTCCTGGGACGTTTCCGTTGGCCAGCCTCTCCTGAATGTTAACAGTGACTATGCAGTGGCTAATTCAGGGTGTATCTTTTTGGTATAGCCACCAATATGAGAGTTTGAAGGTGTGTGTTTGTACCTGTCTCGCTGGCTGCCTGTGCACTGCCATTTGCCTTCACAGAAACAAATATGAATCATTCTTTTGTGTTTGCTACATAGCAACAAATCATATTTGTTTCGGCCAATTCTGAATCGGAAACCGCATGCGCCGAAGTCTCACTGTGATACTTCCTTGTTAAGCGCTTGTGTTGTCCGTGTCTCTGTGAACAGTGTGGATTGGCAAATTGGACAGAATCTTATCAGGCGTAAATAATGGCAGCTATCTGTAAATAGCATTGGAGCAGGGGAGCAACAGATGCTGCTCCTGGTGAAGGAGAAAAGCCTGCTCTCCTCCACTGAGCCTGCTCCCTGCATGCTGCCACTCACGTATTTGGCTCTCATTTACAGTGATCTATATTAATTCCTTGGGAAAAAAAAGGATGAATAAGGAAGTTGATTAAGGAAATGAAAATCTATTATGCTGAGCCAAAGCTCAATGTGTTCCAGTCTGTTTCACACTCAGGGATTTTTAAACCTTAATGGCTATCCAGTTAGTCACAGATCAGCTGAGCAACGGTCGGATACAATGTTTATTTATCCATCCACTTATTCTTTTTTGAACATTTAACCTGTCTCCCTCAAGATGTTTGTAGACTTATCAGCTCCTGGCTATCGAAAGAAAAACACGGAAGTCCCAACTTTTGACAATAAACGTCTAACCTTTCATGTAAGTATAGTCTCTCTAAGCAACCACCCTATTTCAAATTCTGCATGAGTACAGTCAACAAAAACTCAGTGAGCTACAGTAGTTTGATGAAATGTACCTGGCATTCATCAATAGCTGGAATGAAAGCTAATGCCTTCCCGTGTCCACCGAGGCTTGTATCCTCCCATTGATTTCTGGCCAGGCATTTGCTCACCCCAGCCAAGGTCCAAATGCAATTTAAGTGTTGTGTGGGGACGCGTTTCTAGCATAGAACCCGACATGGTGTGGTCAATAGCCCCAGGCAGTGAATGAGCTCTCAAGTGGTATACAGCAACAGTGAGACGTATTTCCTCTTCCAGCTCAGCTCACGCCTCCTCGTCAAATTAAACAATAGAGGCTGGAGGGCTTTCTGCAGGCCTTCAGCATGTTTTCACCCTTCCATCTCTAAGAGGACAAGGCAGACCAACAGCAAACACCGCTGCTCACAGAGAAAAAAACCCAAAACACTTCACACTTCCATTTTAAATGGAATCATTTAAAATGGCATCAGCTCTCGACCCTCTACTTCAGGAAATTAAATTTCAAAATGGACCACAGTTACGCTAGCAAAACAAAGGCGCTTGATGATTAAGGGTGGATTTTAATAATGCCAGATTTTCTACACAGGTCTGCAGAATATGGGAAATTAATATAATGTCCAGGTCTTAGTGAATGTAACAAAAAGCCTAAAAAGCTAGGGAACTATTTCAATGATGATATCTTGTATATTAATGGAGTTGTTGGAGCCACTGTCATGTTTTAATATCATGTGATGTTTCGTTGCTGTGTATGAGTATGGACAAGATATTGTAGAGTGATATGGCTGGTATAACAACCAAATTGACACAAAACAGCTTACAAGGATTTTGGCCACTGATATTAATACCAAACACATTGCCAACATGAGCTGCTATTGTGATATGCTGGGTTGAAAAGTAACACAAAGCACATGTTGAAAACATGTTGTAAATGACACATCCTTTATTTGAGTGTGTAGACAGGCACGAAGGCCGTCACCAGCCGCAGCATCCAACTCCTCAGCCAGGAGAATAATTGCCCCGGGAGGCTGATGGACTGTCAGGAGTCACACGAGCTTGTTTCCTCTGTTCTCCTCTTTTCTTCCCCTCTCGCCTGGTGACACAGACAGACACTACGGAAGCACCTTGTGTTCGCACTGCATGGAGATAAACTGCATATTGCATTCTGTTTCAAGTGTTACAAATCTCTTGCAATAATATAATAAAAGTTGTATTATAATTGCTTCTACAGTGACGGAGAGGAAGGATGAAATATGCATATGGCACGTGTGCTATTTCAAAAAGCCAATGCCGGGCGACGTGTGATGGGTGATGAGGGAACATCACATTGTGTCTCTGGTGTCATCAAAAGCTGGAGAGGGGAGATTAGTTGAGTGAGGACAACATGGGCAGATATAGGGCCACTTCATGGCTGGAAAAATGATTGTAATATCAGGAAAGAGAGGGATGCTGGTGTAAATAAGCATACATTTTCAATCTACTGTATGATGAGAATCCATTTGAGGTCCCCAGGTGTGACAAACAAAAGGTTTGGATGTGTTTGTTCCAGATCTGTCTAAATGGTTTTGCTTTATTTCCCATTGAGATAGGGTGCGCAGGGAGTGTGGGATTGGGGTGCTGGGGGTGCCAACTGAGTAATTTTGCTGCCTACACTCTGCAGAGGGTATAATTGCAGACCTTAAAAATACCCATTCTGTTTTGGCATGTGTGAAAAGCTGGGGGGGGGGGGGGGGGGGGGGGGGGGGTAGGGGGGTACAAGAAACGGGGGGGTGTGGGGGGTTTTTTTTTGGGGGGGAAAGGGGGGGGTGCAA
>CM022485.1:25144789-25343897 GCA_011952105.1 Coreoperca whiteheadi
GCGCGGAAGCTACTCCAAAATGTTCCTAATCTGCGCTCTGTGGGTGGGGGAGGGGGGGGGGGGTGGGGGGGGGGGGGTGGGGGGTGGGGGATGCTGGTCATCAGGGTACACGAACATGTGGTGTGTGTGCGTGTATTACTTGTGTGGGACAAGCGTGGTTGCACATTAGAATGAGCTGTTTATAACCCATATGCATGATTACTACCATACATATATATTATTGTAGAGAAATAGTGGGAAAAAAATGACTCCATTGTTTCATTCCAAGAAACCTCATCATGACAGAGTATATTTATGAGGTAGCGTAAAATTCACTATGTTTTTAGGGAACATATTCTATTTTATGTTGGTGATTTCCAAGTGTTTTCCCATTGGCCTGGGGGCCTGTGTGAATGAGTAATAGACAGAGTAATGGCTTCATCCTCGCCCAACTAAATTTGTTTTTCTTCCTCCTGCCTTAAAAATACAAAAAAAACTGCCAAAAAAAAGATAAATAACAGCCAGCCAATTACTCTGGCATCACTGTATTCAGGAATTTATGTTTACATTATCAAGATGTACCACTGCTCTGCATGACAACACCTTGCCACAGAAACAAATGCCATTTACATTTCCTCTGGGTGGTAGCTAGGTGCAGGTTTCTATTCATTTAGCCAGTTTGCCTCCTGAAGTAATGGGAGGCCCTGACCTAGAGCCTCTCTGTCAGCCCATTAGTGAGCGTGGAGAGCATTGCATCGGCGCCTCTGCTGTTCTGCCACTCACAAACACCCCCTAGAATCAACACAAACAAGCCCAGAACACTGCCACTCCTGCTCACAAACACACTCACACAAACACAAACACTCACACACACACACACACACGCAGCCAGGCAAGATGAAGCCGGGGCATTGATTTTATAATGACGCCCTGGCTGCTTCCAGCCATGGAGGAATTGAAGCTGGCTGAGCTGAGCTCTTGGTGTGTGGGGAGTGTTTTTTGGACGGGAGCCCTGCTGGTTGCTGGGACTAGTCCGGTGGAGAGGCTAGGCTACAGACGTGTGCAGTCGGTGTATCCAGAGCATGTAGAACATGGAGAGGCAGCCGTGCCCAACTTTACAGAAGCACCCGGAGCCAAGCGTCCCTCCTCAACACACACAGACCTGCAACTGCCAATCAAAGCAGCCTCGGGCGCTCCCACTGCCTTGTGCGCATAAATTAGCATGTATTTGCATAAGAATCCACTCGTTTAGCAGACCCACTTGGCTCTCCCCCCAAATGGCATTTTCTCGCTTCCCCCCTTCCTCTATCTCTCACTTTTCCTCTCCTTATCCATTTACAAGCACCGATAAGAGCTAGAAAATAGTGTGTTAACCCTTTTCATACCAAACCTCTCTTGACACAAATTACATGTGTGCATGCTTGATTGAATGTGGGTTTGCAAATGATTAAATCAACCACCAAATGAATCAAAAAACAAACAAACAAACATAGGTATGCTACTATATTGTCCACAGTGCGTTACATTTTCTTGTACTGAAAATTGCTCTTGCTTTGTTTGTTTACTCTGCGAATTTTCTGTTATAGGAGGAAACGTTCTGCTTTAGCCATTAGCAACATCTTTAAAATGCCTTGCACTTTAAAGTTGCACAGCAGCTTATGTGTGGCATTCACCAACATGGCTACATAATTCAGCGACAACTTTAAAGCCTCGTTTCACACGGTTCAGCCTCAATATCCCACGGAGAGCAGCGGTGCATGCATACCCTTCGACATTAGAGAAATTTCAGTTACTGGTCAGCAATGGTTACAAGGAAGGTGAGCGAGACAGAGGAAGACAATGAGCTGACATGAATTTTTCACCATGAGCAGTCAATCAGGACACCATACAGCAGGCCTGGCAGGGATTAATAAGTAAAGAACAGAGAGGGCTACCCATTGCCCTGAGCACACATTTTGATATGCAGTAATTGGCTAGGATTGTGCCTTCAGAGTCAACTTGAAACTGCGCACATGAGCCTAATGAAGGTTTCTCTAACTGCGTTGTACTTTTCTCGCCCATTTTGCTTACTTTTATCATGGTCTGTGGTTCTCATCTGGTAAATTATTTAATGTGGTCTTTGGTCCGCAAAGTTTGCTGGGATTGCTGAATTCTTTGCTCCCTGCTATGCTCCACAGGTGATTAGTAACTATGGGTGTATTCAACAATGGATGAGGTATTCAAAAAAGGTGCCCCATTCATTCTAATGAAAGCTGCGTGCCAAGCACATACGATACACTGAAAAATTTAGTCTTTCTTCCCTCTTCTGTGCGCTAATGCATGTGCATCAGTGGCTTTATTTGGCTCTGTGTGGCCAACAACTCGTGCTACGGGTGTCTGTGCTTTGAATGTGTGAGATGATCTGGAATGGTATAGCTTTGACCACAACATCCAAACTGCCGCACAGAGATGCTCAAACACTGTTCACATTAATTTACCTTAAGTTAAGACATTAGCTTGAAGGTAATGTGAACAGTGTTTGTGTAAGGAAGCTAAATGTGCCCATGACATAGCTAAACACCTCATAATTCACACAGCCATGGCTTGATTGGGTCATGATTTCTTCCATGGACACACACACGCAAACATTTGTGAATTTTGCCTGACTTATGAGGCAGAAGTCACATGATAGTAAACATGTGCATCTGTGTGGGAGGTGGCATTAACCACACACTAATACACATTCACGTGTTAGATGAGTTAGATGTGTGTTCAGGTGTGAATCTTTGTGATAGGCGGCACAAAATGGAGGGTGTCTAATACCAGCTACCACGCATTTGTGTTGAAGCCTGTGTGACTCCTGCTTGATATCCCTGAGGCAAAATTCACACCTGTGCATGCATGTATCTATACTAGGTGTTCTGAATCACAGATACAAACATATGTGCCTACAAACGTGTATATTTATGATGCAATGATTACATATGTGTACGTGCATGGCAGCATGAAAGTTAGAACTAGGTGTGTGTGTTTACATGCCAGTGCAAATCTGTCGGTGTGTGACAATCAAAAAGTGATACACTTTTAAACAGACAGTTCACCCCCAAATCAAAAATACGTAGTATTAGGCTTGTGCTCGTAGTCTGACATTGCTCGCTTGTGGAGATTGGTTTATAGCCAGCAGATACTGCTAGCTCACTACTGCTCAGCCGAGGAGGACGCCATTACGGTTTACATCCTGCTCTGTCATGAGCACGAGCCTCTCGTCCATGAGTAGAGGCACGCTTTCTTCTGCGTGGTGATGCGGTTGGCGGGTGTAGTTCGGTAGAAAATAGTTCTGACAAGAAACTGCTCACAAGGTCTGGATTATCTTGAGTAACGGGGTCATTTCTGGAAATCAAATGTATATTTTTGGAGCTTTGAGCACCACAAGACTAGTGCCATCCACTACCATTATATTTGAGAGACATATCTACAGCCAATATCTCCAAAACTGGGCAACTCACACCAAAATAATCTAGTTGGATCAATAGCACTACAGGCAACAGGAATAATATGTATTTTGATGATTTTGGTGTGTACTGTCCCTTTAAGTTAGGCAACTTACTTACTTACCAAATTTAAGTTCAGTCTATCTACTTGTGTGTGTGTGTGTGTGTGTGTGTGTGTGTGTGTGTGTGTGTCTGTGTGTTTGTTTATATGTCCAAACAGCAGCTCAAACCCCAGGAGGTTGTGCATTCGCTCAGGGGGCCGCTCTCCCTTTCCTTGCTCCCTGCTGGTCCAGGCAAATGGCTGAGCTCCCTGTCACCATCTCCAACCTGTGTTTCCTTCCTTTCCTCATATCTAATATGAGTCACACACACTCAAAGAAACACACACACCCAAAGGGCTTAGACTGCCCTGTCTCATCCCATTTCCTCAGCGCCTTTGATCCCCAACCTTCCCAAAAATACATTACCCCCCTTGCAGTGTTAACTTCCTGCCATGCTATTTAAGCTTTCTTGTCTGCCTGGAGCGACCACAGCTTTGGCACTAGCTGGTGCTGCCTCCTAATGACAGTGGTGCAACAAGAACTGGCTGCAGGGTGTCAGACAACAGGAGCAGGACAAAAGTCCCTGAGGTGCACCACAAGATAAGAATGGCTCATTGTGGCTTAGGAAGGGTTAATGTTCACAAACGGCTCCGAAAGGGCCCCTCCCCAAATGCTGCTGCTTGTTATGAGAGCTAATGATGTCAGAGGAGGGCCCTGCTTGTTGATTAGCCTAAATGGAGAACTAATAGAAGTGCATGAGCGTAATTAATGACTGAAGGGGAGCCTAACGAAGGCGAGAACACACCACTGTGGTCGTGGGTGTTCCCGGGTTAAGCGTGTCCCCGGACAACATGGCAGGGCACCTTATCAGCTGGCCAAGCTATCCCCATGCCATCCCATGCCATGCCCTGCCATGCCATGCCACGACACCCACTCCAGCACCCAGACAGGCCAGCCTTTGTGGCAGGCCTAATTAGCTGTCACAGCAGGTGGAGCAGGGACCAGGGACACTGTGTGGTCTGCTCTCTGACAGCACAGGTCCCCACAGAGCTCCCCCAGACACTGACCGCACAGGAACAATGTGTGTATGTGTGTGCATGCATGCGTACATGTCTGTGTGTGTGTGTGTGTGTGTGTGTGTGCGTGTGTGTGGGCGTTTTTGTGTGCTTGAGTTTGACAGAGACAATGAGAAGAAGAAGAAAAGGAAGGGTGTGATGGTGAAGGGTATATCAGGATGCGGTGTACACATACTCCCTCACAGACAAGCAGAAGGAAGCTCATTTTATTGCCAATGTAGAAAGAAAACGGTACAGTGTAGGCGTCTGTATGAGTGTGTGTCTGTGTTTGGAATAGTTTAATTACATTTCAGTTAAGTTTTGCCTGTCGCTGCTTTAGACAGAAATAGTCAGCCTTCACCTTCGCTACCCCAGACACTGGACTAGAACACAACAGAATAAAATACAAGAAATACAAACCAAACAGAATAGAATAGAATTTATTTTCTTATTATGGAGCAAACGAGATACAGTATGTGAATATTGAGAACTGAAGATACAGGAGATAATACTTAGTCTGCCGGGGCGCATAACAGACATACTGAAAAGAAAACAGCAAATAAAGACAAAACTAATGTCATCCTCACTGACAGATTTACAGGTTGGAGCAGATGCGTGTGTGTGTTTCATTAGTGCATGTGAATTAGATGTAGTAGATTCCATAGATACCCCAGACACTGAAGACAGAAAAGGTAAATAGCTAATTTTAGGTGCAAAGATGTTTTCTCTGTGCATATCTGTGGCCATAAACAATAATTCAGCCTCCTCTCCCTTAATAGCAGCCCATTTACACGCTTCCACTGAATCGTCAGACCCCTGTCACATCCCTCCAAGCACAATACATAGTGTGTTTCCCTCCAACCCCCTGCTGCGTTTGTCCCTCTTCTGTTGCTTTGTGCATGTGTAGGCAGGGAAGATACAGTGCATTATGATGCTCCCTTCTGTTTGCTAAGGCCTGTGTAAGCTGCAGTAATACTTCTATACTGATAGCTCCGCTCACACATGCACACAGTCACACACATACACTCTGCAGCTCTATACACTCCCCTGGTTTAATCTATTACCATTTTTATGTGGCTCAAATATTCAGGCTGTGTTAACCAATGCATCATTATGAGGCATATAACTGCAAAAGCCAAAGGATTTATAGGCTTAAATAAATTATGTGATACAATAGTGCAAGTTTTATGAGTTGCAACTTTGCAAATATTCTTTTAAATAATAATAATAAAAGAAAAATATCCTGGTGTTGTTGGAAGATGTTAGAAAATGATTCTTCTCCCTCTACTGTTAAAGCCTGCCTTTAACTGCACATCTATCTCAACCTATTCACACCATACCTTTTCTTTACACTCATCTCAAACACATTATATGAATTGATAGGTTCATTTGTGTCATTTAAGCATCATGTTTTGTTTTCCTTTTTGCATTGCTAGTGCTATTATTTCCCTCCATGTCGTACTGGTGTTCACTTAATGTATCTCAAATCATTTCAATTGAGCATACTCATGCAGGGTGATGGCAAACGTTACACTCAAGCACACAAAACATACACAATGATGTATTGTGCATTTGCAATGTAATATGTTTTACACATGGTCACTATACATCACCTCTGATGTTGTGTGAGTAGGTCTATTTGATCCCATTTGGCAGATGGATCCAATTGTCTGGGCTGATATTGGGCTGTGACAGAAAGCAATCTAATGGCAGGCTCATTGATGATGATGAGTTCTGTTCCATTGCACTGAGATCCAGTCCAATTTCAAAAGCAAATTCAGCCATTCATCTTACAAATAATTGTGGCACTTTATCAATTGCTCCCAGTCTTTTATCTATCACTTCGATTGATGTGATCATTTTCACAAACAGCCTTCTGTGCTAATGGCTTCTTGGAACACACTTGCAAGACTGCGTGCTTGTGTGTGTGCTATTATGTGCCTAAAGGCATCTCTGCACAAGTTTGCCGGCATGTGTGAGTGTGTGTGTGTGCATGAATGCATGCATTTCTTTACAACCGAGCTAGTATGTCTTACTGTGTATGTTTCCGTGTGCTTGGTTATCCACATCCCTGCATTTCTGTCTGTCATAACAGTCTTCTATTGCTCATTACAACAATAGATCTTCTGTTCCATCATTATTATTATTTAATTTTGTTCGCGTTCATTCTGCTGTGTGTATTTATGAGACCATTTAACTATGATAGTGTTTGTTTGATGAGCATCTTCATGCTCGTGCCTTCCATTACTATCAGCAGCCAGTGAGTGCGTGTTTGTGTGCATGTGGTCAGGTTTATGAATCCATTGTTCCTTTGTGTGTGTTGCCATGTGCATGTGTGCATGATACTGTGCGCACCTCATATTATCAGCAGCCTGCATGTGTGAGTATGGGATGTTATCTTAAACCTAATAGAATCAAAGCCCAAATGCGTAAAATGGGATTTTTTGGCTCCCTGGAAACTACATCTAAAACTAAGACATAATCATTGGTGATAGCAAAAACAGCAAAGACAAAAAACGTCCCCGAAAACACTTAAACATCATATTTAAATAAAAATGAGTGTCAGACTTTTTATACAAGTTCGCATACAAGAACGTGTGTACCATTGTGATGGTAAAAGCAAGTGTGTGGGTGTGTTTGTGTTTGACCACACTTTTGCTTGCTGTTTTTGACTGTGTATGCTCTGTTGTGTGTGTGTGTGTGTGTGTACACTACGTGATCCCCGCCTTACATTACTATCACCTGGCTGCGAGTGTCTTTCTGTATGTGTGTGTGTGGTAATGTTCTAGCTAGTAGTTCAAGTTATTTCAATTGGTAAATTCTCACAACGCATTGTAACTTTTAAAATTACAATGTTGTTTTATTTCTTTCATCCGTGTCTTTTTTATTAGTGAAAACATAAAACATAAAACATTGACTTAATGATTTAAAACATTACTTTCCTAATGATTAAAGTAAACACCTGGACAAACTCATCCAAACAACGTGAAATTTGCCTGCCATGGACAGACAAAGCAGTCTATTCTCAATATGTATAGAAAATAAACAGACGCGTGGATCTGACCCAAGATAAACTTTGTCTAAACAATACGCTGTTTAAGGAGCAGTCATCACCCTTTGGCTACATTAGAAAAGCTTTGCAATTTTCATTGCAAACAAATAGAGTTTTGTTTACATTTAACATTTCTCACCAAAATTGCGTTGATTGTGTGTATCCTAAAGGCCAAACAAACCCATTAAATGCATTTCCTAATTAATAAAACATTTTGAAATGTACATTGTTTGTATGTTCTCCTCACTGCTACAATCCTACCTGTTACAGCACACTAGTGGAACAGAAGCTAACCTGGAAGTGTAGAACAACATGTAGCCTGATGACAAAAAATGTTAATTAACATTGTACAATACTGCCATCAGTTTCTAAGCTCAGACAAAGAGCCTGTGATTCATATATTTAAATATATAGAAACATAAAGATAAATATATATATATATATATATATATATATATATAATTCTATATATTTAAATATATGAATCACAGGCTCTTTCTCTGAGCCCGTCCCCATACTGGGCCCCCCATCCTCGATGTTCTACACTCTCACCTGGCTGCCTGTTTGTTATATGCCTCTCTGTGATTTTTTTGGGGACTTTTGAGGTGTGCGTGTGTGCGTGCGTGTGTGTGTGTGCGTATGCTCTGGGCTTTTAGTGCTCAATTGTTGGATGTTGTCATTGCCCATAGCAGAGAGAGTCCTGCTCCATTCTCCCGTTCTCTCTGTGCTCCTGTGATTGCTCACCGCTGACTCCTCTCATCAGCATTGTGGTGTGTTCGGGCTGGAGCGCAGACCCGGCCGCCAGGTATATGAGAGGAGCAGAGCAGGATATACACTCATAAATCTGACAGATGCATGGTGTGTCATTACCTTCCACTTATTATTATTCTCCCACTCCTCTTTATACCGTGAGCCACTTTAGCTTTTTTCCCGGCCCCAGCTCAGAAACATTTGTACTGTGGCCTTGTGGAGTGATAGATGCTGCTGGGGAGGTACCAGGTTATTGTTGCGATTCCTGCACTGGCTTTTTGTTTGTGTGCAAGGCTCGAGTCTGGGCATTTAACCTCCTGTGTTTGGGGGTATGCATTGGCAGCAGTGTGTGTATACTATTATCAACTCGGGTTGTTTGTTTTTTTCCTCATATCTCAATTCCATACACACGTATATTCACTTTATCCTGAAATTGTTCTACGGTTCCACAGAATCTCTCCAATGATCAAACTGCTCAAAATATATGCCATTTTGAATAACTAAACAGAGGTCCAAATATGTTAAAATACTTGCCATTTAGAGCAATTAATATATAGATACATATGGGACGTCCAGGTTCTTGTAGGTAACAAACTTCAGCTTGCTTCGTAAATACTTCTCTTCCCCCTTTAACGTGTTAAGACTGAAGGCAACCAAATGTTTAAAGCAGAAATCAGGGATAACTGAACCTTTCTTGTGTTCTAATCCCTGAGCCTCTTTATCCATTATTTCTCCCTTTTCTCTTTGTCTTCCTAACCCTTGCTTGCTGCTCCTTACTCCTACCTTATTCCACCACTTTCTTCACTACACTTATCCTTTTCAAATGCACAAATATGTACCACACACACACATCCACATTGCATGGTGTCCCTGCGGCCCAGAGAAAGATAGAGAGAGAGGAGAGAGAAGCAGTCGCCTCACAAGAGCAGACCTCATAAAACTCCCTGTCACTTTGACTAATTTGTTAGTCTTGTCTCACTGTGTCGAATCGTCACCCCCCTCTACCCCCTGATGCACCTCTACCCCGACTCCCCATGTCCTTCTTTCCACCCCCACCCCCCCGATATCCATGGGGAGAGGAGGGAGGGAGATAGGGTTGAAAAAAGGGGGCAATAAATGTAATATAGTGCGCTGGCCATTGGTTGCAGTGATCTACACAGCAATTCATCTACAGTCCGAGGAAGAACAGAGGCTTTATGGAGCAGAGGATAACATGATGGCTCGATTTCTCATCCACTTTCCGTCTCTGTCTGCCTCTGTCCCACCTCGAGAGGGGGCCTGCTGGGCACCGGTAGAGTAAAAATAAAAATAGGTAGGGAGAATAGGGTTATTATGAAAGCAGGCTGGGCTACAGTCCCCAAGACTGGATTGGGTTGGACTGGGCTGAGCAGGGTAGGGTGGTATAGATTGGTTCAGAAGTTCAGCTGTCTCTCTCAGAGGACCAAAGAGCCAATACCGGATTCATAGAGATAAATTAAAAGCCAAAATCCTGCTCCGGGGGGAATCAATTGCCAGGTAATTATGGAGAACGGGACGGAGATTACAGAGACAAAACACAAACACAGAGCTTTTCCCCTATGACGCCGCAGCATCAAACCAGGGAATACTGTGTTATGTGGATACAACCACATTTTTTATTTTTTTTTTGCTGTTGCTGCCCTCCTCCCCTTCCCAAACCGACCCCCAGTACCTCGTCTTTAAATAGGAGCTCGGGCTCAGAGCTAAAAATAGGCCGCATTTCACCGCCAGCCACCCTCTGCTGAGCTGTCAGTGCCCCTTCTCCAGCGTCTTCACAGTGAGGCAGACACAGCCCTCCTTCATGTGTTTTCGAGGGAGACAGGCAGTGTGTGATCACTCCAGCTCTAACCCATCTCCTCCAACACACACGGCAGGCCCAACCTCTCCTGACTCACTGGCCTCACAGGGAGGCTGCTGTGAACTCGTACACCAATTTGAGAGAAAGACTCATGCCCGCTGTGCTGGCCCTGTTTCTCTTCCACACAGAAATGAGGGGCAGGATGTCCTGACATGTGAGCGATGGGTGATGGAAGCAGTAATTTGGGCTGGTACAGTACAGGCTGTGCAGGATCTTGGAGCTTGCTTGCCACTGAGATAGGTCTACATTGAGATAATTGTGTTTCAAAATGGTGTGTTTTTTTTAGGAGGGGAAAAAGGATTACTTTACCTGAATAGATACTGAATGGATCCTATCTGGACAAGTGTCGTTTTATCAAGGAATTTTGCTCACTTTAAAAGATCTTTACTTAAAATAAATAATAAAAATAGTTAAACCATTTGCAAGCTTACCATGACACTATAAAGTGAGTATTGACGAAAAGGAAATAGAATACTTTTAATTCCCTAAACCTCCAAAGGCACTGATAATAATGACAGAGGTCAGGGCACCTATCGTGGATTCAAGGTTAGGGTCCTTATATTCTTATACCTCTGTTTGGAATGACGTTTCTTTGCCCCAAACCATCGCCACTGGCTCTTTGTTGGCTCTTTAAGAAAAGTCAGTCTGCATTAAACATCTTTAATTGAGCTTAAAAGGCTGTAAATGGCATCAACAGCTCCAATGAATTCACTGACGATGAAACAGCAGAATAATGATGAGAGGCATCAAACAATGGATGGCTTATCAAGAGAATGGTACCTGATCACTTGAAAACAAAACGGTATCTGATGTGAGATGAAATGAAAGGAGCTGAAATGAAATAACAGCAAAGAGAAATCAATTAACCGGTACCATTATTATATTTTTGTATTAAGTTATTTGTTTGTAACATTTAACTTTGAACAGGTCATATTTAGATAAAGAACGTGCCCAGTTAGTTTAGCTTTCATGAAAAATCTTAAAACTGAAAAATCTGAATCTCATAAAAATGTTCCATTCTTATTACATCACAGAACTTATAACATGAATAACTCTTTGCAAGAAAGAAAACGCAAAGTAGAATGAGTTCCATTAACAACAATCATTGTTGCTCAGCCACTTCTCACCAATCACTGGGTTACAGTGGGACATTATTAGGATGTAGCAGTGCCTCCATTTCAACACGTCTTGCAAAAGTAGTACTGTGTTCTATGTTTTAATGCATTTCCAAATCGCAGTAGAGCTTGAGCTGTAGCTATGATGAACAACATGATGTTGCAGAGCGGAAACATGGGTGTAACTGTTTCAGTTCAATTTGACAGTGGTGAGTAGGTAAAAAGTTAACTGATTTTGAAGAAAAAAGAAACATTTCCACAATTCTCTGGGGGAAGTCATGTAAACAGGATTATTTGGGGGAATTGTGAGTGTATGCAGGGTTCAAACAAAGTAATGCTCGATCACAGTTTTGCAAGTATTTGCTTACTTGTTGCATGTAGATGCAGTCAAAACTAAATGAGTCTAACTCTATTCATTTTTTATTGCAATTTAGTAGAACAAACTAATGGCAACTAGAATGACAATGTCACTCTTTATTTATTTTTTACTTGTATTGTACAAATTGTACTACAAACATTAAAGTTACGCAGCACATTTAGTTATAAAGTGAATCATTATCCTTTTCACAATAAAACAATGCATTATTACAGATGGAAAAAAAATTTACCAGTATCTCCACAAACAGTACATCATCTGCCTTTGGCACCCTATTTGTGAAGACAAACTGTATGTTTGTGCCTTTACCACTCTGCATCTCCCGGACAAGAATATTTTTTGTAGTTAGACAAAAGACTCTTCCCTTCATTTGGTGAGCCATATTTGTCATGTGCCACTGTGATTGGCACAGCTGTTTAAAAGTTATGAGATGAGTAATGTGACTGGCTGAGAAGGTAATGATTCATCACCACACCCTCCTATTAATATCCCACTTCACCCAACACGCCTGTCGAGCGTGGATGCTCACTGAAGAACAAAAATTGAAGGTGTGCCCGGATATGCTTTAATTGTGCATCATGTGCACATGACACAAAACTTGCGTGGATCGTTGTAAATGTGCAGTCACTGTAGGGCCCAATATGGCTAAGATAAGTTTCATTACAGCCTTGTTAAACCATCGTTTGTAAATATCTTTCATTTTATATTGTATCCATTTAGCTCACTGTCTTTTTCTGAGTGACTTGACACGTATTGCACAAGCGACAGGTTTAGTCCAGTGCTCACTTTACCAAATATCTACTCAGAAGACATCAGAATGATCTGTGTATCTCTGGTAGTGAGTTAAGTCTGATGCACATATTATTACAGCTTATATGTGAAGTAATCATAGTTGATTAGCATGTCTCTAGAACTGAGAACCACTAACATTTGCAGACTTGTTCAGTAGATGAAATAGAAGGTAACAACTGACAAGGAGTGAGAAAAGATAAATGCATTTTGATTTACAGATTAGGACCTTCCCACAAGTAATTTATTCTGTCCAATTCAACTTTAGAATTATTCACACTGGATAACGCTTGTCATCTTAAAAGAAAAGAAGTGTAAGAGTTACAGCTAAAGATACTCACCAGTGTATGAACGTTTGTTATGGTTCTGAGAGAACATTTTTCTGTATTTTGAGTGTGTCGTAGATAGCATTTGTCCTTGCTTGCTCTGCGAGCGGTGGTATTCACAAAGCATGGTCAAACATGGTCAAAGGCCAAAAGTGTCCTTGTCTCTCTTTCTCTCCACTGCACTGTTATCAATCAGACAGACTAGCCAAAGACAGATGGACCGAAATGCATGCACACACGGACATACGCTCCGAAACGTACACAGTCTTTTCCTGGAAAATGTAAGCAAGTTCCTCTCTTCCACACTGTTGGTTTTCCACCCCTCCGTGAGTTCAGCTGACTTTTATTCATCATAACAGAATGAAAAATATAGATTTGCCCCTGGAGATTAGAAAAAAAGAAAAAAAAATGAATGTATAGACATAAAGGAAATAGAGCATGAAGGAGGGGGAAATATGAAGAGGAAAAAAGTGAGTGAAAGAAAAAGGGAGAGATGAGGAGAAAGAGAGATGGCCTCTGTAAGTGCAGCAGCACACAGGCACAAAGCTGTGAGTTCCCAGGCAAGACAGCATGAGCTGCCTATTTGTCAGCATTGATCAACCCATTAAGGGGCTGTGGTGGGAAGCATATTGGTTTTGGAGGCCAAAGGGGCAGAGAGAGACAAAGATAAAGCAAGACGGGGGGTGTTGAACTCCTTTCAGCCTCGGCAGCCACACGTCTGTAGGATGAAAAAGCCTGTAGTCTTCCTCTTCAATGTCTATGCAGTTCATTTTGCAGGGCCCAACGGAAAGGTAGTAGATGTCATTTGTCTTACAGCATCTCTGGAAGCTCTACTGTATGTGTTATCTTAGCTTTCTGCTGCTGCAATGCTAATAAGGAACCAGCTAGCTTCTGAGACAGACAGAATGTCATTTGTCCTCTTCCTCATTGTGTGCCTATGTATGTGTGTGTGTGCAAAGGGTGGGTAGTGGGGTGGGGGTGGGTCCTGGCCCTAGGGGAAAGCAAGCTGCCTCTTTGCCCAGCCTCTGATGAATTCATATAATTAACTCAGCCTTGATCTGTTGGCTAATCCTGCACTCAGTAATAAGGGATTAAAATGTCACCTAAGCCACCTGCTGTTATTGAGCCCCTAGACTTTTTGTGCCTATGTGTGTGTATGTGACAGTGAGAGGAAGAGAGAGAGAGGTGGGGAGGGATAAAAGTAAAGTGAAGTAAAGTAAAGTGAAATATTTCTGTGCATTAGTGTGTGTGCTAAAAACATTTCCACTCTTTGCACACGAACATGTATGCAGAGGACACTATAAGGCAGACATCTTAACTACTGCCATATGCATGTGAGCGCCACTCATAACTCCATAGTTTGGCATCACGCTGAACTCCATAAATTGGCAGGAAGCTGGAGCAGAAGTTGCAGCAGACTCGCTCTGAAAAGTCATTGTCACAGTCACTAAAAAGGGACATCAAAGTGGGACATGCTGGAAGGTGGGAGTTGAGAAAATGTTTTTTCCTCCTCTCTCACTATGACCTCCTTGGACCAAGTAAAGAAAAAAAGAAGACAGAAAGGAGTGCCAATTGGTTGGCTAACAGCCCGCAGACCAATGACCAGCTTGCCTTGCCCGCCTGCCGGCCACCTCCGCTCGGTTGCCTAGCAACCCCAAGTGTACTTTTGGGTTGTCTAATGACTCTTGTTGCTGCAGTGGCTCAGGGGTTACTAATGAAGCCTCTTGACCAATCGCTGCTGTTTAAGACCTGGAAGCTGACTGATCACTGGACAGGGATCTTGGGACTCCAGGCTACCCTAAACCTCTTATGCGCGACAAATTCTGCCCCCAACCTGGGCTGCTGTCAAGACACACTCACACACATACGCTGTGTACACAGAGACACACCTTAACTTACTGCTTACAATGCTTCAACTGACCTTAATTCTCTCCACCGCCCACTCACATACATCAATGCTTCACCCTGCCTGAACTTTGCCTCAGACTCACATGTAAACATATTCAGTGCCATATTGGTGTCTGTTATCGAGACAGAAATAATAGAATGTAGCTGTCCCTGTCTGGCTGTTTAAGGCCATATAAAGATGATAATAATGTTGCAAAGGGCCCCTTTTGCCCTTGATCCACACTATAAACACAAACCAGCAGGACTCCATGTGTACTCCATTTTCCCAGAGACTCAGTAAACTCAGTAAGCCTCCGACACAATAATGGCTGTAGCTCAAACATCTGGACTCATTTTCTTTCTCTATCTTTTTTCAGGCTTGAAAGAAGTATTAGTCACCTCTGCTTTTTTTTAATGTCATCTAGTAATTGTTAAAGGACATGTAAAAAATGTTTAGAATCTTGCAGTTGGCATTTGGTTGACGTTAATACAGAGTGACTAACAGTGAGTCAACAGGTCAGTGTCTTTCTCAGTGATGCTTCAAGTAATCAGAGACTGACATCTGCAGAAACTGAGTATGTCCTTTGTATTTGAGTTTATATAAGGATGGTCATTGTAACCGCAAGGCCACATACCCCAAAACACTACAATATAATACAAGATGTAATTCTAATTAATGACGACTTACAGTATTGCTTTTGTTTGTTAGTGTCTGCAAAGTCAAACACTATCAACATTGTCCATCTTAGGAAAAACAAGTTTGTCTAAGTTTTTACAAATTAGCAGATTAGGTTACATTATGACCATTTGCATCTACGTGGTGATAAGTGTGTGTGCAGGTTCATTTGTATAGGCGTGACTGCGCCTGCATCTCTGTCTATGTTTGTGTGTATGGCTTCAATCGCTTGTCTTTGTGATGCGTCCGCCATCTCTCTAAGCTTTGTTCCAGTGTCACAGCATATTGCTAGGCGAGTACATTACGTCCCCAGGGTGTCACCATGTATACGCTTGTCTATACATGTCCAGCAGTCTTAGCTCTATATTTGGCTGTGGTCAACTGCTGTCAATTGCTGTGTCGCCTGAGGGCCCAACGCCCACTGCGCTGCCCTAGCTGACTGATCTGAGGGGGCAGTACCGTGTGCCATTCACTGGCACTCACATGTTGGACCTGTCCGCATGGCCTAGTTAGAAAGATAGGCCCACTGCCGACTGAAGCCAGAAAAACACCATGCCAAATATAAAACACAATGCCAAGTATGACATGCGTGGGTAGCCTCAATAAGCAAGGGTCTTCGAGGGTGGCTGTTAACACCCACCCTTTTCACAGAGGAGCGAGGGGAAATTATTCCTGTTTCAGAGAAAGCACAAGATCGAGTATTTTTCTGTTTTCTTATTCAAACTACAGGAAATGAGAAAAAATGAAACTATAGGCAGGGGAGCAAAAAGAACCAGGGGAGTTTTTATTCACGGCAGGCAGTTTTTAAAAGGTTTTTTTTGTTAGCTTGGCGACGCTTTTGCTTTCACCTCACTATAGAATGGATCTTCAAAGGTTGTTTATCGATTCCCTACTGTTAACCTTTCACAAGCTGTTTCACAGCTGCAGTGTTCGGCGACTCTCAATAGCTTCCAGTAGAAGGAGGCTGGGGCAGGGTAGGGTGGGCTGTCCAGACCAGTGGCATATTGGTTGTGAGTTGCAACAGGGCTTGGGGGTAGAGAGGCGGAGGAAGAGGAGGAAGGGATGGAGGCAGAGAAAGAGAGATTGCTGAGGGTCAGGGATGAGCACGATTTAGCTGGTGACTGGGAGTCTGGAGCCGGGAGGGGACAGGAAGAGCAAGGGCCAGCCTGAAAGGACCTCTCCCTGTGGGGCTGGGAGTGGCTGATGTAATGGCATTAATCTCCAAGTGCCATCTGACACCCAGTGTGGCTCCGTCATTGAAAAGTGCTAATTCTGCTGAACTGTGAGGGGAATTCAGGCCTCTCTAGAGGCAGTGCTCTGGATTAATTAAACACGCTGGCATGGAGCACAGCACAGATTCATCTCTTTTTTACGGCATCGTCACTGTTTGATTTTTGCGTTCAGCTCAAAGAGCAGGACATTGACGCCAGGAACACTGCCACATTTCACTTG
Source organism: Coreoperca whiteheadi (assembly GCA_011952105.1). Classification (NCBI taxonomy): domain Eukaryota; kingdom Metazoa; phylum Chordata; class Actinopteri; order Centrarchiformes; family Sinipercidae; genus Coreoperca; species Coreoperca whiteheadi. The sequence goes on from CM022485.1 coordinate 25,161,634, forward strand.
CTCTCATCCCACTTCACATATTGTAGCGGTTGCTCCTATCGTTTTGTGCTAACCTGGGATTTCCCTTCTCTTGCTCCTCGCTCTTTCTTTCTCTCCCTCTCTCCAGATGAACCGGCCCATCCAGGTGAAGCCAGCCGACAGCGAAGGACGTGGAGGTAATTAACCTTCTCCTGGTCTCCGTTGCACACCCCCCGCAAAAAACACACACACGCAAACACACAAATACACTGGAACAGCACACGTGCAATCCTTAATATTCTGCTCTCACTTGAGACACTCTGGGAGTTAGTAGACTAGCCCGTAATATAGGTCACTTGCTTCTATTGACTTCCCATCTGTGCCAGCAGAGGGGCTGTTTCAGGTTCACAGTCACTGGGACTGGTTCAAAGACAAGACAGAGAGACATGGAGAGAAAGAGAGCGAAATAGGAGAGAGAAAAAATGGAAATGATTTCCATCCTTCAATCTCCATAGAGGGATAGTAAAGTCTGCTTACAGATAAGAGGCAGTGGATCACACCCAAAACATACACATTTAAGCACAAACACAAAAACATCCCAGTGCTACTACTTGGAGAGAGACACTACTAATTTGACTGAATGTATTAATTTTTTAGTCACTGAATGAAACGAAGAGACAGTATAACGCTCTCAAAGTGGGACATGTCAGGATTTAAGGAGTTTGGAACCTCTTTGTGGTATATGCAGTATCTTTTTTTTCAAGACATAAGAGCACAACTACTTGTTTGTTATACACAGTCCCTGTTTTTACTTCTCTAAAATCAACACACAAATGTACAGCATTCACTTAAATGTACATACCTGCCTACCTACTTATCTAACGGTCTATCTAGCTACCTATCTATCTGAGTGTTGAACCACTCTCTTGCTCAGTCTTCACTCTCCATCTTTAGTCTGACTGACATGGTGATTGACTAGATCATTCTGAAGCCATTTGTGACTAGCATCACTGAGGTTAATGCAGATTAAGCCAGTTAAAGATGTACATGGGTGGAATTGGGTCTAATTGGACCGATCTGTGTCTGCCCTGTGCTTGCATTTCAGAGTGGTGATTTAGACTGCCTAGGTCAGATTAGACTGAGCCACTTGCTGATTTATGTGGTCAAGTGTGAATCAGATGGCCCATTTCTATTGCCACACACACCCCCATGTAGATCTTATTTTTGTCATGGCGGCACTTTAATTAACGGCCATCTAAAAACAGGCAAAGTCTAACAGACAAGGCCTGGGCGAGAGCCAATCGGCATTCTCACCAAGATAAATTGGATCTCTGGGCTTAAGAGGGGAGGATGGATGGGTCCCAATATCAATTACTACCCTTTTTCAGCAGAAAGAGAAGGGAGATGAACAGGCAGTGTGAATGAAATACAGAGGGCTCTAAGGCTGGCACAGCCCCTGCTAGTCTGTCAGATGAACTTTCTATATGGGAGGACAGGACAGGACCCAGCACAGAATGAAATAAGACCAAGCAGACAGGCCCCAACAGAGATATTGAGCGTTAATGGCAACAGGAAGTCAGCAGACAGGCCAGGGAAGTAAACCACAGTCGCGGCTGACAATGAAATGAGATTTACTATGAAGGCCTGTGGTTAAAGGAAAACAGACAGCCCAGCTAGGGCTGACTAAAGGAGAGAAAGTAGCAAGGGATTCATCTGTGGAAGGCTAAGGACCAGTCAGGTACACCAATCCCAGCGGGGCCTCTAGATTGTCAAACCCAGGGCTCAACCAGGACATTAGCACCTCTAGAATGGAGTCACATTTATCACTACCAGGACATCAGCAATTATCTGTCATGGGGACTCGTGCAAGGGTCTCGTTTACGTGCCTGCGCAGGTATTAGGGCCCGTTACTCCATTTGGAGACACCGGTAGCCCCTCTTTTGTCCACGGTGTCCCTGAGAGACGTCCTCTCTCTGGGGATATGGGATTGTCAGGAGGAGAGGTAAAACCAGAGATCAGAAAATGACTACGAGGGCCCAGCACCGCACAGTCCTGCAACTCGGCTGCCATTGTGGATCACAGAGCTGATTCTCTGTCTATTACAATGACTCATGTCTTATTTTATGTTTTCCTTGGATTATCAAGAAAGAATGGAGCATGGGAGGGGAGCTTCACAGGCTTTGAATCTATTTCTGTTCCTTGAGTCAGCCAACCTCATCCCCACAAAGTCCACATTTATCTGATGTGCTTAACAACGCTTTTTTTTGCCCAATTCTATCAAACCACGATTTCAACTCAGAGATACTGAGATACAATCGAGGCATGGGTCTTCTGCTCACTCCCTCTGTGGTCAGTGCAGGAACAGACAGGCTACTATATCTCCACATAAACCCATGGCAATTTTCTTCAACTCAGAAGGGGCAGAAATGAGGAAAAGTAGACAGTCTCTCTTGCTTCCTTTCTTCCTCTTTCTCCATCTCTCTGTCTCATTGGTACTGCAGTGCAATGGGAGAGATGAAGCAAGTGATAGAGAGAGAGGTGGGGATTCAGTACAAGTCCCATGGAGGAATGCGAGAGAGTGAGAAATGGAAGACAAAAAGAGCAAGAGGGGAAGAGGCGACAGGATGAGCAAGTTAACGGAGGGTGATGGAGGCAGCTGAGTGAATCTCAGCAGTAAATCATCTCAGAGCCGCCCCATCCCTATCTCCTCCTCGCCAGGAATCTTTTTCCCCCTGACCTTGTCTGCCGCTGTGTCTGTGAAGAAAAGATGGGGCCAGATTATCTATGATTGGAGATGGCCATTATCTAAACACAATCTCGAAGCCAGGTCCCACTCCTCCAGCCACTGCTGTGAGACTGGAGACCACACTGATGAGAAGAGAGATGATGGGTCAGCCAGCAACACCCTCTCCTTTTATTAACTCTGATAAGATGGTTTCAACACTCTCCCAAAATGCCCAGCGACCTCCATCAACATCGACTTTTTCACATAGTGCCATTCTCAGTGCATTTGTCTACACAGAGTCTCTTTACCCTACTTGTTTATTAGCTGCCCATACTTTTGTCTTATTGGATACTTATACAGTGCCAGGAGCATTGCAATCCCTGCATTTGATACTCAGCAACCTTGTGTGAGCCTTTTTTAATATCTTATCCATGCCTTTTGTCTGTCTGGCTGAGGGGAGTCTTTGTGAATGAGTCGTGTTTGTCCTTGCCAACCTGCTGCTCTTCAGAAGGTTGACCCCAGTCGGGCAGTGAAGAGATTGACAGGACCTTAAGATGTTGCGCACTGTGCTGTCATGCCCCACCCCAGCAGGTAGGGAAGAGTGAGGGCTGCTGGCTGGCTCAGGCCACAGGGGAGGGGTTGTCTGGAGGCACCTCACGCCCACGAAAGAGCGCGCTCCACTTTACATGCAAATTAAGCCAAAAGATCCCTCTGTGCCTCTGGACACGATCGTGCAAAACTCTGAAAAGTCAAGAAGAACCCTGGCAGCCGTTCATATGTGTGTGCTGAGAAATACACACAGAGACGTGGGGACACATGGACAGACAAAAGAATTCAGGGGTATCCAACAGTGACCATTGCAGGGTATTCATTTAATGTTTTAAGGCATTGATTTAAATTACGTTTTTGCAAAATCTCCATGATTGGACCTTGCCATTAGAGAGGATGTTTGTAATGCAGAAAAAGAAGGAGTTAAAATATTTGGACAGAAGCCGTAACAGGCAATTTCTCACAAGTTTCCTCCATTGTTCTGTGTTGGTTTTTAAAGATGCATACCAGAAGGCTTAAAGCTCCCCTCCCACTCCCCTGGGTAAATGGATGTGACAGCTCTAGTGGTATAAGTAATGCATTTACAAACACGAAGCCTGTATCCTCTCATCGTGCCTGATACACTGACAATTTGAATGTTTGTTCTCCTCTGATTATTCCATTTACCACCTCACTATACTGGATAATCCACTTGCATACATCAGATTGGGACTAGCAGCAGAAAGGTTTAGTGTGTGTATGTGTTCGCGTCATTTTCCTTTGGATGGGATCTAATTACTTCTGTTAGCTGGGTAGGAACTAAAAATGAGTCAGATGTAGAATGGGGCTTATTAAGTAGTTGAAGGTGTTGCGTAAAGGCAAAGGGAATGCTTGTGGGGGTTGAGAAATGCAGCTGAACAGAAACATATATCTTGCAGGTTGTTTTACAATTACCTCACTACATAACTTTACACTTTCTATATTATCCTCAACACTGCACTTGAACTGTGCATATTGACACTGAATAATTAATCAAGTTTGACCATTTTTGAATTCTGGCATTATGTAAGTTTGGAATAAAACACTGTTGCTGTACTGCAACAAGAAAACTACCGTATAAACAACATCACCCAGGAAAATGGTTGAGTAGGTGCATAAACATGACATTATTCAGTATCCTACATAAATTCTTTACTTGAATCTCCATCAAGCAATATTTGTTATTATTAATATTAAATCAAATGATTCCCTGAAATTTAAAAGAGTTGTGCATACTGCTTATCCTACTGAAAATTAATATCCCACTCTGTACCTTTTTGGATTTGGGAGCAGCTGGCCCCCGCTCCCAAACTCATACGTTACCTCTAAAGAAAAAAAAAAAAGAGATGCCATGAATTATAACAGCTAATATTTGTAAGATGAGTATGTCCAAAACACAAAAACAACTTAAAAATCATAGCAATCTCGGGTGACTAGGTAACCCAGGTCTGGCGACCTCCCTGGTGCACCTGCTAACATTGCCATGTACAACAGGAGGTGCAGAGATGCTGAGGTGCTTTCCTCAATTCATTGGCAAGTATTAAACTGCTATCCTAACCTTCATCCCACTACCCATACTGACTTAGATTATGTTAATATAGGCAAAAATGATGTTTAGTTAAAAAAATCCATAAAACATGAGAAGTAAAACTAAACCTACATATTCTCATTATGGGCCACTTCCCATGCTATGGAAAGGTTGCAGGCATCTTTTTAATGTTGACCAGCATTTGCACACTCTAAACTTTTTCTTTTTTTTTTAGTTAAAATACTTCATCCATTTGTTTTTATGCTGTTTTTCACTGGTCCATTCTGAAAGCCATTCATTTTCTTGATACAGTATTGTTCACTCCACTTAATTTTCTTCAGTTAATTTATTTTTAAGACTACAACTTCTTTCCTTAATAACTACCCTAGTAGTTTAGCTTTTTATTATTGATTAAATATCAATGACGTTCAGTGATTGCTTGTCTAATGAATATTTTTAATTGATCAATTGTTTGCAGCACTAAAAGAACTAGAAAGGCATACTATTTCTGTCACAAGAAAGATATTGATAATCTATTAATGTACAGTACCAGGTAAACAGGTAAGGTTTTTGTGACTTAATGAGGTTAGGAGGTGAATTATCTCCTGAAGATATTTGGGGCAGGGAAATTAAGTCTGGTAAGGATGCGAAAGTGTTGTGGCCAGAGTACCAACTCTAGATTTAGACAGTTGGATAACCAAAGACTGTCTCTGACAAGGAATTATTATTATTTTTTTCTCTATGATGTGTTAATGTTTAATGCTCATTATCTAAAAAGCCTATCCTGAAAGCAAATGGCACCTTTTTATTCTAAACACACTCCTGCCTTTACACAATGGGGACATACAGTAGATGAATATTAAGAAGCCATTCCCAACATTTTGTATACCCGGTCTGTACGCCTACATGTGTGAGCGTGTCTGGCGGCGGGCCTCCCAGGCAGCAGCGCACCAGCATCAGGCTTTTCTAATGAGACCATAAGAAGCACAACTTCTCTGTTGTGCGGCCTGGAACATTACTCTGCATTTGAAATGCACCCAGCGGCCTAGCAGGCATCTTTTATCGTTGGATGCAGCTGTCCATGCTTTCTGAACACTTACTACTACCAAGCTTCCCCGACTACTGCCAGCGGGCAATAAGTGATAGAATCATGAAAAAAGAAAAAAAAAAAAGAAATATTTACCACGACAAAGGAGCAGGAGAGTAATTCTTTAAAGAGAATATTCCCATTATTGGCAAACAATAACTTTTGAAAAGTAGACTTCACAGTAACTGACTCTTTGCCTGGAGAGAAAGAATAAGGTGAAGGATGACAATAAAGGGTATAGAGAAAGATACAGAGAGCACTATAGAGTGAGGAGGACAACAGAAAAGCACAATCTATATGCATTTACCGCTGCCTACAACACAAGTAACACTTTATTCCATGGAGAGAAGCATCAATCTTGACAGCATATGGCGACTGTGCAAAATCCATTAATTTTTAATATACCGGGTGCTGAAATGAAAAGGCTTCCTGAGACAAGAAATTGTCAGATGTCAGTAGTGTTTTGATAACTTTTTTGATCTCCTTTTTTATTTGCATTCATAAAATGAGGCTGTCCACATGCCACCTCAGTTTGGACATGGCTGGAGACTGACAAAGAATCATTTTCCACACAATTGCTCCCACCTTCAGTCAGGAGATGAGGCACTAGGGGGAAACAAAGAAGATGTGTGTATTACATTGTGTGTGAGAGGAACGGAGTGTGCACTGGCTGAGGCCCGAAAAGAATATGACATGTCGTCACACATGTACAAAGGCATTACTGTATACACATATACAGTACTGTACATAAAATAAAAATATGAAAGCATGTGTTGACAAGCTAAATCAAAGCATTTGTTCACATTCACTTCCATAAACCCAGAACCATTTTTTAAATAGCTTATGTATCCTTGAATCTACTAATTACATTTTAAAGTATACAGTAGAAATGCTCCAGAGATACATGGCTTAATTAGTGGTGTTTGAGGATGCAATGATACAAAAAAAATCTAAATAATTTAGCCTGGCTTCCTAACTACCACACACACACGCACACACATTATTATTTTAAAGTAGTGGCAAGGTTTGAAAGTGCCGATTACAAAGGTCTCTTCAGAGTAGAGCAGAGAAGTGCTGTAGAGCTCAAATGTTCTCCAGCTGTGTGGCTCAGCTCTCTTAGAGGGATAAGATGAGCTGCTCTCAATGAGAGATAAGTACAAAGAGGTCAAACAGTCAGCTCAATGAGTTTTGTCATATTTCTATATCCTCAGACAGTTCCATAGGAAGGTCCTCACCCCTCTTAATGCAAATACATGACTGTACTTGAGAAGAGTATTCTTTTTTTTCTCCTTCCCCCCACTGTTAATGGATAACATTTTGGAGTCATGGAGTCATCTCCTTGTGCAGAGGATGCATTGCAAGATATATTCATATTCATAAAATGGCAATTTAAAGCTTACAGGTGGCCATAGGAGATGAGCAGGAACTTGCAAAATCCAATAAGAGCTGCTTTGGAGACAGGTGCAAAGCGGACTAATTAATAGCAATCTATACTCTGGCCAGGGCATGCAGCAGGCCGACTGAGACACTCTTAGGTCAGGCAATGAAAAGATAGCAGCTCCAAATTCATTTTCTCACCGTGGCTCTCCCTAAGGAAGGCTCCCAAGTACACTCACACTTCCTTTAATGCCTTCACTGGGGTGTAATTTATTTTTGCATTTGCCAGCACATTGGAAAGTTCATTACTTCGCTCATGGCTTGTTAATTAGCCTTGTAAAGCCGCCATTAGATCTCCTCGGGCCAGGACCGAGATGAGACTTTTGTCCCAAAACATTAACACACTGCAGGAGGCCTGTAAAACTGCACTTTGCCCATTTAAGTTGGAATAGTGACACCTCAGTGAAAATGTGAAAGATAGAGGGACAATCAAGTCAAAGTCACATGCGCTCTGGACGGGTTGTTTCCTCATTTCATGTTTCTCCTTTGCTGCTATGGACAGGGGTCAGGCTAATTTCTCTCTAACACCTGTTCAAGGCTGACTTTACACCTACGTAGCTCCTCCGCTGATGCCCAATATCCAGCTACATGTCTGTCCTCCTGTCGGTCTTTGCTAAATCCCAGTAGTCGACAGTATAACTGGCTGTCTCTGTGGTGATCTCCTCAGGGTTCTCGTTCACTTCCAACCCTGGAGCTTCAAGGGAGGAGGAACACTAATGAGCAGTAGTACCAGGCTCAGCTGGCGGGATTGAGAATTTCTGCTGTGTGAGGCGTGACTACAGGAACATGGACTGACACCACAGCTACAACACCAGCAGTAGAGACCAGGCAGCATGGCCTTATTGATTATGCAGGTGCTCATTTGTGTGGCCAAGCGGGTAGCAGGCACGTGTCTCATTTGAACTTTACAGGAATGGAACAGCATCCGATTTCCCCGCTGCAAAAAAGGAAGCCCTGATGCTTTATTTTTAGAACAGCTGCGTCTAATGGGGCCTGGCAGGTACAGGAGGCGTCACATCTGTCGAGGCCCAGGTGATGCGCTCGCCCTCCTCTCCTCCCCGCTCCCTACCAGTCAAATGACTCACACTGAAGATCAACAGTGTCATTTCCAATAAACTCTTCTTCCTCTTCCTGCCACTTACCATCAGTTCTGGCGATAGGTTCTTGCTAGTAGCCATTTCATTCCACAACACAGCGGAATAGGGGATGCATAATGTAAAAGATGTAAAGAAGATGAATGCTCTGTCTAATGCCAGGGCACTGGGAAGATTAATTAGAAATATCCAGCTTTGTGACTGGTCAAAATTTGGTGGTATAGAGCCAATACATCTGTGCCAGAGTGCCCCCCTCCGGAGCAAAGGAAGCAATTATGACATGCGGTAGCAGTGAAGGTATTGGTATAGGTGGAGCTGCCCTTCAAACTTAATGAGGAGCAACACTGCAAAGTTCACTCATTTGAGTATTGGTTGGGCAATTTGGAAAAGTCGGTGCTCAGTGTCAGCCTAGATGTTAAGTCATACAAGATTCAGCCAACAATTAGACTGTACAATGGGGACTGCTTTCTTACTTTGACTTAACCTTGAGCAATTACCCAGAAAGATTTCCTACTGATGAAGTTTACAAAAGATGTCGGTTAGATAGTCAGAATGTAGCCCTGATATTTCCATGTTTCACAACTACCATTCATTTTCAGTTCACTTATTTTATTGTCATACTGCATATAATTAGTTACCAATAAAAGGCCAGAATGTCCAGTAAGAATAAGATCTGTTCCCTTTCCAAGCACGTCACCTCACCAGTCACGTTTTAGCTACAATGTTCTATTGTTGACACACAAAATTAGTTAATCTATTCATAAAATATGGAAAACAAGCCAACTAATTAAACCACAAGTTCGTCACAATAAAAACTACCTGCTGTAATACTTTGTCATTCTTTCGTTTCAGAGCATGAAAACTAGAACTTGTACTGTACCTTTCATAGTTAAAATGTTTTGAAATGCTTTTTGCAAAAAGCCTTCTACATCATTGGGCTGTGAAATGGCCATCGATGGGTAACGTTGTGCAGAAAAAAATCTTTACCCTTGTATAGAGCTTATATAGAATTATGCAGTGTGTGCACAAAATAGTAGGAAGACAAATTCTTTCTCTGAATTGTGGATCTAGCTTAATTTTAGTTTTTTATGTGTTGCAATTGTTAGAGTTGAAAAAGGACAAATCTGAAAACTTTTGGCTGATATTTATACACAAACAACTTTACAGAGAAAAGCTCCATCCGTAACGTCTGGGCAGCCAACACTGGGCAATGCTCAGAATCATGTTCATTTTTTTATTCGACTTGACTGATTTTCCAAAGTATTTTTTCCCTGACTTAACGTTTTCCATAAGCATTAATACTGTAGAAATGTGAGTGCCTTAAACTTTGTCTCCATGCAACATATTTTCAATATTATAGTCAGCAGAAAGTGGATGAGGAAGTATAGACTAAGACACAGCTTTGTTACTTTTTTGGAGTTTATCATTGGATAGAATGTGCTGCAGAGTTTACTCTTGCTTATTATAAATCCTACTCCTTTGGTGATGAGAAAATGTAATGCCATGTTCTTGTGCCATGTTCTCTTTCAACTCAGTGACTTAAGCATCCAGACGATCTAACAGTTTGTCTACCTATGCAAAATATCCCCGCTCTCTTTCTACCTTTACCTGAAACCCACCGCGCTCGAAACATCATCTGTATCAAACGTCACCACGGCAGACTTGAATAGCTTACTGGAAACAGGAATATATCTCCCTAATACCAGGGTGGGGTGGCACACCACACAACAGTAAGATCAACAACAATAACAACAACAGCAGCAGCAGCAGCGTAGGCTCAACACAGCAGACTGCTGATAAAAGGGGGGGTTTGAGTTCCTCTCAGCTCAGCAGAACGGTTCCATCAGCTGTAGCATTTGTCTGTTCTCTCTTCCACCCTCCCTCCTTCCTCCCCCTCTTCCTCCCCCTTCCTCTCTTCCTATCCAGAAGACAGGAAGCTGTTTGTGGGAATGCTTGGCAAGCAGCAGAGCGAGGACGACGTCCGGCGGCTGTTCGAGACCTTCGGCCAGATCGAGGAGTGCACCGTCCTGCGAGGGCCTGATGGGGCCAGTAAGGGTCAGAGCCCACACACCTCCCACTCTTTTTTTCCCTGTCTGTCCCTCTTAATCCCTCTGTCTGTCTGCACGTTTGCCGTCTCTCTTTCTCTTTCTACTCTTTACATTTTTAGAACCATGCTTCACCCGCTGTGCGCACTCATTGACATCATCTGCGATCCACTCTGCTCTTCTGAATAACTCATCCTCCCCTTCAGCTATTCTGTTTTTTCACCACCTCTTATGTGTCTCGCTTGCATTTCTTTCATACCTCATTGTCACTGTGCTCCGACACCTCCTTTCCTCCCGCTTTCCTCTTCTCGCTACTTTCTGTATTTCCCTTTCCTTTTTTGTTTTCACTCTACCCCTCCTTCCTCTCTCCTTTTTTCTTTCCTTCCCAAAGTTCTTCTTATGCTCTCTCTTCATCATGGCAGCGCCACTCACCCTGGGCTTGTACTCAACAAATCCATCACACAACACCTCGTCTTTCTGCTCACTCCTCTCCTCCTCCTTTTCCTGTTATCTGAAAAGCGGAGGGGTGTAATCATGTTTGTTTCCCACATTCCCGTCATCCCTCCCCAGTGACACCATTGGACGATAATGTCCTAATGTAAATAAAGCAGCCAGGCTGCTGTCACTCACCGTGGGGCAGATTTGCCTGCATTCAGGAACAGCTTATGCATTCATGTCTGTGGCTTATGTGCTATTTAGTTAGTAGAGCGTGGTCAAATTAAAGATGGCTGTGAAATGTGCGATGCAGGTGGGATTGTTCTGAGAGTGCGGGAGGCTCCCCCATCATCCTTTGATGGGTCTTTGTCTCACAGCCATATTCGGAACGATAACGCCACTGATATTGCTCTGAACTTCTACCTTCCTTTCTCTCTGTTGACTGTGATTTATTCTCCTATATGAACCATCTGAATGTGTGAAATGGATGTGTGGCAAGGCAAGGGGTTGCCACACAGTTGATAATGCGCGAGCCTTCTAAGTATATCAAAGAGAAAGGCTGGCTATACTGAACCACACGCCTATCTGTGTCAACATCTGTTCCTCTCACTGTTAATCCCGGGTCTATTGCTCTGTGTCGCCCCACCGGCCCACTTCCTTTCTTTCTCCCTGGCTTGTTTCCTCTTTTGCTGTCTCTCCCTCCCTTTCCTCTCTTCCTGTCTGCTCAGATGCCTCAAGCTGATTGACAGCACATGAAATGAAATAAGGCCGGTGCTGTTCTGTCAGACAGGAGCTAGTTTTCTCCCACATTTGCGCTTTCACTCCTTTTCACCCTCCTGCACCCAACACCTCATCTCTTTTGCTTTCTCCTTTTTTCACATGCCATACATTTCCTGTGTTAGTATTTGTCTCTATTATCACTGGCTTGATCATTCCCTTTTCTTCAAGTTTTCACTGCTATGAAATGGAAAACTGTAGAGCAATGTTAACTATGAATGCTACCACCAGACAAAGGTCTCATATATAGGTATCTGGTCCTATCACTCACTGTGCAACAGTCCCACGCAATCATTACAGAATGTTACGGCAAATTATTTTGCCAGCCGCCTCGCTTGGGATGAGGTTCGCGTAATTTGAATGAGACAGACCTTGAAATTGACAGTGCTATCTGTTCCATGATGGAGGCTTTGTCCCCTGTTGATGTAAATTTATGCTACTTAGAGGCTTTTCAGCACCCCTCTTCACCCAATAAAAAGGCCGAGAAGTTTAACATCCATCTCTCTATGGCACTGCTCCTCAAAGTACTTTCAAAGTGCAACACTTGCTGCCAGAGTTGAATAGAGCCCCGAATTGTCAGGAAAAATAGAGAGATGGCTTTTAGGTCTATAATTAAGTTGTGTTATAAATGTCACCCATCCAGCGGGATGGAATTCATGCATACATATTATTACCCCGGGAATTCAAAAGGCAATGCAGATCCTCTTGCTTGAAAGCAATACAATCTCTCTTTTTCCTTTTTCCCCAACTCATTCTGAGCCATCAAATTCAAAAACTCAAATGTGCACTATAATTTATGAGGCTGTAGCACTTCCAATTCTTTTGAGATGTTGTGCTCTGTGTCCCTTAACTTTTTTTTTTCTAGGTCAGGAAAAGCAAGGCTACAGCATTGATTTTTCGGTGGAGAAATTTGAGGACATTGTACATTTGACATTACTTTGCCATTGGTGGTGTATGCCAAGCCCTGCAGTTTTGAGTTCTGGTTGGGCTGAGCTGCTGGGGTCACTGGGATTCTGGCACAATATCTGATAGCCTGGTTAGGGAACCAACAGCAAGTTATGTTGCCTTACAAAACCAAAAGGCTTTTGCAATAACAAACTGCCCCTTATTATTTCAACTACAAAGGTTAAACAGCGTTTGTTCCTTCAAAGACAGAGTTGCAGTCAAATGGCACACAGTAAGCTTACGCATTTCAGTTGGACAAATGAAGACCTTTCCTGCCTCTACCCGAAGGGGCGTTCAAGTGAAGTAAAAGGGTGCTAGAGTGCTGTGACAGAATCAAAGGCTTCTTTGACTTATCTGTTTGCCTCTGTAGATCTGTACAGCTTTGAGGACATTTGACAGTACAGAAAACACATGGCCTTTACTACTCACCCCATTTCTGCACACAACAGTTTTAACTGCTTGCTTTTCATTGTGTGGCTGGAATTTGGAAGGAAAGCATTAGGTAAAGGTGGAAATTGTCCTCCATTGATTGTGCACATACTGTCCCTCAATTCACTCTTTTTGATTTTGTCAGGAAATTAGTTATTTGTTTGTGTGGGAAGCAAAGCTAACTCCTGAGATGTAGAAATGAATGGGTCACTTACGGAACATCTCCTGAGCCTACTAATCAGTGTTTGTAATTTAAATGAATCATCACAACTCCTTTGAGAATGTAAAGTGAATTAATGTATATGAACATATGTAACCGTTTTAAATAGGTATCAGCAGTTCTCAGGAAAAGCCTGTCTGGTTCTAAGACACTGGTACCACTCGATTAATGAAAAGGGGGCAGAATTAATCTATGAATTTGTTAATTAGGTATCTCTTGACTTAACACATGAGCTACCTAAAGGCAAGGATAAGAATAGGACATAACAGAATACCTTGTACAGTCTATGACGACCATAAAGCTTAGAGAAATAGCTTCTGTTTAATTTAATGGCTTTTGGAAAATTACCATATTTCAGTTCCACTGTATTTCAGTACAGAAGCTTTCTCTTTATGTTTTAGTAGTTTAGTGCCTGTCCTTACCTACACACTCATACACTATTCAATCATGTGGTTAGGATATTTAACCTTCCAAAAAACATAGTGTGCATTATTATTATCTACTTAAATCATTTTTAACATAATTTGAAATGTTAATGAAATGAGGCTCCAGAACACTGCTGCCAACACCCGTTCCCTTGTCTTCTGGCCAACTTTTTATGTTGACTTTTCCTTTTGTGCATTAACTACACAACAGATTTAAGATGATTTGAATGCCCCTTGAGCAAAGCCCCCCTCCATCTGAAATTATATGCGAGCAAAGATTCGGTTAGATAGGCAGATTATAATACTATGCCTTTGTCATCATAATCTCTTTTATGAGTGACTGCACACAAATCACAACGTGTAAATATTAAACAGATTAATAATCACAAAACAAGTCAGGATAGTAAATTCCTTGGCTCCATGCTCTAAAGTGGAGGGGGTGGAATTAGAAATGGGCGAGGGACAGGATGTTCCACGCAGCAAATGCCTTCACTACAATTAGACTGATTTATTCAGAGTTATGCACTGAACACACAAATGGCAGAATATATTTACAAACCAGATAACATGAAAACAATCATAATCACTGGTGTTTTCTCCCATATTCAAGGCCATTTCCCTGATGTTGTGCCCCTCCTTTCTATTTCTCTCGTTTTCTGTGTATACAGGCTGTGCCTTTGTCAAGTTCTCCAGCCACGCAGAAGCGCAGGCCGCCATCAACAGCTTACATGGTGGACAGACTATGCCTGTAAGTAACACACAGTCATAATAAGTGTTGCTCTAAAAACATAATTAACTTTAGTGTCATGTTTATTTTAATGCAGTTTTAAATGTGGTCAGTTTTGGAGAAAGTTTTTCAAGGGATGGGATGTGCCAGCTGTTTTGCCTGTGGTCCCAGTTTTAAAAAATGTTTGAGGTAGACTGGGGCAAAGTTTACAACAAAGATTGGTGGACTTTTTGATTCTGTTTTCTGCCCTGCCAAGAGACAGACACCAACCAGTTTTCTACCCCACATTCATACACCCACTGGAGGGTGTATGCCACTTAAAATTCAATGCTGAATGCCTTTTTTGTATTTGAATACATTGAATACAAAAACATACACACAAAAGACACCATAATATCTATTATTCGTCTATGTACCTATTTCTTTATATCCATGTAGTATGCCTATACAGCTGTACATATATACAGCATAATATATATACACAGTGTAATATATATGTATACAGTCACCTCAGTGACTCTTCTCAAAGCACATCAGTCCACAGTCTCACATACATTCTTGCTGTGTGTTAGCGCACACAAAAGATTCCCACAGTCAGCATCCGCCACCTTACAGCGCACAGCTGCATACTCTGTATCTGTCTTTTCACTTAATACCCATTTCCTTCTCCTGCTATTCAAACTCCCTTTCTGCAGAAAGATAGAAAGTGTTTACATTCACAGTCTTATAAAGATATGATTACCGTTCACTGCACATGAATCCTTGAATTTGTCCTCAGGAGACATTGTACTGCATATGAAAATAGGATGTTATTTATGTATAAAGCTGAAACTGAAGTCGTGGAATGATGGACATATAAAAAAAAACAACTATGCATAGTATAGTTATAGTTCAAGCTTAGTATACATTTATATCGTAGCTATGAGTTTGTTCTTAGGTTAATTTCTATTGTTTTAATGCTATACAATGATTAAACAGCACCGAATGCATTTCTATAAAATGTCAGTTTATAATAGAAACAGCACATTTTCTATAAACTATTATTAACATTTTATTTATTATAAAAATGTATACCCAGTCTTAAAATGGAATGCTGGGGGTTATGGTTGCATTCCACATTTAATTTCCACTTGCTTATTGTAGTGATAGCTAAGGGGGAAAAATACTCCAAAACAAACTCACAGATAGCCTTAAGCCTTTAACTATAGCTAAGGTTAGCTACCAATTGCCCTACTTACATGTCCAGAAGAAACAAAGCATCCCATTGTAAAAACATGTCTGGCCACCTGTTGAGTCTAAGTTCAAAATTCACTGGCATTTCAGTTCTGGTTTGGTCTACAAAAATATCAGAAAGAGAAATAAAAGCAAAATTAGACAGGTTAACGAATGAATCATACTGTAAAAGTAAGGTTAAACAACTGACTAAATGCGAGTGCATAACAGTAGCTTTAAGGAATATTGTAATGATTTAATGTGTGTAGATTTTTAGGAGGATACCACTAGACGTCTGGATTCAGCTTTAATAACATGGAAATCTTTAATAAAAGTGATGTAGTTGAGGAAAATTCACTTCTAAAAATCATTGTAAAAAGTGCAAAACAGGACACTTTTGTGCAAGTGGGAGACAATAATTTTTGAGCCATTTTCAGAACAAACTAAAGCATGGATTTTCTTATTACTTACGGATTAAAATGTTTCTCATTGCATGGGGAAATAGTCCTCAGTCAAAAGTTAAAAGTTTGAACAGCTCTCCTAACCGGTTCCTGAAAATTGAAATTAGTGTGAAATTAGTGGCTTTACACTAGGAGACAGTGTGTCATCTTCAAGGTGGAGCAATTTAATTGAGGTGGTAGGCCAAAAAAGATTATTTGAGAATTGGTGTAATTAACATTTGGCACTTTATGCTGTTTAGGCAATTTATGAGAATGGCTAGACAGGTAGTGTTAGAATTCCACACACCTAGATATAAATGTGTGTCATCAGCATAACAGTGAATTTTATATTGTTTGCTTTTGATACGTCCACATAGAATAATGAATCAATACTGTAAATGTCAAAAAATTTATTGAAAACTCAGAATCTCAATTCTTCTGAAGAATCGGATGAAGGGTGGATATTGTTGTAAAATATTTTCTAAGAAAGGAGTAGAACCCTGTAAAACATTTTCTGAGACCAACTGCATGTTTAAAACATACATTAAACGAGTCACCAGAGTACTATAGATTTTCATTTTTCTTTTCATTTATTTATTTGTTCAATTCATGAAAATGCACAGTAGTAAAAAATTCCAGACAAAGTTTACCATAAGAAACACATTTTCATGATTAGAAAAGATAATAGATAACGTGCAGGCTGCTGAAAATTTTGTTGTATGGAAGAAAACCAATGAAGGCCTTCATACAAGTCACAGCCTCTTCCAGCAACATGGGAGAAATATCTTCAACAACTTACAGGGGCCAAACTGTCACTCTTAATACTTTGGCTATCATAAGGGGGTTAGTTTTTGTTAAAGAATATTAAATATTTAAAACACTTGAAAACACCTATCAAGGGAGGATTTATTACAGTGACTAGAAGGGAGGTTAACAAGTAAATCAATAATATTGAAAAGCACCCTAGAGTTAGAATGGATCTTCAAAATGAGGTCAGATTAATGAGTCTCTTTTGCTTCCTTAACTGCTTCCTGATATTTCAGCATTAAGTCCTTCATAATATTGTGGGACACTTGCAGTTTAACAGCCTCCCATTGACTTTTGGCTTTTCTACATTTATGCTTCATAGCATGGGTATCATCTAACCAAGACCAGGGTATTTATCTTGATATGTTGGAGAATAATGTTAAGCTGTAAATTCTAGTTATATCGCTGCTCAGCCCAACTGTAAATAAGATTGCTCTTAATTAATTTTACAAACAAAATACACGGCTCTGGTGACACCTATGACCATTACACAGAATGCCGCAGCATTTTGACATATAATAAGAGGCCAAGACCTCACATGCAATACAAGAGAATGGTGCAAGAATCACTATGGTCAGTGGACTATATTGCACTATACAATAGATAGTAGTTTAGCTGTACAAGGAATTGTGCAGAGTACTACAGGTAATGATGTGTTGGTCCAGTTAAATATACAGTAGTTAGGAGATGCATGAAGTAGCATTAGTTGGTGTTGATTTGTTTCGTTGAAGAATGAGGCCACCAAACCTCCAACTCTTGTCAAGCTGCAGTTAATTACGATTTGGATATGCTTCTGGTGGGCTTGAACAAGGCTACCAAAAAGGCCTAAGTAAAAGAAATGATGAATTACAAAGCATCTCCCTGCCAGTGCTGGATGTGTGTTGAGTACTGCACAGCTGGACACACACACACGAGCACACACGCTTTCTGGCAGACATCCACACCTTCACACACTTCACTGATGTTCTGCAATAAAAAAACAATATTTACGGACGCTTCCTGGCAGCCAGATAGTGTCCTGGAAGCCAGATGTAATTTACACATCTTTTTGATGCTGCCTCATTTTGCATTACATTGAAGTAGTGAGGGAGGAAAATAAGTGGTAGAGTCGGTTTAACTTTGTGTGTGGTTGTGCTCAGTAGAGACCAAACTTTTTGCCATGTAAACCACAAGGGTCAAAATTTAATAAGCAGTGGGCCATGAGCCAAATAATAATCATGTTGCACACTCATCATGCACAATTATGACACATCTCTTACTGAAATTTGATTATAATCAAGATATTTACCTTCTACTCAAAATATCTTGTTGACTCAATCAACAGAATATGTTTACATCCAGAAGATTTGCATAATTGCACTCCTCTGGGCGTTTTTTTGCTTTCTTGTACAGATCAAAATTTGGCTCATGCTGACAACTTTTACGCACTTTGTGTATGTTTGTCTTGCTGTGACCCAGGCACAGTTGCATTAGGTTGGGCCGCTGAGTCACCTGAGGTCTGCTGGAGATGAACAGGCCAAGGCAACATATGGAGCCCCAAACAGACCTGGGGCGGATCAAGAGCCGTCCAAAAGTTCATTAATAATCTATATTATCCATATCTCTCTCCCTCTATCCCTGCACCTGTTATCCTCGAAATCCAACTTCCTCTCAGATTAATAGGCAAGGTGGCCATTAGTATCCAACTAAGGCTTTGGTACCAATGGGGGATGCAGTTAATTTGGATAATATCACTGCCACATGTCGTCAACAACAGACTAACAGGAGGCAGGATTCAGAGAGTGGGCTGCTCAGCTCACTGCCTGCTGCCAGCTGTGAGGTCTGGATGAACCTTGAGCAAAGAGTTGTCTCTCACTCCCTCTCTGTCTCTCTCTCCCTCTTAATGTTCTCTCTGCAGCATCTGTGTTACCTGGCACACACACACGTGCCATAAATAATACCTGCACCAAAATACGCTGGCCCAAAATGAAAGGCTTTAATGAAGCTTAAGGGCAAGGGATGCCACCGAAGGGCATGCGCTGATGGATCAGGTCATAGCTTTAATTGATGTTTATTGCAGATTGCAAGTGCATCCAAAATTAACTTAAAAGGTGATTGGACACAGAACAGGCGCTTTTACTGGTTCAGCTGTTGAACTACAGTAAGGCTGCAGAGGCGCAGGTGGCAAAACTTCAAATGGGAGAGCCGAGGGCAGGCAGACAACACCCAGCAAATTGCAGACATTGTCATGTTCAGTGTCACAGCGTGGCTGACAGGGTCTGTGTAGCACACCAGTGTTGGCAGCAACAAGAGCGTGCATGTGTGTGATACTATAGTTCTGGATTAATGAGAGATAAGACCAAGCCAGAGAGCATTGTAACTGTAACAAGAAATTCATCAAACGCCACATGAAACTTTTGCAGCATCTCAGCAGGATTTTAGCTGACATAATGCATGGAGTTTTGTGGTTTTGCACTACTCACGTATTGTAGTGAAAACTGCTATTTGCAAAATGTAGTATACACACCAAGTGAAAATACCATTATGAATGACAGTGTTCTTCTTCTGTGTCTTTTGGCTTGATGCAGTGTGCTCGGCAGCTGTAGCGGTATGTGGTGGCCAGCAAGGCCAGACCAAGACAGCATCATCCAGGGCTAATGAGAGACAGTCCTCCCATGAGGATAGCAGAGATGTAGCAGG
Organism: Coreoperca whiteheadi; assembly: GCA_011952105.1. Classification (NCBI taxonomy): domain Eukaryota; kingdom Metazoa; phylum Chordata; class Actinopteri; order Centrarchiformes; family Sinipercidae; genus Coreoperca; species Coreoperca whiteheadi. The sequence goes on from CM022485.1 coordinate 25,181,171, forward strand.
GTTCAGAGAGTTGAATACGAAGCCCACAGGGGGTTCATCCAATTACCAAACAAACTTGTTATGGTGTATTCAATTAATTTCTTACAGATTCTCGATTAACACTTTTAGAGTCTATAAGTCTGTAGAAACCTCGGTCAACTTTGGACGTTCATCTGTCATTTAAAAGTAGCTGTTCCATGTTTGCTGAATGGGGAGAAAGAATTAGTTGTCAATATGCTGTTTGAAATGACAGTTTTGCCTTCAATGAGAGTCTTTATATTATATTGCTCTAAGCCTCTGTAGAGGATGGAAGATGAGTGTCTGTTTACCTGTTGATACACACTTAACACCAGAGTCTTTGTATCACAGTAATGCAGAGATAAAAGCAAAATGCCATTTCACTGGTGTAGCTGAGTTCTAATCCCTCAATTACCGTTGTGTATTTTTCCATCTACACATTTCTTGGGCTATACAAAATCCAATATGGGAGATTTTCACAAGTCAAGTGTGTTGTTCAAGAAATTAGATTAGTTTTTGAACCCGTGACAAATTCCTTAGTTGTACCTGTCAAAAGTGAAGGCTCCCTGTTGGCCCTTATCAAATTCAACGAATTCATTTTCTCTCCAGGTATAGGAGTCATGCAGGTGGAGGTTATTATTCTGTTTGTTTGTCAGCTTGTGATTTTCCGCTACCAGTGAGGAGTGGTTGCTTTGCATCCAGTGCCTGTTGTCTGCTGCCACCTGTTCCTTCATTACCTGGCCACATATTACGCTTTCTTTATGTGGATAGAAACTTTGATTCGCGAGGGGGATCGCACCCTGAAATCTGCTTTTTCTGATTAGGCCTTGGATCTAGTCAGAATACATCCGCTTGAGATGTGAGGATATGAAATTCTCCTGTTCAGGGCTGAGGATAAGAGAAAATTTTATTTTAGAGGGGATATTTTGGCTTTTATGCTTTGAAAGTCAGAAATGCTAGGCTCTGACATGAGTGCTGACAACACCTGCAGAGGCTGTTGTAGTGATTTAGTGCTGCTGCCAAGTCTGTTCAGTGTAGACATTGCAGACTGGGTGTCCTCCCATGCTGTCGTCTACAGCAGAGCACTTTGCTGGGAGAAGCCAGGCCAGGCCAGACTTTTGAGTCATGGTGCAGTGAGTATAGGCAGCCTCAGGCTTTCACAGTCCTGATGCTCACAATGCATTCTTCATGAGCTATTAAATGAATGTAAGAATACACAGATACACAAAGCAGAAAATGAATGTGATCTAAATGCCAGGCCCCCGTGCTGCGGGCAGGCTTGAGCAGCAACGCTGGAGGACGACGTTTGTTCAATGCCAGCCTCATTAAATCCAACAGCCCTGTCCCTTCAACTGGACCAAAAAGTTGAGAAAGAACTGAAAAAGGTCAGGAGGTGGGATGAAATGAAATTAGAAAGGGAAAAACTGTGCCGTTAACGCTGCCATGTCGGAGTATTGATTTAACTAATTGAAATGGCATCGAGGGAGAAACACCAGATGGGTCTCCTCTGGCCTGAGGTGGGGTGCTGGCTGGCTCTGATAGGATCCCATCTGAGACGCACTGTCCCTGGGGTCCATGCTGATGCCTTCCTTCATTCCCAAGCCTCTTTCTCACAGTTATCTACAGCCAACACATTCTTTTGGTTGTGTTAATAGAATGTTTGTAAGACACGTTCACAAGGGGTAGTCGAATAGCCCACTTGCAAAGCCTCTGAACAAGGAGTTGTTTATTTGTTGCATTTAGAACATGCATATTTGTCTTTTTTATAAAGTGAAAAATTAGATAAGAACAAAAACAGTAGCGTAGGGAAGGATAAGGCTCAAGAAAATAGTGAGTGATGTTAGGGTAATGTAGAAAAACATATTTGAAATGTAGATATTATGCAAGGTGCATTGCAGCAGCCATGACTAACCAAACCACAAAGCACCAGACCATCCTGGCAAACTGCCCTCTCAATGGCACTATTGCTTAGCTGTTCCTGTTTAAAATGTCATGAAGCGCTTACAAAAATAGAACACACTTTTGTATGAATTACTATGAAATAGCATGCAAGGCTGCACAATAGTAAGACTGAGACTGCGTTTGTTCAGCGGCTGAATACACACTCTCCTATGCTTCACAGGGCATACGTTTATTTGTTTCTATGATTTTCTGTTTGGACAGCTCTGCTTAATTAAGTAATGTGCCTCCTGTAAGTAGCACTCAAGAACTTGGGCCTGTAGAGCAGCTCGGTCGAGCGCTGTCAATTTCAGTTTCTTATACAGTCACATAAACTCGGGCCACAAGAAACAGGTGAATGCAGCATCACTCGCACTGGTCAGCTGCGTTTTTCTCATTCTCACTGTGTCCCCTGCAGTTCACTCACATTTTTTATTTCTACACCCAAAGAAAATATGGAAATCCAAATCAAAGTCTGAATTTGTACTGACCCTGTCAGGATGAGACATTTTGCGAAAGATGAATCCAAGTTGTGATTATGGAGTCCTTCTCTCCCCATGTCTTTCCTTTTATGATCTTACTAATCATATCCGGACTGCCCCCTGGCTGCTTGTGTCCTTCTGTCCTGGTGGTGCTCCGTGCTCTTTCCCAGCATGCACTGCCTGTAATTAAATAGGAGCCTGGTCCTCTTGTCAGTGTCTGTGGCTGCTTTCTTTGCCTTGCAGCCTCCTCCTCATCCTCTCTCTCTCTCTCTCTCTCTCTCACTCTGTTTCTGTCTCTCACTCACAGAGTGACACTCTCTCTTCCTCTCTCCTTGCCTGGATGTCACATGAGGAACTGACTCTGGTCTCTGTCTCTCAAATGATTTAATTGGATGCAAACTCAGGAGCACGGACATCAATATGGAACTATATCTGCCATAAGGCAGAGCCATTAGTCAATACTTCGCCCTCCACATGCCGAAGGCTTTTGTCAGAACTAATTACCCAGTACTGTATTCAGTGGCGCTTCACCAGTGGGGGACTGGGACTCCTGTGGGATCTGGTTAGGATCACAGTTCACTCCCAGTGTATACAGTGGAGTTGGAAAGTTCACAAAAGCAAATATCACTCACTATTCTCTTCCATTTAACGCTGACAGCTAAATGACTGCAGTCATGAGAGGTACACATTCACTCCCACTGGCTTCTTTGGCTTAGAGGTATTAGGTCTGAAATGTTGTGAACACTGGACATCAGATGACCGAATTGAATGACAAGCTCACCACTGTTTCTCCTTTGTGGACACGCACATTTTCAATAAAATTAGGTGGAAACACTGACGCAGATCAGCCCTACATCTTTTCATTATGGAGCAGACATTTTGTTGTAGGTCATTTCCAAAGGGAAACACACACATTGTGCGAAAGCTATTTTCAACCACACAATAAAAGATTAAAATGTTATGCATGCATGTTTTTAAATGGCCTATATTTAGATTATGGTCAGATTGATAGTCAGTATGTTCATATACTGTATCTGCACACTTCCAGTTAAAGCATCACATATTAACTAGAGCAATAGACTTGTCAGACATATGTAACAATGTCAGTCAGTGACATCAGTATTGATAAGATCAGTATTTTCACTTTTGCGGAAGCTTGTCGTTAGCTTTAGGAAATTCACATTAGCTTTCCAAACAAACTGCTGGAGTTACAGAATATGTGTGATTGTCTTGTTGTCCTTCCTTTAGTTTTTCCCAGTGAATAACAATTTATTCAGTCTATGGATGTTCACACAGACAGTTTTGGCTAACAAACCCCAGCTCATTAGCTGGTTGGCCAGCTGAAGTGGCAGGTGCAATCTGCAAAACACTGCTGATTGAAAGTAACCATGGTAGTTGCAAAAGTTGGTATTATTAGTTATTCTACTTTGTTGAAACTCTGACAGCCCAAAAGACTTTTTTGACTTGTTATATTTGAATAAATGTTTTTGCTTGTTTGTTTTATGTTTATTTGCTTTTGTGAATCTCCAGGCAGCCATTTATAAGCATGATAATAAACTGCAAAGTGTCCGTTAACCTAATGGAAGGTAAGTTGCATATTTGACGAAGCTTGTAAATATGTGTGTCCCTCCAGGGTGCCTCATCTAGTCTGGTGGTCAAGTTTGCAGACACTGATAAGGAGAGGACCCTGCGCAGGATGCACCAGATGGCAGGCCAGCTCGGCATCTTCAGTCCCATGACCATCCAGTTTGGGGCCTATGGCGCCTACTCTCATGCTGTAAGTCTCAGCCCGGCGGGGGAGGAGACGGTGAGCTTTAAGAGAAAACTGTTGTGATTTGAGGTTTGAACTCTGTATCTCTCCCACTAGGCATGCAACACTCTGAGCGAACAACTTCTTAAGTGACACACGCAATTAAATGGCTGTTAGAGTCCAACTTTACAGAGGCTTTACAGAAAATGTTGCACTGCTTTTTATACTGTGTCTTTTTATCCATTCATTGGTCCAGGGAAGCTGCTTATCATGTATGCTCAGCACTACACTGTTTGACTTTCATACAGTTGTAAGCATCCATTTCATATTCACTTTCCATTCCCACATTTCCTGACTTGGTCTGTGAATTTAAAAATAAACTGCCAACCCAAGGTTGCCTCTTTAACATTTCATCTACTTACACATATGCCTTTGCAGTCACACAGAGGTGCACGTTATTTCCAAGAACCCACACCCTCTCACCCCCTACCCCTCATTTCATATTCACACATGAAAGTCACAACCTGGGTTAGGATACTGTGAGATTTTGCACTCACACAGTAGCTAACAACTCACCCTGACAGGTGAGAATCGCCCACTCACACACAATCTCTCTACTAACTTTACCACTGCAGCCCCTTTTTTTTCTCTCACACATATATATACACAGTACATATAGATATACATAGTCTCCAGCTTGCAAAACGCATCTCACTGCATAGCCTTTATATTGTGTCAGTATAATGAGCCCAAGGCGCTGCAGGGCAACACAGACCACACTGTTCAAGAACAAGGCATGGGCCAAGCAAACAGAGATGTGAGAGTAAACATGCTCTGGTCCTGCGGCTATTTCACCCTGCTTTCCTCTTCTGTCCTTCCCTCCATCCCTCCCGCCATTCGCCTCTCTCCCCACTGCTCTTTAATCCGACAGCAGATGATGCAACAGCAAGCAGCCCTGATGGCAGCAACACAAGGGTCCTACCTGAACCCCATGGCAGCCATTGCTGCCGCACAAATGCAGCAAATGGCAGCTTTCAATGTCAACGGCCTGGTGGCTACTCCCATGACACCGTCCTCAGGTATACACGAATAGGCGCACACACACGCACACACTAACTGGCATGTGTGCAAGAGCAGAGGCACATGCAAACACACGCGCACACACATGCCGGGCTTCTCTCTTCATTTCTCACTGCTGCCCTGGAACATTTTCATCATTAGCAAGAATTATAGAAGCAGTAGTAATATATTTATTCAAGGCCTTTCTGCTTTTGCCCTTGTTATTTTTTTTTAAGATGTAGGCTCCATTTTCAGAAGAAGCGGACATTGCCAGTGTTGAATTAATGGAAGCAGAGCCTTATATTGAGTGAGGCATGATGGGAGAAGATGTACAGCATTCCTTGACACTCATTGGCAGCCACATTACAGTCTCTCTCTTTCCTCCTCTGTGTCATTAGCTCTCTCTCTGTCTGTTGCTCTCTCCCTCTGTTTCTCTGTGACAGTGTGTGTTTTCTGGGAACACAGCCAATCCGATGACTTTGGATACAGAGTCCTTGGCTTATACAATATAAGAGCAAAGATTTGTGTGAGATAATCCTGGACCCCAGTCTGAACTATCTTTTTGGCCCTTGTCATGAGGAGCTTTGATGGCTCGACACTAAGTAGGCAGGCTGCCTGAAGGCAGGGTCATTGCAAATGTATTAAATAAAGTGGCTTGACGCTGTACCTGGCATTTGTAATCCACAAGTCCTACATATACCAGGTAATGCCTATCAAACATAATCCTACATGACTTAAATGTCCTTCACCTGGATTAGCAAAATAATAAAAATCCATCAGCACAAAAGGGCACTGACAAGGTGACTTGGAATATCACCACAAGGAGGAAAGGCGGTTGGAAGAGGCACAGGCCGCTGCATCCAATATACTTTTACCACTACTTTTTGTTTCAAAAGTAGTCGTGTACCTCAAGTGACAAAAATATTCCTGTAAACTAATGAGGAAATCAGAGTGCTACCTTTATTTTGTTCTATTACAGTGGTGAATGAATTCTTTTCCCCCTGTGTTACCGTGACTGATTATAGATTGTACCTTTTGTTCAGGCTGAAATGTTACCAATTTCTCCCAAACTACTGGCAAATATCACTCACTATTCTCTTTCATTTAATGCTGACAGCTAAATGACTGCAGTCATGAGCGGTGCAAATTCACTTCCACTAGCTTCTTTGGCTTAGAGGTATTAGGTCTGAAATGTTGTTTACACTGGACATCAGATGACTGAATTGAATGACAAGCTCACCACTGTTTCTCCTTTGTGTTGATGTAGGGAACAGACACTCACATTTTTAATAAAATAAGGTTGATACACTGTTGCAGATCAGCCCTACATCTTTTCATTATGGAACAAACATTTTGTTGTAGGTCATTTCCCAAGGAAAACACACACATTGTGAGAAACCACACAATGAAAATTCAAATGGTATGCATGCATTCAGCAACCGTGTTTTTAAATGGCATAGATTTAGATTATGGTCAAATTGATAGTCAGTATGTTCATATACTGTATCTGCACACTTCCAGTTAAAGCATCACATATTAATTAGAGCAACAGACTTGTCAGACATATATCAGTATTGATGAGAAAAACTACACTTCATGGTGAGTAAAACGGTATGCTAATGTGGGCTAATTACGTGCCTGTTTGCGAGAAAATGTAAATTTCACTACAACAATATACTATATACTAGCATGTAAAGCTGGCACCCTGCAGTTTCCATATTGAGTCTGTATCTATTTGCAGGCACCAGCACACCCCCGGGCATCTCTGCCACAGCCGTGCCCAGCATAGCTGCCCCTATTGGGGTCAACGGATTCAGTGCCCTCGCGCCTCAAAGCAATGGGCAGCCCACCTCTGAGCCCATCTACACCAATGGTATTCACCCATACCCAGGTGAGCCAATCAAGGTCTACATAAAAAAAAACATGATATATGTTCGTAAAATCAACTGTCATGAGACTGTTGCTCTGACCCTGACACATCTGATTAGCTGCTTGTACTGATCGTGATCTATGAATGTTTGATTATTCTAGTGGTGCACTTGATCTGAATAAGAACGTCACCTAATTGCCACAATACAAGTTCAATGTGTCAGTAGCTACAAGTTGAATTATATCACATGGTACTGTTTAAAAGTTGACAAGAGTCCTTTTCACTTCACACTCTCATTACGTCTTTTTTTGATATGAACTGAAGCGTTTAAGGATTGATGGTCAATCAAGAGTGTCTTTTGCAGATTCCTGAGCAGCCAGCCCTAGTATCATGATGAATCCATCAGTTCATCCATCAGTCCATCATGGTTAATTTGATGTGTCTCAGCCCATCCTCAGCTTCTTAATGTTGTCTGTGACTGATTCCTGAAGAATTGACAGACACACACTCCCCATTCCTGCATTATGCAAAGGCAGCTGCAATTGTAATGAACTACAAAGTAGTTTGTTTGGCATGTTGTTAATATTTGATGCAAACATCTGGGGCAAACAGGCATTTTGAAGAACTGAGATATGACAACCCAAATTTCTCCCACTCCCTGTGTGATCTTGCCCTGTGATGGTTCTCTACAGCTAAGCCAATTTCTGTCTTGCTCTTTAACATTCTCTCTATATCCTTCTGTGTCTTTGTGTCTGTCTTGACCATTCTCCGTTCTCTCTTTGGCTTTAATTTTTCACTGTGTCACCCCCTTTCTCTGGCTCTCTTTTCGTCTCTCTGCAGCACAGAGTCCAACGGTGACCGACCCTCTCCAACAGGCTTATGCTGGCGTCCAACACTACGCAGGTGATCCGTCTCTCCTACCTCCCCTACTCTCTCACTTCCTCCATCTGTCCCTTTCCCTCTCCCCTCTCCCTTTCTGTTTGCCACATCTGTAGACACTATGACAGGTAGAGATAGCCGGACGATCATCCAATTTCCTCCTGGATTAGGCTACTTTACATTAGGATTGCAAAAGGATTTTCAGTTGACTTGATTATACACCCACACAAATTCCAAAAGTTCCAAACCAAGAGCTGAGGACCTGAACCTGCCATAGCCTCCTACATGAAAGATGACATAGACCTCTCATAACCGCTGCTTTCTGCCTGACATCAGCTCTCATTAACACGGTGTAAGTCTCCCTCTCTTTCTTTGTGTGTCTTCTTAGTTGAACCGCACTCCACTCCCCTTTTGCCATACTCTTTGTGTAGTGATCCACCAGCCAAATAAGCCCAGTCATAATGCAATTTATGTATGCAATGTCTAGAGGATGCAAATGAACAATGGAATAATGATTAGAGTTTTGTTGTGTCAAATATGAAAATGGAGATGTGAAAAATTCCACTCTGGTTCTCCCTTTGCAACAGCAGCCTACCCTGCCGCCTATGCGCCAATCAGCCAAGCGTTCCCCCAGCAACCAACCATCATTCCCCAGCAACAGAGGGAAGGTAAGAGCGAGCAAGCGCGCCCACCCAAGATAAAAGGTGATAATTGCCATGTTCCATTCTAATGTAGCTGCGCTGCTTTGAATTAGCGAGGGAGGGAAAAAGCTGGCTGGGGAAAATGTGAGAAAAAGGCTCCCCATTTAAAGAGGAGAACATTAGCAGTGAGATGGAAAGTTACTCTGTCATTATTCAAAAACTGCACTAATTCAAACTCACAGCGCTGGACTGCTTAATCAGTCCATTACAATGTGTTTAAGTGGTTATAAATATTCATCAGATTAATTAGCTGCATGCATAATCATTTATTACCATTCCTAGCGTATTGTTCGTTCTTATGCCACAGCATCAGATGTAATAAAGCATAGGATATACTGTGATGGTAAATCACTCTTTTTGATGCCATTCGTCAGTCTCAATTATTCATCTATATGATTGTATTAGACAGCGTAGAGTGGCATGAATATTCAATATAGGAACTCTGAAACTGAGTGTTTCCAACATTGTCTAGAGGAAAAGTTAGTTTATGTTTGCATTTTTTCAGTAGTGTGAGTGCATGCCAGGGTCACAGTGCAGAACTGTATGGATAAAGCATAGAAAGACACAAACTTATCCTCACATGTCAAGTCATACACCGTAGGAAAAACACATCCCATCTCTCACTGCTACCTTGGAACATTTAAATCATTAGCAAGAATTATAGAAGTCATGGTAATGCATACACACTCAAACACAGCCACACACACTCTTTCTTACACACACACACACACACACACACATAGAGCTATTCTTGGTTGAGCCAGTGAGCCTGTCTGAGTTCTGGCCTCCTCTGGGTTTTGGCTGCTTTCCCAGCCTGTCTCAGTCCACTGCCACAGTCTGCAGCCCTGCCATTTAACAAGAGACACCTAAACCTGCATACACAGGCACAGTCAAGCCTCAGCGTCAACCTCTCTCTGAAAGCTAACAATTTCAGCAATACATTCGCTCCGGCTCTGAGTGTGTCAACAAAGAAAATCCAGCCAAATCCAAAAATATAATTTTAATGAGACAAATCCTCACTCTTCTCTTTGAAAATATGTGTCCTTTTCATTTCAGCATCGAATCTTAGGAAGCACAGCTACGTGTTACATGTCACTACTGTAGAGCAACACATGCTGACATAAATATCAATATACGTTATACCCAAAGCAATGCAGTGTTGTAAAATGCAAATGAATAAACTAAAAATGCCTCAACTTGTAATATGCTGCAATCTAATTGATTGTGAAGACACAATTTCAAGGTTTTTTCTGCATAGAGAATTTTAAGGCAGCCACCTTGCTCAACGCCCATGCCAACTTTACCAGCTCTGTCCCTTGAATCATTTCAGGGTTGAAAATAATTTCTAAGTTGAAAATAAAAAAATCCACACAAATGCAGCAGAGCCAGGGATATCGTCTTTTTAATTCCACACATTCTTCTTCCTTATCAAAACCTGGTGCCTACATTACCCACTATGCAACTCTAACTGCTGACAGTTAAGTCGTAAATTGGGGTGTGTTGTGCTAATAGCGGCTAATGGAGCCTCGAGCCGCCAGCCTCAAGCAGAGATGAGGAGCGAGGTCTGGTAACCTCACTTCTATCTAACTCCACACACCTAAATGTTTTTCCTTTTCAAACTTGTAGTCTTCTGCTCCAACCATCGCTGCAAGAGACATGACTTGAGGCAGTTTATCAGAATTCACACAACTTCCTCTGGAGCCACAAAAAGCTTTATACAACTTTTTTCACATATGTCCTAGTAAACAGACTTTGATATGTAAAATTGGTGCGGTTCCCCTTTCAAAAATGAATAATAATACATTCTGCATATGTGAATCATACCAAATTACTTCTCATCCTAAGCAGTGTGTACAAGTCATACAGCCACGTGTCCGGTATAAATAATGCAGCCAGATCAACTTGTCAGCGTGCACTTCCAGATCATTTTGCAATTTGCGTCTTAGCACTTTCCCACTGTAGAAAAATTATTAGATATACAATTTAAGCCCCATACTGTAAAAAAGATTTATTTTTAGTGGCATTTTTGTAACAGATGAAGTTGAACAATTAAAAGTCTTAATAGCAAAATGTATTCTTTAACTTCCTTGTAAACATAGAACACAGAATAATATATTATATTATCATGGCTGGTGTCCTACCTTTCTCGGGAAGAACCCTGTGTTTGTAATAGTATTCTTTGTTAGGTAAAAGTGCAAGCGGTCTAACAGAATCACCTTTCCTCACACAGCTGAAAGGACAGACTTGCACAATGGAAACTGCAGAAATGAAGTTTTCATGCAAAAAAACAAGTGGCGTTATGTTTGTAAGGAGTAGTAAGCAAGTGGCTCCTTACGTGCCAGTTGCAGACATCTCTTTCCCTCAAACAAGCCACTTCCCTTCAAAGCATGAATTCTCTAAGGCACCGTAACCTAAACAGACAGATGTGAGATTCAGCCTTTAACTGTTAAAAAAAAAAATCCCCACTCTGTCAACCTGTGTGTGTCCTCTATCTCGCAGAGGCATAGCATCACTACAGCCAGCCACCACTCCACCACTGCAGCCCTCTTATCAGCTTTCTCACCAGCCCCAGTCTCATCTCGTCATGCTATCACCCTGAGCAATGAGACAGGAGAGAATGCTAGCCAGGCAGCCAGCTGCAAGCATACTGTCCCTGAGTCCATCACATCTCTCTCTCTCTATGTGTGTGTGTTCACAGTTCTCTCTCTCTCTCCAGTTCATTCCTCCCTTTATCCAGATTGGCCTGTACAATATGTGGCAGCTGGGTGGATGAGTGTGGAGGGATGGAGAGAGATTGGAAGACAGTCCTACTGTCACACAGTAATTGGGACAAAAACTTGGCTTATGCTCTGCCTCCTCCTCCCCTCTCTCTTCCTCTGTGTCTGAGAGTTGCTCTTTTTCAATATAACCATCTTAATCTTTCTCTTTCAATCAACCTCTCTGTTGTTTCCCTCCTCCTGTTGTCTCTGTTTTTATCTTTAGCTATTTTTCTCTTTTACTACTATCTCTGCGTCTCTGTGGCTGTTTACATGTGCATTGCTATTGCCAGCACATTTTCTGAGAGTATATGATAGTCAAATTTAACTGTATAATATAATTCAATAAAGTGGCACCGATCTATGTGGTTATTATGTGAAATGGGGTTCTTGGGAAGATTCAAATGGAAACCACAAAAAGAGCGGCCTTATAACACTTGAAAAAACAGATTAAGACGTGTGTACTCCACACATGCCACAATAATTAGTTTTACATAACTAATATTTGACATAATCGGATATCGGTGTTTACATGGCTCCTGCGTTCTGTGGATTATTTTCTTTATTGTGTCATTTTTCCACCCATGTTAGTCTCTTTCTTACTGGGTCCCCTGTTTATGCTTACATGTAACCCTCCTGTTGTCTTTCTCTCATCACCAGGGCCAGAGGGTTGCAATCTGTTTATTTATCACCTGCCCCAGGAGTTCGGAGATGCAGAGCTCATGCAAATGTTCCTGCCTTTTGGCAACGTCATCTCTGCCAAAGTCTTTGTGGACCGAGCGACCAATCAGAGCAAATGTTTCGGTGAGTCAAAAGTCGACAGTGGAGTAGAGGAGTTAAGAAAAAATCCATTGAAATGAAGAGAGCAATGCACACGTGGTCCCTGGCTCCATCACACAGGCATACGGTATCTAACAAGATGGTGGGGCTCAGCAGCAGAAAGGGGGGAGTGTGGAGTGAGAAAGTGGACACTCTAATTGCCTGAAATCATGAAGACCAAACCCACTATGAATCCCTCATTTAGCTACTGACCCAAACATATTTCCACAACTGCCATTTGCCTCCCATGTCTATTCATCACCCTCTCTATCACACCATTCTTAATACAATCAGTTTCATCTCCTCTTCTCTGCCATTGTCAGCCTCCTTTACCCAAGAGAAAAGCATTTTCCCAGACCCCACCAGTCCTCCAGCAGGGCAACCCAGCAGCATCATACCACAACCCCCCCTCCTCTTCTCTCGCCTCCCACACAGCAAACCAGTTCATCAGGGCGGAGGCGGTGCAGGTAGAATCCATGGACTTAAAGAGATAATAATAGACTGGTGTGGGCCTTGCTGTTGATTCAGTTGGACAGAAGCACCCAGGAGACAGGCAGGCAGAGAGAGAGAGAGAGACTCCCAGCATTGGCTTTCTTTCAGTTTCTCTTCAACAAGGCATGTCTATGAGGCTCTCTATTCCTCTCTTCCCTCGTCTATCTCATTCTGTCCATCTCAGGACCGTCTCTCTCGCTCTCTCCCTTTGTGTGTTCTCCTCTAAACATATGCCTCTCGCTATCACTATCCGTCAGTCAACAAGGGGGAAGGACAAAGGGGCGGTGACCTCATCAGTCTCACCGGCTTATTTTCCAAGGCTAGTAATTAAGATCTTGGCTGAAAAACAGCAATTTAACCCATGATTCTTTTGTGGGGATTTTTTTCCACTCATTTCTCCCTCCTTTTTATAGCAGAAGCCCCTGGGCTCTTTTGTAAGACATTAACAAATTAGGCAGAAGATGCTGTGCATTAAGGGGGATAAGTTATTAGGCCCATAAGAACTCGGAACGCTTCATCTTAAAAATGTGTGAGTTTAGCCTTGATGATGTGTTGGGCACTGTAGTAGACTCACAAACATGTGTAGATGTACTGTATACATATATACTGTATACATATATGCACATATGTACACACACACACACATACACACACACACACACACAGTATACAGATGTAGAAAAATGGAAGGATGGACGGATTGATGATTGTCCGTTGTAAAAATATACAAATTTGGCCTTGAGTATACTGGTGTGAAGGAATTATACAATATCTAAAGCACTTCAATGATGGATATCAAATAGTCAGCATTTTATACAAATTAACAGAAGCCAATGACCTTACTGTTAGTTGAAGAGATCATTTCCAAAGCACTGTAGTGTGTATTCAAATAGGAAACATAAAAAAATCTATTAATTATCATATCTATGACAAAGAATCCAGTCTGTGTGTCTGCATTTAGTTATCCAAGATTTTAAATGTCCCACTGTCCTTTGAACAGCACACCATATTAAATATAAAATAATATACAATTTTGCATTTTAGATACTGCACTTTTATCTTTCATTTTCTAATTCAAATCTTAAAAACCTTACCTTAAATTCATCATCTAAATATAGCCTGTATTCTGTAAAAATGTAAAATATGCTGGTGTAAAAGTTAACTTATACTCTATTATATTTTACAAAGGCATATATTACAGGATAGTATGTGAAAAATGTTCTTAATATTGTTGTTAATATTGTGGCAAATTGCTTACCACGGCTGAATGATTCTTGTGAGTTTCAACAGGAACATCTCTGCGTACATGGCCATGATATCGCTGCAACACAGGTGAACCTCATTTTGGGATTTTGAGAGGAGATAATCACACATCACTCTTTGAGATGGAGTGTTTACAGAGAAGCTTGAAAATTTGAATATGATGAAAAGGTCACTGGAGGAGCACTCGAAGCATGTTCTTATAAAGGATGTATTTCTGGAGTAGGATTTGGAGTATACTCTTAAGGGATGCATCACTGTCAGTTCAGACAGACGTCTGTTTAGTTTAGTAAATTTATTTGCAATGTGATAAAATGGATATGAATAAGTGACATGGAATGTGAGGACAACTCTAAGAGATTTATAAAATATTTCACCTCAAAGCAAAAACTAAAAATTAAGATGACAGGAACAGCCAAGTGACAGGTATTAACACACTGTGTGTTATGAGTTAGTAATGTTTTACTGAGTCACCGAATTGTATAGAACATTCATAAAGCAAATGTGTACACCCAATAGGCAGTCACAGTTAAGGGGCTATATGGTTGTGTTTAATTTAACCTGGGACTCTACGGATGCAACATTAGTCTTAATCCTCTGCGTTTAGTCACTCCGTATTTTAAAAGTGATCAAAGCTTACCTTGTTAAGTGGAATTAGCTGGATTTAGCTGGAAAATTAATTTCAAAAGGTCTTCTGGAAATGGAATGACATGCACGCCTAAAATAGGAAGCTCGTAGCTTTTTAGATATGATAGAAAAAATATACACGAGGAGATGCAATTTACCTGAAGGGCTTCCGAAAACAGGATATACCGTTTTTTTCTGCTCTTGTTTCTTTTTTTTAATGTTGTTTTGCTTTTTTGTTCCCACTTTTAAGTTGGGGAAAGTTGCCTGTGCATATTTGTTTCAGCAGCACTCATCTATACATTCACATATTTACTGTGCACAGATTCAGCATCCTCATTTGACACCTATAAAATAGTCATTCATTAACAACCACTCTGAAGCCATATCTTCCCTATAAAAGAACAAGCAAATCTCCAGTCAATGCACGCAAACGTAAAATAATCATCACAATAAATAAATTAATACAAATGTAAATTTAAACTGTAAAGTTTGTAGCGTGGGAGCTTCCCATGACAATTTCTGACTACTAAGCGGCTTCAGTTGATCACCTGGAGGTTGACTGACTTGCTCAAAGGGAGTTCACTGGTAATTATAGCAGCGCAGGAGACGTTGTTTTTCCCAGCCTATGAGGGCATTTGAACCAGGGCCTCGCCTCTTGATTACAGCCCAAACAAAAGGGCAGAAGAGGGTTTTCATAATACCAGCATTACGGCACAGCATCGCTACATAGTAACTCTTTTTTAGGGCAATGTGAGACTTATACTGCAGCATTCTCAGCTGCTCAACCTGGTCCTCGACTCGTATTTTAAACATTGTCACCCAATAATGTTTGCAACTTTGTGTGTGTTTTTATTAAAAATGCATAACATTACAATATGTACAGACATTCTGCTGATATGGATGGCTGCGGTGAGAGCCATACCTCAAACACTAGTAGCGTTCGGGGTATTGAGGTGCACAGCACCACACACTCAGTGCTGCATCAAAGATATAAAACATCAGCCAAGTTGCTTTGTCTCGAGAAAACAGCTAAAACTGGAAACATGTTCAAATATGTTATTCTGCTTTTAGATTATTTGAATGTACATGGATTCAAGCACTTAGGAGTTTGCAGTGCAGTCTTTGTCCTCGTCTTTCCGTACTTTGACCCCTGGCATCCTATCACCCTTTTTGGCATGTGAATGTAAATGTGAGGTATGGAGATTCGTTAAAGCCAGGGAGAGTGCTTGTGTGTGTGTGTGTGTGTGTGTGTGTGTGTGTGCGTGGGTGTGTGTTTGTGGGATTGGGAGGGGGATCACTGCCAACTGACAGGCCCTTCCCTGCTCAGTTTGTTTAAAGGGTTTGTAAAAGCAGCAGCCTTATCTCACCCGCACTGACAAAAGCCTGCCCTCTCCCCCCAAATTAAATTGGACCCATAGCGGTGTGATCAAATCAGCTGGCAGGCGGAAAATTCGGGCCGTCAATCACGGAGGTGTCTGATAAGAGCAGGCAAGGAGTCCCGGTGTGGAAAGCTGTGGGCTCATTCCGCCTCGACACCCAGGTGATAACTCAGAGCAGCAGCCACCTCCGTCCTACACACCTTGCTCCTAGCATCTCGTCACGACCCCCATGCCCTTTTCTCTTTACTCAGATACTTGCTCAGTCACACACATACATGAAAACACACACACACACACGCAGCCCTGCCACTCTTGTATGGCTCAAACACGCAGGTAAATTTTACAGACACTGCTTTGCTCTAAAAATCCACACACAACATGGGAATCCTTTTTTCTCTCTAATCTTTGAACACCTTTTCATGTTTTTTTGTTCTCTGTTCGAGTTAAACTCACGGTTTCTAATAGCTCTTCTTCGTGTGATTTTTAATATCTGTGTTATTAGCCTTTGTGGTATTTTATGTAATCTTTTTAATTCAAAGATTTTCAATTAATCTGCTGAAAAGAGAAAACAAAGAGCTATTGTTGTGTCATTGTTGAGAGTTAAAAAGGGTCTTCTTCTCCCCTCTTTTTTTCTTTCCTCTCGCCTGTCTTTTTCTCCCTGTCTCTTTCCCTCTCCCTTTCTATTCTTTCTGTTTCTCTCTCATCTCTCCTCATTCTTCTCTGTTCCTGTGTTGTCCCTTTTTTTTCCCATTTTTCTCTGCCCCCTTCTCTCTCCTGTTCTGTGCTCTTGTCTCAGGCTTTGTGAGTTTTGATAACCCGTCTAGTGCTCAAGCCGCTATCCAGGCCATGAACGGCTTTCAGATAGGCATGAAGAGGCTGAAGGTGCAGCTAAAGCGGCCAAAGGATGCCAACCGACCTTACTGACTCAGCTGCTGTCAATACCCAGGTATAGTAACACCCATGCACATGCCACACGATGCCATGCCATGCCTGTTCTGAAACCAAACTGTCCACTTCACTTGGATAGTTTAGTTATTGTTGCTGCAGTAGATGTAAATCTCTGAGAGTGCATTGCCTCAAATCTCAATTTAACCATAATAAACATAAAATAAACATATTGGCTGTGAAAGTGTCAGGGTGCCAGTTACTTTTGCACAGGCCCTCTTCACAGAATCAGCTTCTTGAGATTTGCCCTGCTCCACGGATTTGTTTTGGTTTCTTCGGGGGTTTGAAATCTAATTTGTACCTGCAGGATGCTCCAGTGCAAACTGATGACATCATCAATACCCAGCTGTGCATGATTAGCCGTCTACTGAGGATGGCATTGAGAATCAATGCAACTTGTTAATCCACAAATTCATAAAACCAGATAGCAGCAATTTCTCTCCTAAAATAGCTCAGCATTAGATTTCGGCCAGCTCCTTAGCAAAATCGAGAGGTCCTTTCAGTTGAACCTTAACTTATGGGAAAATTAATTGAGGGGATGCACAATAATACAGACTACAAGACTACTGATTAGCATGATGAGTAAATGCAGGATGTTTTAGAGAAAAGTTTGTGCTCACAAAAATAAATAAACACCTAGATGCGTAATGGAAAAGCACCGACTCCAGTAAGGACTATTTGGTTAGTTCAAGTGATGCTTCACCGGTCTGTTCTCAACCAAAACATCCGTAGTCCATTTTCAGATTCTGTCATTCTTTGTTTGCAAAGTGCCCCTAAAAACATAGACTGTCTTGGTATTGTAGTTTTCCCTTGGTTATTTGGTTCTGGACATGTTTCACATGAGGACAATTGTTCTACATTTGTTGCTTGTGTTATCCAAAGAGTGCATGTCTCCATATCTCATCTTAACTGTAACCTTGTAGCACTGAATGCTTTGACTGCTTATGATTTGACCATGCACATAAATAAATAGAAATGGATACAGCTACATTTTAAATGTTAATAAATAGCAGTTTTAACACCTAATAAAATGATAATAATGATAATAGTAAAATAATTCATGAGAGAAATGTGTTATGTGCCTCTGGGGAAAGTGTTGAAAACTATATAAAAGTGATCATTTTAAACTGTGCCAATGTTTATACATCTAGAGCAACTGAGGTAATATAAAACTGAACACATTTAAGATAAAATACAACCTGAAATCGAGCTTATCCGTTATTGGAATTTTAACTTTTTAATTATGTTAAGTTTTATGAAGTATGCACTCACGAAGTAGAGCAAACAAGAGATCCAGCAAATGTATATATATGTTATATACTTGTGGTAATAATATATCTGTCACCAGATATCTTCAATATCCAACAGTTCCTTGTTTTGGCCCTTAAAAGTCGGAGCTTTCATGCAAAATAATAAAAAGATGGTTTACTTAAAGTGGCACCATCCTTCAACACAGACTAATTTCACAGTGTCAGGCTTGATTCAAAGAATCATCACCCATCTGTTACAAAGCGCAGCTGCCAGTGCAAAATAATATAGATGCATGCTCTCTTTGCCCACTTGGCTAGGCAACTTTTCATTACAATAACATAAGCCTCGATTATATTCCTCCATAAATAAAAGCATGGTAATACCATTTGTTTGTTCTAGATTTGACTCTTTAAAAGCCACAATATGGCATTAATGGAAGGTAGGATGCAATACAAATGATAGATGCTCCCTTTATCCCTTTGGCTGATAGCATTTGAATAGAGCCGTGCCCTGCTAATTGAAGAGAGGCTTTCAAAGCAGACACCCTGAGAAATAGAAAAAGGGGGGTGGGGGCGTTGATTTTGATTTAGCACATCAATGAGAGACAAATGGAGAATATCCTGCAACAGCATTGAATGACAGGACAGTCATTGAGATGTACTCAGAATGTCTCCAAGCACAGACTTTTCCCACAAGAACATTCTGTCACTTTATCAGGAAGTGCGTGTGCGTGTGTCGGTGCACGTGTTACGTGTGTGTTTTTTCACGTCCTCCTTCATCTGTGGTCTGGTTCAATCCATCTCTGTGTTTTTCTTCTTGTTATTACACCGCTTCTGTTGTTGAGTTAAGGAAAACCCAATAGACCAGAACCAAGAGCAATCCCATGAAAACATTACAGAAAAAAATGCGCTAGTGGGGCATCTGAAGCCAGCTCCTGGTTTATAGATTCTTAAAAATCATGAGGGATCTTATATAAAAAAGTTGTATTTGAAAAATGCAACCAATCTAGTTTTTAGATTTTCTTTTTCTTTTCATGTATTGCCTTGTATTGTGGCAGACAGTACATTGAGTTCTTGAGCAAAACACTGAAAAAAGTAAAGTTCAACGTTAACTGTTTAATTTTCAGAATTCAACAGTCTAACGATGAAAAACTTTGATGAAAGTTGAATGATGATTTTTTTTGTGTGTTCCTTGGGTAAAACTTCAATATGTAGACTTCAGAGGCACCCTTTTTTCTATAATACTGACGATTTTGCTTTGAAGTTGAATTAAAAACACGATCAGACAGCATTCTCTTCTGCTGGTCTCAGGAGCCTTGCTACCCTGAAATTGCGTTCTGTGTCTTAAAGATAAACTTAATGCAAAAAAGCTGAAGCACTCACTGTACGGCCACCCTCATAGCAAACAATGCAAGGCAAATCCAATTACTGTAGACAGGACAAATTTCTGAAATATGCTTTTCTTCTTTAAAGGGTTATCTTTGGAAATATAAAAAACATCAATTCAACCTTTTCACCTGCAAATGTTGTCAGCCTGTGAATATTTCACCGCCACATCGAGGCATAAGAAAAGGCCTTTTTTGGGCTGTGTTGAAGATGACTTGTTCTGTTATTTCTGTTTTACTTCTATTTTTTTGTTTTGTTTTTAAGGTAATGACCATAATAACCTCATTTGATTTGTCAAGGCAGAATAAGTGAGAGTGTGGAACAAATATGAAAAGGGTGCTTTGAATTCTGACTTAAGGAAAAGAAAATCCCACTGTTTCTTTCCTTCTTTTGCACCCCCACCAACCTGGCAACCTGACACGGCCAATCACAGTGTGAGGTGGCCTTTCTCCGCTATAGCCACACCCCCCCACACCTGTCATGGGGCCAAGTTCCCACAGCTGTAAGTTGAACCCATGGTGTCATTTTCTTTTGGATGACGTCATGTGGTGGGACTGTGACTGCGTTGCATGACGTGGCGTTGATTGATATCTCTAAACTCTATCTCTTTATATTCTGCCCTCCTTTTATATATACTGTATATTGTATATTGGCAGTTTGTGGAGTGCAGTAAAACGATGCCTTTCTTGGCTGGTACCTGTTGTATATAATGTAACTTACTGGTTTGATGATTATAACTGGAAGTGGCCTTTAACCCTTTGTGCTATTGTACTGTGTGCCCTTGTGATGTTTTACTTTCTCTTGTGGGGTTCATGTGTATGAATGTACTGTATTTTCTATTTCTCTATTTCTTCACATTCACAGTGTTTTGTTTTTTTTCCAGCAAGCTATGATTTTTTATGAAAGTCTGAATCTTTGCAAAAAGGACCTTTTTCTCCCCCCCAATCGACAGCTGTTTAGTTGAGAGATGGCGAAGATGACCCTATGTTTGTGTAGCCAATTAAAATCTCACCGTTCACGCAGAGAGCACAGGCAAATGTTGACACTCCACTTCTCTGTTGATTCCATCTGCACAGGGAGTACTTCTGCAAGATTGTTTTGTTTGCCTAACATGAGAATCACTTCCCATTTATTTATTTATGAGGGTGCAAACCAATTACACCGTGATAGCAGAGCTGCAGGCAGCGCTGCAGACCCACATGGCCAGAATCTGTCCACCATTCAGCCATGCTGTACACATAAATGTATAAGCAGGGGTGCAGAAATAGAACAAAATACTAATACCTGGAATGACTATTTGCTGCTGCTTGTGAATAACCATGGATGCCGGGAGGGGCCATATAGAATACCTTTGTACAGGGTCCAGAATCTTGTGCTACGCCCCTGCCACCAGATGAATTAGCGCTTATGTTTTTTCTGCTTGTATTTGAGATAATTGTTACTCGGTCTCTAAAAAGAGAAGGCAGTAGATTCACAGTGAAAAAGGTCCTTTCTTTGCAAGTGAGTTTGTTTCTATCCCTCCAGGCCAAACCCTGATAAGAGTTAATCGTTTTCATCGAACTTGTTGTGCCCTATTCTTTCAGAAGCCCTGCAGGTGACTCTCCCTCCCGTAGTCTATCCAATGAACTCAGGGGGGTGTCTAGCCAGGCAAGCCGGGAGGGATGAGGCCTTTCTGGCATCAACTATGCCTCTTAACTGCCAGGTGTCTTTTATGGAGCCATCTAAGTAGGTGGCGGTGTGGTGGGGGAGAGCATAATGCTGGGACAAATAGAAAATAAATTATTTATTATCTGACAAACGTGGACAGTGAAATAGTTGTGATGTTTTCAAAGAAGCTGTTTAGTTGGGGGGGAATCAATTTTAAAGCCACTGTGTGTTTCTTCTGCTCTGTGGTAGATGTATACAGTGAGAATTGCTAGTTGCTTATAAAAGAGGGCATCTGTAATCGGGACTGTTAGTGCTTTATGCTGCTAATGGCTGGGCTCGCTTGCCACACATAAGAAATAAGTTAGAATCTCTGCTCCCACATCTAAAAAGCAGATCTATTATGAAATGATAACAAGCTCATTTACAGGAATGGAAAGGTAGAACAAAAAGCGTCTGGGCGCGTGTTCCCGTCACGAAGTCAGACCCTTTCATGTTCACTCCCACTGAGTGATTTGCTGTGATTTCGTAGCCTTTCTTCACCCACATCATAGCTCACAACATATTAGGGATGATAGGCTGTAAACTAGATCACGGACACGTTTAGTAACAGTGCAGCATTTTAAGGCAACACAAAGGCAGGGGAGATGCTATTTTGTTTTTTACGCGGGATCCTAATTAGATGCTACTTCTTGGTATGTACATTTTTTTTTTTTTTTTATTGGACAGCTATCCATTTTTTGGTCCCAATCATTACACTATTTTGTCACTCGCAAACAAACGCTTGTCTTGTTTTCGTTATGTGTTCTTTTGGTAGTTTGTAATGAATTAACAATAAGATGAATGACAGCAACATCTCAGGCAACATTCAGCTATTTTTTTTTTCATGCAGGGAGATGTAGTCGGTTTAAATTAGGCCTTCCTTGGATTAGTGCTGTCACAGTGTAGATGTCTGTTCCATATGGTTAAAACACAAATCTCCTACCCCACCTCTAGCCCACTTATTTCTGGTTTTGATTGACACACTCCTCTTTTTTTTTCTCCTCCCCGTCTGTTTCTCATGCTGTTGGCTGTGCCTGTCAGTCTGTGTGATAACCAGGAGCCAGCAACCCTGAGCATGTTTTCCGCAGCCTCACTGAATCCACTCTCCTTATTCTCCCCTCTCTATCTCTTCCCCACTCTCTCTCTCTCTCTCTCTCTCTGTGTCACAGGATGAAGGGCCACAACACCTTATTTCCACAAGTGCAGTAAAAGTACAAAGACTTCTTGCTCTGCTACATATCATGAAGGAAGGGTGGTCCCTTGATCCTGCTGGAAACCCGTTGAAAGATTGGGTGACTGCGAGAGGGATCCCAGAGTTGTTGTTCTTTTTATTTTACTTTTTTCTTTCTTCGCAAATGCCTCTTTCTTTCCTCTTTTGCTTTGGCGTCTGTGGAAGAAGATTTTTTGCAGAGACCAACTTTTTGCTGCTGTTTTTTAGACATGATGGGAAAAAAAACCTTTATAGACTCATTATGCTCAAAGCATGCATACTGACACAGGATAGAGATAAACACACATAAACGCAGATAACAAACCAAACATACGCATTTAAAGATACACTTAAAAGAAATGAAAAATGAAAAAAAAAATCTACTTTGTACATGTATAAATACGTGCAAATGCCAACTCAAGTACTGAAGCAAACACATGCGTGGGCACACGCACATACACACACATACACACAAACATACACACCAGCCTGCTGCCATTTTGGTTTTTGTGCCTACACAGGTGTTGTGCTCTGTGACAGGGCAAGCTCTGGATCAAAGAAGAAAACGAGAAGAAGAAGAAAGGAGGAGAATCCAGGATAATTTACATGCATCATTCCTTAGGAAATAGGGACCAAAGGACTAAACGCTTTTTAAAAGAATATAAATATATAAATATATAAATATATATTTAAAAACTCATACCTTGTAGCTGCAAGTATTACAATTTACTCGTAGTCAAAAAAAATCATTAAATCAATATCCAGTGGCCTCCTGTAAGTACGAATAAAAGAAAATGGAAATAATGTATAAAAAAAGACATGGAATCGTAGTCTAGGGGCTGATCTTTTGCTCTGGATGCTGATTTAGCACCAGGTTGTAGAATAGTACAGTAGATTAGGAAAAAAAATGTAGATTTGCTAACTTTTGCTGTTGTTTAAAAAAATACTTGAAGTCGTAATGAAAGGGGGTGGGGGGGTGGGGGCATTCATCAGCCCCAGTACGCAACAAGTCTCTTTCTCTTGGATGTTAAGGTATCAGCCACTGGATATCTCGCTCATCATGATGTATAAGTCACCGCACTCTCTGACAGCTATGAACAGACTGTTCTGGAAGAAAAAAAAAAAAAGAATGATGAGAGAAGAAAAAGACTGAACTTACTAATGTCTGTGCTGGACAGGGTGCAGACGTTTAAGGCTTTTCTCACTAGCCTTTGTGTTCAAGCGACAATCCACTGTAAAGACCAAGCAAAATGGACATGGGGTGTCTTTTGTTCTTGTCTTTTCTTTTCCTGACCTTTTGTATCGCAACAAGGAGTGTGAATTATGAAGCCACAAATTGTTAAAAGGAGATGCTTCTACTAAGAGAGATGAACAAATGGATGGTCATGAGGGGAACAGAAAGGGAGGAGTAAGGTGACAGCTACTGAAACTGCCAGCAGAATGAACTCAGTATACAAATGAATTGGCCCTTATGGCGTCGGAATTCCATCGAAAAACAGTGAAGTATGCCAGGAAACAACCAGGACTTATATAAGCGACATGCCAAGGATGTGTGTGTCCACTGGAGCTGCTGCAAAACTCCAGATTGTGAAAAATTGCCTCTTGTCTCTTGGCAGATGCAAACAAACATTTCTCTGAAGACAAACTCAATTTACTATATTGATGGCAAAGGGGTGCAGGCTTTTAGAGCTGATTTAGCTCTGTCAGATATAATGTAAATGCCATTATTAACATGTTCCCTGACCTGCTTTAGACATAGAGCCCATGGGAAAAAAGCTACTGCGTACACAGACTTTATTTGAAATAAATCTAATAGTCACGCTTAACCATCATTCAGCTTGCTTGTAGCCTCTCTGACACTGACGGCAGGCAGGACACAGTAAAGCACTCCAGCACCTGTCATGTCTTGATTTAGTCCTGTAGCCTTTATTTTTGACCATTTTAGAGCTCTGGATGCAGGCTCGTCTCTAAAAGCAGATCAATATGTTTGGAATGAGTCTGGAGGGAGGAGCGATGCTTTTTTAGTCAGTCTAAACACTTCCCAATATTCTCTGTCGAACACCAGCTCACATCCGTACACCAGCCCTTTGAGCACTGACAGCTGGCAGTAAGAGGCATGGCTAGGCAAGAAAGAGAGAGGGAGGTGAAGAGAGGAAGTCAACAACCAAACATGACATCGAGATCCTTTAAACTGATGCTTCTAGGATGATGCCCACTGACTTAATCCATAAAATTAGAAGTTACAATCAAGCTCCTGGTGACAAACACTATATATATACAGTATCTGTGCTGTATGCTTTCAAAGAACAGGATTAAAGGGTTCATACATGACTGGAGTCTGGTACCTTTGGCTCCAGTCCAACCAGTTCCTGTTTACTCCTCAGACTCTTCTCCTTGCCATTCCCTCCCTCTTTCTCTATCTTTCATTTGAGAGAAAAGCAGACCAGGCTTATTTCAAATCACTGAAGGAGGGACTGATAAAATGTGCCAGCAGACTCCAGAGTCTTCAATGTACTACCGTTCTTTGTCATTTAAATAAGCAGAAGGTCTTGATTTGAGTGTTTGAGATCAGCGTGCCATGTACACCCTCTCTTTCCCTTGTCCTAAGAGCAGCCATGCCTTTCCAAACCTCAGCCCAACTGTTCAGATCATCTCCCCTTGGAACAGCATTTTCAAACCTGGCTAATGTCTGTGCTCACTACCCTTCAATTATCTCCTGCACCGTATTAGACATGCTATTTCACCTTTCCCTCTAATCACACTGTAATCACCAGCCTCTATACATTAGCAGCAACCAAGTGAAAAATCACTGGGATAATCACTTGGACCAAATGACGGGAGAGATGGTCCCCTGCATACACATGGATGACAGAAGGAAGATTAGAGAGAATTATGTTTGTGCCTACACCCTGGCAAGGCTGCTGACAGCTGACCTGGCACCAATAATGCTGCCAAATTTACCCGAAGAGGCAATGGAGGATGTGGCATAAAAACCTTCCATATCATAGTGAGGTGTTAACATTGCAAAGTAAATTGACTTCGCCAAAAATTAAACGAGGAAGGTGGACGATAAAATTGATGAAAGCTTTTTGTAGCACACACACAAAAAGTTAAAACTGGGTCAAAATCAACAGTTTTTCTGGAAAAACTCAATTCTGTAGAAGCAGCTGCTGTGAGGCCTGCTATTGTGCTTCTTCTTTCAGCATGTAATTGTGTACCACCTATCTCTATAGAGGTCACAATTTTTTTTTACAGTCTCTCTTTTTCTTGCTTGCATCCCTGCTGGGACACCTGCAAAGCACAGTATTGTTCAGCGCTGAAATAATATTTGTGAAGCAGAGTAGTTCTTCACATTCAAAATGATGCCCATCAAAATGACAGGTTCTTCAAAATTGCCTTTAAATACATGTAGGGGCACAACCCAGCCCTCCTTCCTCAGCCCTTGATCGGACGTTAGGTGTAAATGCAGGAAGCTACATGAATTGCAGCGATGTGAAGTAGGTCAAAACAAAGCCATGTTCTACAAACCGTTTATGTGAAGCTGAACTAATCGATGGGAGATCTAATGTCCCATGAGCAATGAAATTCTCGCTGCTTGTCTCAGCCACCTTTAGAATACGTTCTGCAAGTGAGGCTCTGTCAGGCTGAACATGAACCTTGCATTCCTGGTCCACTGATCTACTCTGTCTTATACCAGATGCTGTTCTAGTTCCCACTGCTAATGGCAGGTTGAGTCCCTAGTGAGCCAAAACCCAGCCTAGCCTAGGATCCTGCTGTCTGCTTGGCTAACAATGCAGTGTTCATGTAGCATATCTGCTATGCCAGGGCTAAATTAGGCAATGTGAAATCAGCACTTCAACACTTTTAACAAGGGTGCTCTTAGTACTTTTACACCCTGGGGAGGATGTTACTGAAGTGACGTGCATTAAAAACAGAAATAGCTGTGAAACATGCTCTGGGACTACCAAAACAAGAAAAGATTGTTTTTAGATCTTTCCATTCCCCCATTTATTGACAAGAGTCTCTGCCAGCCCTGCTCCCAGCCTCAGTCTGGTCTGGTTTTTAGTCCATGTTTCACCTCTAGGAGCAATGACAAATGTCAACCCAGCAGGCACTCACCAAGCTGTTGCCAAAATGCTATTTGATATTTGTCCTCTAATTTACAAAGAGAAAATTTAACTTGGCATTTCAGCCAAAAGGAATTAGTGTGATTCTAATTAATTCTGAGAATATATAATCCCCTCAGAAATTATGTCCATACCCACAAAAAGCATATAGCTTCTCTTCTCTGTGGCCATACTGCCGTTATTTAGCATCTCACAATCAGTGGTTTACAATGAGCATTTAGACCGCTTGCTTCTCTGCCACTGATGCACGTACCCCTTCTGACCCTGACCCATTCTGATCATTACATGAGAAATTGGGGGGTATATACATAATATACCCATTTCCTCAGTTTTCGCAACACCACAGCACACAGGGTCAGTCCTCTAGAGGAGCATGTATCCTTAGAGGGCCCCAGCCAATGGCAGGTCGTACAGAGAACTGCTAGAGCATGTCTACAAGTCTCCAACCCCTTGGGTGCATAACACTCACCCTAAAATAGCAGTGATTGTCAAGGAAAGGAAGTGAAATGTAATTGACTGAAAGTGGAGAGATAATTAAAGGAACCTGTTGGACAGGAGGGAAGAAATTAATGCCTCTCATTTAATAGCTGCTTTGGGAGAGAGCTTTTCCGTCATCTCACTTTAGCGCAGAAAGTGTTTCGCTGTGGAAATGGGATTTTGTATGGAAAAAGGTGGAGGTGGAAATAGGCACTTGGTGGTGGGGGTGCTGTGTGCTAAACTGAAACTCCACAAAATCACTCCCAATACTCAGGGCATCAGGCGCTATGATGTCATGATTAGTGGAGAGTTTCAGAGCCTTGCCTTACCCCTGATCCTGAGGTAGGTTGAGCAGAATCACAAATATGAGGTCAGTGCTGTAAAAACGCACCCCATCGAGGGGAGTGCTTAGCCAGCAGAAGGGCTGATGAACCACCGAAATTGTACTTTGGATTTATAGTATCATTATCCAATTCCAAAAGTAACAAACAAAAAAAGATCCCATCATGCACCCGACAACGCACAGTGAATCGCTGGAGGTGTGCGATTATCTTTAACAACATGGCTGACAGTAATGAAGACAAAGACTTTTTTTATTCCTTAATGTAAATAGCCTATAAAATACAAAAAACAGAGGGAGGTTGTATAGCAGCTTGTGTTGAGAAGCCCAACTCTGTGGGACAATGATGTCACTATAAAATGTATCCACAGCAGTGCAGGGATCTAGGCGAGTTTTAGTCCTTTTAAGCCCCTTAAGTTTGGGCTCTGAACATGCATCCCACAAGCCTAAGTGTCGGACCAAGGCTTAGAGAGTATTTGACTTAGTGTCAAACCTAAGCCACAGCCCCAAAGTGATCCGTTAATTAAGATTCTGTGTGTACACCGACACGTCATGATTTTTCTGACAGAAGAAAGATCGCCTGTGCGGTAATTGGATTAGTCCAATTGGGGGTGATGAACAGATATGACAGTGACAGTAGAGTTCATCCATCTGCATGCTTAATGCTTGACAGTGCGACAAAAAAAGCATCAGCCACCACGACACTTTTTCAGATTCTTTGGAAGTGAAAGTTTGGGCTTTACAACATTTAAGGAAGTTAGTTTTATTAAATGAAACTCCAGGTAACAGTTTGTTCAACGTGTACATAAATCATCATTTAAACACACATGGTCGGACCCACTTGTACATGGTTAGGCCGAGACTGGAGAAAGGGGACAAACAAGAGAGCAAAATATTGTAGAACCCAGCAAAACCCCCTGCCTGCTTGACCCAATCTGCCACTGGTTTCCTGACCACATCGCTGCATTACTCTTGTACATACAATATAGCTTATTTTTCAATTCTGTTGAACCTTCTTTATAGGCCATACAATAGATCATGTTCAAACGTTTAAAAAAATTAAAAGAATAGTTAATATATTTCAGTGAAACTAAGAGAAGGAACCTATGAAATAATTTATCAAAAACAGAAGATAAAATGATGTTTTTTCTTGTATAGTGAAGCACTGATGTTCAAAAGTGGGATTTTATACTCATGTTGGTAAAAGATTCTTTATTTTCTCTCTTTTGTTTTGTTATTATCTGCTGAAGCTGGGATAGACCCATTGTCATGAGGTTTATTCGAATATGCTTTGATCATTTTCCTTTTTTCTTTATTGTTTTGGCTGCACAATCCCTGTATGAAATCCCTCATGGATGGGCAAATTCAAAGAGATTTTGCTCACTGAATGCTCTTAAATCAATATAAGAATTAACAAACTGCACTGTAAAAGGATGATTGATGGTACTGGTCATGTGGATTCAGAAAAATGAGTCCATCGCACAAAGTTCAAATGAATCAGCATTGCATGTTCAAAAAGAATCTCATTTGAGGCCTTCAGTTGTTTTGTGACAAAAAAAGACAAAAAGACAAAAAAAAAACCCACCAAACTTTGCAGTCAGATTGGTTTTGAGACCTATGCTGTCATATCTCATTGTCTTTAACCCATGGGTGATTTCCTGTAATGTAATTGTTCTTGTCTCTCTCTATCACACTGTAATTTTTTGTGTTTTTTATTTTGTTTGCTTGTTGTTGTTGTTTTTTTTTTTTTTGAAGGGTTGGCGGTAATCATTGAAATATCTCTGGTTTTCATCTTCTCGTTTCTTACCTATAGAAATTTTATTCCACAGTTTGTTTTTTAATGTGACTCCATCCACTGAAGACGTTGTGCCAACAGTAGATAGCGCCATATTGCTTTACTCCAGTCAGGTTGATTTGTTAATGTGAGGAGGGAATTCTGCCTTAAACCCAGCCTGTTCTCTCTGACAGTACTACCTGTTAACAGTGGTCAGACACACCGTATTCTGGGGATGCCAAATGTTCCATCTCCAAATGTCAAAAATCTGCTGTAAAGACAAACACTTCGCCGGAGTCAGTTTTGCCTCAAGCCCATTCTGACACAAATAAGGACGTGGCCATCCACCTCCGTTTCCATTGGTTACAAGGACCAAAATGTAAACAAACTCAGCTAACTGAGCAGTTTGCTCCAATCAAGCATTAAAGAATACACAGTTAGTCATAGGTAATTTTGCACCGTGGATCTTTGCATCATAATCATTTCATTCCCAGCTTCACTATCTAATTTCATCCTCTTCATTTGTTCTCATGGAAAATTAATTTATCATAATATATTTGGGTATTTATATTCACAATGAATGGAATAATCATTTATTTTGTTATCTGACTTGAACAAACTGATTTACTGTTTTTGTTTTGTTTAGAAACAGAGATGTAATTTGAATTAGCGTTGGCTCGGGTCCGTTTCCCTGATTGGGGGTGATATCTCCCATAGTGCTCCTGAACTCTGTAGTTCTCTAGTTCATTATATTCTGCTTAGACTAAAATAAAGCACAGTCCTGTAGAAGATTGAGCCTGCTTTGTCCTTTTTATCTGTTCACGTAGCTTGATTAAATAATTCCTGAAGGTTTGGATCTATCATGGCGTGCATGCATGACCCCGTTTGCAAAGATGTGAAGTGTTCGGTGTCCTCTTGTCACTTGGATTGTGGAGAGAATGCATTTAGGACATGTCATTGTATTAATTGAGCTAACAGCGCTTACCATATCCGAATACCAAATTAGATGAGACGGTTAGTAGAAAATCGTTTAAAAAGGGCGAATAATGCATAATAAATGGAAGGGAGATTGGAAGAGGGAGGGGAATAAATTGTGAATTGATTAAAGGGAAATGGATATTCAGCTCTTGTCTCGTGGAGGTGTTACAGTGGAAACAAAATCAGGTGCAATGGGTGCTATCGCCCGTGATTAAGAAGCAGGAGGTCAATCGATAAATCAGAGGTTTTCCTCATGCTGCATTTTATCGACAGAGACGTTACGGTAAGGAGGGTCAGGTCACATTGAAGCCTATGGTCAGGGTTTTTATGGCCTCGAGTCTCCTCCTCCCTCATTAACCCTCGGAGTCAGTCAGCACCAGTCATCAGACATTTCAAAACCTATTACGGTGGCAGGAAAAGTCCATGCAATATTGTCTCCCACAGCTAACCCGAACCCCCTGTGCACAATGGGTGAGATAATTTAACTTGTTTCTTCAACTTCAAATCAACATGGTTCAACAATTTCCAGCAGCCACAACTGTCCATCACAACAGAGGGAAAACATCAAAACTCTCTGACAGTAATTGTTCCCAGAGTGGAGTATGACACCCCAGGGAACATCAATGACCAAACTATCCCAAGACACCAAACATCATTTCTTGTTTATGGGCCTCTCTGGTGCGTCTGTGTAGCAGCATTGGTGTGGAAACAGATTTATGGTTGCTAAATTTGCAGGTGATAAAAAGGCAAAGAGTGGCCAGTTGGGGCACTAACTCTTGGCTATTCACATGTTGACTCCCGTGCCCAGTCTCCAGGGACCCTTTCTCATTGTGCGGCAGACACTCCATGATTCCACATGACAAACTGGATTGTTCCTCGAGTGAGTCCTGCTGAATTATTTTGGTCCTTTCGATTGCATCTCCTACCCCTGAGATTTTCCTCTACTGTTGCCTTTGAGCCATAAGCCTCGACAGCCACCGTTGTCGATACTCAATCTGTTCTGTAACCCCTAAAGCTAATGAAATGTGCTAACAGGGGTTTGTTTGTTTGTCTCCAGGAAGGGGGGCCATGGGAAAGAAAATGGAACAACAAGAGTCTTTTGACAGTTCCATTTTTTCCAATGCTTTGGAGTGAGGGATAATCATGAAGTATGGATTGGATAGGGGAAAGTTATTACATTTTGTTGTCTTTATCCTTGTTTGAGTTGTAAAAAAAAAGGTCAGTTTGTTCCAAACATGGTTTTTTGCAGTTCCCTGGTTTATCCTCAATTCTGACTCCCCTTCTCTCTCGGTATGGGAAAGGAAAAATCGTTTTTCTCACTTCTCTCAGCCTTGTATCCCTCTAAATCTTCAGTGTAACTTTGACAAACCCACAACCTCCTGTCTGGCTGGAGTGTTTCTTGTGTGTATTTACTTTATTGGCGATGTTGATTGGGTTGGGGTGGTCTTATGAAGCTCAAATATTGCAGCTGACAACACAGACACACATGAGAAAAAAATGATGTTTAAAAGATCTGTCTTAATCTTTCTAGTGTCTTCAGGATTTTAGTGTGAAGGGCAGTGTGTGAATTGGATACATCAAAAAGCATACAATGTTTTGAACTCAAAGTTTTCGTTGCACAGATAACCAAAGTACTACTCATTAGTGACACCAAAAGCAAACCAATTTTTTCATGTCTTCCTGATTCTTTTGCATCTGACACTAATATATAATTGACCGAAATGCATTCCCGACCATTACTTTCATGCTTTTAAATACATGCCATGTGTCTCATTATCACAAGGAATGGCTTGTCTGTAGGTAATCGTGAATAATGGCCTTTCAACTTCTTAACCATGTCCTACACCAATATTCACCACATTGACTTATCACTTGTCACTTACCATGCATTTAGCATTTGACTTTTATCGTCCATTAATCTATCAAGGCATCCATTAGGGACACTCAAGCATTCGGGAGCCTCTGTACACTCCAATGGGCCTATTAGCATGTTCTTTAATGGGAAACATGTTGCAAACACTAAGCATAAGCTACACCACTCAGAAACCTGAATGTGCTGTCAACACTGTCTTTAAATTTCAGATTTGCATACAAGAGTCTGTGTGCCTCCTCTTCTCCACTTCTTTTTTATATTATCATGAGGTCTTGTCCCTGAAGGCGGCTCTGAATGGCTATGACAAAGGGTAGCAAATTTCGATTCCATCCCTCTTAACATGCAGATTCCTAAATAACAAAAGATTATAACTAAATGAAAGTGTGAAGAAGACCTGGGTAAGCAAAGCTGCACAATCCCTTTGATCCTATTATGTATTACAAAAGCTTAATCAATATCTAATCAAGGGGAATACAGCATGCCATGTCTTACAGAGCTCTATGCTGTCAGAGGTGAGGTTGCCATGGTGACTGGACAGGTGTGGAGAGCTTAGGCTGCAGTGGTATTGATGGAAATTAAGAAGCATTGATGAGACTTGAAGATGCTGGGATTGAAAAGGGAGATAATTAAAGAGAGGGATGCAGTGGGAGATGCGGGGGAGGGAGGGACAAAAGAGATTTAGGTTGGCGATACAAGAGGTGCTGCAGACAGGTGTAGTTTAGACGTCGCGTAGCTTTGCTAAGATTCCCACCCCCTACCACCCGAACAACAGTAAAACGTAGAGCAGAAACAATGTCTTACAAGGCACATTTAAGTTACAAGGATTTCTTTCTTCACTTTAAAACGTCGACTGCAACTCTATTTACTTTTCAAGAGCAACCTGATAAGGAAAACCACACAGAGCAACAATTACATTTTCAGATAAAAACCAGCAAAACACACATTCGAATTCTCATGTAACATAACAAACAAAGCATCAACAAAACCCAGTCAGCTTCCTTGCTGAATATATGCCTCGAAATGCATCTGAATTAAAAAAATATTTTAATTCTTGATAAAGGCTGTTTAGAGAACTATATGAAATTCAGGATATGACTGACCACAAAGTTGTATAAGTTCATGATGCACATTTGGAAAGTAATTTCATTCCAAACTACAATTAGAAACTCAATTTAATATAGTGGGCCTTAATTCTATTAAAACCTCTGGTCTTTCCAATGAGTATATTCCACAAGGTTAACGGAGTTCCTCTGAATTTCTGTAACTTTACCAACTGCTTATATCCCATAAATACAAAATGAAATGCACAGGCATCCATTTTATAAATGTGTTTCTCTCTCATTTAGAGCTAATCCACAGGGTGGTAAAGCTGTAACAAGGGCAGATAAAGCGAGTGAGAATGAGCGCGTTAAAAAAAAGGCACAAAAACATCTGAGTCATAGCTGACCTGGGCTGCGAACTGAAGATGATGTCACACCGGTGCACAGACTGTGCCTCCAGAGGGAAACTTGTCAAGCGGCGCGTCTGCACTCTGTGTGCTACTCAACCCTTGACTCATCCAAGCGGCAGGAGTCCAGCAAATTCTGTCCATTCTGGCCCTCAGCCCTGCCCAGTCCCACGGAGAGCTGTCTCTCAACACCTGATTAACACTTGAGATAATAGGTCATTAAAGTTCCCCCTCAATCAATGAGTCCAATCGAGTAATCACGGCCGAGATTGAATGAACCCAAACCAGCGTGGAGCCCGGTGGGAGCAAGCGCCTTTAATCAGTATTGGGGAGAGTATTGCTTTCATCTGTAGATGTACGCAGAATAATACTGTTGTGGTTAAAACCATGCAACTGCAAATGTGATGATTCTTTTTCTCCACTAGTGTGGTGATTGAGTTTCATGACCCTTGCGCTGACAAAATCTCTTAAAAATCCAGTGCATCATTTTAATAAACCACGAGCATTTTTTTTCTTCAAGGACCACTTTTTTTTTTTGTGGGTAAATGAGTATTTTTCATTAGAAGTAAGTGCAGTAAACTAAAAACTTTTATATGATCTCCAGACCCCTAATGCTGCCCAAAGCTCTGAGACACACACATCCCTCTCTCCAACCCCCTTGTTTCGATGACGTATTAGCACTGGCCTTTGTTTAAATCTCTCTTGGTATTTGGAGGCTCTGTGTTGTTTAACCTGCCACCTTTCAGCTGTGAATTTCATCCATTCTCATAAATCACACTGAAGTGTCATTACTTTCTGATTACTGTCTTAATCACACAAATACACAATTATTGCTGCATACGAGCGTCCAAATTACCACACATGGATCGTTACTCATTTCTGAAACATGATACACACACATGCATGTTTTATTGGACTATCATATCATATGTTCCATCATAGTTTATAATAATTATGTACAAGCATGCACGCGATCCTGCAACCTTGGATATTGTGTGAGCTCACGCGTGTGTACCGGGCACTTGAGTGAGTAGCCGTTGCCGGCTGACAGCTGAGCTGAGCTGAAGTGAAAGCATGAGGCTCAGTGACAGAGAATACGGAGGGATCAAGCATTATCATCAAAAAAACGACTCCAATGCTCCCTACTCCGGCCTCACAGCTTTCTCCAGTCAAGCGGTTGGTTTGTTTGTTCGTTTTTTTGTGTCAGTGTGGACGGTCCGGCTTTCTGAATCAATGCACTTTTCCGCTCCTATTACTTGATGGGGAAGGAGACGAGCAGAGGACAAAAAAAAAAAAAGTTGAGATGATAACAGAAAGGTGAGAACACCACCTATTTTTTCATCTTTTCAAATCAGTATTCAGATCGTTGATCCTGATTCACATCTTCATTTATCTTCATGTCTGAGAAATTCATCAGGCCAGAAACACATTAAAACATTCTACATCTTACTGCTGCTTTGCTATTACGTCACCTTACAAGGAAGTATTATAGAAGTATCCGGACATGTATTTCTCCCAGTAATTCTACTGTGGTTTGCTCCTGAAAGAACTGGCACACATGATGCCAATGTGGTTCATAAAAAGACATATCACTGCAGGGAAGTGTGCCTAATTCTGCTCTGAGAGTAGCTCTCGTAAAGAGACATTGTGGCTAGCCTACTAATAGAGCTGTGAGGGGAGAATGATGCAACTCGGAGGCAATGCTTTAATTTGCCCTTGGTTTCGCACACGCGTCTAGGAACAGCCACTCTGTTCCAAAGCTGATTGGCCCGTTTACCTTTAGACATGGGCCAACCACTAGCCTCTGAGGTATGAGGTAGCTGGATTTAGCAAGTGTTCAGTTTTGTTTTGCTGTGTTCCTCTTCGGCCTGGCTAGGTCAAATGTGGTAGATGCAATCACTATGGCTGTAGTTGCAATGCGCCCCCTCCCCCCCCCCCGTTTACATTCCTTACTGCATATACAGCTCTCTGCCTTCCACATTAGTTTTAAATGTTTAAAGTTCATTCTTATCAAAAGATGTTTGCAGTTCAGTCCACTGGGTCCAGAATGCTATTTGTATCTTAGCAACCTGTTCAGCAACAGAGGAAGATCAGAGAAGCTACTTATTAACCTGTTGCTATGACTACGGCGGCAGGCAATAACTCAGAAGATGCTTTAACCCTTTCTCTCTAGACTGCCACCCCCGATCAACAGACAGACGGATAATGTTCAGAACATTTGGTGGAGGGAAGAATCAAAGCCTTCATAGTTCCTTTCTGTGTGTATCTGATTTCATTTTTTTTCTCCAACTGTATTCATCCGTGTGTGTGCGTGTGTTTTTGTGTGTGTATTTCTGTAGTGCATCCCCAGCAGAATATGTTTGCTCTACAAACCAAAGGACGTTGTAACCCGTGCACCATCTCAGTGAAAACAGAAACAAAGAACAAAGAAATGTCTTCTTTTGTTTGCCTCCTCCAAGTGTTGAGAATACCTTATTGCATATGCATAGATGTAGCGCATTTGTTACAAAGTCTCGCAAACCCAATCAATCTGACATACCCCACGTGAAAGGGTGCAGATGTTTCCATTTTTTCTGTATACCTCCAAACAGGGACACTGAGCAGTGACAAATGCTTTCCGCACGCAGGTTGAAGCGTGAGTGTGAACTGATTTGAATTGATGTTATTCCAGGAGAAATCAATGCATTTTTTTAACAGCTGCAATTACGCCCCTCACGTCAATTCATCAAGAGATTTGCATGAGGTAATTGTTGGCGCCACATCTACTGATGCATTTTTATTACGTTTCAATTAGGAATTGAATCCAATTAGGGAAGTCATTCCAATCAACTAACAGGGGTCTCTCCTCAAAGCGAAGCCTACAGTATGAAGAGGCTGCTGAGCTGAAGGACAGATACTGAGCCAGAGGTGCATCTGACATTTAATCCAAAGCTATTTGCAACCCCTCACATTGCATTTTTACATTGTAGCAAATGAGCAGTTTACCAAAAAGTACTAAAGCAGTCTCTTGCCACCATTGTACTTTTACACACATTTTTTTCCTTAAATTGATTCTGATTTTCAGCAAGAAATTGCAAATCACAAACTAAAAAGCAATTCATTTCTCATTTGTATTTCTTTCTTTTCATTTCAATTTCGTATGGGTACATTAAGACATCACGGCATTCACAAATGCAGTCAACAACTTGAGATTTCAAATTCATTAACTTTCATTAATAATAACAAATTGTACAACCTTTTAAGTACTTCTTACAAGTCTTGATTCTTGAATTACTTCAATCCTGAAGACACGAGGGTGCAGATAAGAAATTCCACCAACTCTGACAAAATCAGGTGTGTGTTAGCTGCAAATATATTTCAACCGTTGTCAGTGACTGATGTAGATGGCTTTTCAACTGAATGTAAAGGGTTGCTCATGATCATCTTTAAACCCTCTCAGTTGCAGTCTCAAAAGCGATCAAAAGCCCATCCTCTAACTAACCCTGATATTTGCTCCCTCACCAGATGACACAATATTGGTGAAATACACACACAATAACCCAACCTGAAAGGAAAATTCACAGGGGTGTTACACACTGTTTATTTGCTTGTGAGAATTATCTTCCAAATAACATTGTCAGAAGCTACGGGCAACAGCAGAGCTGCACTACCAGTTCAAAGCCTTGCTTTTTGGAGGTCAGCTTCTCATTCTATGACATCATGTTAATAACCTTTTTTATAAAACTGCTGAAGACTTGTCCTGAGGTAGACAGAAGAGAGGGCGATGGTGGCAGTTTTGGCTTGCAGAAGCACTGTGCCTTTGATCTCAGGGCAGAGCGGAGCTAAGTGTGCCGAGTGGTCGTGTGCACGGTGCTACTGCCCCCTGGGGGAGAGGCTGGGGATAATCTGCGCTGGGGGCGGCAGATGGCTCCTGCAGCTTCAGCACCAAAGAACACTTTTTCTATCTACCAACAAGGACACTCGTGAGAAGTAAGCACTCCCATGGGTTTCTATCATCACCACACTAATCGGATCAGCCTTTGAAAAAAAATGACAGCTTGTGTAACTCAGGTGGTTATATGGCCATGAGCAGTAATAAACAGTGAGCTGTTACTGTCTCTGTATGCAACACCTGCGGGAATATGTGAAAATGTCTAACAGGTCCAACATGTCCGAACACTCGGTGTTTTTTTTTTAAAAAAGAATTTCAGCATCATCATAAGTTTCAAAATCACTAACATTTGGATTGTTTTAATCTAAGTATTACAAACATGGTGAAGATAATGCTAATTTCTCATTCATGTCCAAGAGAAGACACCTAACTTGGAAATGTTGGCCATACTCAAAGTTTCCTTCTTATTATGTTTTTTGTTCACTTTTCTCCCACTCCCCAGGGGGAAAAAGCCTGTACACAAAGGATTCAGTGATTGAAGGCATCAGTGCAGCTTTTTTAGCATAATAGCAGGTTTTTCAAGGAGTCAAAGTAGATTCCCCATCTCCCTCTCTTTTCTGCTGTCACTATGTATTTTACATGCAGCACATATACACACATACAGAGACAGATGCACACAAACGCACACAGAAATAGACACACTACACTATAGCTGCGGCAAATGGAGGTGTGCAGATTGCCCACTTAGACTGTTACATTATCCTTTTTGTGTTTACTTTTCATTCTCTGCTCTCATTTTCAGCCTTTCTTCTGCACCGTCTTTGTGCTCTCCTCGTACAGCCTCTGTCAGGTGTGTGCATCTATTTCCTATCCTCATTGTCCTGTCTCTTGTCATCCCTTCACCCGTCCCTCATCTCTCTGCCATCATCAAGGACCCAGTGGCCTCCTACGTAGCGCCAGTGGGGTCTGTATCTCGGCAACGCACCTAGCAACCGCTCCTCGTAACTATGGATTATAACCTGTTGCCAAGGGAGACAGAGATGGAGGATTGATTTTTTTTTTTTTTTTTAGAGATGAAATTCAAAGTGAATTAGATGCATGAATAAACAATGCATCAAGACAGGGCACACAAACATTTATGAATGGTGACTTTATTCATTTACGGTTTTATCCGTGAGCTTTATACTTTATCTTGATATGGATTAGTAAAGATTAGCCGACAGATTAGCACAGAAGCCTGTTTTTATGATTTCAAGTGCTTTCTGTGGCGTACTCTGGAGGTAAACAGTTATGGAATGTACTACCCATTAACATTATTCAATTGATATTGATGAATTTTAGTGCAATGTAAAAAGGTAATCAAAAAAAGCTTTGCTGGCCATAAACCCATTTAATCATCAAATTAGGCTCATTTGTTAGCTTTAACTTTAACTAATGAAGTACTAGATATATTTAAATGGGACTGTGTTTGTATTTTCCTATTAAAATAATGTGACTTGAATCAATTGATTAACATCAGTCATAGTAGTTTATTATGGATACACAAGACTGCTTTAGATTTAGATTAATCTGTGAATTTACAGTAATGAAATGCAAGAATACTTTTTGTGTTGCATTACTTAGACAAGTGTCAAACACTTGTTGCGTATTTCGAATACTGGTAATTAGTTAATGAATCTAATTAAAAGAAAAAATTGTAGGAGGATTTAAGGTTCAGATTTTACCCCTGACATCTCATCAATTTATTTTCTTTTAAATAAACACTAAACCCATGAAAATTGTTATGTAAGTTGGCACACTATTAGAAAAAAAACAGATCCCTAATAAGAAAAGGGGCCACGCATACACACTCAAAAACACATTGACAAAGTCCCTTCTCCTTCTTCATTTCGGTGCTTCTCACCCATTCTCTCTATCGCCCACTCTCTGATGAGTGCTTTTACATGACCACACAAACTTTTCATTAAACTAACCTACTATTTTCCATCACCTCTGAGCTAAATTACCACACTCTGCCTGGCATCCTGTGGACCAGCTTGTGGATATGAAAGCCCACAATTCCCCTGCTATCACCTCCCTGGGCTCTTGCAAGCGCTCTAATGATAGCCTGCCACCGGAGAGCTGGTGGAATGGAACCATAATGTCCTTGGAAAGTGCAGGCTGGTGCGCATGTTGTGGTAGAGCGACCTGCCCTGTGTCAAGCTCGCTCTCTCTCTCCTGGTGTGGATAGCCTGCATCCACCAGCCTCCGTGTTAATGGGCAGATCCTAGCTTGAACCCTGATGGCTGGATGCTTGTGATGGGGGCCTGAATCTGACAGAGGTCCGTACCATTAGCACACCAGTGTTCAACAGAGAGTACTGAAGCACACATGTATGAGAATATACGCAAACACACACACGCACACACACACATCTACCGCTGTCTCGACCAAACGGGTAAAGATCTTTGGTCTTATATATATAATATTTAAAATAATCTTTCCAGCAAAATACATGCCGTTACATTGCTTTTAAAGTAGTGTCAATATTAATATATTATTTTACTTTCAATTTCTTTTTAATTTAATTGTATTCATGCTGTTGTTTTTGCCCATCATATTTTTTTTCTTATTATTTAATAACTATACAAAATGTGATTGTATTGTATTGTTTGTTATTTTCAGTGAAAGAAGCAAAAAGGCCCTACAGTACGTTTCAGAAGTGCATTGAAGAAAAAGCCATATCAGTCTCGGTTATTTACCACCACCTTGTGGTTGCTGGAGGGTACAAGATCAAATAACGTCTTCTGTTATTACACGTACTGTATATATCTGTACATATATAAAACAAACAAATATCTTGGAAAGGTAATGATTGGCCCAGTAAACAGTATTTTAGATAAAAGTGGGAAGTTACGAATAAAGCAAGTTAAAGAATACCAGAGTTCATTATTAGCAAAATACATGTGTTGACTCTATATTCAAAACTACGCTACATGATTTGCATTCTTTCAGTGTACTGTGTGCAGTGTAATGTAATGTAGTGTAATTTAATGTGCAATAATTGTAGATTCCTGAACATAATTTCAGGAATTTTTCCCTTTTAGAACTATTTTGAATGCTTTAACATCCCCTTCATTATTGGGTGCATTCAAGGCTGGCAGACAATAAATTATATATTTTCTAACACATCTGTGAATCAGCACTAACACTCTACTGAGCAGCTATTTCCTGTAACAGGGTGCAGTATGCCCTTCCACCACTGGAGGGCAGTAAGAGTCTGGTAAAGACACAGAGTTGACAAAGTACAGCCGAAGCCCTCCTGGGAACAAAGGATTAGTTGGTGGTCCAGCACAATCAAAAGAGTGTTGTATGTAAATCGTGTAAATCCACTATGGGAGAGGAGGGTTATGCCAGTCTGATTTCATGCCCAGTCAACCCATTGGAAGAGGACCTCAGGCCAGCAGACCCACGGCTGAATAGTTATGGGGGGGAAAAGGGCGTTGTAAAAAGTCAGGCAGTGACACAAAATCACTTTCCTCTGCAAATGTTTTGGTTTTTGCAGTTTTCATTTGGGGGTATCTTTTGGCTTTGGCTCATTGCTAATTCTATTTCAGTACTGTGCTGAAACATAGTGACTGTTGCTTAAATATTGTACAACAAAGAGCAGTTGACAGGTAAAAGTTGTCAGCTGTATAGTTAGTAAAGACAATCTAAGAGACCGTGTAGCTTAATACTGTAGTGATTACTGTTTAGATGTTGGCCTTGGCTTCAACATCATTTTCCAGTAAAAAAAAAAAAAAAAAAGTCAAATTAGGATCCAGGCAACACATTGCCGTTCCAGTAAGACTATCAGTCACCTGGGGACAACGGGAGCTTTGCAGTGTGGGTGAGTGAGTAGGTAAATAATTTGGGAGAGGAGATTGACACACAATTAAACTGACACATGTAAATGTTGGCTAAATGGGACGAGTGGAGGAGAGGGAGCCTTCTCAAGCAGCTAATTGATCAATTAAGCAAACAGAGGCCA
This sequence comes from Coreoperca whiteheadi, assembly GCA_011952105.1. Classification (NCBI taxonomy): domain Eukaryota; kingdom Metazoa; phylum Chordata; class Actinopteri; order Centrarchiformes; family Sinipercidae; genus Coreoperca; species Coreoperca whiteheadi. The sequence continues at coordinate 25,222,553 of CM022485.1, forward strand.
CTCCTGGAGGGGTGTCATAGTGGGGCTGGAGAATGGGTGGGAGATAAGGCAAGGTGCTAATGACTCATCTGTGGCTAAAATATGAGTCTGGAGATGATAAACCAGCAGAAATGGCTGCGGTTAAGTAGGAGCACTGGTGGTCAGTGTAATATACTGGAAACCATGCCACAAATCAGTATCATATGATAGTTTACGTGTGTAATATGTGACAGAATATTTTATTTGATTTTGAGTGTTCACTCAAAGCAATGTTTTAGGTACGGATATGAGATGCTTTATTTAGCTATTTTATTGTCCTGTTTTCATATTTCACATTTCCATTTCTGCTCTAAAAGGCACAATGTAGTTTTTCTGCTACTTTAGTTGCCAGTGTACTTGCTGCAGAAACATAATTCAGCTCATTCACACTAACAAAGGGACGTGTCTGCGGCGATACAGATGCTTCAGTCTTTGCAGACTTGCTGGCTGAACGAGGAGAGTTCTTCACACACCAGATCCCAGTGCATGAAAGTCCATAATTGGTCTAAAATATCACAATTTGCTTTTGCTGCCTTGTGGAAAAGCGTTTCCAATTCTGCTTGCTGCATCTCTGGTGCCATGGAGTAACAATACAAAGACTCAGTGAGCAAGTACAGGGGAGTAGATGCAATAACAGGAGCACCTTACTTTAATATAATATATAGTAATCCAGCAAGACCAATACTATAGCCTCATATATTACCATAGAGTTGCCACAGAAAACAAAGCTTCACAAAGATAGGTTTTATGGCAGGGCTATTATACTGGATTGGATAAAATGATACAGGTGGCCCTGTATTGTGTCCTCTTATTTGTATGCAGTTCAGCTGTAGCTTGATTTCAGGCAAGTCTGGCCTCTTTATAAGTATACCGCCACCTTTGAATGGGACTTCAATGTCATACTGTAAGCTCTGTAAGTCAGGATGTGTGTTCTCTGTTTTAATGTGAAGACCTACTTAGGCCCTTATGTGAAGTACTTTGTCAGAGCCTTTTGCTGAAAGTGCTGTACAAATAAAATTGACTTGATCTAACTTAAATTTAAATGTGGATAAGAGGCATTTCTGTTCCAATTTGAAGATTAAATGTCTTTGACTTTGGCTTACTTCGATCATATCTTGCTTCATAATGGGGCCCTGTAAAAGTGCATTATGCCCACGCTTCGGAGGAGGGTTATACATTGACAAGAGACACGCTCTGATGTTCCAAATGTGCGGAGTAAGTAGTGCTGAACCAGACGGGCTCCAGTGCTGACAACCAGGTGGACAGGTCCCCACCCTCATTCCCTCCGTCTTTCATTTGAATAATGCATGCTAATTACCTACTTGCCAAGAGCAGAACTGTCACCCCGCAGGCCCCAACAGACATTTCCATGCACATACAAGCACACATGCATACACACACACCAGCATGCGCACTCACTAGCACACGTACACACATACAGTGGCTGTCACTGCAGCAGTTCTACTCACCTCCTAAACAACGGCACATTTACAATAGAAACTTCAGAGGACCTAGTTGATAAACTTGTGGGAATTCCTTTAACAAAAGCACCTGTCAAGACAGTATGTAGGCTAATGATAGACTACACCACCACTCTGCTGGAAGAGCTGAGCATGGCACTTCTTATGCTACACTAAACAGTGAACAGGCATTTTTACTGAAAGACATTGAAGGCAAGGCTGAAAAAATACTATAGTGGATGTATGTAAAAAGTAGCTAATTTCCAGCCTCTATATGTAACATATCAAAATGTCTGTCATTAGCGATTAGTAAAAGTATCAAAACAGGTACTATTGCTAGGCGTGCCAGTCTTCCCGTGCCGCCATCGTTGCACTGCAGAATTGGTACCTTTTCCCCCTCATTCTGTAATGGGTTAACTTCGAATATACCCCCCCCCCCCCAAAAAAAAATATATATATAAACACACTCCACTGAAAAAGGGACAAGTAAAACAATGAATACTAAAGTAACAAGAGTGACAGCAAAGAAAGAAATGTTTATCTTTGTACACATACACCGCACACATGCAAACAAGTATGCATTCACACATGCATAAACACACCCACAAATGGGCACGCACAAGCATATATGCATTCTGTGGCTCTCTCCCACTCGTGCACTCGCAGTTCACACAGTTCTCTGTAAGATAGCCCTAGCATGGGACTAAAGCTCGTACCTTTGCTGAGTCGCACACCACTTACAGTACATCGTGGGAGCTCAGAGGTTTTTCATCCCATTCATTTGAGGCTTGGTTACACAGAAAAATCCTCAGTTGGCTAAACACTACAGTTCCACTGATGAGCTTCCTGGCTGCATACCCAATACGGAGGTAAATCTGGCAAACTGTGCGTGGGTGCGTTTGTCAAAATTTTTGAGTGTGTTTCTGTGTGTTTTTGAGTGTGTGTGTGCTCGTTGACAAATCGCCAAACGAAGCTGCCAGTGCTTGCTTCTCCAACTTCCATTCCCACAACAAAAAAGTGTGGCAACCTGGGGCTGATTTGACCCTCCTGTCTGTCTGCCTGTGAAAGGCCTGCCATTGGTATGCAAGGCATGGTGTGTCCTCAACAATAATTCGGGGATAAAATCAATGATGCTGCCAGTGAATGGGCCGTGGTTTTTACTAGCTCCATCAGTGACTTTTGGGAGGGTGTGTGTGGCTCTCTGACACAGAGGTTTGACAGATCTTCAACAGCTGTGTTGGTGGAGGGCCATGTGCGAGTGGGGATGAGGATGTTGACAAGGCTGTCCATTAAAGCTGCAAGTGACAAATGAGCAGCAGTAAAGCTGGTCTGTCCCATCCCTGTCACCAGTTTGCCGCTGAGGAGGGTTCAGCCCTGCATTAATGGATTCTTACTTGACGGATTCCACTTGATCACATCTCAGTTGAATCTCCATTAAGATGTCAACACTGTGGTTAATGTATTTGAGATTTTCCCCTTAGTCCTGCTAAACCGTTATTTATGACACTTATTAGGAAGCGTAACCCGGCCATCAATTAATGTCCTGCAGGCATGCTAAGCAATTGTGCCCATTGGCGTCAGACCAAATGTACTGGAACGTCCATTAATACTGCAATCCACACACAAGTGCTCACGTTCAAATGTGCACATTCGGAGACACACAAAGGCACTTCTTTAGGCAAAGCTTCGCATACATGCACATTTGCCGTTTTCTCAAGTTGCACTTTGACAAAAGTTCTAATGTATCATAAAAAGCAGATACATTTCCCCTGTTTCCATACTGCGTCACGAGGGTGAGAGGCACATTTTAATGTGTTTGCCTTACATAGGTTATACTCAGTACTAACAGAAAAATGATGAAACACTGTAAGTAAACAAAGCATTATCTTTCAATTGGAATTTGCATGTATTTTCCACTGCATCGATCAAAAAAATGTGTAGTTTCCAGATTACTTAGAAGTATTGGTCTCCGATATTATTAATAATGACTGTTCATAAAAATTATGTAATTTTACATCATGGTCTAGCCAGCTTTAAAGGAAAACATGTACATCTGCACCACTGATTGGATTCACATGTGAAATGTCAAAAATCTGAGAGTTTTACCCTCGAGTATGGTGCCACTTTGACACTTATTGCAAGAGAGGTTAATACACTGACAATAAAATGCCTGGAAGCACCAAAGTACAATGACATTTTAAGAGCATTTACTACTGTGTACTTTCCGACATGACCATTTAATCTTGGTGGTGCTAAATTAAAATGGAAATTTCAAGTACTTAAAAAAATGTATTCCTGTATTTCATATTTACTTGAAGGCCTCTGGGAGTGTCCTTATCATCTCATTTACTTTTCAAAGCACAGTTATTGTTAAGTGTCTTCAGCATGCCAGAAAACAATAATAGCAATTTGCCTTTAGACTATTCAAGGCCGACACTGTGTTGTCCACCAGAAAAACCACATAGACTGATATATAAATACAATGGAAGGATTTTGTGGGTTACATTGACCTATGGGTGCAAATGATAACACAATTTTTTCTGGTGACTGACATCAGCACATCATGCTGCACTGAACCTAACTCACAGGGCTTTATTTTTTTTTTCTATCTCTGGTTGTCTAAGCAGCAGAAAGCTCAAGAAAAAGTTGCTGAAGCTGATCAGTTGAGATGGCAACTGTACCTTACCCATCATACATACCAAAAAGGGACCAGTTGAAATGGACAAAGCTAAAAAGGATGGTGGAAAATGCTTGCTGTGATCAAATGATGGAATTTGGTAATGCCAAAATTCCAGACAAAATGAGGTCTGGCGGTGTAACACATGAATCAGAGGCGTTTTACAAATAAGCCAGTTTCCATTTGTAAAAAATAGCTGTAACTCTTTCCCTGGCTTGTAATCCAGTGGTGTTTGCTTACAAACAAAAGAAAAAAACAATCTGGTTATGTAGGGATGTGTGGGTTTTGAGAAACGCTTCGCTCTATATTAACTTTATTACTGTAAATGGAGTTACCCACCAGCAAGTGTTCTAGAAACCCCAGTACCTGTTGTTGTTTTTGCCATTTTTTCCTCATACAGTCAGCAGCAAGGAACAAGTTATAAAGGTAACACTGCCATATCCAATGCAAGATGGCCCATTACTCATTTCGTGTGTGTGTTATTAGAAACATTTGACTGCCTTTAAGATGAAGGACAGGAGAAAACACACGCTGTGTTGTGTATTGAGCAAATTGTGCTGGGACCGTGTGTGTATAGAAGAGAGATAGGCTGAGGCAATGTACCTGTTTACTACCAAATATTATATCTAATATTTTGGTTAAATCTAATCTAGCATTTAATCCTCAATCTCAAGCAATGCACAACTTGTAAATTATCTAAATATCTTAAAAGAGCTGTAAGCGACATTCACTACCACTAAATGTCGCACTAGAGCACCAGCATCTCAGACCATCAGCAAATGGGCGCTGTGACGCACCACACGTCATTGAGAAAAGCAAACAGTTTCACACTGAGGGACTCACATGCACAAATATATAGGCTATATAAACAAAGCACAGAGATGCTGTGATAACAACACACATCCTCTGCTCAGGAAGCCATCACTTCAATATATGTTTATATACCAAATAGTTGTTTGCTGCTAAATTAATGTTCAAAATCTCATTTACAGAACCTTTAAAGAATTGATCAACGTATGAAATCATTGTCTTTGAATGTGTGAATTATCTAAATCTAATGGATAACGTAATGTCTCAAATGTTGATCACTCTAATGATGTACCTGAACAAGACAACACACTATGTATGTATCAATGCTAGCAGTGTATATATTTAACACACAGCTCCAGATTTTCCTTAAGTAAAGTCTTGCCATTTTCTGGATGCCTTTTGATGGTGTAAGCCACAGAGCTCAATGATATTGAAGTTTTTTGACAGTTTTTCTCTGCAAGACAATCTTTCATTCCTCAGAGTAATAACAGCTTGTCTTTCCTCTGTAGTGAGATGACATTTGCCTCCCATGATGACTGCTGAGTGTCTGCAACCACTTTCACACATAGATCCTGTGTTTGGTGCAGAATAATGAACACATTCAACCTGCTGCCGTGGGTTAATCCCTGGTCGCTGCCATTTACATGTGACCTTGGGCTACTGTTGTTCAACAGACATCTCTCTGGAACTGTACAGGACCATATCCTGCATATACAGTATATCTAATATAAATGGGGGTGCAGGCAAACTGACACAGCTTTATGGGGTTCGTATTCTTCATTTAGCCCCATCATGAAACAACCGACACTATATAATAATGATCCCAGATTGAGAAGATCATAATTTATGGCTGGGAAAAGGGATGTTACGATATATCGTAACATGATATTTTGTGACGTGTGTTGAAATGGGATGAAATGTATCTGGAGCTCAAAAATGGATTGCACAATCAAGTAAATTGGTTCAACCGGCTCCCAAACAGGGTAAGTGACTCCAAGCTACGTGTATGAAGCTGGCAACCCTGTACCATTTATTTTACCAAACCTTGGGCCATTACATCCATTGAGAGGGCTAGAGAGTGGCACTGACACCAATATCTACTATAGAGTTACATCCTTTAATGATTTCATACTGTAGTTTTTTATTTCATACCACATCTTAAACCAATTAAGACAGCCAGCAAATGTCCAAAGGTCACTATTGTGGTCTGTAAGGGGAATTTGATTGTTTAACCAAAGACAGTAGATTTTTATATTTTGCAAACAATGAATTTAGCAAGTTTCAGTGTTCAGGTTAGTGCTTCGTTGGGGACAGGTGTGCTTACTGGTCAACCAGTTGGATACATTGTAAAAACAGAGGCAGAGATTGCATCCATTAGTCAAACACGCAAATAAATATTTTGTCAGCTACACGTGCCCTACTAGAATAGTCATGTTTTCTGCCATTACATCTGCATCTTTGTATTCAAATTAATGGAAGAATTCAACATTTTAGGAATTACTGTTATTTCCTTTCTTGCAGAGAGGTACATCCAACGGTAAGGTTGGGAACCCTACGATCCAATTCTTGGTGCCACGATTTGATTCAGAATAATTTCTTGATTCCCAACCAGATTCTTGATTGATTACATAGAAAGGGGCGCACTATTTTCAGGCTCGTACTCCACCGAAACGCAAAATTAAACACAACTGGCAGTTAAGGTAGCTGCTCTTGATGACCAAACAGTAAAATACAAAGATTAGTGGAGTTATTATGGAGCTTTTTTTCTATATAAAAAGGTTAGCTGCATTCATTTGGAGGCATGTTACGGTCTACTGGCTGTATGTAAATAATGAAATGCACGTGTAATGTACTGATCAACATCACTGGTTAAATGTTTTTTTGCAAAAACAGAAGTCGATGTGTGTTTTCTGAAGCAATGGGGAAAAAGGAAAAAAGCGGCTGCGATCTGCTCAGATTTAATTGTGACTTTTGCAGTGCGTGTTGGTCAGCCGGTCTTGTTTTTTAGTGCTGAAGTTAGGTGCTCCGTTCAGCTAACGTCACAAACGTCAACTGATTATTCAATTCAAAACGCACCCGAACACTTGCCTTTTTGAAGATGAGTTACAAGATAATTCTTATGTGTGTACATCATCCAGGTGCTGCACTGGGGCTCTTGCGCCTGACTTCCAGCTTTTTTTTTTGTTCCGTCAACATAACTTTATTAACAACGTAAAAAAAAATAATTTGTGGCATTTGTGAATCAATTCAGAATCATAGAGGGTAAGAATCGCAATTCTTATGTGAATCAATTTTGCCGATGCTACCACACCTTGGAATTTGTTTTACTGACAGTGTGTTTATGTGCAGGTCTCTGGCCTGTTGGCAATTCTATTGCTTGATGGTACTGCGGATGTGCCCTAATTCTGCCTTTTTCGTCCGTGCATGTGTGTTAAAGTGTAAATGTGTGTGCATGCTTGTGTGCATGTGTAGCCCCATGGCCTGTGGGGCAGAAGGTTCTGTCAGGCCCACGACCGAGTGATGAATGTGCGTGCAGAGAGGGGAACCAGGTGCCAACAGCATTGACTCCTCTTCTCCACTGACTGTGTGCACGTCGCTGTGTTTGTGTGGAAGTGAGAGAGAAAGAGATAGGAAGTGTGAACATTTTGTGCATATGTGTACATTTTGAGTGCGCGCGTGTGGGGATAACCATGCACATGTTGGGGTAAGCGCGAGTGTATGTATCTACACATACAAACGTGTGCTTGCGCACGTGTGGGATCCTAAAAGCACGGCAAGATAATACTTCTCTCTTTCTCATCTCCCTCATCCTCGCTCATCCTGACACCCCCCATGCCCTCTCCGTCACACTGCTGCCTCTCATCACAAACCTAATCGTCTCACCCCCTCGGCAAGTACGTGCTGTGCGAATTAAAGCGCCCCTGCCCTCTTTCTCTCTTTCTTATTCCTCTTTGTCTTCTTCCTCCTCCTATTACCTCCTCCTCATCCTTCTCCTCCTCCTAATAATTTTCGGCTTTTGTATGGAATGGGTGTCCGACTTTAAGTGGCCACAGCCTTTCAATAATGTGTTTACTTATCTCCATTTAGCTATTGAGCTTCTGACATTTTCAATTTATGTTTACAAATTGCAAACATTAACATGTAAATGTGGAGGATGCCTCACAGGGCTTCCGTATTCATTGAAAAGGGGTCATGAAATGGGACAACAACCCAGTAATGGCACAGCTTGTTCCGGAGCATTTGTTGTGTAGCACTATTCTGCTGCTAATGGGTCTAGATATGCACACAGAAAATTGCACTCACAGTGGGTACAAAGGTCTTAGTTTATGTTCTAACTCGTTGATTAGGAATATGAGAGGTGTTTTTCTCCCACAGAAATATATGTACTGTATACACACACATACACACACCAAAAATGGTATGTACATTTTGCCAGTAACCATTTTCTAACATTAGGGGTCACTTTGTTGCAGCAGCCAGTTTTTCATTATTGGAATGCAACCCTTCAAGGGTACAAAATGAGGAAGACTTTTCACGCTCATGTTAAATCACATTTACCAAGTTCTTGGTATCTCAACTGCTACAGTTTAACTGACAAATTGCTGCAACAGTGACAGCTTTCTCTGCTGTTATTTGTATTATATTTTTTTTTTGCACGTGTTGAAACTAGAAGCCTTACACACGAGTGCCAATGGTGAGTTTGAAACTAAACAAGCACTACTCCATCCAGCTGAGCAGGGACACAATATAATGCAAAGAGAAAGTGTATATCATGAACCGGCTACCAGCTCCTCTCAGAAGGCTTTTCAATCAAGCAAGAAGCCCTAATTCATTTTCTCCTCCAAGCCACAGTGGGTTGCAGTTGAAACCACAATTACATGGACGGACAGAGTGACTTAATGCTCATGAAAGGGAAAGAAAAAGGCAAAGTCTTTATTCAGGAGTTCAAACTGAGTTTTGTGCAAGCGTGGCTCTGTAGACTGTAACAGAGACTGCCTGTGGCTGGGGAGAGGAGTAAGGCAGGAGTAATCTATAACTGAGAGGCTAGTAATGAGAAAGATGTGCCAGCCGTCTGCTCACTGTGATAAGATGAGGAAGTTCCCTCAGGGCCTAAAGCATCTCTGACCCAAACAACAACAAAGACAACAAACGCGTTACTGCCCAAACCATTCCTATTTTTTTCCCCCATTTCCATCCTCCGTTTCCATTCCTTTCCGCCTCTACCTCTCTTTCCGTCTCCTCCCTTCCTCTATTCCTTCTCTTTCCATGTCTCCCAACCCCTTTGTCTACAGATTTTTCTGTCGCTACTCCCCTACTGTCTCTCTGTCCCTTTAGCTCTCTTTTTTCAGTGTCCCTCCCTTTCTCTATTCTCTCACTCTCCATTCGTGCCTAAATCCAACTCCATACAAAGCCCTGCTGCCATGTAATCGGTTTCATCAGCGTTTTTTATTAGCTAAAGAAGAATACATGGTAATTAAGGGGAGTGCAGCCAAGCGTGACAGGGAGAGGCTTCACCCAGCCGCTGATGTGGAACGAGAAGGAAAGAAAGAAAGAGAGGAGACGGAGGGGAGAGAATGGGGTGTGCGGGGGCAAGGACGGGAAAAAGAAAAAAGAGAAAGACAGCAGAGAAAGGGCAAGGAGGAAAACGGGAGAGCAGAAAGATAAGGAAGGTTTGAATGGCGACAGGAAATGAAAGGCTGGAGCGTGAGGGTCACAATGATTTTGGTCGTGCTCTCCAGTGTTGTGTGGAAGCGCACGCCGTCGGAATGGAAATGAGACTAATGTCCTGTTAATGTGGTCCGAGTCACACTGCACCAATATGAGGACCTCGGCTGCCATCATCAGCCTAATCCCCTGTGTCCACTTAAATGGCCCATTCAGGACAAGTGCACCATGAGGGTGCTATCGGAACGAGAACTCTGGCATTGTTTCATGCTAGGTCGATTTTTATGTTCTTCAGACTGGCTGGATGATCCGTGTGTTAATGAAGTAGACAAGAGATGCTCCTCATTGTTGAGCAATGTGATATTACTGAGGAGCACTAGGACTGATCAAAAACTACTCAGACTCTTGTTGTATTCCTTTTTGAAGTGCTCTTGACATCTTAAATTGTATCACAACATTTTGGCATCATAAGACCACCGGGCAAAACTGAGTGCCATAAAAGGAGCAGTTCTACAGTTTCATATATAGCAGTGAACCTCCATAAGCTTTGTTGCCATGAGCACAGATATTTAAATTTGTGGTTAATACTTCTGTGTGTGTGTGTGTGTGTATGCATTTTCCTGACACAGGATGTTCATTTCACACACAGAAAGTTGCAGCAGAAGCCAGTGGACCAGAGAGACCCAACTCAAAGTATATTTCCTGAAACATGCCGACCGTTCTGCCGCCAAGCTGTGCTAACATTAATTTTCTGCTGAAACAGCCACTGGCCTGCGAGAGCAAGTTTGCCCAGAGCTGAAATATCAATTATACTGTTCTCCCTGGCAGAGACTGCGAAGCTTTAATCTTCACACAACCAATCAAAATGTCGTCTGGACTGGATTGAAAGAGGGAATTGTTGGCCACGCTTAAAAAGGGCAGCAGTTTCAACCTGTCTAGTTAATATTGACACAAAGGAGGTCTGTTGGTGGACCGCTTTGTTTCCATGTTCTGCTTCTACTTCTATTTTTTTCCACTCTCTCTCCCCCTCACGTGCCACACATGAATACATGCACACCTATTCACTAACATACAAAATCATTCATCCATATGTTTTCTATACCTGCTTATCATGGGCAGGGTCGCAGGGGCTGGATCGAAAGACAGGGTACACCCTCGACAGGTCGCCGGTCTATCGCAGGACTAACACAAATAAGCAGTCAACTGCATTCACACTCACGTTCACAACTACGGCCAATTTAGAGTTTCTAATTCGCCTACCCTGCAGGTCTCTGGACTGTGGGAGGAAACCGGAGCATACAAAACCATTTTATACAGATATGAAAGAGGCACATCAACGTGCACTAATGCACACACTCTCTTTCCCTCACGCACTTACACACAGAAACTGTCTACACTCATTCTTATTCCATTTCTTAATCGGAAAGGTAACCTTAAACCCAAGCCTGGCAATAAACTTCCCAACTGAATACTGATTCAGACCTGAAGCCTGATCTCAAACTAGCCCCTTCAAGAAGACGGACCAGAAGGGCTTGATCTTCAGCTCAAACTGGTTCAAACACGGACACCAGTACAAGGACACACACACACACACACACACCATCCCTCTGCCACCACACAGGCATTTTCCACTAAAACGTCCTCCCAATTCCTCTGTCTTCTTCGCACAGTGCTGGCCCCCACCGAGCAGCAGCGGCAGCCTTCCTGGCTGGCATGTGAAGACTGTAATTTTCCGCCACACTTCCCCTGCTGTTTGCTGGCTCTTTCCTTGGTGCTGTGGAGATAGCGAGTGAGCGAGTGGTGAACAAGGTGCGGGCCTCGCCAGCTCTCCTGCCTCCCTGCGATTATTAATGCAGCAGCAGCCAGCGTGGCCGCCAGGTTAAAGCAGCAATCAGCGCACACTAAATAAGATCATTCACAGCCTCTTTAAAGGCAGACAGACAGAGCTGCAGTGAGACACACACACACACACACACACACGAAAGAAGGAACAGGTAAATTAATGTACAGGTACAGTGCACACACACCCACAACGACATAAAATAGACGATACTAGACGATTTAAGGACTTGTATGTATGTATACATATAATGTGTCAAATATTTGCAGCAATGTACACTATAAAGTAGGCCTGAAAGGTTAAAAGTGATACGATTTGAAAGAGCGCAATTTTCAAATTATATGAGCCATGATTAACTTGAAACAGTAGGCTGTCTTTTTGTTGTTCAAAAAATACCAAACATCTTCTTCTACATAATAATCAAAATCGCCTCATATAAATTCCAGACAGCAGTATAGCTTGGTAGTTGTAGAGCATAACTGAGAGACAGCTTGTGAGTAGTATTTACAGGGTCTGCCATCAATTTTTTTTTCAGTACATAAAATTACTATTCTCAGATCATCACATTAAAAGCTATGAATTGGGATCCTCCAGCAGCTCAGAATGTAAAGCAGTTTGTCCTGTCAGTCTGTGAAGCTAATGTTAGCTCAAGTAGCTACAGTGCAGAACTGTCAGTATCAAACGTCAGCCAGATATCAAAACATTGTTAGACATGACTTGCCAGTAGTAAGTAAGAAATATAACACCACTTTAGAATGTCATAATCACATTTGCAGATTATTGTGTAAAATTCAATAAAATTTTTCAATTCAATTTTATTTATGTAGCCCAATATCACACATCACAATTTGCCTCAAAGGGCTTTACAATCTGTACAACACACAACACCCTCTGTCCTTAGATCCTCGATTTGAATTAGGAAAAACTACCCCCAAAAAACCCTTTTAACAGGGAAGAAAATAGAAGAAACCTCAGGAAGAGCAACAGAGGAGGGATCCCTCTCCCAGGACGGACAGGCATGCAATAGATGTCGTGTGTACAGAATAGATTCACAACAGAAAATCAAAGTATATAAAATACTGATGACAAAATGTAGATTGTAAACATAAGTGTAGGATCTAGAGATCATAGTATATACATATTATGATGAAAATTATGCATAAAATGATACTTCAATGTAGCATGAAAAAAATTTTGCTTGTAAAATATAAGGGAAGAAACCCGAACTAGGATCTGATTCCACAGGTAAGGGGCTTGATATTTGGCTCCCATTCTACTTTTGGAGACTCCAGGAACCACAAGTAACCCTGCATTCTCAGAGCACAGGGTTCTAGTTGGGTAATAATATCTTAAAGTCGAGCTAAATGTGTTGATTTTGTAACAGAAAACTATCAAAGTTAGAAGTTGACCGTTCTTCTGTCAGAAAAAGAACCCTGGAAAGCAACAGCATTATTTTATCGGATTGTTTTCACTTATAAACAAGATACATTTCATGTAATGCTTGGTACACTACGAACGTATCAATACTTAACTCAGCTCAATACTATGTAGACCACAAATACAGGCCTGTGGTTTAATGTCAATAATTACAATTTACATCGGAATCGCAATATTGGTCAGAAAATTGCAATGAAATGTTTTCCTTAAATCATTCAGCCCAAAGAAAAAGTTAAATATTAATTTATATATAAAAACTCAAATTGTACATCAGAGAGTGCTGCTGAAACCCTTTACCCTGGCCATCTTAAGGTTTGACCTTTCTCTGTAAAGGCTAGACATTAGAACTCATCCAAGGAACATACACACAGGAACATAAGCATAATGTATGTATGTTCATTCACAAATGAGCAAACAAAATTCAATACATGATACCACTGATATATCCTTGAAATAATCAAGAGTTGATGGCTTATCAATAAGTATTTTAATAAATAATGATAATAGCTCACCATCAACAAACACATTAACATAAATGGGCATGCAACATAGTATGTAATAAGTCATATTACACTGTTTCATTTGAAATGCCTGTGCTCCTTCTAGAACTAACTGATGTCCTTCGGGGGAGGTGGCTTGACAGGTGGTGCATGGTGAGAATGGAAATCAATGGAAAGGGGGTTGAAGTGTAAACAGATTATTAACACTGTGCTCTGTGCCCATTTCACTGTATTACATACCTCTATGATTCCCAATAGACGACCTGAACCACAATAGATTTGCAGGCGTAAGTTCTGCAGAAATCCATTGGTAATTTCAGCCTGATCAATTATCCACTCAAGCTCATCAAATTCTCAGTGTAGCTTGTTTTGATGCACTGCTGTGTGCAACAATGACAAACTAGTTACGGTTGTTGAGTAGATTTTTGTAGAGAAACTACACTGTATTTTTAAATGTTTGTGCTATTAAGTTGTTTAAAACTGCCACTTACACATGATTCAGTTTTATTTCAAAAAATAGAATTCACTTTTAAACATTCATGCATCCTGCCATAACTGATGTTAAAATTGTTTGGACATGAGCCTACTGAAAGAGATTACTGAAAAGATTGTTATGGTTGATAATGATTCATTAAGCCATTTCACCCACACCATATTGGTCTATTAATTAATGAATGTATTGTTTTTACAAAGCCCTGCGACGAGTTGGCCACTGTCCAGGGTGTATCCCACCTAAGGCCCAAAGTCACTGGGATAGGCTCCAGTCACCCGCGACCACTAACGGGAACAAGCGGTAGAAAATGACTGACTGACTGCTTTTACAAAATTTCAAAGTGAATATTTACTTCTGATTTTGTGGACATCCTGTCTTCTCTGCCTTTTCATTAAAACTATAACCACTTAGGTTGACAAGTAATGATTAACAAAATTCTCAGTCCTATTTGATATGTTACAGTATGGTTCAACATTCATTCTCAGGACAGCAAAAACAGGGAGCGCCTCAGAATATGCCTGAAATATTATTATATTATTAGAGACACTGTTATATGCATGAGCTCATATTTAGAATTGCATTTCTGGAGCTGCACGTTTGAATAGAGCAGGGATTTGCAAAGTCTGACACTGTAGGCCCCACAGTGGGCTGGAAATACAGTTTCCATCATGCTTTGGGGGGGATGTAAACAGGAAGCATGATGTTGCCATGGATTCAGTTAGTTAGCCGCGGGCTACTTGAGCCCTGTTCTTTTTAGCCTATATTTGTTTACATTTTGGCAAATTGTCCCCATTACAAAATATGCCAAATTAGCTGTTAGAAGTTCCTGTTTGCAATGTAGCCATGGATGTACAGACAACTATCATTGGATTACTCTGGCAATTTCTATTCATCTAATTTTCTATTATTTCTAAGCTGATTTATGGATGTTTACTTGCGATAGATATCGGACATAATGATATCCTCGGAAAGTATAAGTCACGCTGCTGCTGCTACTGTTGATCATGTTGCAAATGGGCAAAATCAGCGGGAGAAACTACAATAACTAACTTTCCGTTGGTTTTAGGACACCAGCATGCACGTGTCACTTTCACCTCACGCAGCATCTTTGCCTCAGGTATCTCGCTCCACACCTCCCTTCATCTCTTCTGCGCCCCCTGGGGAGGCATGCGTCACAGTTTGAAAACCTATGGAACGGACAGTTCTGTTTAGAAAAGTGGACTAACTGCTGTCCGCTGGTCACTTCTGCATAATATTGAAAAAATGCAACCCGCCACCCAGTTTTTACACATATAATTGTTGGTAACTGCAACTTCTGCCGCTAAATGCTGACCGGTGACTGTGGTTGATACTGCAATGCTAACCACACACATTCTTTAACCTTGTTCTGTTCACTGTCCAGCTACCTCTTTGGCCTCCTTCACACACACAGAGTGAGCACATGTGCCTGTTCTGTATGCCTGCCTATCTTTTACTTTGACCTCTTTGCTCTTATGATGACAGCCACAGAGCCACTTTTCAGACTCTGAACTTTCTTGGAGCTCAGCTATTTCTGACTTCAGAAGACACAAAGGGCACCCATCTCCTCATCTGTGATCCACGGATTACTGGTTTATTTCATCTCTATGTCTGACCAAGCATCTATGTCGTGGCTGTGCAGCATGTTGGTATAAATGTACAGATAACACTGTTGCCGTGCCTAATCTGTTCCCACCGGGAGGTTTGTTTCTCACCTTGCCAAAAGAGCTCTCTGACTAGGTATTTATGATCATTATGCCAAAATCAACTGTAATTTAATCATAAATAAAGTTATGAAGAGGATGTTTCTAACGTCTGAACATTTCTTTCTTTGTGACCAGTGTTTGTATGATAACATTTCTTGGGTATAAGTCCTCCTCAGACTTGAATTGTGACAAAATAGCAGGACTAGATGCTAAAACCTCAGCTATATATGATTTGGAAAAGATGTTAAGAAAGAGGAAAGCAGGGTCAGGAAGTTTCCTAACTGCAATGTTCAAATTCAGAAATACGCTAAAATATTTTTCAATTACTTTCAGTCATTTTTCAAGCAAAAATGCCAATTCCAATTTCTCAGTTTTGAGAATATACTGATTTTCTTTCATAGTAAACTGAATATCTAGGTTTTGGAGTGTAAATTGATGACACCATCCTGGGCTTTAGGAAAATTGTGACGGGCGTTTTACAGAATATTCTGACATTTTATAGATCTAAACGCCTCTTTAAGAAATTCATTCATAATTAACTTAATTGTTAGTTGCAGCCCTATTTTAGATACTTAGATACAAACAAAATTCATAGTGCATCTATAGAATGTGTAGTTAAATAGATATCAGACTCAACTGAACAGCCTCATCATAATCATAATCATCAACCATAAACATGGCTGTTAATTTAACCTATTCATATGGTCAACTGAATGGATTGACAATATACGGAATGATCCTTAATGATTGAATTTCATATAGGATGCTGACTACACCCTTTGTTGACATGGTTTAAAACCATTTCCACTCTAACCGCAAAGTACTGAGATGGCGTGAGAACGATAGAGAGCAGAAACAGAAAGGAGAGACACTAGAATAACCACAGAGATGAACAGAAAGCCATTGTTTTTTTTCTAATAACCTGATGTGCGTTAATGAACATTAAGCTTCTGTCCTATTTTTTCACACTGCAGTAACTAGCATTCAGTTCTTAACTGGCTCGCCCCAAATGTGTTGCTGTTGACATTGGAACTTGCTAATACTGACTTAAGTGCTCATTAATAAAGACTAATATAATTAATACATTAGAGTACTATTAGTATAAAAAAGTAGCATGCAGTAGGTAAAGAGCTTGATATTGCCTTGTTTGTTTGCAAATAGACTGCATCCAGCTAGAAAAAGATTGCATCACATGAAACCTATTGAGCATTGTCTGCTGTACAGTATGCATTCCACACCAAACTATAATCAACATTTTAGGGTAGAGCAAAAAGTCAAATACCCTGAAAATGTTGTTCTGTATCTCACTGATGTTCAGTATGGAGGAAGTATCATCTGAAACCCATGTGAAAATAGGGTCCAATATTTTTAAGGAATGAAATTACCAGGTCAAAGGTTTCAGTTTCTGACAAATGCTGTTCCCCGTACACTTTAGCTGCTTTCCAGATAAACTTTCAAAGTCTCATTTTGCGTGGACAAACTCAAAAACCTTTCAAACAAATCCTTGAAGTAACCAGACGGTGTGGAATTTACACCCAACCCTGATGTTAAGTGAACAGATAGAAATAGCATGTGCAGAGGAGGTGAAGTGTGGTAATTTTTCAGTACTCCGCACTTCTACAAATATGATGGGATTTGAGCGATGGAACGAAGAAAAAAAAGGAATAGCATTTAGACAAAGAGAGTATAGGTGTGTGTGTGTGTAGGGGGGGGTGTGATTGTGTTGAGCCACCCATAGAGAGAGCGCGAGTGTTTTTCCTGCTCTGGGGGGGGGGGGATAGTAGCTGGGCAGAAAGATGGGAGGAAAAAATGCTGCTGTGGCACTGATAAAGTGAGTGAGGACCACTACTGCCACACTTGGACAATTCCAGACACAATCTTCTCCCCTCTTTTCTTTTCTTTCCTCTGCTGCCAACTCATGTTCTTACAGGCATAATAATGGCTGTTTCTGTCCCCTGGCCCTCTCACTCTCACACACACACACACACACACATTATATTTTCAAGTGTGTGTCAAAGATGTGGGGAAAAGTAGGAGGGGAGCCACTTTGTGATATAGTGAAGCCCTGACAACCTTTCATTAGACAGGCCAAATTAGAGGTTTGTAAACTCCCTCCCACCCCAGCCACCCGAGCTCATCCACCTCCACCTTATCCTGTGTGGCCCCAGCCTGCAGATTCTGTATCTCGGGTCTGCCAGAGGAGGGTATCTTTTGAAGCTTGTGAGCTAGAAAACAGTCTCTGATCTGCACTTGCACATTATCACTGGGATATAAAAATGCCTTCGGTCTGTACACCACAAGCTCAGCTAAGGGGGGGGGGGGGGGGGCGGCATTAGCACAAAGGTTCACAGTTGACAGCATGCAGATTTGCTGACGCCTGTAATAAAATAAGGCCAGCCGGGTGTGCAAGAGTTGACATTGCATATAGGTGTACAGCCGGGCATCTGCATAAAGAGCCTCTGCTTCTGCCAGCAGCCATCATGGCTTTCGACAGATTAGAAATTGTGTGTGCGAGGATTCACCGCAAATAATGAGAAATGAGTTTTAAATTGTAGCTCAGGCACAGTGAAAAAATGGGCCCTGTCAATAGGGGGGAAAGAGTGAGAGAGCGTGTTCAAGGATTTAGGGGCGAGAGAGATAGGGACAGACAGAGACAGAGGGAGAGAGAGAATGAGGGATCAGGGGATGACTTTGTTTTGGTTTACTGCTTATTACCATCATAATCCTTTGTCCTGTTTTCCACTCTGCAGTCCAGGCACACCTCTCGCCTCGTCTCTGCGTTAGACACTGTGATTGCCTTGTATTTAAGAAGCCTTCTGTGAGCCTCTGTTCCGACAAATGCTTTTCCAATACCAATCACAGCTGAGTGCACCTCATTTGAATCTGTGAAAGGGGTTTTGATTCCATCAGCAGAATGCTCCTCCAAGCGCAGCACAGACCATTCAATACTGTGGCAACGTGTGAAAGCCTCAGAATATTCTCACCTAGTATATGCATACACTGTAAAGGGTTTGGGCGAGGGCTGCCTAGCCTCTTCAAACCGTGTTGTTCATTAATCCCCCTTTATTCTCTACATAGGGCCTCATTAGCTGTTCTGCTTTATGGCATTTAGGAATTGTAAGCTGTGCTCCATGTGACTTTCAAATGTGTGATGAAACAGAAGTGTTTTACTGGTCGTAAACTTTGAAGAGGAGTGAAAAAGGCTAATTGTACACTCAGTTTTAGTGTTTGATAGTGTTTATGCCACCTGGTCAACCTCTAATGTGTACGTATACATTAAGTTTGTCTGTTTATTACTGCATTGGACTGCGTGTGGTACAGACCAGCTGCTGATATCTCCGTTGCAGCAGCTTGTTGACCTTCAAACTTATCAGTGCATATCTTTTGTCAGAGCAATTGCCTGCCTTTTGGTCTGTGAGGAGTTTGGATAATGCATCCAAATTAAAATCTTTTGTAAATCCCATTGCTTGATTGCTTGAGAGCCACTGAGAGTTGTTCAACATTAATGGTGAAGGACTTCCTGATTCCCAAAGTCATTTTCTCTTCATTATTCAGGCGTGTATTAGCACCTCTTTTTTTCCACACCGAGATAACACCATCCTACTAAACTGCCTCATACAGCATCCTCTTATCTGTGTCCCTGGTGTTGGGTTCAAATTTAAGTTGGGACCTTCATGCATGTGCATGAAATTTGATGTAACTTCCTAGCTATTATCACATCTTTTAAATATCATAACCAAATGCTGCTGATGTTGTTTATCTATAAATTCTTTATGTATATGTTCTACTGCTTCTTAGGAAGACTGGAGAGTTAAGGCAGCACCACTCCGATAGACAGTATTGGTGATAAGAACAAAAAATCCTGAATCAGATATCAGACATAATAAAAGTTACAATCCAACATACACTATTATCATACATTGAGACGTCATGGACATACTACACTTTTAGCCACCTGCTGTGTAGAGATATAGTGACATGGCAACTTATATCAACAATGGCCACACCAGCTGCCTGCTGTCATAAAGTCAGCTGTGTGACAATATTTTGTGCTGAAAGAAGAAAAAAGAAAAAGAATGCAATGTGTGCAATACAGGGTATGCACGTGATGTCGCTGTATGCATAGTTACCAGGGTCACTTCCCCCGTGGGTGGCTAGCACAACAGTCAGCATCTGCTATCATCCATTCACATGAAGAAAATTGCAAAAATGGTAAAAACCCATTTTGCAATGGATTGCACAAACAGATTCTGGAAGAATTCAGGAAGAAGGTTTTACAAAATGCTGAAGGCTAAAGAGAAGAGCAGCAGAGAGGCGTCATACTTTCTAAAGGGCTGTTTAACATGAACTAGCCCGTTTTTGGAAGTCCATATGATTTTGAATAGGCTGACAAATCAAATGGATGAGTATCTACATTCAATTCCCAGTTTATTAGGTACACCTAGCTAAAACTAATGCAGTTTTATCTAACAGTCCTGCAATAAGTCCTACCTGCATGAAGGTTATAATGTTCAGCTTTTGTTGAAACTGTTTTAGAGAGGTGTTGATTCACCTGTATGATCATTTTGGAGGATGCAGAGTGTGGTGCTATTGAATTGTATTGCATTGTACAGACAGGTGTTTCTGTTATTTGGCCTGCCCTCATTGATATAAATGGGGTGGGCGCTGTTGTATTATACTGCATTAGTTTTAGCTAGGTGTATTGAATAAACTGGCAACTGAGTGTATATGCCTTCAGGCTTTGTGTTCAGCAACAACAAAACTTCTGCCCAGAACTTTCCAGAATAAAAGAATCACAAACTTAAATTTTGCCCAAAAAAGGGCCTGTACCTAAATACTCATGCTGGGCAGGATCGTATCCTTATCCTTGCCTTGTGACTTTAGGCAATAGAATTGCACAGTGAACAATTTAGTTTCAAAATGTCACCCCTGTACAGTGAACGAGGGCTTTGTACTTAAATAAAATTATCTGGGTACATACCAGACATAGATTCTTAATTTCTTGCGACATTTCAGTGTCCACAGACCACTGTGCAGTACATTACTTTTTCAAGAAATGTGTTGGCTTTCTTCCATTAATTGCAGCTCTAGCCCTTCATGACAGCTGTAGCAGGTTTGCTATGTGGCTTGTGAAGTCAATAACCTCTATACCAGGGTATTGATAAATGTGACAAACTTGTACAAAATAAGTGCAAAAAGAAAAATGTCCCAGAGCAACAAACATTGTTTGAAGTAATGAAGAAATGTGTGAAGCTCTCACCAGACAGCAAGGCTAATGACATTACCAGCTGATAACAGAAAATAATGGAAGTTATAATGCTGAATGACCAGCCCTTTTTCCACACCTCTTTTTTTGAGGTCAATCTGCAACTTGATGCTTAATTTAACGTCTGAAGCTTTGCTACACATTTATACCCCGTCTGTACAACCAAGTTAGTGAATTACGTGAAAAAATGTGGCAGGGTGACTTTTCAAACATGTGCCCCATGTTTTAACTAAGTCGCATGTTGTGAACTATGAATTTATTCACTTAACAGTTTACAATTTATGGTTCATAGTTTTAAACAGAGAAAATGTGGCTTACCAAAACCTTAATAAATCCTAAAAAGGAAACATGAGCGATTAATTACAATCACAATGTTTCCCCTATCATAGAAAGTTGTGGGTTAGATTGTGGGTTAGGCTGGGTATTCAGAGAAATGGCGTCAATTGTGAGCAAGTAAATGTACTGAATTAAGATACACTTTTTTTGTCCATAGAAGGTCTTTAAGGTCTAGCAAAAAAACACATTTTGTTCAGCTTTAGACAAAGATTAGAGACATGCTGAACAGTAACAGTGTTTTATGTGTCTTAAAAATATTTAGATGTCTAAACATGCACCAAGCATACAGTACCATACATTGCTTATGCAGATCTTGAACTTAATTTCATCTGAGTTACAATGACTTACCAGGAGATAAGGTCTGCCTGTAATATTTCTTGTCATTGCCCATATGCTACTACCAGGTATACTTTCAAAAACAGGAACATATCCAACTTGGGAGTCAAACAATGAAAATCCAGTGAAACAAAATGAGATGCCGGTACGGTACAAATACAATTTCTGTCGACTGCATTCATTTTTCTGTTATATCAAACACAATTTCATGGTTGACATGGTGGAAGAGGATTAACACCCAATTTATATACCTTTAAAAGGAAACACAGACTGCTAATGCTGTAGCTTCTAACTAATCCTCCCTGTACTCCAGGCATGGATGTGTTCAGTCTGCTAGTTTGACTCCGAGTGTGCTGGCTGGCCTGGATAGCTGATGACTTAAGTAGTGACTGAGGGAGTGCAAAGGCTACAGGGAAATCAAGAGTTCTTGTACCCAGTAGCCAAGAGAGGGACTTGACAGTGTCAAAGGATTATGTACTGTGGGGCTAACAATACTAATGGCACTTCTTTTGCATTATGATAATTGCCAAGACAAAATTGCCACCTAATTTCTCCCTGTTTCTAATTATTGGGCTCTTCAATGCAAGCAGGCAGTGGGAGCAGAGCATTGGCAGACAATTAAACTCCTGCAATTATGGCTCTATTGTAAAGCTCAGCTTTACCAAGGATTTGTAGGGCAGAGAGTGATTGCTCGCCGATGCAATTAAATACAGGATAAATCTGGTGTGGACCTGTCAACGGATCTTTTAAAGTTCACTGTAACCAGCCAGGAACCAACCAAGTCTGTGAAGGATGTACTTGCCAAAAGAGCCACACCTACTGAGCCATAGCCACACGTCTGTTACAGCACTCCCACCGGATGCACATGCTTGCAACCAAACCGCTCTCATTGTGGATCCAAAAAAATAAAACTAAACAACATCCATTTGCATAGAGAGCATTTCCAGGGAGGCATGCTGGGTAGGATTAGTGATCCTCTTCCTCTAGCGTGTCGAAGTGAGCAGTGACCTGATGCAAATGTGTGCGGTACAAAGTTTAGAGCTATGAACTGTGGGATACAGAGGAGCGTGGCCATCTGGAAACTCAGTGACAAGAAGGTGTTTATGAGAGACTGGGGGGAATAAAGAGCCACAACCTATTTTGTCTCATTTTGTTGTACAGAAGCCACTGATCCAGTGCAGTGTTGCTAAAAGGCTGGTTTGGGACCCAAAGGAGTAAGGCATAAATTGGTCAATAAATTGGTTGGAGGAAAACTAATATCCAAAGCTGGAAATAGTATGCTGTCAAAGTTGAAAAGGAAGATAAGAAAATGGGTATAGATGAGTATGTGAATAGTCAAAACAACGTCATGTTTGCCAGATTAGGCTACAGAAAATCAGTTTTGGGATACAATAAAATATAATAGAGGAGAAAGAATAGTGTATGTTCAAATTCCGTTTTGAAGGAGCAACATAAATTACCTGATATTAGTTTTTGGCCCCCTGTAGTCTTTTGCATAAAGGTCTCTCAATTTATTACTGTAAAAAATCTATCTAGCTATCTATCTATATCAGGTAATTAACACATCTTTTAATGTATCATCAGTAATGGAGGGCTGAGGGCAGGTGCATTGTTTACAGACTTCTAGTCATCTGAAGTGATGTAACTGGCTGGCCAGTATTTACACATGGCTTACACTGGTCCCTGCTGTGTGCAGGCTCTTCATTTGCCCAGTTTAAAATCTTTGCGACAAGCTGCCACAAAACACAAAAATCCACATAGCTGGAGGAGTAGACGCTGTATCACAAGTCACACCTATTATACAGTGATCATCCGCATTTGCAACATTTTTTCATATATTCCATTGACAGAAAAACTAAGGATGTTGAACATGTTTTAAACGTAACTGCACTGACTTTAAATTCAATTGCAGTCAACGCTTGCTAACTTTGTGTATGTAAGAATAAGTTAGCGGTGAACAGACTCAGATATTTCCCTCAGGAGTTAGTCGAGAACGCAGCAGGGATAAAAGATGTATATCAGATGTATGGACCACTGGTGGCAGCAAACTAAACTTGAGCAGCTGTATTTCAGAAATGCAACAGAAGAAGGCAAAGTGGTGTAAACCGTGGACTGATCTATCGCGTCACATTGTTTCAATAAAGAAGAAAGTCATAAGGCCTGATAGCTAATGTGTGCTGAGCCATGCCATGAGCACCTGCGATCAGATCTCATCCTGTGCACACACTGGGAATGGTTTTCCATGGACAGAATGGTAAAAGTCACTGTTTAATCTGATGACATGTTGGAGGCGTGCTGGTTCGCACAAACTGCACTGACGGCATGTCGCCTGCAGCTCTTCAGTAAGTTTACCTTGGCAGTTTCCTCATGAACCATTCTTTCTTTGAATATTTAAAACTAATCCGTTGACCAAAAGCTCTAGAAACGTCAACATACTGTTGTGTTGAACCACTCTGAGTGGATAATAGTCCTGCTAACAATTTTTAATGCAGCAGCATTAGAAAATGTTCAATCTGCAGTATAAAATAAATACAGACCAGATGTGAAGGATTACACATCTCAGGCAAGTTCCAAGACAGAGAAGACAGACAAAGGTGAAAGCCAATAACTTCCTGGAACGTCTGACAAAATTCCATACAGTAAATCTAAACAAAAAAGTACAAGTGATTTGGGTACGACTTTATATTAAGCTACACATATTCACCTTTAGCTAGTTGCTTATTAGTATGTATATTAGTTACATATTGGCTCTTTATTAGTCATTATAAAACACGTATTAATGCCTTATTCTGGATATTCTACAAGAGTTTTCCTTCATTAACCTCCTAATTACTGCTAATTGATAATAAGTAAGGAACATGAATTATGATCTTGATATGCTTTGCCCAGTATGGGCCTTATAAGGTGGTAGTCATCCTCCCACTTAATAAATATGGTCCATTCTTATATAACAAAAGACAAAACTACAAGTGCTAATAGTGTCCAAATAACTGTATATTATGTCTTTCTAACTCAGAATATGTTCGACGGTCTAAAGTGAGGTCTGTGTTCACAACTAATTCACTGGTACAGTAGTTTGACAACCCACGCAGATTCCCTATTCTAAAGTTGCCTCCTCCACACTAAATCTATTATTCTCTACTTGCACAATGCAGCGTGATGTATATCTGTTTACTTCCTGTCCACTCTACAGTCACATTACCTTTGCCCCCAACCTCACCTTACAGTGCTTTTTCATCCTTATTAACGTCACTTTTCACAGTTAGCTTTGTACATATTGTTATAGTATTTGCAGTTGTTTATCATTTTGATAATCACCTCAGTGTCTTAGATAACCATTTGCAATGTTAGCTCATCAGTCAATATAGTACCAACGTTAGCCTGATTTTCACAGCTTAGCTGACATTAGGGTTGTTAGGGCTCTTTTTTTACACTCACTGCTTGGAAGGCATTGCGTGCTTTATAATGATCAATAAAGAGCCAAAATGCTATTAATATGCATGCTTATAAGCAACTAGTTAATGGGTACCTTAATATAAACTGTTACTGTGATTTGTAGTAAATGGGATAATACATGCAAAATAACTATTGTGGTACTTTACACCTACCAGATTTCATAAAATGCACTCAAAGTGAAATGAGAACATACTGTTTTAGAGCATCAACCACATGGCATAATTATAAACATCAGCTCTATGTATTCAGATCCTTCTTGTTATGACATACATACATACATCAGTATACAGTAAGTAGAATTACGCTCCCAAATAAAAAGCTGCAGAATCAGTGAATGCATGCTCTGAGGCGTTCATTTACTTTTTGCATTTGTTTCAACATGGCAAATTAATTCTTGCGATAATTGATCACAATTTTTCTATAAAGTCCATTAACTTTTAGCCTGAGGCCTTACAAAACAGAAGCACCAAACACAAATGTGATGATCAACTGCAGCTACCAATTTAAATTAGAGGCAGTGCCGTTAATCAAACTGCATGCAATAATACACCTAAAAGCAGATCAACAGGGTTCATAGCTCCGCCCAATTCAATTTAACGCTGAACCAAAAAATGCCACAATTTTACAACATGGTGGTACTTCAAAAACATTTAGGTGGTGTGATAGCTGTGTAAAGCGGTTTAGTTGATGAAGCTAAAGACATCACTTTCATTGACAGGCTTCATAAATCAAGAGTTGCCATATCTGTTGTTTTTTTTTTGTCTACCATATGCTTTCACTTTTTCCACATTCTACTGCTTGGGATTTCCAAGTGCAATAACTTTTTCTTTTTAAATCTCTTCCGGAAGTATTGCATATATACCCTCCACTTCTACCTTCAGCTCCATCTCTTTCATGGCCTTCTCTCCTCTCTCTCTCATGTTCCTCTTTCACAAGCATTTTCAATGAAAGTTTCCTGCCTCTGTGTCAGACACATCTGCATTGCAGTGCCGAGGGGAAAGCAGTGGCTGGAGGAGAAGGGATGTGTATGAATGGTTTTAGACAGAGATGCCAAAAAAGAGAGAATGGGGATAAGAAAGTCTGACCTGTCATTTACCAAAATAATGAATGCATGAGTGACAGGAAAACATCACTTCACGCATCATTTGGTATATTACACCACCCTTGTTTTATATTTATTTTTTGCCTTTGACAGAAAAACATGCCCATTTAAACGTCCAAATATCTAATACAAACACACCCATTTGCACCTCAAAGTGCTGTCACAGGGAAATCACAGAGAGGGTCATCCACCCCCACCTCCCTCCGAGCCCCCCTGTTATTAATGGCATCATCATTTTTCCTCTGCTCACTCTATTTCCCTTCTGATAGTGGGGCCTGCTTCATCGTGTTCTGCCATGTTTCTGTAATTGCTCCAACAGCCTGCCTTATGCTGAGCATATAGTTTTTGTGTGTGTGTGTGTGCCTATCCAGTGGGCGTGTGCGTGTCTCTAAGTGTGCGCATATGCATGTGTGTGTGTGTTGCTCTGTCCCCCCACCAGGGCCGGCTGTGAGTTTGTGGGGCAGAACCAAGCCGCGGGCGAGCTCCACACGGAGCGAAATGACAGCCTCCAGGCCGCCATTGGTTGATGACCGTGAAAACACTTGCGGTTAACGTAAAGTGAGCGACCGGCTGTCACAGCGAGGCAGCGCGCTTACGTGCCGCCCTGACAACAGCACAACAAGACCCTCTACAACTAGACTCTGCAGTGCTGCAACAAACAACAAAGGGACAGCCCGATAATTCATAACAGCAACCACTTCAGACATCTGAAGTACGTAGCAAAGAGGGAGAGGAGCAAAAGACAACTACTACTATTTGTCACAGTCTTTGGGAATAAATGGTTTTTCTTTGCTTAAATTCTGGTGGGCAGGAGAGAAAGCCGAGGGTGGTTGTCGAATGGAAACAGGGAAGTGAGCGTGCAGGATAGAATGCCTAGACTCTCACAGATGCCAGCCAAGGTCAGATAAAGTGAGAAGTAAGTGCTTAGAGAGCTTCAGGAGCAGAGGCCAGCTCTGTGGAGGAGGTGTGAAGGAGTGAGTGACCAAGCGTGAGCGCCGCCGCCCCTACCCATCATTAAATGAAGCCACTTAAAGGAAAAAAGTGCTCCGCTCAAAAAGGTCAATACACGGCACTTCTGCAAAGCCCTGATGGTTTTATTTAGCCATCTGGAGAATAGTTTTGTCTCTCATGGAGACACAAAATGTTGTGAATTTGTGTCTGAAAGCACTTTGCTCAGAATCCTGCATTTTTACTCGGAAGCTGAATTGCTTTATCTATCGCATTGCCGCCAGCAAACAGGTTCCTGAAGTTAAACTGAGAAGCAATAAATTATGTGCCAACATTATGTAGTAAGGAGGGATGATTACAGAGCTGCTTTTATCATCAATTTTAACCTCTCTGTGGTTAAATCAGACTTCTTTTACCCCCTGCCCTCTTGCATTTCTTTCTTACCTCCTCTCGCTCCCTTTGAACACACACATGCGTGCACACACACAAACACAGATTATTATGCGGTAACATTACCAGATCCCCTTAGGCAGCTGTGCATCTCTGTATGACTGATGAGGGTAATTTCTCCCAAACAACAGAATGATCACTTTGGTGGTGAGCGCTACACACCCTCCCTCCTCCCCGTCTTCCCTCTCTCCCGGTTTCTTTTTAGCTTACAAAAAAAGGCAAGAAAAAGAAAGATATTTGTTACTACGTCTCCTGCAGTGTCTGGAATGGCTCCAGAGATAAATAGCTCTCCCATCCCATACATACAAATTAAAGGAAAAAAAAGTTAATCATTCCATGGATCCAGTCAATCTATTGATTCTTCAATGATGATTCCCATTCACACTCTGCTAATAAAAGACATTCAAATCCAGTTTCCCCTTTGCCAGTTGGAACTGAAGGTGTGTGTGTGTGTGTGTGTGTGTGTGTATGGGGGGGGGGGGGTTGGTTCCGTATTTTTTCCTTGATTACCATAGGGATCCAATATAATACACATGCCACTGTGAATTAGCCTCACACTAAGAACTGGTCTGAGCCACAGTGAGTTTGTGTACTACTGTGCACCATGGGATATACTGAGCAGAAAGTAGTTAGGACTTGTCTGCCTCTCTCTCTTGGCCTCATGGTTCAGCCTCAGTGGGCTGTCTTTACCTATTCTCCCATCTGTCAGTCACACACAAAAACAAATCCACCTGTCGACTGGGAGACTGGGCTGAACAGGGCGATGCTACAGCTGTCTGGGCCTGACTTGGTGCAGAAGGGAGCGAGCCAGCGCCCTCCACTGGTGATGGAAAGCCCATTAAGATGCTTATTACCCCACCTGTCAGCCCCATCTCCTCACCTGCACAGATACACCAGACTAATGAAGACAGTCACTATTAATGCAGCACCTTGAACATGGAAGTCATGCCTCTATGCTTTTTGCAGTCCTTGTGTCCTTGATCACAAGGGCTCTCCAGCCTTGTAACAATATAACAATCCAAGCGTTAAGAGACAGGCATTCTTACCGCGCCAGTTGATTGCCTCAACAATGAAGCTATTAATGCTGCATTATGTATGTTGTAATGGTCACAAACATCTAATAGGATAAAGGCTAAGTACAGTGCAATTTAATGCTGCTGACTTTCAGTGGCTCTTTGAAGGATGTTTTCAATTATAATAGAGCTAATTTAATTCATTGTTTCGAAGCTGAAAATGCATTTTTAAAGGTTGACTGAGTCTCTATTTGAGAACTCAGGTTTAATCAGTCATGTACATTGAACATTGGAACGTCCTCTAAAGAGATTGACAAAGTTGCCGGGGATCTGCGTTCTATGTTTTAAAGGGACACAGTAGCCCTGCCCTTCTCTTTTTCCTCAGATGGCAGGCTTCAGTTGTGGAGGGGAGGGTGTTCATCTAAAAGATGAAAAGACCTGCGCCTTTAAGAGGGCTGTCTCCCCTTTCCCTCATGCTCCCCCTCAACCACACAGACACTCCTCCTATGAGCATTTGTGAGGCAGCTCCTGTCCCTTATGTCTCTTTGTGGGGAACAGAATAGACTTCCCAGAGCATCACTGGAGACAAGACAGAGCTCTAGGGAGGACACCCCTGGTGCAGACCTCCATGCATCCCTGGCCTCAACTACTGTGGATGCCCAGATGAGCACAAGGAGCGGAGACGCATTCCTACTCAAGCTGGAGTAAAACATCCAGAGGTCCAAAACAGGAGGTGGAACTTAACAGCTGGACAACCCAAGAGGTCAATTTTAAGTTGAAGCCGACATGATCAGCAGATCAAAATCAACAACGCTGGACTGGATCGCTAAGAAAAAGGTGGAGTCTTAATTTGAGTTTTCAGTTTCTGTTTAGAAAAGTTTTGTTAAAGAAGAATCAACAAAGTACTCCATATCTTTTGCAGCTTTTAAGGATAAAAGCGCCATATGAAATACATACAAATGAAGTAAAGAGGATAATTTAGCTTAGGTTTTTTTTAATTATTTTTATCCATCTCCAGAGCACTTTCCAAACAGTCATTTGTGGTATGAAACTGAGATGCTCTTTAAAGAACATCTTGAAAGGTCCCGACAGTGCTCTTAATTTACCAGCCAGGCGTTTATCTTATTTCTCCAGCTCTTTCTGGGAGGGAGCATTAAAGACTTCATTGATAGTGCTCTTGGGGAGCGGGTAATATTTCGTATATGAAGTCTTGAAACTTTACAGCTGTTGACTGGAGGGAGAGAAAAGTGCCACATACATAAGAAAATTATGTTGAGCTGTTTTTCATGTGGAAAAAGTGTGTGTCTGGACTAATATTGCGGTGGAGCAGTGAGGACAGAAGAAATGTTCACAGGGTGTGGAGTGGTCAGGGACCAGAACCAGTACCTTACCAGAGACACTGTCAGGCCCAATCCAGGACTAGAGGTGAACATACCGATCCAAATGGAGAATGGGGTAACCCTAGGGACCTGCTCTGTCTACCAGGATCAAACTTACGGGAATGCTGGCCAGCCAGCAGTGGTGAACAATGTTTCCAGCCCGCTGAAGCCAACACCGCTACCAGTCCCTCCCCCTGCACTCAAACTAGGGCAGGAAGGGTTCAAGAAAGTCTGCCGAACTGAGGAGGACAGCCCCTGTCCCTTTCCAGGACTGGCCTCTGGGGTGCTGGAGATGCGCGTGAAGGAGGGAAGTAAGATCCGCAACTTAATGGGATTTGCTATGGCACGGATGCAGGGAGAGAAGGGTGAAAGTGGGGGAGGTGTGAGTGGTGGTGGGCTCAGGCAGGTGGTCTTCACTGGGTCAGGCCGTGCTGTCACAAAGACCATCACCTGTGCTGAGATCATGAAAAGAAAAGTGGGCTCTCTGCACCAGCTGACCAAACTGCAGTACAAGGTGGTGAAAGAGGTGTGGGAGAGTACTGAAGGCGGGACATCTGAGATGACGGTGCACAGGACTGTGCCCTCCATCAGCATCCTTCTTTCCAAAGACCCACTGGATCCCCAAGAACCAGGCTATCAGCCTCCTGAGACTCTCGGTGCATTGTGGGAGGAGAGAGAGGGTGTCAAATGTGCCTCGAAGACAGCATGCAAGAGACCTCTCGGATCTTTGCCATACAGCAGTTTCTCTCACTGTAAGAGAGTGTGTTTGGGGGAAGGAGTCTCAGTCCACCCTCCTCACCAACTGGCCGAGCCGGTGTCAAACAGTGGAGAGGATTGAATCAGAGGAGTTCATTTGGAGCTGCCCTCCACTCAAGCACAATGCTGAGACAATCAGAACACTCACTCAGACAGAACAGTGCTTTCTCAGAAGAACTGAGTACCAATTCCAGCCTCCAGAGGTCAGTTTGACTGGAATCTAAAAGCTTGCCTCTGTACATACAGCATTTAAGGGATGTGTTTCTCAGCACGTCCAACACGGTCTCTCACATCCACAGAAATGTGATGATGTGTGCTACCGTGTTATAAAATCTTTAACAGATTCACATCCCATTTCACACCGACAAAAGAAAGAGCCATGAATTGCACAGGTTCCAGATTCCTGCTTGTAGTAAACTATCTACAGCCTGTGGACAAAACCATTTATTAGCATCAGGTTACAATCATCTCTATTCCTCCATGCTCTTAAGTGTGTCATTAAAAACACACAAAGTAGACCCAAGAACATAAAATAAAAAAAAGCTTAAAGCCATTGATGGTATGACGGATGCAAAACATACCAATTTTCTTTGTCTGAATATTAACTCTCATGAAAACAAAATTAAATAAATTGTTTTTTCCAATGGAATTTCTGTTTTGTATTTCATCTTTCTTACTCACACATCATTGTATTTGCAAAGCTCTGATTGAACAGAAAATCACAGTGTGCCGATCTTTTGATAAGAATAACGGCAGTGAAATTTGTCTGTAGAAAAAGCTGATTTAATGACAAAGCTGTTGATAAGGCACAGCTCCTAAACCAACCCAGCCTGACAGATATGCCTAGGGCAGAAATACAGGCACAGATTATCATTAAGATAACAACAAAACATCACACAACACAGTGGAGAAAAGGATTAAAACTAGGCTTGACAGAGCTTCACACTACACTGTTCCTGCAAAATATGAAACCAAGGCAACACACTATACTCCTTCCCCTTTCAACCAATAGGCCTATCCACCCACCATATCTATTGTATAGCACAGTCTACCTCTTCCGCTATATTCCAACATTTTTCAAGCAAAAGAATACGCTGAACAATCTGCTCTAAAACAAGTAACACCATGCACTTGCAGTTGACTGACATAATAAACGAAATGGCTGCAGATTTTCTCCAGTTGACATTTTTTATGCATTGCCTCTCTATATTTTCACACCATTTAGATACCATTTTAGTTGCAAAAAAGATACCTCTGAGTAACTGCTGAAGCTTAACGCGATGCTGCAGACATCTATGGCAATTGGATCAAAATTCAACTCCGAGCATAATGCAGTGGTAGAAAAAAAAACAGCTGGGAGCGTACGCATTGAATTTTATGGATTAAAGATTTCTACATATATTTCTTCCATACAAATGTTGTCCTAAACATGACAAACAAAATAAACCTTCCTGAGAATTATTTTATCTGAATACTTAAGAACTTTTTCCACTTAATCAACCATGTCCTCTGGGGATAATAACTTCGACACGAGGAACCTTGTCTTAGTTAGCTTCCACTGTTGATCTTAATGAAAATCTGCAAACGCAGATGTCGGCCTCCTAAAGTAAATTGATCAAAGAGACTTCTAACTGGGGAGACAATTCTGCTACAGATTAAAATGGAGAAAAAGGGAGAGTTTACTCCTATGGCTTTAGCATTCAAATTCATCTTTCAAAGGAATACAAATCGTAATATTTCATATAGTGGTCAGCCAGCACTTTAACAGTCTATAGCGGACATAGTGATTAACCTCCCTCTCGATCCCATTAAATGAATCAGAGCACAGCAGAGCAACCAAGGTTGAAAACGAAATGCTGTGACTGCAATACAGCACATATGTAGCAAACTGTGTCCTCGAGACTGCTGGAAGGTTATCACTTCATGTCGTTGTTATCACAGAGTTAGCAGCTTTCACCCAAAAGCCTATGGGACAGTCAGTCTGCGATGCAGGTCAAAAAGATAATGCCGCTATAAGTAAATTTCAAATCGACCTGCATCTGTTATCAAACATTAAGAATTCTGGGCCAAGTGTAAAATGCAGTGGGGGTAATTGGGGATAACGGCATAGCGTACCTGAGTGAGAGACCAGATAAAGCATACTGACAAAAGCATTATCCCGGAGCTAAATCCAATGTGGCTGGCACGAAATAGCACGGTGGAGGAGTCAACAAAGTGCATTTTAAGAATGTGGACAAGGTTATTCACAAGCTGAGAGTCCATTTTTCCAATAATGTTTGTTTTCAAAGATGCAGTCAAGGTGAATATGGAGGAGATACAGGCCTTGACCTAAACCGCACTGTTTGTGTTTGGTTTACTTTGTACGTATTCTGTATGTATAAAACTGAGTGCACAAAATGCTCTGCTGTTCTTCCTATGAAACCGACTAGTTAAAAGGAAAACTGGTTCAATTTTGACCATCGATCAAATTACCCATACCTTCAATCTGAAGGGAGATATACATGAAGATTATTTGGGTCAGACATGGATTTCATAAAGTATGTAAGTTGGACAATTTCAGTGATAGAATACAGAATTGTTCTCGTGGTAACTGTTAATGCAGCAGGTTTAAAGATACATCTAACTGTAGAACGGATGACACACAATGCATTTGTTTAAGAATGGATTTTAAAAAAATGATTACTTCAAAATGGTCATGGAGAGAAAACTGTATTTTTACTTATTTAATACTTAATAATATCGTACAAAATTGTTATTAAGTTCTTAAATCATTAATAAAGGACAACATTATGTTAAGACTGACCCACCATAGTTATCTATTATGGCGGACACAACAGCAACCTTCTGTTTACCAAAGCCAATAACTAGATGCACTGAATGGGAATACGTTCATTTTGAAGTTAACATAATAAAAGTGTTGGCACTCTATTTTTCCCCTTCTCTGCCGCTGCAGCAGATGAGAGTGAGGTCTCTGGGATGGTGTGGGAGTTCGCTATCTCCCAGCCTCCAGATGGCTCCGTCTTCTCTTATCTAGAAGAATGGGTGCTGCCTCAATTTTTCAACTCGCCTTATCTGGGAATCCTTTAAATTGAATATTTACTGGGCCTATGTTTTCTGCCTGTGTTAGCCCTGTGAATTCGACATTCCTCTTGCTTGTCGAGACAGGCCGAAAGGTTTTTCTCACTCATACACTCTCTTTGTCTGCCTTGTCAAGTAATGGGACAGTGATTGATTATGCGATTGTCAGGAGAGAATGGAAGGTTAAGCAGTTAAGCAGAGAGCAGTGGAGACATATTAACAAATGGCCATAGAGGGAATACGTTCAACAATAGAAAAACGTACATTACCCAAACATGACATCACACAGACCTCCATTTTATGTCTGGAGTAAAATAGATTAAATTAATCACTTTCCGAACAGTCTATTGTTTCCTGCACAGTGTACACTAGAGGTTAAGAGAACACTTAAGCAGCCATTGAAAACATGTTATTGCAATATGACTGGCTGTGGTCTATCTGCATAAACAAGCTGTGCCACAGCTACTCCCTGGTAAGTGTCTGGAAATGTCTTTTCAAAACCATTTTGTGAAATGCCTCCATGTTGGATTAATCAGCGCAGCTGAGGATGTAATTGCTGTGCTGAAGTCAAAGCTGTAAGAGCAGATAATGAACACTGACTACAGGGCTGCCAGAATCCAGGGCGAAAGAAATGAGAAGTTCGGAGACCAAAATGTCTTCAGCATTCTTTCTAAAGCCCTGATAGAAAATGAGGGCACACTGTATACTAAATAAAGTGCATTTTTCCAAAAAAACATCACCTATGGCTTAGTGGTTAGCAACACGGAAATGTTATGGCTTGTGACAGCAACATTGTGCTGTTAGAATTCAAAAGCAAAGGATTTTCTCAAGCTCTTTAAATTATTTATGCATGTTTTTATGTATTTAGTAACATGCATGTCTGTTCTGTGTATTATATAGGTACTTGATTAATTTTCTTTTACGAGCGGATCGGCTTGCAAAGGTGAGGAAAACCAACAACTGACTGTTGCTGCCCTCTGGTGGAAAAATAAGTTCAAAGTAAAATGCAGAAAAAGATACATCTCTTTGCTCAAGGGTGCTATTGTTGGTATATTTGACAGACATCGACGGCCCTGTGCACGTGAGTCCAGACAATTAGCACAACAAAGCTAAATGTTCACAGAATAGCTTATTATTTGCAAACATGTTTTAATAATATAATACAGCATGTACATGTACATGCAAATGGGAGCTGTGGGCAATGCTAGTTTTTTTAATTGTGTAATGGCAATCTCAGTGATACCCTATTGAAACGTGGCTTTTTCTCTTACATTCATTTCAAAAAGTGTAAAAACTACATTCTGGATTTTTATCATCATCCCCTCCCATTCGCAATAAAGAGAGGACTTCTGACTCAATTGGCTTAAAGAATTTGAAGTATAAAGGAGGCACAGTAGATAATAGGCACTGTAGAGTCTCTTCTAAAAGCTGTTGATGAGAAACAGGCGAGGCTACGCTTATGGACTTACACACACACACACACACGCGCACACGCACACGCACACGCACTGCTGAAGCTTATGTCTGCACCAGCAAAGATTAGCTTTGTTCTGTTTCAGTAATGGCCAGTAAAAGGTGGAGGCAGGACAGTTCAAACTTGAAAGAAAAGCAAGATAAACATTATAATGGTGAGCTGGAAATGATCCAGCCTTTGCCCTCTGACCCTAAAAATGTGCACATGTGCAATATGCGGAAAATGTAATTCTACTGTGATTAATATGGTGACTGAACTGCTCTAAAATATTGTCTTGCATACTAACATTATTTTCTACTCAGTACTGATAGAGTGATGAACAGCTGCTGCCTCGCAGTGTTATCGGTGTAATTGAATACCCCTTTGTAGTGCAATCAATATAACCACTGAAAAGAAGGCACAGTGGTTTTCTTCAACATCTTACCCTTGGAACGGCAAGGGACTTAACATCTCTCTACAGACTGTCCTACAACTTTGAAGAATACCCAGTCTAACTGCAAGTATTATAGTTTTTTTGTTATATGGTTTTATATTAATTGCACTTGTCTCTCACTGACCTCATTTATTTTTGGGATTTACGTGACGTAGCTGCTGAAATAGAGCAACTTCCCTTTGGGATTAATAAAGTACTCTGGATATCTAGCCACCTATCTAACTATCAAGATATCTAGCAAGCTAGCTGCAGCCTCCAAGACAGACAGAGAGAAAGACAGCATTTAGGTTCACAGATTCCCTAACACTGTTTCATGTTCAGCAGTGTTGATCACATATAAGCCTAACTACATGGCAAGTGGAGTGTTTTATAGAAACGGTAAAATGATAGATGCTGCACAGCTCATTTTCAATACAATATTACAGACAAAATACGAATACATATTAAACATCTCCGCATTTAAATCTGATTTCAAGGCTGTATTCACATGTAATTTAGCACTCATCCAAAATGCACTTTTTAGAAACTATTATTAAAAGAAGCACAATTAAAGAGGTACATATAGTAAAAATCACCCGAGACATGAGGCATTTCCAAAGTCCTTTTTTCCTCATGGCCATTCAAAGCACTTCTCTGTGAAGCTATCGCCACACTGTTTCACTAAGGGTTTTAAAGAGAAACATCATTTTTTAGAAAATCAATTTTCAGATGTGGTTCACCTGATAGTGACCCATACTTTCCACCACATTATCTGAAACAAAAACAGCAGCCAGCAACCCTAATGACAAGAATTTGGCTAAAACTCCCTTATCAAACTATGAAAACTCGTTTAACGTGAGGGATTTTTATCTCTTGTATTTCCAGTCACATCCCACACCAAGGTCGACAATATGACTAAATGATTTGGTTAATTTGAATTCAAACAGTGTCAGCTGGGGGTCCACTCCACGCAGTAGGAGGATTGGTAAAGTAATATCAACACAGTTGTGATTACTCCATTGAAGCAGTAGGGTGCTCCAATCAGTGCTGAATCACTCTCCTCATTACAGACAACAAGGCCAAATCTCAGTGGGTGGACCACAGAATCAGGCTTTGCATCTTCCCACTGAAATTAATTGAAATTCATTTGTGGCACCCTGATGTTCCACATCAACACCAGACTCATTCACATTTGTACAATCCTCCCCGGATTCATTAAGCACAAGAACATTTCAAGTTTGAAAGCATGTAAAAGCAGAGGTTGTATTCTGTGGTCTCTCTGGACCTCGGCATGAGGCCAGATTGTAGGCAGTTCACAGTGTCAGATGCATCTTTCCAGGAACGATTCCTGTTAGAGCAAAGTAATCTGACCAGGTATTGCTCCAGTGGAGCGGCGCCTGAATGTATTTACTCTTAAACGGACACCGGAGGACTTAGGGTCTCGGACAGCAATAAGTGACAACCTACCGGAGAATTAATGTCTGCAGACGGTTGACACTGCATGCTACAAAAACTACAGCAACAGATGTGGCGAATAGTGTGTCTTTATCCGTACATGAGGAATTAACACCACATGCCACATGGTTGCCATCCTTGTTTTGCATCACATGCACTCCTAAAAGTCCACATAAAGTTTGTTATAATGCATTCGCACAACGCACATTATTTACACACCACAGGCAAACGCTTTCCTCTCGCCAGAGCTAACCAAAGTACTACTCAAGCAAAACAAAAAAAAATAAAACAATTATCACAAACACATTAACAGCTAATGCATTCACCATTCCCATCACTACTCTTACTCTACCACCAATTTCGAAAACAACTTGAATGTCCTTTCAACACCTTGATATCCGTGATCCGTATTCACGCAAGTAAGCACTTCTCTGCTCAATACAGCAGGCAAGAAAAGTTGCTTAATCTGCCCTTCCTTCGATCACACAAGTTCAACCGTTTTGTGACATTCCTGCAACCCTACAAGGCTTTACACCCCTCAGCTAGTATGTTTGGAAAGGCGATATTACCGGATCTATCCGCTGAAGAGTTGCGAAAGAGGCCATGTGAAAGAAGAGAAAGCTAGATGTTGAAGAGTGCTGAGGGCTAGCACAGGTAGCCTGGCATAAAAGCATCTGGTGTGGCTTCGACGGAACATTGTGCATGTCCTGAAAAGTTTGCGCCACAACCATATCCCCTGACTGCCTCTGTTCTGAATACTGTCTGGAAAGAGCATCTGCTCCTGCATCCTGGCTACCAGGGCAATACACACTCGGAAAGTCCAACTGAGCAAATTCAGACGCCCATCACTGTTCTACACCACTATAATAATCTCTGAATTTATCTGTATCAGCCCATTTCAACCCTAACAGTTTCATGGCATCGTAGCTTTTCATATTACGCTGAGATGGCCACAGTCCACGACTTGTGTTATGCCGTCCCTCATACTCCATAACAGCCCACAACCCCTGGAGACTAGCATCAGTCTCCAGGAAGAAAGGCTTGCAAAAACCTTCATACCGCAACACCGGAGCAGATATTAACTTTTGCTTCAATGCTTCAAAAGCATCTTCACAGGTTACATCCCAAAACTGGCTAAAAAACTGGCAAAAAAAAAAAAAAAGCTCTGACGTTAATGTCTTTATGTCCATATGATTTAGTTAAATTTAAAAGGATTCAAATCTGAAAATAAACAAACACATCACTTGCATTAATAATCTTTTTTGAGGACCTAGTCAAAAATGTCCAGTTTTAATCAATTTTGAGAGAATATTTGGAGGATGAAGACAAAAATGTCTATAAAAAGGGGGTTACACGTCATGATTGACAGCTGAGCCTTGCTCACAATTGAGTCGGCCAGGGGTATGGGCGGGACCTTGATACCGCGGCGCCAACCCTGATCACCACGGCGCAGACACTGGCTCCAAATGACGTCACCAGTCAGGGCAGCTCCCGTATTCAGGATGTTTTTCATACAGTCGGAGGGAACAAGGATACGTCAGCCATCTTTGTATACGCCCTGTGTTCCAAATCGAATACTTATTCTTTTTATTTGCAGCTGCTCTTACAAAGAACGTACTGTTGCATTCAGTATGCACACTATTGGGACATACTACTTCGATTGGGCAAGTGGTAAAAAAGGAACTAAACACATCGGTTTTCCCAGAGCTGATGATGCAAGTAGCTAAGGAGTGAGCCATCTCACTTCCTTCTCATCTCTGTTGAGAGTTGCACATGCACAGTACCTATCAGGCACTCGCGAGTAGGGATGACTTCCCGAAACGGGCCCTAATGTTAAATCATTAAAGACCGTAGTATTATCACGCTCGCTGCAGCCTCTCCTGCTGTCTTTGACGGGCTGAGCTCCTCCACACACACACACACACACTCCCACACACACACACACACAGGGCGCAGTCAGCGGAGAACAGATAAGAGAGGCTGTGGTGGAAATCACTCGTGTTGACAAAAACTACGTTTGTTACTGTAAGGACAGTAAAACCTCCCTGAGCAAAAAGCCAATACAATACATCTGTTCAACAAGCATGAACATGTCATGCTCTGTCTGCAGTCTCATTGGGTTTTGAGAAAGCTGTCTGTATGTGTATAAACTTTTTATCTTAGTTTTCCGCAAATCTTAAAATTTGGCAAATTCTTGTAAGCTGTCAGTGCAGGCCCGGCCAGACCAAATTCCCAGACGTCACGTCCACCTGACTACATATGTTCCAGTCACCAAGCTAAGTGAGTTTGTCTGTTTTTTTACCACCCGATTTTCACCAAGTCATAACCTACTGTGCTGTGATTGGCAAGTAGTAGTTACACGCACACATGCTTGTGATTGGATGACAGCGTTGCAAGTCCTTTTTTCTACACTGTCGAAATAACGGACATTTGTGTGGTGTCGCTTCAACAGGGAAATAAAAAGCCTCTCTTCTATGAGACTGGTCACTTGACACCAGCCAGCTCACAAGCCTGGCAGACCAGCCAGTGCCTCCGCCGGCAGGTACCGGTCCAGGTCCAGGCCTTGAGCTGGGTCTGGAGGTCAGTGTGTCTAACAGTCTCACAGAAACTCAACATACTCCTTCAGAATGCAATCACTGCACAGTAGGGAGGGACTTGGCGGGTGGGAAAAAACTCCATAGAAGGGGACTCACTCCCTAAAAGTTTGTGTCTCTGCAGATCGGAGATTTTGATTGGGCAGGGTAACTGTCAATCTTTTTTTTTTTTATTTGGCCAATCAGAGGCTTACAATAATCCAATTAGTTTATCATTGACAGAGAATTATAAGCCTCTGATTGGCCAAATAAAAAAAAAAGATTTACAGTTAACCTGCCCATTCAATGTCTCCGGTCTGCAGAGACCTGCTTTATACAGTCTAAGACAGGGACACCCTCTGTAGATAAAAACGGCTCATTCTCAGGTAAAGTAAACACAACGATTCTCATTTTCAGGTGACTATACAGTAATGTAAACATACCTATGGATATTAAAATGTTTCCCAATAGAGCCTCCTAAATGTTACACACTGGACCTTTAACTTTCACCAAAAAAGGTTTTCAAAATGTCAAGCCATAGGCTACTTTGTTTGAAAACACTTACCCGTTTGGATGACTTTCAGATTCCTCAAACCGTCTTCAAATCAGCTGTAACAAAAAGAAGAGTTTAAACTAGCAAGCTTGAGCCAAACAAGGATGGTGGCCAGAAGTGATCTAAGAGCTCGCTTGTGGGCAACAGCAAAATGAAACGTTTGGTTAAAATGAGTAGCTTTATTTAGCTATACCAATCCATGTTCCATTATACATTTTCATAAAGGCGGGCTTATAAGTTTCTTTCCACTTACCTTTGTCACTTTTCAATGCCGCACTTCCATTAGGCGTCACCTCCGTCAGCCATTTTGGGTACATTATTGTTAGCCTGCTGTATCATCACAACCTCTTCGGTTGAATCGAATGAAGCCTAATGTTTGAAAAGCAATGGAGTATAGGCCTAAACAAGTAATGTTAGCTCCTGCAGCAGCGGATATGGGATTCTGGACAGTATTTTTAGAGTATTAGAGATTTTTTATCTCAGTGAGATTATTCTGGTTAAATAAAGGTCAAATAAAAAAATGTTTGAAGAGTTAATTTGGAGGCTCGAGTGTAACGAATACATAATCTTACAAAACATGAACATGGTAGCTCAGTGACTCGAATGTAAACAACAGTGGGACATGTAAAAACGTTGAATGCATGGGAGATAAGTGTAGGGTTAGGCTTTTAAGGCACAAATGACCTTATTTGGCCAGCAGATGGCAACAGCACGTCCATAGGTCTCTACGGTCCCTTCACGGCTCCTCGTAAATCCGTAACTCCCGGAGAGACAATGCAGTTACACAAATAAGCAGAGAAATACGACTGAGGATATGAAATCCAAAGATGTGACTGTTTTCCCTAGTGTTATCACATCACTTGAGCCATTTGCTTATCCGATCTGTAACCACTGTTAGTTACACTCCCTGCAACAAACACATTTCTCAGGCTTTGAGAGGTACGGAAGGACGATAAGGAAGCATGATGTAGCAAGTTAAAGTCCATGTCGAGCTAAAACCTGCACGATTATTGCCACCGAATTTCTAATGACTGATTTAAGTCATCTCTGTCTGTTGGCATGGCTGAATTCTTAACCTGGACGCATTTGTGGTTTTTTTCCGATAATGCCTGAATGCAGCACCAAAAGCTGCCACTTTTGCATATTGTTCTACATTTGTCTAGGGCGGAGAGCTGGAAAGTTCCTACTGTTTGTATGCCGTTGTTCAACAAGGTGGTGAACAAGTTGCTTTTTGTCGGCGTGGCAGGTAAGTCTTTTGTTGTTTAAATCAAAATGTTTACCGCTATTATATATATTTAAACTGTTATTGAAAATGAGGATGCAGCATTGTTTTACTGTCCAGTGGGCATTTTTACAAACAAGCTATCAAATGACATAAATTGTAAAAATTGTTTTAACAGTCTGTTTCTGCAGAAACACGTGTGCACACATGGACTGTCCTGAGAACACAAGATCCCATCATACCTTGGGGCATTTTAAATTCATCAGAGATATAGTGTAATGTATTCCAAGTAGGACTTCAAATATGCATGAGATACGAAGCAGTAAGCTTATAATGATGCAATCAGGTTCTATAGC
The DNA here is from genome assembly GCA_011952105.1 of Coreoperca whiteheadi. NCBI lineage: Eukaryota > Metazoa > Chordata > Actinopteri > Centrarchiformes > Sinipercidae > Coreoperca > Coreoperca whiteheadi. Next base: position 25,264,342 of record CM022485.1, read on the forward strand.
TGCCACTGTAATATTTCTATAATATTCCTTTTATACTCCAAAAGGGACGTATCTGTGCTGTGATTGTTTCCTTCCAAAATTAATTATGAATCCAAAATAGCTCATGACCATAGGTGAGAGTAGGAACGTAGATCGACTGGTAAATAGAGAGCTTTGCCTTGCAGCTCAGCTCCTTCTTCACCACGACACACCGGTACATCGACCGCATCACTGCGGAGGATGCACCGATCCGCCTGTCGATCTCCCGCTCCGTCCTTCCCTCACTCGTGAACAAGACCCCAAGATACTTAAACTCCTCCACTTGGGCCAGGAGCTCTCCACCAACCTGAAGGGGACAAGCCACCCTTTTCCGACTGAGAACCATGGCCTCGGATTTGGAGGTGCTGATTCTCATCCCCGCCGCTTCACACTCGGCTGCAAACCGTCCCAATGCACGCTGAAGGTCCTGATTTGAAGAAGCCAACAGGACAACATCATCCGCAAAAAGCAGAGATGAAATCCTGTGGTCCCCAAACTGGACTCCCTCCGGCCCCCGACTGCGCCTAGAAATCCTGTCCATATAAACAATGAACAGGACCGGTGACAAAGGGCAGCCCTGCCGGAGTCCAACATGCACCGGGAACAAATCTGACTTACTGCCGGCAATGCGAACCAAACTCCTGCTCCGGTCATACAGGGACCGGACAGCCCTTAGCAGAGGGCCCCGGACCCCGTACTCCCAGAGAACCCCCCACAGGTCGCCGCGAGGGACACAGTCGAATAGACATAGACTTTTCCGGGGAGGCTGAGGAGTGTGATCCCCCTGTAGTTGGAACACACCCTATGGTCATGAGCTTTGGGTCATGACCGAAAGGACAAGATCCCGGATACAGGCGGCCGAAATGAGTTTTCTCTGCAGGGTGGCTGGGCGCTCCCTTAGAGATAGGGTGAGGAGCTCGGGCACTCGGGCGGAGCTCGGAGTAGAGCCGCTGCTCCTCCACATCGAGAGGAGTCAGCTGAGGTGGCTCGGGCATCTGTCCCGGATGCCTCCTGGACGCCTCCCTGGGGAGGTGTTCCGGGCACGTCCAACCGGGAGGAGGCCCCGGGGAAGACCTAGGTCACGCTGGAGGGACTATGTCTCTCGGCTGGCCTGGGAACGCCTCGGTATTCCCCCGGAAGAGCTGGAGGAAGTGTCGGGGGAGAGGGAAGTCTGGGCGTCTCTGCTTAGACTGCTGCCCCCGCGACCCGGCCCCGGATAAGCGGTAGAAAATGGATGGATGGAAAATAGTCCATGTTATCTAAGGCTTATGTATTGTGTGTGTGTGTGTTGTGTTTGATGACCATGCAGCTGCAACTATTTTGTTATCAGATAACTGTAATGCACTGGTGTGTTTTCTCTCAGCAGAATATGCCTTCTAGCAAAACTGTAACATGTGCTTCAAGCAGCTTCTGGATGCGGCCCCTTAGGCATCTGGTGGTACTCTCCTCTCTGTGTCATTTAATATCTGGATACTCTGAGAGAGACAGAGTGCATGACTTGATGACGAGATATCCTCTTATTGATGGGTAAAGGATGTTTACTGTCTTGCCTACACATGAGCCACATTCATGAAAATCAACTAATGGAATCAAATGAGAATGCGTCGTCATCCTTTCCGTTTTCCTTACAACGCCTCTCTCCATCGTTCAGTCATAATGACCTAGCTCTCCAGCTGAGGATACTTCACAACAATCAGCTGACCCAAATTGACCTTCACAATGTCAGCAAAGTGGCCACTGACATAACTCGTCTCCAAGCAGGCTATGTGCAGGCACAGGTATTGTAACTGAATCAATCTTTCACTGACACTGGCCTGTTCTAAAGTGCATATTGCTCCACAGGGCACCCGAGTAAAAGCACACATTGCCTTTATTTCAACTGTTGAACACTGACATTTTGAACCTGATGGGACTTTGAATAACAGGATCTACTCATTTTATGTTGTGGACAGATCCAACCTAGATTGACAGTCACCTCATTAACTTAAATGCCTCTCACGTTCTCTTGTGTCATATCCCTGTCCCTTTGTCAGATGTTTGCAGTCTATGTGATGTGTGGGGCCCAGGAGAAGGACGCTGTGAGGCTGACTCTGGAACAAATAGATGTGGTCAGACGCATGTGCACTGAATACCAGGAATTTGAACTGGTCACATCTGTCCAGGGTATAGTACATCTCAACATGGGATCTATCCAGTTTACCGACAAAAGCCACTATGGAGACGAAAGAGTGATTGATTTTATTTAGCTCTCTAGTTGATCATCTACAATTATGATTCAGTGCATTTGTTGTGTTGAATATATGAATAAATATAAAAACACATCCATAATACTCTTAGCTATGTGTTATTTAAAGTCCATATTTGGGAAAAGAGCCTTGAAAAGTAGGCTATAATGTTCTTTGCATCGTAATGAGAAGTTGATGACTTCATGTAAAGACTCGCTAACAGGTTCTTATAACACAAAAAAAAGAATTGTGATTTTTTTTTTTTTTGTAGATTTTCAGTGTTCCCTAGGAGACTTTTTATTTTATTTGACAGGCTTGTACCATTATCTTAGCTTTTGCCTGAATGAGGAAACAGCTGTTGGCTTGGCTGGAGCCATTCATTTTGGTTAATGTGCAAACGCTTATGTGTCATACATGTTTGTCTGACATTGCAGAACTGGAGAATTCTGAGATGAGGCATAAGATAGCCTGTCTAATAAGTATCGAGGGGGGCCACTCTATTGACAGCAGCCTGCCAGCCCTGCGGATGTTTTACCAGCTTGGGGTCCGTTCCATGGCCCTCACACACACCTGCAATACACCCTGGTAATTAGGAGATTTATTCTGAATGCAGTATTTTACTTAGAAAGTTACATACATATTTATATGACGTTGCAGAAAGTCAACATATGTTACTGACTAAAAATGTACTTGTTTGTCGTTAAGATTTATCCACACACAAACACACACTTTTCTCTGAATTTATGGAGCGGGAGATAGGTGGGCATCAATGATGGCCTTATGACACAACAGCGTATCAATGCTAGGGATACATGAAATCAGGATCTCAAGGTCAATACAATTATTTGGTTCCAATGAAGCTAATCTATCTTTATATTACTGTATAAAATACAATGTTTTTTAAATGATTTTATAATGATATTCCCTGACAGCGTTCATCGGCTCAGACCTACATGCAACTGTGCCTTTACCATAAGGTTTTGTTGCAAAATGTTAGATTACGTAAGGGTTTGTTTACAGGGTTGACTGAATTGAAAGGTCAAATGTCTTTACATTTTTTCCCCCTCTACGCAAATTAACCTGTATTTGTACTCTTTGAAACTTGACATTCCTCGTAGCTCACTGTGCCACAGCTGGATGAAAAATACAGCAGCCCCATTGACATGATGTGAATGGGGCTGCGGTATTTTATTTGGATATGTTTTACATTTTCTGGTAGTGAAGGATGCACAAGACTTACAACACTGTCACCATTTGTGGTTTTGACATTCTTTTTCAATTCAGGGCTGAATCATCCTCAAAACGTTATGATGTATATCAAAGACAGAACAACAGCCTGACACACTTTGGGCGGGTAAGCTTAGTCTTTACTAATATCTACCACTATACAGAAAGTTCTTTCACATTCCACAAAGCAGCCTGTTTGCTGATTTGGGCTGGGCTTTTTTTTGTTTTTTTTGGGATTTTTTTGTTGTGGGGGGGGTTATTAGAATAATAATACACTTGCTGTATTATTATTCTTTAGTGACAGTAGTGGCAGGTGTTGTAGAAGTATTTGGTTGGTTTGGTTGTTGTTATCAGAGAAGCAGCAAGCCACAGGGAATTGGACCCAACATGCAGCAACCGGAAGGCAGAGCAGATGCAGTAAAACGATTTAATGAGATGCTCTCAAAACACACACAGGCTTACGGTGAAGTTAGACAACCGGGAAATCAGTCCAAACAGGCAAACAAATCCGTTAAGGGAACAGGCAGAAATCCAAAAATACAAGCAGAGTCCACAAACTGAGGTACGAGGAACAACACAGGAAACACTGAGAACCAAGGGCTGGTAAAGCAAGGCACAAGAACCAAGACGAACTAACAGAACGGAGGAATGCAGAGACTAAGCAGGCACGCAGGATAATTAGACACAGGTGAAACTGATAACCACATGTGGAAACGATCAAAGCATTCACAGACAGGAAAAAAAAACCCACCCAAAACACAAGAGGAAGAACATTTACCAAAATAAAACAGGAAATGACTGTACATAAACCCAAAACCACGACAGTTGTAGTGGAAATAGTAGTTGTCAGTCAGTCAGTCATTTTCTACCGCTTGCTCCCGTTGGGGGTCGCAGGTGACTGGAGCCTAACCCAGTGACTTTGGGTCTTAGGCGGGGTACACCCTGGACAGTGGCCAACTCGTCACAGGGCTGAAATAGTAGTAGTGTTTTTTTAAATCATGTCCAAATTCTGAGGATATGATTGTAATTTTTAAGCCTTGAGACTCTCCGGTAATGGATTGTGCCAAAGAAAGTGGACCTTGTTATTATTCAAAGTTTGTTAATGCTATACATACTATATTATATCTGGACAAGAGGCTGTTTACAGAGAAACTGCTGTCCTTTAACATGTTTTTTTTTGTTACAGCAGAGTTGTACAATGTAAACTCATTTTGAAAACACAAACACTTTTATAATGCTTTTCCTATTCAGTTGGCCCTCTCGATAGCATCATGTAGGACTTCCGTGATTTCTATCTGTATGAATGTGTTTCTATGTATGTGAAAACATCTCCTGTTCTCGGCTAAAATGACTTCCTTCCTTCCCGTGATACTGTAAATGGCTGTCTAAATGCTTTCTGAATGTGTTATCCAGGCCGTGGTGGAGGAGATGAACAGACTGGGAATGATAGTGGACCTCTCCCACTCTTCTTGGGACACAGCCTGGGCTGTGCTGAACCATTCCAAGGCTCCTGTTATTTTTAGTCATTCATCTTCCTACTCCATCTGTAGCCACGGCCGCAACGTGCCTGATTGGCTGCTGCTTGAGCTGGTGAGAAAACCAATTCACTAAGTGATTAATTGCTTGCCTAGTTGCTTGATTAAACTTTATACGTACCTATGACATGAAAATGCAATATGTTTTCATTGTTAGCTTGTTTTGTGTATCAACAGGATCCAAAAAGTACGAACAGGATTTCCACCATTAAGCAGTTATTCTATTTCACCCACAAACAGTTAATATAATTGATTCTAAATCCTAAGGGTATATTTGCATCCCCCAACTGACTTTTTATTATTCCATATCCTCCATAATTTCCACGACCATCTTTGCTTCCCACCAATTCCATCTGGTCTCCCCATACACATACACATGAATGCACAAATATGAAGTCGACTGTGTGGTTTCCAACATAAACTAATGATTCAGTCAAAAAGAAAATGCCAATTAGTGGTAGAAAGCACTAATCATAAGTGTTTTTCCTTCTCATAATGTACTGCAAGCATTTAGAATAAGACATTACACGAATTTTAAGTCCCAAAGCTCCAAAGTGTGCATCCCACCATTCTTTGGTCGATTTTTATTGTACTTTTATCTCAGTGCTGTGGTTGAGACTTACAGTAAACTGCTTTCTCTTGGTTGTTATACGATTGATGATCAAACAATCAAACCTGAATGTGCTGTGTGACTTTCTTAAGATGAGTATCAGCTAACTACCAGCAGAACAAATATTATTTTTTGTACTCTGTACTTATGTCATCTCCTCCTCCCTTTCCCCCAAAAGGTTTTATTTTTAAACCCACCTACCAAAATTCTTTCTCTAGTTGGCATCAGAAGAGCATGTTGGCTGACATATACCCATCCCAAAAAAGTGAAATCCACTGAGTTTGGGATTTGCTTCGTATTGCAATTTTCTCATGTACACTATATCAACCTGTTCTTGCAGTAGATGAAGACTGAATATCAATAAACTGTAGTAACATGGATGTTACTTAACCTCAACCCATCTGTGGCCACCTCAGATGGGGGGCCATAAGACAAGTATAACTGATGTTTACAACTAATGCATGTAAATGAAACAGAAATAAAGGCTACTTGTGTCTGATACGTGTAGTTATACATGGCTTGTCTTAGTTTTTAATGCTTTACCACATATGTATTCTTATTCAACTCAACTTTGCGGTTAATATAACACGTGTGTGTTGTGTTTCAGAAAAAGAACCGAGGATTGATCATGGTGAATTTCCACAGCAAATTCATTTCCTGCAGGGATGAAGCCAACATCACTTGTGTGGCTGGTGAGGCATCCATGTTGAGTCTTTTTATTTTTTAGGCATGAAGTAAATTTGTAGTTTGTATTTCTTATTATCTCAGTTGATTATTCCACCTGGGTTTTACAGACCATTTTGATCACATTAAGAAGGTGATCGGAGCTGAATCAATTGGAATTGGAGGGGACTTTGAAGGTGCCTTGAGGTAAGAAATAGTCACTTGCACAAATAACCGATAACGAGATGCACTAAGTCAGAGGCAAATGGACATGCTGCAAACACTAAATCTATAGTACTGTGGTTCTTTAGTGCTTCTAGGTATCCGAGTGGGGATATTCAGAGACACAACTTACACACAAATAGAAACAAAAATAAAACAAAGCTCAGTAGGGTACACGCTTGTCTCTGTCATTCTCCGGACAACATATCCCAGAGGCTGTTGTTGAACCAGATCAATTTTGTGCTTTTGTTAGCCTGTCATGATATCAGCAATTTGGCTGTCTCAGCTGTCATCAGACTGAGAAATGGCAAAAAATCAATAACTTTGTACTTCTAACAGGCATAAAGAGAGGGCTGCTGCAGTAGATTTGCTGTAGAATGGTGGGCACTGAATTTGTTTGTTCCCTGCATACAGAAACAGTCTAGTCCAAACAGGAATGTCAGAAAACAAATAATATTAAAGGACTAGATTTACAAGCCTTAAGGCACTTTGTATGAGACACAAGGACATGAGGGAGACGGAGCTCTTACAAATCATAACAATAATTTTTGCACATAAATTAGGGTATACAAATGATATAAAAAAACGTAATGACTTGGACACTTGCTTTCAACACCCTTATCAACCAAAGTATCACAATACTGTGACTAGATTTACAAGTGTTTATTATTGTTATTAAATAAAAAAAATATATATATATATTTTTACTCATTCATAATGATAAGTAATGTATTAAGTTACACCAAAACTGATAGGATGAGTGGTTTCTTTTGCAAAATAAGTACAAATGTGTAAAATGTGTTTTGCGTTAACAGCTTTCCCAAGGGGTTAGAGGATGTGTCAAAGTATCCCGCCCTAATCCAGGAACTCCTGCAAAGGAACTGGACTGAGAATGACTTGGCTGATGTTCTTCGAAGGAACTTCCTGCAAGTGTTCAAGGAAGTGGAGAGGGTGAGCTAGAAGATTAATGTATTGTATGTCAAGGAACAGCCGTCTCTGTTAAATGAAGAGGTAGCTAATTGAAAGCCATATTTGCACTCCGTGTCTTTTGCAGAAGCAGTGATTTGGCTATAATGAAGTATAAAATGTTGTATGTTTGGTAGAAAATATCCTCATTATGTATTATTTCATCAGTATGTATGACATTTTTGACTATATATTGTATTTTTCCTAAAACAAAAGCCATTTCTGTCCTGACACAAATCGACACTAACCACCGTATTTGAAGATGGAGTATTCAGTTTGTGGCCATTTTTTAAACTCTCTTGTCCAAAATGACATTTTCAGATTCTGCAATAGCTTGGGTTTGCACTACAAGTTTGAAAATATTCTCAGGTAAAACCACAACACAGATGAGTTCGAAAGTTGAATAATGATGACATTATTTCCCCCAGGTCCGTGATCAGTTGAGTTTGGTCCGGCCCAGTGAGGTCCAGATCACCATAAAGGAGGTGCAGAACCCCTGCAGGCTGGTCCTCAGGCCTCCTGACCCGAGATGGCTGCCCTCTGGCCAGAGTCCCTCCTCCAGAGCCCAACATGGACCAAAAGGTCTGCTAATTCTGGCCATAGTTCTGCTGCTTTCCTGCCTACTTATGATTGAATGAATATTTAGAAACTATTTAGTTCAGCTACACCTTCTTTTTTGAAGTGCATCATTATATATAATATATATATGGAGAGCTTAGTGAGATTGCTGTAGCCATTTTATGGGTCAACCCAGCACAGGTCAGTAAAGATAAGGGCAGATTATTCACTTTCCCTCCACCAATACAAAAAGGCATTCAATGTGTGGCCCCATTTGGGAGGTTATTTAAATGCCAAGCTCTGTATATACAGTTTGGCTATACATATATATTAAAATATAAAAAACATCAGTCCTCTGAAAGGCACTTTATCATTCATTTTAGAAGTTAGTTATTCGATATTTGATTTTTTGCTGAATGTGTTGAACCTGTGCTGACATTATCTCTACGAAAACATATTATATGAAGGTTAATAATGCCAATGATAAAAAAAAAAAAAAAAAAAAAAAACTGTAGCGATGGCACTTTAAGCTGTTTGAAAGCTTCAACAAAATAGCACAGGGGGAACAGTTTATAAGCAGATGTTTTTATTTTATCTTACAACATAATAAGATGTTATGGAAGTTTAGAAAACATAGTGTATATTTTAGTGTGAGCCAAACTGACCTTTGGCCAAACAGAAAACTACCTTTCTTTTTCTTATTTCTGTGTTTGCACATAGATATAGGTAACTGAAACAAAATCTTTAACTTAGAACAGCAGTTACACAAAGCAACAGTGTGAAAACGTGCCTTGTTAAGAATCCGATTCAATACTGTATTGCCAACAAAGCTGATAGGAATTTGCTTTGGTGAGCTGATTTTATTTTCACATAACCAAACAGCCTTGACGTAATAGACTCATCGATCTTCAAAATGTATACTCCTAGCTTCACTAAAATACGGCCAACATAAAGTTTCCATTTAAAGAGTGTATTGTTGCAAATGTTTTATTATTAAAAACATTTATTTGGATTGCTGACAAGTGTCAGTGGTTTAAGTGGTATAATCCACTCCAACCTATGCTGTTCTGAGAAAAAAGGGAAACAAATGTTTTTGTTAAAATTAAAGTGACCAGGAGCATTCTTAGCATTTTGTGATTAGCTTTTTAATAACTGCGCACCTTGTCATGGTTTATCCCTTACATATAAAACACTCTTGGCTTTTGCGGATCGTTTAGTGTAAATAAAAATAAACTGTTGTTCTCTACACTGCACGCTTGCCTGAAATACTGATCACACACAGCTTATTAGAAAAAAAACCCTGAAAAGACACAAAACAGGGCCTGAAAGTCCCATGAAGCTGAGATCTAGAATTGTTTAAAGTTGTAATCCTTAAGATTTAAGTCTTGGTTGATTTGGCGACACCGGTGGTTACCGTGGTAACAGGGAGTGCAATTGAATACTACAGCAAACGCTCCTTGAGCAGCTAATTTGACAGAAACACAACACAATAGCAACTGGAGTATATGTTTACAGTAAAACCAGATTTTAAACTCACATTTTATGTAGTATGGTTAGGCAATTTAAATCCAGGAGGGGAATGGCGGGCTCCGCCACTAACGATAAAAACTACCATATAGAAAGGTATTTACACTAACTATTGTAAATACCTTTAAAAAAGAGTTGACCATAAATAGTATCGAAAATATGGTTTGATTTCATGAAAATCTTAAGGATTATAACTTTAAACCAAGACCCCTTTTTTTGTGTGCATATAAGCTTTTCAGGTCTGTAGAAAAAGACACAAACATCTGTCCAAAAAATCCTAAAGTATAAAACTTTCTTTATGATCTCTAGCATTTGACAACATTTTCTGTACCTCAGTGGGGGACGTGTCATAAAAATAAATAAATAAATAGAGATGTGCTTCCATAATAATCAAAGAGCTGTTTTAGAATAAAAATCTGCCATGCTATTGAAACTGTTCTAGCATCATGTGTATAGCTAAGGATAGCTCTCTCTGCCAAATTGTCAAATATAGGTTTAGTATCACATATACTGATGACCTATAAAGAAGAAAATACTTATGTGTTGTGTTGTGTTTTGTGTTCGACACACAAGCATTGATTTCTGAGGGAGAAAAATGACAACAGTTTTGATTTGTGAAGTATGGCAGAGCCGTGAACATACAGGTGGATATGTACACTAATGTGTCCCAATATTCTACAAGAATAGAATAAACCTCTTTTGTACTCAAAAGTCCATACCTCATAATAAAAGTGTCAGTTTCATGCATCTGCCCAGAACTGTCTGGCAGCAGAGCTGGTGCGGCCTAGTGTCCAGAGGTGGAAAGTATTCTGTTGAGGCAGATGCTCCTGTGCAGCTAATAAATGGTCATGAGTAGATAGTGATAACCTCCCGACCTCCGCCTCGGACCAGCAGTACTCTTTCCAGGCCTTCAGTCAACACCTCCAGGAACTCCATATCTGACACGCAGGTTAAAGAAGTAAAGCCAATCAAAAAAGAGCCTACACACTTCATACGCGCACCGCAACCGCAAATCAAAAAAATGACTCAAGACACCTTTTGTTTCAAAATATTGGCAAAGGATACAGTTCTCATCGCCGTCTGTGTTTCGAGGTGGCCCTGGCATGTTGAGCAGCACTAATCGAGCATCGTGGGACCTGTTGACTATTACCTCGTTCAGCTTCACAGCCGTGTGCATTCGCCGCACATTGGACTGATCCCTGGAGGGCAGCAAGGGGGAGAGGCACAGGGTAAAATGGATCTGTGCCAATAAGAAACTTTTGTGAAATATTTCAAAGCAAGCTCTCACTGTGTCGAAAGGGAGAAACATGCAAACAGGGACGGGAAAAATAAGGGGAAAGGTTTAGCATCAAATGCCACAGGTTTTACCGGTTAAATGAGGGGCAGCAAGGATGATGAAGATAACTGAATACAACTCACGGTTTGAGGCTCATGAGTTCTCTGAAGTTCTCGGGTGCGTTGTTCCTGTTCCTCCTCTCAGCCTCACACTTCTCTCGTGTCCATGTCATCTGAACCTTCTCTGGAGGAGCCTCCACCACCTCCTCCTCCTCATCGGAGTATAGGCTTCCCATACGCACCAAAGAGTGTCTGTCCTTAACCAGCTGGGCCTGCGAGGGCCATAGGAATGTTACGAGGCTTAGTTATCAATATACTGTATGCGACTAACACTGTTTCTCATAGCAGTTAACAGGGATGAGCAGGTTAAATTCCCAAATTGCACCACTACAGACAACCAATAGTGAGAATTTAAACATGAAAGCAATGAAAATAATATGTTATATGACACAAAAAAAAACATACCTCTCTTTGTCTTTCTGCACTGGACAGCCTCATTTGCCTCAACATCTGGGACCTCTGCTCCATCATTAACGTTCGCTCATAGGTGTATGCTGAGATGTCACTGTCATGCTAAAGTACAACCGTCATTTTAGTGGTTAATCCAACTGAAAGTGGTCTGTTGAACATGGACAGAGTCACCGTGAAAGTCAATTAATTCGTGTTCAAGGCAAGCAGTGTTTATTCTAAAGGCCCTAATTTTCTCTGAAACAAACATGTTTGTGGCATCTTGTAGTAGACCGCAAACGTGTTTTGATTCAGTATACCATAATGGACATCTGGTTTCAGTTGCAATTTTTATTACTGACTGAAATTAATTCGGGGGCTGGTCCTAGCCATATAAAGCCTTATATAAGGCTTCACTTTCTCTCATTGAATTAGTTGTGTAAGAGGGATTCTCACCATCTCCACCACCTCCACCTCAGCCTCTATTCTCAGCTGGTAAAGGAACGTGGCCAGATCTTTCTTCATCTGGATGCTGTTGTCATCCATCTGGGCTACAGTGAAGATGCGCATCTTGCATTTCCTCCAAACCTAAAAATCAAATATAGCCATGTGGTATTGCCTCAAGTGTAATACCATGTGCAATATTGAACAGATATGAATATAATTACTTACAGAAAACGTACTTCAAAATAAACGTTGTAAACATTCTTCGAAAGGGAAAGCCCCAAATAACATAAAACCAAAATGAACAAAGACTATTCGAGGAGAGCGTGTGAGTTTGGAATGATTACATTTCAAATATTGTTCTCTTCTCATTGTAATTCAAAAGAAGTTATCCACACAGTCGTAATTTTGGAAACACCCTTATTTTTTGTGTGTTGTTTTTAAATATAATTTGAAAATGCTGAATATCTTACAACTTTCTAAACAGCATTCAAACGTTCTCAACACACTGCATCCACTCAAGAGACGATAAAACTATGTTATTTACAACGTCTAAAGTAGCTTATTGGAATCAAACTCAAAGATGGCTTTCATCTCACCTTATGCTGTTTGAGCAGGAAAGGCAGCAGCATTAGCATCCCCCCATCATGGACGATCCACCACACGTCAATGTTGCCATCTGTGAAGCGTTCATGGTTGCTCGGGTAGAAGGACACATTTTTGGGCACCATTAGAGCCAGGTGGGCAGCTGTTGTGCAGCGGACTGTGTCTGAGTAGAGTTGAAAACATGAAGGCATGGATATTAAATGTACTGCATAAATGAATACTGTATAAACGAATTTTGCTACACCTTAGATTCTGTACAAGCCAGATAAAAGCTAACACACAATGTATTCGAACATCCAAATAGTATATTGACATGAGCTTTTTCAGGCCCACGGTTGCTGTAAATACAAGTTTATAATAGTGAGGCATTTGTTTAGTATGTGAGCATTTAAGTGTTATAACTACATACTTGTGCCTGTAAACAGTAGGCATGCCATACTGCAGATGCTGATTGGGCCTTTTAAATGTCATGTCGTATGAACAGTATTTCAGTGAGACTCTTACTGATAAAAGTCTTCCAGGCACGAGGGTCCTCACTCTGTCTCCAGCCATACGGCCAGCCCATCACCACAGTGTTGTGCTTCATGCCCCCCAGACCACAGGACTGGATCAGATGGACAACACCCTCCCGCACCTTAGATGCCACAACGATTTGGCAGAAACCCTTGACTCGCTCGATCGCCATCATATTCTTAATGGCCTGTGGTGTGGGCAAACAGAACTTTAGTTCCATCACAATAAGCATTAAGCAGATGAACTGTAGTTATAAACCGTAAATACATTTTAAAAGAAAATGATCTAAAACTTCATATGATTGAACAGATTATAGTGCATGCCTTAAATTTACATCATAAAGATGTATATGGCAAAACAACAGTTGTTTAACGGTTGAAATTAAATTAATACAGGTTTTACCTTCACTACTTCCCTGTATGACACAAACTCTAATGATGACTCCTGATACTGTACATAATTCATGAATACTGGCTTAGCACTAAATGAATCGAGGATGAGTGATTCATTTCTCCAGTTATTGCCACATAAACAAGAGCAAACTATGCTTCACTAGTTCAATTCTTTACCAAACACATCACATTATGAAAAACGTTCCTGCACTAGTCCCTTATTTTATTTGAAATGGCTCATTGGCACCATATTGTACTGACAGCAACAAGCTGTTTCCAGCCATGCCCTTTGATTAAAGTGACAAATGCAAAAAAACAAAAAACAAAACAGTTGTTGAGAAAGAAATGTCACAAAAATGAAAACATTTAGTTTGAAGCATTATGCTTCATTGTGCTTTTCAAATTAAAAAAGGTGTTCATTTGTAACAATCAACTGCAACACAGTACAACAGAGAATTGTATAGAGCATTTAGGCTATAGCATACATCCCTTTTCAGTACCTGTTCAGCTGCCTGCATTTCCCCATAGCTGTCCAGGAAGTTGCCCTGGATGACAGAGCCCACAATAGTCAAACCCTTTCCTGCCTTCAGCTGCGAGGCAAAGGTAAGCAGTCGAGGATATTTTACATGGAGGTCCTCATCCAGCTTCAACAGCACCAACAGCTGAGGTCTGCAGTGCACAGAGTCAAAGACAATATCAAATATTCCAGCGTACTGAGAAAACATATTATTATGGTCATTGCATGCAGTCGTACAGAAAGCACAGACAAAAGCTGATGCTAGTGTTCATCTATCAAAGATGAACTGAATGACATAATTGGATTTTGATGAGATTTTGGACTTTTGGACAAGTGTCAAGCAGTTATTCTGTGGTTTTCAGGTCAAAACAAATCGAGATAAATCTGGTTGAAATTTGAAAGTTGTTATAACTGTTGCTCCTACAGCATTTAAATTACAGTATTTCACTGTGAATCAGGTCCTATTTACATGTCTTAGATAGTCTGTTGAAACATTTTTATATGTCACCTAAACATCTAAAATAATTTATTACATTATACATTTATTGGCCTCTGTATCACCTAGTCAGTGCTCACTTGGCTGCTTTGTTTAAATTGTATTGCTATATTGCCATCCACTCTTCTTTCCACAGTGAAAACTATCAAGACTAGCTATTGTGTCACTGTCGCTGCATGAGGAGTGGGTGGCAAAAGAGGAAGTACAGCCTCAGAGTGGTTTTGTATTACAGCAAATGTTAGCACGCTAACTTACTGAAACTGCCCAATCGTGCTTCTAATACACTCTTCCTCAACCCACAACTTCCCCAAAGCGTTTTACATACATACTTGACAGATAAGACTTACACATTGCGTGTGAATATGGATACCAGCTGGTAAGAAATCTCTCATATGTTGCTTTTGTCGTGTTGCATTATCATCATTGTGGGGGGCATTTTTGTAGAAAGCAGAGAACCTTTGCTGATCTGGGTGCCCCACAATATTTCTCATATGCCAATGACAGGATTTTTCATTCCCTAACCATTATTTCAATTACACTCACTGCATTTGAAATGCGGTACAATCATAATTTGAATTTGTTAGTGGTCAGAGGGTGACCGTGTGGGATGCTTGATGCCACTTCATTTATAGTATTTGCATTCTTCTCATAACTGAGCACAGATGTGAAAACAACGTTTGCATCCACACATGCGATGTGGCTTCTCAGAGATGCTGAGATGTGGAGACATTCAGAGCTTCTCCTGTAGGCATAGCTGTACCTCCAGTTCTTGGTGTGCGGGGGTCCAGCCTCTAGTCTTAACAGGGCGTATCGTGCAGCGCTAAGGGACAGTCCTCTTATACCGTCTCCCCACTCCTTCTCTGCTCTGTTGTTGTTTGTGAGTGGAAGAAACAAGACACAAACATAGACGGCAGGCAATTTAAGTGACCAGCTGTCTACCAGCATCCATTACAGATATGCAGAGGCCAGACAGCAACGCAGAGGCACAACCATCCTCACCTCATACCGTACAAGAATGTACCGTAATAGGATAGCAAAACAGAAGTGCAAATGTAATTAGACTCTAGACATACCCCTGGTACTCAATGTACTTGTAGATCATCCCAGCAATGCCCATGGCCACAATAGCATAGTACCAGGAGGAGATGAACATTAGAGCCAGACACATACTCATGCCAAGGAAGGACAGAGCCCTGTGCGTGTGTGACACATAAAGCCTGAGGTTATCTTTTTTTGTATACCAAGAAAAGTAACATTATTTACAAGTATGCATAATGCATTGGTCTTTCATTAAGGCAACTGTAGCATAAATCTTACTGAGGCAGTCTTGCTGGTGATTTGAATGCCTGAGACAGCCAGGACTGAGGAAAATGAAGCGTGCTCCAACCCCTTGTAAGTATTATGGTGGAGATACGCCACTTACCAGTGGTAATATTTAAACCGTGGTCTCCAGTTGGGTGTGCGTAAAAGAGTCTGAACTGCACAGGCTAAGTTCACAAAGAGATAGCACATCAGGAAGAACCTGTTGAATTGAGACAAAGAGAATTTTCAACACGTTTGAAGCAGATAATATCATATCGTCAGTGGTGTAGTTGACCTAACCAAACAGGGAAATTGAGAAATTCATGCACACAATATGTCTGAGAGAAATTACTATGTGGTGGCGTGTGCAGTATATACTTGGCATATGTCATATTTGTGGCATGTATGTGAGCTTACATGGAAAGGATAGGAGCCACCATATCGAGTGAGGCAATAAGGATGCCCAGCTCAGCTATGAGACCAGTCAGTAGTAGTGCCCATGTGGGCTCTCCATTGGTCTTGCCATGACCAAACACCTTAAAAAAATATTTAAAACATTTACATGCAGCAATGCAAATCACTTATTCTTTGGTACTGTATCAAATTCAAATAAGCATGCAAGTCAATTATTACCAAATGCAAACATATCCTGCACAACATACTGAATGTTATCATATGTGGAGCCATTGTTGCCTTGAAGTAAGTTACTGTTAAATGGCATTTTTCAGAGAATGTGAAGTGTGTTAGACAATGCATCAATAACTGTGTATCCTGTCCCACCCTGAGGAAAGGGATGATGTTGTCCTTGGCAATAGCCTGTAGAAGACGGGGAGCCCCAGTGAGGGACTGAAGGCCTGCCCCAACTGTAGAGAAGAAGGAGCCAATGACAATAACCCACGGAGACGGCCAGGAGAGCGTTCCCACCACCAAGTTTTTTCTGACGGCGTCCCCAAACCTGCAAGTACATGCTGACTGAATAAAACTTTTATGATGAAGTTTTTGGGGGTTTTTTCAATTTACAGGAAGGGTTTTGATAATAGTACTTGCTTGCAGTAGGACACAAATGGACTTACTTATCCCTAAGGACTACTCCTTCAATACAAGACCCAAACAGGACCACAGAACTTAGATCTGAATACAAGAGGTCAAGGAGATCAAGATGACACAAAGATGTATATCAGTTCTGCTTTCCTCTTCTGTTTGGAGGAGCAAGATTTTTTATTGTATTGTGTGTAGTCAGAAAAATAAGGATACAAACAAGGGAAGTAGTAGTAATTGCTAAGATAGTTCCCACAGGGATGGACTTTTGGGCATCACGGAGATCACCAGATCTGTTGGAG
This sequence comes from Coreoperca whiteheadi, assembly GCA_011952105.1. Classification (NCBI taxonomy): domain Eukaryota; kingdom Metazoa; phylum Chordata; class Actinopteri; order Centrarchiformes; family Sinipercidae; genus Coreoperca; species Coreoperca whiteheadi. Next base: position 25,281,285 of record CM022485.1, read on the forward strand.
CCTGCCATGATGCCTACAAGACAAAATAGACAGTAGACAAAAACAAAGGACGTATAAAAACTGTTTAACTATGCCCTCTACTGGCTGGATTAGAGGAAGGTCTAAAGCTTCCCTATTTTGTTGCTTCTGCAGAGTGGTTTCACTGTGTCCGAGTTACTTCTGTAAAAAAATATAGCTGGCTGGATATTGCATAAAAAAATCATGTCTGCTATAGATTTAATTTTCAACAGGTCAACCACTGAGTCTGCACTTGTTGTCACAATCATATAATTTTCTAAATGATGTTAGATTTGAGGTAAACATTTTGGGAAAAAATTATTTAACAGTTTCATTCAGGCTGTAGACTAAGGTTTGTGCCATCACAGCGCTTTTTCTGGTTTAATGACGTTGTTATACCTGTGGCAGACGGGAAGAAGATCCCCACCAGTAATGTGAATGACGTAGCGATGTCTGCTGACACATACATGCCAAAGTTCTCCATGGAACCATGGACATCCACTGACTGTAGCCCCGCTTTCTCTGAGATCTCCCCTTTCTGCTGGTAGTTGCCCCACATGTTTTCTAACAACAGAGAACAGACATCTAAATCATTGGCAACAAAGTAACGTTAAAAGCGTGTCACCATCTATTAGGCCTCTATGTTATTCATGAAGCAGGACATTTCAAAATATAGTGGTATAACCACATAACGATTATTTATTCTTAAAATTCTTTAAGATTATGACATAATGTGCAAAATGCAAATTGACCTTGAATGGTACTAACACTGTACTCTACACATTAGTCAGTATGTCTACCATTATGATATATATATATATATATATATACTTGGATACTTTATTATCTAACAAAATCCCATGCTGTATACTTAAATCTATAGTCAATTAATGAAACGTTTACCTCTAATAATCCCACTGCCCAGTCCAGGGATGCCCTGTATCTCTGTCACATTGTTCTGGATGAAGTAGTCATCACACTGAGCACTGCTCATGTTCCCTGGCAGACAGAACCTGTCCCACAACTGACTGGGCACTGTGATGTTGCCTTTTATCACAGTCTTAGCACACACATCAAAGCGATCTCTCACCAAAGTCCTGTTTCCCAGCATGCAGATTCTTCAGCAATAACATGGGCAAAATTAAAATGATCACTATGTTAGTCATCATTATTTCCACAAAACATCATCATCATCATTGTCATCATCATATCCCTCTTCTCTATCATCATAACAAAAAGTTAATTCTGTGGGATTTCCACACATTGGTGATCATAGGATGGACAATATCTAACAATTTGACTGAAAAATCACACTGCAAGTAATTGGTGGCAGATGGGAGACGGGAATTATAACAAAACAGAAACATAATAATAGAGAAACATGCATTACTTCTCCGCGTGGAATGAACAATTCACACAAAATTAGCACTCACTCCCACATAATAAAATAAGGGCCACTTAATTCACACTACTTCCTTTTATGACGTGTTTATTCTCACAAACCGTCTCTGCAGACTTACGAGAATTCTGGCGGATGAGTCATGGATTTGAATGCCCCAGCATAGATGGAGACAATTGAGATAATGACACAGGCCAGGAAAAGAGAGGCCAGCTTGTTGACATATTTGACTCCTACAAAAACCACCACAGCCATTAGGCTGAGACAGATAGAACCATAGACTCGCATATTGTTCAGCATGGCACTGTCACTCCCAGGGGGATCTGTGGCGTGAAAGATAGCCGCCTGGGGGACCAGATATTTCTGAGGAGAAATAAATTACAACAGGACAGTTACTGCACGCACCGTATATATAAAACGCATGTAATGGCGGATGTATTTTAATACAGAAGTGTGCTTAGAAATCATATCTTAGCATACAAATGTGAGCTGGATTGTAAACACAGAAGAATATTTAGCAAACTGACCAAGAAGATTTCGATAGCTCCCAGTATGTACATGGCTGAAGCAAAGGTGGTCCCCAAGTAGAAGCACAGCCCCACAGCTCCGCCAAACTCAGGGCCAAGAGAGCGTGAGATCATGAAGTATGCCCCTCCAGCTACAACAGTAAAACAAACTGTTACACACAGAAAGCCTCTGGAAAGCCCACAATTTGTACTACATGCAGTGGACAAAACAGTACATTTCTGCATGCAGGAAGACTATGTAATGAAAAATGTAACCTATCAAGGTCCAGCACGTAATTATTTGAAAGCAGTTTATGTCCCAATGATGCCAATTCAGTTCTGAACTATTTTACAAAATCTTGTAGTAAAACACAAAACAAATGGCTACAAAGTATTTATAGTATTGATGAAGGATGCCGTATGTGCTGGATAAATGTATCGTGAAGGCCTGTTTTATTGAATACACTGGAGTGACAAGGTTCAAAGCATTACCTGGAACAACACCATTAGTAGCAATGGCACTCATTGATATGGCAGTGAGCATTGTCTGCAGAGGAAAGGGGGAAATATGATTAATATGCAAAAGGACACACATACAGACCTCATGGCTACTTGTTTCTGTTGCGTTAATATCCGCTGATCAAACTGACAGCTGAAAGCGAGCACAGCTTCCATCTAAGAGAGCATTTTCATAAACATTGAGCATGTGGAGCCTGGAAGTTAATAAGACCACAGTGTTTGCTATGTAAGAAAGGTAATGGAAACATATTGAGTAAAAAAACACAAGTCAAAGTGCCATTCTTTGTCATAAATAATGGCTGCTGCTTATGCAACCATGTGGATTCTATTGATTGGTTTAGCAATAAAACCTGGCCCACATTGTTGGTGGAATCAACCCAGCATAACAGTGTGTGTGTGTGTGTGTGTGTGTGTGTGTGTGTGTGCGTGCGTGTGTACAGTACAGTATGTGTGTGCGTGCATACTAACACATGAGCAGCACATGAGGACAATCAGGAGGGACTGCATGATGCCAGCCATCCCAACAATCCACGTCAGTCGGAGGAAAAGAATGACTCCAAAGATGTTCTGTAGACACGGCAAGTAGACTCCCATCAGAGTGCCCATGTTGGGAGACTGATCGAGAGAAAGAGGGGAGCAAAGAGAGAGAGGGGAGAATATTGACCATGACATTTCAGGAAACAAGTGCATTGATCATTAGTATTGATTGATGTACTTTTTAAAGGTCATCCAATCATGTTATCAGCTCTTTCCATGTACCCAGGTCTCACACAGCCACAGTGTGACTGCAGAGCGTGCAAAGGCATGAGCAATCCATCAACAGGTCTTAATTTAAAACTAGAACTTGGATAGCGAGGCAGGGAGAGAGCCAGAGGTGGGGGATACGGTTTCTAAACCTCAAAAGATTGAGCGTGCATGTGATAAAATCAGTGAGGCACAGTGTTCCTCTGCTGTGCCCACGACTCCTGACCTTGGGGGTCTTCCTACGTGAGGCCTGAGCGCTCTCCTCCTCCTCATGCTCCTTGGCTCCCTGGGTGATGCTTGTGTAGCTGACCAAGCGGCTGAGGAGAGAGGAAACCTTCGGCCGGATGTCCAGCTCTTCCTGGAGGAAGAAATGGAGCAGAGGTTAAATCTTTCATCAGAGTTTAAGTCTGTCGTCGGACAGAAATATTGGACAGTAAATATAACACACCTCAAACAAAGCCAGGTTCCTGTCATAGAAGTCATTCTTCTTGCTTGCAGCATCAGCACTGAGAAATGGGCTGTCTTCTTTATGATTCCCATGTCCTATTAAAGAGAGGAAAAAAGACTTAAGGTTAACAATAAAAACAAAGTTGCTTTATGGCTAACAAACAATTTGAGCTATAAGGCCAAACAACCCTATCTTCCCCTCCCAATAAACCAGGCAATACACTATTCTTAAAGACATATTGGAGGCATCCTAGTAACACACACTGTAACTGCAACATCAAGTCAATGTGCTTCACAGTCTGTAAAACCGGCAATAATATCTGCATCACCCTGTCTTAAGAAGAGGCTTATTTCCTGTAACAACCAGACCTTCAAGGACAGTAGAAAGTATCCAGCGGTGTCAGTGCCTATTCAGAGGCTTCTCTAACGTAACAAGAACACAAAAGTAGGCAATGCTCACTTAAATCACACAAAGATACTATAAAAAATGCAGCCGTGATTTCTAGAATTTAAAAATGTATAATCTACAGTTTAATGCTGTGTGATTTTGGTTCATTAAAGATTAGTTAATTTAATAAACACAACTATGGACATACAATCATTTGGCTTAAAGAGTCACAGTTACTGCCACCATCACTTTGATTCTTTCTCGTGCGGTACTTAAGGAGTCACAGATAGAATTAAGTTATATAAGATTTATATGCAAGGTGTCAATAGGGATTAACATTGATGGATACACAATAAAATAGAGGTTGTTTTAATCAATGTCACCAATTTGCATTAAAAATAAAACATGATCACTTGTTGGAAACAAACTATTTGTAACTCTTTCTAGATTTGGAATAAGAAAACATTTCATTCGGTGAAATAGGTCAAATATCTGAGTTTTCAAAGAATATGGAATGTTTCATTGAGATAAAACCTTCATTAGAAAAATAAATAACACCCCAGCACCATTGTCTGTACAGTAATTAATAAAATAAATTAGAAACATACAATTTTATATGCCAAGTCCAGTTTTTCCACGGCAGTCCTTTTCAATATTCAGTCAGCTTTTAACTGTCACTATTAATTTATAATTTATATGTATATATATTTTAGAATTCAAATTATCTTAATAATCCCATTGTAGCAGTAAACTTCATGCAGTGAAGCTGTAGTGAAAGGCCAAAAACAGCACAGACTGACAAAGCAAAGTCCAGGTGATAAACAGGCAAATAATTTTACCCTCATCAACTTCTGCTTTTGAAGAAAAGAATCAAGCAGAGATGAGCACAGTTCCTGGGGCAATTATTGCACGCAAGGTAGCACTGCAAACTTCATCACACACACATTCACACTCACAGGCATGCACACACCTCATTGCCTAGAAATGACCTAACCTTGGGGTTATTAGAGCATGTAAACTGTAACAGCGGCAACTCAGGAACCCAAATGAATCCTGCAACAAAAAGTCTGCCAACTTACCAAGTGGGCATGAAACAGAAAAATATTCTCAACTGTGTTGAAAATACACCAGCTTTGTTGCAAAGTGAGTTGGTTGAGCTTCAGTGCTGGTCTTCACTCACCTGTGTTCTGTATCCCACTGCTGCTCGTATCACTGTGGGTAAGCATAGTCATGTGCTGTGTGCAGACTGCAACAGAGTACTCTGTGCTCTAGCTTGGGGAATTGTCGATTACTATCCAGGACACCCGGTCAACCAGGGTGAATACTCATTCAGGGGCCTGATCTAACACATGGTGCACGGTGAGGGGGGTGAGCGGTGGGGAGTGGAGGATATAGTGGTAACTCACTGACTTGCAAACACACACAAAGACACACACACACATGCACGGGGTATACGAGCCTTGGGTTGGGTTGAAAGTATCTCAGAGATGTGCAGTATAACGGTATCTGTATTCCTACATTGCACGGATGTTCGTTCTGGGTAAATCTGGATGCATCATCAGTCACAAATACTCTTCCAAGTCATTATTCCAAGAATGTAGCGACAGGCAAAACAATTACTTCTATATGATGTTGGGAGATATGACATAATGTTCCATTTAAAATGTCTAAGGATGCGAAAACGCGGTGATCATTTGAAGCATGATGGTTCAATTCCTATTGGTCTGTCTTTCTAAACCCTGACAGCCACACAGCTGCATTGTAGTGACGCCTTGGAATAGATAAGAGTAAAAACAATGCCAACACTGTCCTCTAGTGTCATCTTGTTGTCAGTGGCATGGGATAAAAACAATATCTGTGTTTAAAGCAGCAATGAAGGGAGACTGCGGTTGGAGCAATGCAGATGGATGTTGCTCCACACCCGGCCGTAAAGTGAGATAATGTTCTGATATTTCCAGGCAGGAACTGTTACTCAATCAGTGCTGTTCCAAACTGTGTTCCACTTGACTATCTAATGCTGAACCCTAAAATGGTTCAGCTTCCAGCTCTTTCCAGTTGTTGGACCAGCAATACAAAAGTCACTTTAACAATGGGCCGAGAAGACAGTGGGGGTCTGTTGTTAATAACCTCACAGTAAATGTCTAATTAAAAAGATTAAAGATTAACAGGCTTGTTATGAAGGCACCTAAGAGTCATGCTGTGCGCAGAGAACAGCACAGAGGCTTTCCAGCAACATGTACCAACATGCCACCTGTGGCCCCACCAAAACAGCCCACAACCTCTGCCAGAAGATCAAAGACTGTCTTTGCTGTAGGACTGACACCTTTACAGAAGGCTGAATCAAGGTAGAGAACTTCCGCAGGGGTGTGCATGACTTTTACTTTCTCCTGACTAACTATCTGGGGACTATTTACTAACTATCCAGATACTATATCTTTTAACTCTTCGTTTTTATTGAGAGATTTTGTTTTGTCGAGGTTTCTCAGTAAACAAGTGTAAGCTGTTGGTGTTAGGGAACACTGGATACAGAAATATGTCAGAAATAAATGAATAAAAGACAAATATTAACGCACTGTGTTCATTAGCCTTTTAGCCGGATTTGAAGTAGCTCCAGTCCAACACTAAATGAAACAAAAGTCCAAAGCAAATGTTTTGAAAGGCTGCCACCGTGTCAGAGTATAATTTGCTGTGTATTTACAACCAGATCGATTCCCAGAGAAGATGCTACGTTGTCAAGTCTTTTCAAAGTGCAAAGGACATGACTTCTAAACAAAAACAAACTTCTCAGGGCAAACCTACAGAGACAAAATCAATATGATTTATGATTTGTTATTGGTCCAACAAACAAGAAAGCAGCCGCTGCAAAACGTCTTCAAGATGTTCACCAAACAGGTCATTAGTTCACTTTATCTAGACTGCACAGTGTACTTGGATGGAATTTTAGGAGTATTCAAGAGTTTTTACAATGATCTCTCAAATTCAAAATTTCATTTTCAAAACCACTAATGTTCAAGGGAGAAAGAAACTTCGCCGTAAAGGGTCTGCACTTTTTAAAGCCGATTAGACATGGAAAACAATATCGCTGTCCATTAGCTTCTTAGGGTTTGACAAAGCCTCTTTGCTAAACTTCCTCTTTAATAAACATTTAGGACTTAACACTGAGAGGCAGAGAAGTTGAACAGCTTAGCCCACTCTGCTTTGTGCAGTTAGTTGGCAAGAATGCTCTACTTATTATGTGTTTGGAGGTGGTGTGTGTGTGTGTGTGTGTGTGTGTGTATGTTTGTGTAAGAGTTTGTGCGTAAATGAGAGCGAGACAGTAGGCTAAAAGAGAGTACATGTGCCTATAATTTGCTCGTTCTGCTTTTATACAAAGCATAGCTCGATGTGACTGGGTTGGGCAAGTATGATACAACTGTTGTGTACCAGCAGCTCAAATGGTGTCACAGCCACTCTCACCTCTTACAACTGTCCACACTCTACCAGCTTTGCATTTGCATCCAACCAGCTGCGTAAGGCAAAGATAGTAAATCAATCCTAAGACTAAGATAAACGTCGACGTGACTTATTTGGAGTATTGGAAAGTGGAAACTAGTCCAGCTCAGTCAACATGGTCCAAAACCTCATTACTCATAAGCAGCAGTTGTGGAGGTCCAAAATCTGAACAAAAGCAAATCCCAGCTGGGTCATTATTATGTGTTTGAATTTGTATGCAGTACAGAGCTGACCCAGCTAGCATTACGTTAGTTGCAGTATGGTGCACCACTGTGGACGCAGGACACAACAACGTTAGCCATGGTATCTGTCATAATTACAAATAATAACATATAACACTGGGGCGTGTCGAGTGCACCTATCCTCCCACTTTGGTGCAAGCTGAGGGCAGGCCAATAAAATAACATATTTGAATGAATGCAGATATGTTCATGAAAATGTTTGTGTCAAACCAAGTCCTAGCTTAATAATGAAGTGGCCAGGAGGACACACATTTTCTTTACTGTGGCGATCCAAAAAAATCATTCCAGCCACTTGGCTCACTCATTAAAGTAACATCACTACACTTTTGTATAGCATTTCTTAATCTGGACAATGTCAGAACTAAGTCACTCACAAATTAATTATTTACATGTAATGAAATATATACATATATTTACATTTTAAAGGTCTACACCGTATTTTTCCGCATATACTGTCATGTTGGTCATGAAAAATCAACATGGTGCGCAACAAGGCATATTTTCTAAATGCACATTGCCAGGCAACTGAAGTTAAAAAACTTGAATGATTTTCCTTTTCAAAAATGACTACTAGCTTTATATAAAGTTGTTTGGTTTCATTGTACTATTTTGTCCCCCTTAGCCTGTGGCAAGAAACAATGTAATTCTGTTGTAGCAATAGGCCAATGTTAGCTGTAATGGATGTGTTTCATGCAGAGCTGCATCTGAACAGAGCAGAGGAATGCAAACCTGCTGAGTCGTACAGCAAAACATATTAGCTTTGATGTGTGCTAATGATGAGAAAAGGACGTCAGCTCAGCCTGATTACCTCAGGGGGTAAAGGTGGGCGGGAAGAGGTGCATAGTACACCAGACTTTCAAAAAGACACAAATGAACTAAATGTGTCAATGGGTGTAGAACTAACGACTAAACAAACATAGTGTGGCCTGTACAGGAGAAGTGTCTATCTGCAGGGTCTTTGCAAAATGGTTTCATGGACTTAATGAAGTTGAAGCTGTACATTTGCTGCACACACAACCCATACTCATAAATGTTTGCTTTGTGTGAATGCTACAGATCATAGGCTGTACAAAATATGGTACAGATAAGCAGTCACTGCCTTGTTTATCTGCACATGATCTACTGTATGTATCATAAACAACAAGATCCCCTACAACAAAAATCAAAAGTAAGAAAGTATACACAGGTTCAGAAATCACTCTCCATAATCAAGTATGAATTCTGTTATTGCACTTTCAGTTATCAGTCCAGGTTTTGGGATCCACTGGTTCCATAGTAGCTAAGAAAAACACTACTGTACTGTTTGAAAATGTCCAGAAAGGATTGTTGTGAATTCCAATATCTCATTTTACGTCTACTTTTATGTCTAAAAATAAAACTCAGAGGGAAAGAATATTAAACATTTCAGGTACAGGCTGTTGCTTGGTGGCAGAACTGTTGCCTGCCAATCGAAAGGTCGGCGGTTCAATCCCCCAGCCCCGTCGAAGCATCCTTGAGCAAGATACTGAACCCCAAAAAGTGCTCCTGAAGCTGCGCCTTTGGTTTGTGAATGTTCTCATATGTAAGTCGCTTTGGATAAAAGCGTCTGCTAAATGACTAAATGTAAATGTAAATGCTTTGTTGCTCGCAGTACTGTTAACAATGTATCACAATCTGAAAGTGCTACATCAGTGGTCATTTCCAACAAGTTTCACATGTTTCACGTTCATCATACACACAAGGAAACTACCGTAAAAAGAATGTATGCATGGACACTAAACTGTTTAGGATGGGTAGTACTGAATTTGCGTTGTACTGATCTGTTTAGGGTCAAAAGTGAGGCAGTGAATGCATTCGATTGCTAGGAGATCCTCAGGAAGGGCTGGAGGTACACGTTGGAAAGAACCCTGTCTGAGCTGCTCTGCTTGCTCTGTTGTCACTTTGATGTGAATGCGCAGATAGAACAGAGATGGAAGATGATTGTATGGCAGGACAGTCGCATCATAGGAAATTATGTGTGTCAAATAACTGAATTAAAGCATGATCTTTATCATCTATGATGATCTTTATAGAGTATTACAAAGACTTAAACTTAGAGTTGCTCAGGGTTGTACATAAATGTGTGTGTGTGTGTGTGTGTGTGTGTGTGTGTGTGTGTGTGTGGCTGGCTGAATTTGTTTTAACTCAGTCATCAGCACCAAATATCTGCTGTGTTTATCTCTCAAGGGCTATCTGAGTGGCATGCCAGACAGCATGACAGGAATGGTAGGGTCTGTAGGGCCTACTCCTGAATTAGAGAGGGAACACACAGCAGCGTTCTCTAAATCATCCGCTCATTACATAATTTCGCAGGACCTGTTAAGTCTGAGGCCAATACAAACAAAAGACATACTTGCACTACATGATTATATTATTTCCCTGCACATTTGTTTCTCTTCTTTCTAATAACAATAAAAGAAAAAAGTAGAGCTTATACCAATTCAAATGTTTATAATGGATCAAATGACTATGGCACCGGTTTGCAGCTAAAAAGCTCTGTTAAACTCTACCAGCTGCCTCTTTCTGCTTTATTAGATAGTCATTGTAGAGAGACAGGAAAGGCAGGGAGAGAGAAGTTGAGCAGGTGAGCTTCCAGTGGGCGCCCACAGCAGATCATGTAAGCTAACAGCAAATGAGCCAGCTCTTGGTCCAAAGGAATTCTTATGTTGCTCGTTGTCTGCTGGATGTGTAACACTAAAAGTTTGCTATCGCAATCGTCTTACCAACTTTATATGGTGATAATATGTCTATGTTGTTTTTTACAGTTTGTTCCACCTCCTCCGAGTGTCCAAAATAATCAGTGAATACAAGTTTAATTATTTAAAAATAATAAATTATCAGAATAATATAACAATATTTTACAATTTGCCATTGTTACATTTTTAATTTGCCAATCTTCACGTCTTCAGTTGTGCTCCTAAGCGTATGGTGAAACTCTCCTCCAGCAATGAACAAAATACATCTGAAGAAGGAATAAGTAGCTTCCCATAAACACAATAACTTATAATACTGTGTACTTTTCCCAGTCAATATATTACATTATTGGGTTTTCAGTTGTTGTATTTATAAAAATGTACGGTTAAATTATCAACTTTCACCAATTCACAAAATGTGCATACTAACTGTGGCTATGTATGAAAAACTATGAACATGTTTTTATGTATAATATTTTTGTATATGTGTTTGTGATAAGTAAGGGGTATCGCTCATTTATTAAGTCACTTTATTTAGTTCATGGGATACTATTTGTTGCCTTGCTTTTTACATCTTATGCACCTGGAATCTCTATGTTCCTTGCCAAAGGGCACTTAGGCAGTAGTTAAAGAGAGAAAACAGTGTATCGTGCCCACTTTTCAACCATTTTTAACTATGGCATATGGATTGTGATGTTACTATAAACAGATCATCTGAAAAATCTATAAAAAAAGACAGATAATGAAAAGAATACACTAAAAGGTTTTCAAATGCCACATATTTCCACAAATGTCCCTTTCTTTCACTTATTACTTTCTAAAGCAAAAATTGTAAATTCTCAGCACAACTGGAGACATGATTTGTTTTAAACGGAAACCTTAAAGAGAGTTTAAAAGTTAAACCTTTTGCTACCTTCCTACTATTATAAACAAGAAAATGAGGGAAACAAGATTTTAACCAGCTATTGGTAGCATAATAGTATGCCATTTCCACTGAGGAGTAGTTAAGTTATAACTACTATAACATAACAAAAGAGCATATGTAACAAACACATGCTCTCATTTTCGCAATTCAACCAGCAGCAAGAAACTAAGAAGCGCAAGACTCAGCAACAAACTTTCCTCCCTGAAATGTGATGGCTATTTCAGGGTAGTTGCTCTTGCTCAGGAGTACAGAGCTGTTACAATGACCACAGTGTTGGTTCTTTCCTGTGATAAACAGAGCTGAGTTCACAGGCTGAACAGACTCTGCACTGTGTCACCTACTCCATGCTGCAGACGTCACACTGTAACTGAGTCATACAGCATGTACCATACCCAAGCCCACCACTCCCATGATGAAATCATCCAGTACACAGAACCACTTTTGGGCTGTTTCACCACAGTAAATACTTTACCACCCAGCTTGTTTCTGCTTAAATATGCAACAATGCTGCATGTAAAAGTACAATTTTAAAAATATGGAATATTTATATGCCAAAAAAGTATGTTGTACATGTTCCAAACTTCTTTCAGCACTTAAACAAAACGAATTTCTTCTTGAATTTATGCTTAAAAATACTGTAAGTGTGGTATGATGCTTAAATAACTTTTAATCATCCTTTACATACACTGCAGAGATGCTATGAAAATGAGGTCAACAACACTGACTTGATTGACTGTTCCTGTTTAGTTCCCACATGTGTTTGAAACTTGTGTGTGTGCCCTTTGCACCAGCTCATCATTCATCACAGTCTCACTTCCTTCTTCTTCTCCTTCTCACCCTGTCCAGTATAATCATCCTTCCACTAAGTTTAGTTGTTGCTGTTGTTGTTCTCGAGCTTCAGGAAGCGCTCCTCAGGTGAACTAGAGAGAATTATGACAGCAGGAAGAGAAGGGAGACAGCAACACGCTTGTGCGAAACTTTGAGGGTTACTTCGGGACATCTGCTTTCCCCCTCTGCCATCATAACCTTTTGTAGGGGCATAGCACAAAGTTCTGCTTAGACAACATTTGAGCCACCACTTTTTCACATAATAAAGTACTGGTATGTACACTTTGTGGATTAACTTGCATTTCTGCTGTTCGAGAATGCCATTTGAAATGCATTCCAGGAATATACATGCCGACAGCTAGCTCAACATGTGCTGAGATTCCTTCTTGTTAGGCTTCAAATATCAGTCCACTTGAGCTCTGCCTCACTGAAGTATAGATCATCTCTGCATTGCTAGTTTTCTTGGAAATGTATAGATTTGCACACGTTTATGCACGGACACGCAGAAATGCAAAAGCATTCCATCCTTATACACACGCTGGCTGTTCACTCAATGGATGCTCATTAACACAGTAACAACTTGATGAGTCTTCAGCTTTGAACTCTGATCCTTTCTAATGTTATTCAGTTGTAAGGAGCTCACAGTCAGCATGATATTCACTGCTAGACAGCAATGTAATATAAATGGATGGCCAGTCAGTATGTGGGTTTGAGGCCAGCCCATGGTAAAGTGTGGGTGCTTCATTTGACAGCCACACCTATGTGCGTCTTATTAAAAAACTCTGTTCCTCTAGTTGGTTCACTCCCTCAGACCACGCAAAACAGCGCTGCCCTCGTTTAATCCTACCCAGCAACTGCAAACTCCTCGCTCCTCTCCTTGTCGTCCCTCTGTCCTCCCTTTCTCTTCTGTCTGGGACTGAACCCCCTCTTTCTATGCTGATACGTTGAAGAAACAAGTGAGAGTGAGAGAGACAAGAGAGACAAGCTGAGGCAGAGCCACGAGCAGTGAGAAATCTGCTCCTGTGTTGGTGAGCAGCCTGTCTCTGTGAAAGGAAATCCTCCCCTGGCACAAAGAGAGCTCCATCTTTTGTGCAAGCAAGCACTTGAGGCCTTTTTCTTGTTGTAGCGGTACCGGCCCCCCTCACACAATCTCAGCCCTGTTGTGCCTTTCCCCACGGTTCTCACCCCTTTCATTGTTTTCTCTTTGTTACTCATACATCCCCTGGATTTATTTTAAAAAGCTTGCGCAGCCAGGAAAAAAATACTCAAAAATGATAAAAGAAGTGTTTCTACAACTTTACCCAAAGTGAGCTGTCAGAAACAGACCTCCCTGCAATAGGAAAACCGCCTTCTGGCCCTGGAGAATTGCCATGGTAACCATACAACCAGCTGTTCAGAAAGCTCTCGGGACAAAGCAAAGCTTCCCCATGCTGTGCTAGGTCCAACTCGTGAAGTTTTTGGGGCACATTTTTCAACTTCAGAACTTTGTTCCAAGCTGAGAGATAGAGAGAAAGGTTGTGAGACTTACCATCAGAGCTGACAGTATCTTGATGATCAGGGCAGTCCTGTCCAGTGTCCCTGTAATCCACCCAATTAATCCCCTCTAGACTGTTGTAGCTGGACTGAGCTTGATCCTTTACCGGTACCACTGTGAAGTGAGGCATGTTTTCATCACTATCCTCTGCGTCTCCAGCTCAAACTCAACATAGCAGGTTAGCTGTTAGCCAGCCTCAGCTCAACTCCCACTAATGGCAACTACATTCCACTACACTGCGCTCACTTCCTCTAAAGGGTATTATCATACTCCCCGCCCACAGGCCAGCCCCTCCTGGGCTTTTTGTGTGAACAGAAAGGGTAAGGAGGCCTTGGGGATGCATTTGAAAAGACCCCCCCCCCCCCCCCACCCCAGGGATAAGGGGCGCAGTTTTGATTGAGGAGTTAGAGTTGTCATCCCTGAGTCATGTAGACTGGGAGAGTGCAGGGTGCTAAGAGAGTGAACCGTGTCAGTTCAAGGTTCAGACAGACAGATTCCTCTGTGTATGCAGGCCTTAAACACACAGACAGCGACGTGGCAACTTGGAAAATAATAAAATTACATTGGTGAAGTGAAGTGGAAAAGAGAGCAATGGGAAGAAAGAAAAAAAAAAACAGTTTGTCAAAATGTGAGGAAACAGAAACTGAACCCAGCCCCAAACTGTTCAAACAGCTGAAGAGTTGGATGGCTTTTCAACCTTTGACCCCATGGTCAATCAGAATTTGAAATGTAGATTTTTCACCAACCTTTGTTAAATCATTCATTGTATGAACAAATATATGTTAAGTATAATATATCATGAACTGAAATGGTCTGCAGCTGTTGAAGCTATGAGGAAATGTTCGACAGTGAATTGCAGTAACATCACTAAAAGAGGGTAAAGTTTACCCTCCTCTTTCCAGGAATAGTAGCTACTCTCAAACCATAAAAGCAGCAGATCAAAGATTCGCTAGTAAGGCTGTTATTAGAGGTCCTGCTTAAAGCAGTTTTAGAGCTTGTTACTGCTCTGTGTGGACTGCAGAGGCTTTGTAAACTGTTAGTGTGTCTTGGGTGTTTTTTGGTTGACTTTGTTTTTGAAATACCTATTTAACATTAGAAGAAACAAGACTTTGGAAAATAATCTCCTAAAAGAGCTTAAGCGTAATTCAAGCAACTTGGGTGAAGGTGCTGGAGGGTTAGTCACATGTTCGTATATATACAAAACAAAAACGAGCTTCTAGCCAATAAATGATTTAGAATGGCATATATAAATCTGTCAACTGCTCGATGACGCCATGTAAATCTAAAAAATGCCATTATGGACAGGTTTGTCCTTGGGCAAAAGAAACAATGTCATTTTTAGACTATAGAACTATTGTTACAAGTTTTTTTCTTTTTTCAAAAGTGGCCTTTTGTAAATATCAAAGTTCTTCAGGAACTGGTACCTTTGTACTTTTACAGCCCTGTCCCACAATAAAGCTTATTGCAATTGACTTCTCTCTCCAGACAGGCTGAGGCTTTGACGTAATAGAAATCATTTCTTTTCCTGACTGACTTGCTGGCTTGACAAAATACACATGAGATGCCATCTACCATATAAGGTTGTGCTGTGTACCCATCAGGGTCAGTGAGCAGCAGGCAGGCAGGCAGGGCCTGACACACTCTTTACTTCCACCACAATTACCCAATCCTGTGGAAAGACATGTAGGCAGGAGGGGAAGGTCCCAGGAAACACGAGGCCCATGAGCATCCGCTTGTATACAGCAGAGGAAGAGACATGTGGATCTGGTGGCAAAAGTACTGATAGAGCTGCTCGGAGTGGTCCTGGGCTGGCCCTACATCACTTCTGAGACTACCTGGTAGAGTCAAAGGCTCAAATTGAGGTCAGGTCACGCCTCTCACTCCTGTACATTTCTTTCAGCCACTGAAGGATCTAAACCACAAATGAGTAACTGAGGTTAAAGATGGCAGGCAGGTATGTGGGCAACTTGTTTCACATTAGACAAAGTAAAAAAAAAAAAAAAAAAAGACTATAAAATGTTTCTGCTTTGTCTTTCAGGGTTTGGTTGTGAGTACGGCAAACATTCCATGGGCTACTCCTGACCCCATGCGCTTTCTGTGTCAATATGGCACTTGAACAATTGTGATGCCACAAGATGAGAGGATTCTTTTACCTGAAGGACTTGACCACTCTCCATCTTTTGACCTTTCTTCCTTCCTCAATGTTTTGTTTTGTCTTGGTGCAACTAGTTGCAGAACATGCTTCTCTTACTTGCAATTATGACTATCACCCACAAGATGGCAGCCTTAGAATACCTCAAACATACTGCAACCTCAGCCTCTAGATAAAAATAAGTGATCTCCCTCTAGGTGTCAGACTTTTACTACCTAATAAATATAGCAGAGTTACATATATTCTAAGATAACCTTTCCCAGTATTAAATATGGCAAAAATGTAAGAATAATCAATCGCACCACAAATGACAGAGAGAGGACACAGTCCTAAAAACACTTTTTTTTTTAAAGGCACCCTATGAATTAAAGAATATTTAGAATGAATTCACATGAAGAGTCCAACTGGAAAATAAACATTTTACGTTTCTTAGCTGATTTGAAAATACAAGCCTGCATTACTGCTGTGTTCTGGAATATGAGTGATGTAAACAAACCTTTATCAGTATCAGGAAATATTAATAACTTGTGTAAGTCCACGTATTTTAAAAAAATATATATACATACAGTTTGTATATCAGCAGGTACAGATTTTGCAATTTGAATTGCAGTGTTGGGGCTACCGTTATGTTTACAAGAGTTTGTCTTAAGTCAAATTGTAGTCCAGACCAGCATACTGAAAGGTATGGTGAATGCCCTGCTTACAATTGCTTTTTTTGAAAAAAAATATTTTCTGTTTGTGGAGACACATTGGTGTCACACATTTTCTAAATTAATACTTAAACCACATCTTTCTAAACTGATGTGGTTAATCAGTTATGTCAGTGTCGAAGATTGTGGAAAACTGTGATGTAAAATAATCCCCTTTGTGCAGATTTTATTACAACCATCTTTCCCACAGTCACCCTGTCTACCTACAAAAAATTTGATGATAAAAAAAACAACTCTAAAGCGTATTGTCTGAAGGCGGGGATTTCTCAGCATTTTGAATGAATGGTACTTAGCTGCATGGCTAAATCTAATTGGTTGTGAAAGCTAAGCACCCCTTGTCTTTCTACCAATGACACTGATTAGAATTTTCTAATACCGTGCCTGAGGGGACCTAAGTCGATCCAATTACCTTTGGCTGCCATTATTAGCTTGACGTGGCCCCAGGGGCCCTTTCACTTTGTCTCCAGCACTGAAGATCTGCATCTGTGGACGATATATGCCATGCAGCCTGGCTGCTCTTGTGCCTGAAAGGTTGGCCATATTACATTGTCCACAAAGCAGCTTTACCTCTCTATGGCTAGACTGAGAGCAACTTTTGATGGTTTCAGTCTGTGTCACTCTATGGCTCTTGTTCCTGTCACACAAGGTGATAACTTCAACATCGGTCTCAATAAAGAGATATTTAGTTTGCCATTGGGGCACAATTCACCTCAAATGATAGCTTAACAAACTTCCTATAGATTTGATGACGTATTAGACACCCCATGTTAATAGTGAGTTGCACTTTGTTTGGTTCTGCTCTGATATTACAGAACTTCAGGTGACGTAGTATATGGCGTGAACAACTCTATAACTATTAGAAGATGTGCTGGATGAATGGGTTGAATACAGGGCTTTCACCCACAGGGCTTTGGTTTGGTTTCTTGCCTGTGCTAAGTTTGACAACTGTTATTTTTAGACTCAGTTGACTTATTATTTTTTATTTTACCATTGTTTTCAGTTTTCAGTCGCAGTTTGATTAGGTTTAGGCCACAAAACTACTTGGTTAGGAAAAAAGATCATTAGTAGATGATTGGTAGCTAGTTCTGTTCCTGTGGTGTAACTCATAGTGACATGTTTTGAGTGTGTAGGTCAGGCTATGACCAGGCCTATCATTCGTGGCATAGACCAATCCTGCTTCGAGAGCTAGGGTATATAACCGTAGCGCCCCTCCTTATTATTATAATTATTTGTATCATCCATATTACCAATACAATATTGGTGAGGCCAGTCATGTGCGTGCTTTGAAAGTGCAACCTGTATTCAGACAAAGTTTTGACTGATTTTGTAGTAAGTGCTGTGTGTACGTAGGTTACAGCTCCCTCGCCCACATGAATGAGTGAATAGAATGACAGGGTTTTACTGTACATGCACAAATGTACATGTATAATGTAGCCTGAGGAGTTGCACACGCAAAGCTGATGCCAACCTTTGTTCACAACACACCATACAACTAAGTTGTAGCAGACACTTGAAAGCATAGACCAGACTTTTTCAACTCCTGATTATACAGTTATATGACGCCGATTTGTTTTTTTAACCCATCACCCATCTTCAGCCTCCTTTAAAGGGGGATGTACGCAGTCCTGTCCAGTCCTGGACAGTCCAAATGAACAGTACACAAGCTAGTACGATGATCAGCGATCTACCGCCAAAACTGTAACAGAAAATCCTAACCATATCATAAAGCATGTCTTACCTTTGCTGTATTCTGGTCAAAAGTTATATTCCGATTGAAAAAGACGGTTCTAGCTTGTTCTCCCGTGTATTACGGTCCCTTTGAAATCAATGGCGGCTCCCTGGGTTTTTCCACAAGCACAAACAGTCGGCTCATAGGGGGGAGGGACCTCACGAACAGAAATCACTGGTTCTGGTATTACTGCCTTCTGGATGGTGATTGGTGTTGCTAAGCCAACCGTGGGCGGTTTCAATCGATTCTATTGGCTCTAACGGTCACAAAGAGGTGTCATTTATGCAGATCGGCCAATGGGCTGCTGATTTGTGAGACTTTTTCAGGCCACACACAGGCGGCTGGAGAGCATAGTGTATGGGCAGAGAGAGTGCCTAGGTGAATCTGAGCCAGATTATAAGCTCTAAATGACTCAAAAACAGTTGTATTTGATGGAATGAGTTACCATAATGATATATTAGTGAAAATATAATTAGTTTTGCTGCCTGGTACCTAAAACAGGTCAATGGCACATCTGGATCCAAATGCCACATTTGCTGGTTCCGCCTGGAAATATCTGTGATAAAATGTGTGTTAAACTGCTCAGGTTCACTTTTTTAGCATTTACTTTTGCACAGTTACTTAGCAAATATTATTTTAATCATTCTTACAAAGTTTAGGCTTATTCCTTGATGATTCTAATGTATTTTCATTATAAATGAGGTGGGTTTTTTTAGGCGGAGGTAGAAATTAAAATTTTCCACTGCTTTCCAGATGCATATTATCTGACAGAGTA
This sequence comes from Coreoperca whiteheadi, assembly GCA_011952105.1. NCBI lineage: Eukaryota > Metazoa > Chordata > Actinopteri > Centrarchiformes > Sinipercidae > Coreoperca > Coreoperca whiteheadi. Next base: position 25,300,383 of record CM022485.1, read on the forward strand.
TAGATACCTGAATCCCTACACTTCTATTGTATTCTCACAGGTCTTAGCTTTCTTTTGAGACCAAGATTTTGCATATAGCCGTTGTGGTTGTTAAGATATACTCAATCTATTTGGGCATGTCATTTCTGGAAAATAGTTAGGAAAAATGGGCTTAGTGGTGAAGACGTTTTAATAAACATTTTTATTGTAAAAATACATTTTTTAAGTAAGTATTACAGAGGTCCGGACCTTGGTGACCGCATAGCTGGTTACGGCCATGGCCCTCAGCACCATGGACACGGCAGCATTAGGAGATTTGGAATCCCCCAATTTCACATTCATTAGTTGTCAAGTCATTTTTTCATTTTATGGTTGTCTGAGGGTTGCCTGTTGGAATGTTTGATCCTTGTTTCGGTTTTAAACCGTGATGTATTTTTATTAATGTTAATAAGTAACTTGCTAAGGAATACTGCATGAAGTCAATATTTTGGAAAGGTGTGTCATGTATTTGATTGATGCAGTTATACCTTTTAATATGATTGATTATAGACAACTTTAAGTCAATCTTAAATATAGCTAGCCCAAAGTGACAAATTTTTCCCCAAAGGTCTTTACAGTCTTATACAGTATTTCACCACTAATCTGTTCAGGTAGATAAGCTACCTTGTTTTATTTTGATGACAACATACATCATTTTTCTGTTTTGGTTGAAAAATGTGGCTGTTGTATGACAGTGCTGGGAAAGACTGAGTCAAACTGCTTTCCTCGGTCCCCTCTGCATTGGGATAAAGGTACACTTGAGACAAAGAGAGATAGTGGTGAAGTTTTGTTAGATTTTTTAAGGATTTTAGGGTTTGAACCTTTGACTGATTGCAGGACTCTAACCACTAGGCCACCTCATCACCCCAGCAGCATGTGGTGTCTCAGAGGCCCAAGACAGAGTACCTATTTACTGACTGGTGGAATCATTTTCAGTTCAGGATTCAATCTCCGCTCTGTAAGCAATATAAACAAAGCTAGCTAAAACCACTTCCCAGACCACTCGAAACCAAATTGTAAGACTGCAGACTGACATTTGTTTGTTTTTCATTCATAAACCTGAGGACTGGGGGCCTACTGTAAGACCAGATGTGAAGGCTGTTTTTTGGCAGTTTAGACCTTTCTGTCTGTGTGAGGATGATTGGTTTGTTCCTCTGTTCTGATTGGTGGACTGATAAATTAAAATTTGTCTGTCTCCCTCTCTCATTTTGTCTGTTTGTCTCTCTCTCTGTCTTTCTCTCTTTCCTATTCAACAAATTCACTTTGTACTTCTTAAAATATCAAAATGATCAGCTATTCTCTACCTTTTATACTCCAGAATTCTGATGTTAATTAATCACACACACTCACAGTTTTTTCTATTTTCGGAGATTCTACATACACACTATAACTGGTATCTTGCTATCTTTGTGGAGACTTTTGGGGGCATGAAAATCATTGGCAATATTACAGAACGTCCATGCAAAGTATTTCAGCTCTTAGCTTCCTCAGGCAATGCAGTTCAGCTTCCAATTCTGGCAATTCATTTCCAATTTTTGCATTTTCAGCAATGCTTTGCATTTTATTGTTCTTCTCTATATTTTTCAGTCGAGTAATAATTCTGCATACTTTTAGCTACAGAAACAATTAAAATGTAAACATGTTTTACAATTTATTTCAGCTGTCAGCATTCACATGCATTTTCAGCAGGAAATGCAATTTTTCTAGTTTTGTCTGTAATCGCATGGAGTGAGATCTAAGGGTATAAGTAATTGTTTTCCAAAATAAATTTTTTTTCTTCTGTGCACTCCAGGGAATGTCAAACTGTTGTTGGCTTATTCATTTTATTAATGGCTTTTATCTATTTTTGCATATGAACTATTCAAATGTAATGGATATCAAAATATTCATCTGGTCATAGTAAAAGGTTTGTCAGCCTACAGGTCAACTTTCATACTCGAAACTTGAGCTAATCAAGTTTATTTAACCCCCCCCAACCCCCCATATATATTTTGTCGACCAGCTTGTCAAAAACTTGCTATCATCTGTATGACACTAAATTCCTCTATACCGTCTGTGGACCTGACCGCCCACACCAGATGGCCTGATAAATATATCTGATAAGAAAAGTTCAGATAAACTTAACCCTGTCTCTTCTCAAACACACTTAATGCACATGCTGTGTTCATATCACATAAATATGGTGGCAAAGCAGGATAACTCACTGTGATGTGGCATACACAGTATGTTTAATCACAACTGCAAAGGAGAGCCAATGTCAAATAAAATCTGTTCAGAAAGTATAGTCGTATTAGTAGTAAATGTGCTTATTACCTTTTTATTGTTGGCCATTTTTCATTTTGTTGTCTAAGAGGGAGTTTATTATTCCACAATTTTTCTCCACCATTTCTACAGCATACATTGTACTTTTTGTACCCGGTACATGACAAATTGCATGCTTTATTAAAGTACTGCCATTCAAAATCTTCACAAAAGCTTTGCTTAATGTTGCATAGATTTTTGCCCACAAGGACGAACACACACACACACACATACCATCCTCACAGGAAATATACTATTGATGGACATGATAACATCAGGACCATACTCCTTCTGTGACAGATTGCAGACTAGAAACCAGCTCAAACTGGATTACAAATCACAATGAGTCAAAGATATACAGAGACAGGAGGAAGGTAAAAACAGAGAAAATGAGAGTGTGGGAGACAGAGGAAAAAAACTGAGAGGGAGCCAAGGACCAGACGTCCAAAAAGGTAGAGAGATTAACCCAAGGTTGGGTGAAAACGAACATTCTCTCCTCACTCACCACAGGACATGTTTGTGTTTTCCCTGTACTGCTCCGATTTGTCTTTATAGATAGCTGTTGCACGGCATCTAACCTCTGTACTTTTCAAAGCGAGAAGTGATGCTAATGGTCAACAAGTCAGGCAGCTAGCCTTTATTGACAGGTATTCATTATTTATATTAATCTGCGGTCAGAAGCTGTTTTCTCTCTTGCTTGCCGCATACTAAATTGGGAAATATATATTAAATGTCTGAAAAGCCGATTTGGTGGGCTTAATAGGGACATTTACCCTACCGTGCCCTGGTAAAATGTCAGGAAGGGTTGAAAAAACAGATACTGGCCAAGTGTAGTAGATGTATTGGTGTACACCTCAATATAGCTCCTTTCATACAGGACAAAAATCCCACTTGACACCCACTACCTTCTGGTTTTTGTCTTCAGTGGGAACGGGTACAATCGGCATTCATTCCCAGCTCAAATGACTCTGTATTAATCATAGGTATTTATCGACTCGAGCTCCGATCAGCAGTGATTGAATCATGAACTCCTGGGTGTTAATTTTCCCCCCATTATCCAGCATGACTTTCATCTGTTGATGTCTGTATGGTCTCATCCATTTATGTAGTATTAGCATGCTAGGCTAACATTCCGTCAGTTGTGTGACTTTATATCCCTCATGTGACATCCTTCCGAGCGCACCTACTCAGCATAGTGCTGTTAAACAGAGCAGCTCCGCCTTATTTTGATAAAGTCTATGGGCTACACACCGCATCCAAACAGTGTCACTGGCTGTTGCGATCACAGGGGTTTCTGGACCCAAATGCAATACTCGGAGAGATGGCAAGTTGTAATACAGAACACTGTTTATTTGAAAAGTGAGGGAAAGGGGAGATGATGAGCGGAGCCGAGTGGCAGAGCAAGGCAGGCAACGGGAGCAGATATGTGAACTCAGTGAAGTGTCTGGCATTGCAGTGGGCACAACAAGTGACAGGAATCTTCTGCAGCGAAGTGACCCTGAGCACAGGGAAACAACAGGGTCAAATTGGAATCCAAAAAAACACAAGGCAACAACAAGACTACTTGGCTGGTTACTTTTACCACAGAGCAAAATGGATCCATTTAGACTGGCGTGAAGAGTTGGATTGGCCCTGTGATTTCATGTACTGGCAATAGTGTAAATGATTTTGTCGGCACATCTGTGTGTGAGAGAGACTTGCGTTGCCCAGGATTTAACCCCTCGGAGTCAAGGTTCCGGGCCGAAGACACAGAGGAAGTAGATGAATAGCGTTTCATATGCATCCCAGCAGCAGTTGGATGCGTTCAAGCTGTGGATGCCCTGAATGTTTCATTCAGAGGAAGTTTGCACATTTACATTGGCTACCCTGTTTTTAAAGCCCCTATTTGTAATTTGTCACCTCTAGTGGTGACATGTGTTGTTGTAATTTTTTTTAAAGTTACAATAAGTTATCTCGAAAGATAAGTCAGCTCTTCAGAACTACAAAGTGGCTCAAAGAAAAACTAAAATAGCCATATGGCATTTCGAATACTGGTCCGTTATCAGAAAAATAAAACAGAGAAAGCTGGTCACCTAGGGGCTTATCTGAACATTCATTGGTATCACTCTTCATTGCTCGTATAAGATCTAAATGCATATTAAAATTAGTTGAGGTGGAAGCGTTACATATAGCCACTCTAATGAAAATCCTAAATTGAGTCATTTATATGTTGACACTGTTCAGATGCTTTCAACTGTTGTTTGTCTGCATTTGCAATTTTTACCCAGACAAGTGATTTTTGTGCCCGGACAAGTGAAAGGTAAGTTTACTTGTCTGAAGAACAAGTGCCTCAAAAAGTTAATGTCTAGCCATTATTATAATCAACTCCCATGAAAAGACCAAAGCCAACAATTAATTTATCTTACTGACCCAAAGTCATGTCAGAGCAACTTAAATAAACTGCTCTGTTTTCCCTCGCTCTCTCTCTCTCTGAATGCTTCATTGATGGGAAAATGTCACACCTTGGTTGAGTGTTCGAATGTGCTTTTAATGTAGTCATAATGCTTTAATGCTTCAGGCTGCATAGTGAAACCTGCACATAAGCAGAGTAAGAGCAGCAGCTTCAATCCTCCGTCACAGTACTGTCAGCACACAGCACAGTACTACTATGTAGGTCACCCACATTTTGGCAGCGCTCAGAGTCCAATACACAATCACTGTTGTAACGCACATGACTTGGAAGAAAAAAGACTTGAAGCATAAAAATAGTCTTCGGGCTGTGGTTATTCACATAAAGCTTAAGTAAACTGAAGCCTGTGTAGACAGCTGCATTTGGTTTGCCTGGATTTAGCTATTTTCTTATACCACAGTCAGGCCAACTGACGTTCTTTGTCATTGTTTACTATAAACACACAGGTACAATTAGCACCATGGACAGGGCCTGCTTAAGCTTTCAATACATTTGGATTTTCTCTTATTTGCATGTGTAAGTAATCAAGTTACCTGTAGGCCTGTTTGTGATTTGTGATAAGCTGTTGTACAAGGTCTGGTTAGTTGCATCTTAAAAATATTACATCCTTATGTGTGTGTCACGCCTAACTTATTTTTAGAGGATCTCATCTCACTTGGCTCACTTGCAATTTTTTCTCATCCCAAGACGCTGCTATAATGAACACTATGTCTTTAAACAACAGAAGTCCAACACAAATGGTCAAAGTTGTCATATTGACACACCTTAATTGTGTTGATTGAATTGAACATTGAGTAACGCGCAAGAAAACATTCCACCTTGAAAGTTGCCAGTGGCCTTTTGAGCGGCATTCTATAGCTAGCTAATGTTAACTAGTAAAGATGAAAAGGCAGAAAAACAGCCTTTCATTCATCATTTACTCTTCTGGCGGTTTCTTTATTTGTGATGCATTTGCAAAGAAACATGAAAAAGCCGACCTGTTGAACTTGACCAGCTTGTGCTGCACCCACAATGACTGCAGGAAATAAACGTTTGCTAATTTAACTGGCTCCTCTAAAAGAACTACTAGGCCTGCACTTTGTTTTCCAAGTCCAGTTGGATCTGGTTCTGATTTAATTCATTTTCATTTCTATGTCAAGGCAAGACAAATAACTACAGAATTGTTCCTGTTGATACTATTGTTTAGAGATAAGCCTGGATGTGAACAAAAATTTGCGGTCAGTATAACTCAATCTCACTGATCTGTTCTTGTTTTTATTTAATTTTTTAATGATTGAATAAACACAAAGGTCCTCTGTGTCAATAGTAGACATTTTGTCAAGACTGAGACATACATCATGCTTACAAGTGTAGACGGCACATAGAACACTAGTGGTCTTACCCTCACTGAAGATTTGGAAAGACCTACTGTAAATTGCCAATTAAACTTGCCAGGGTCACATTTGATGGCCATCACCAGCGAATTTATCACATGAAAGTCTGTGTAGTTATAACATGGTAGATTATATGAGAGGAAACACAAGAACAAAGGAGGAACAAAATGTAAACATAGTCAAATCACCAAATCAAGGTTAAATTATATTAAAATCAAAGATATCACCCCTGGAAATGTCATGAAATGCAGTGCTCCAGTAGATAAACATAGAAACATATCTAGAGTGTGATAATTAATGGACGGAATTGTTTACTGTCCCTCTGTGTAAGTGATTTACCAGCTTTAGCTCTAAGCGCAGTTTTTCTAATGGGGAATTTGTAGAGCAATACTATTTTTAGACGTGAACCTCACTGTAACCCTCCCAGAAGGATTTATATCAGATTGTTATCATATGCAATGGACGTACGTGTGTTTGTGTGTACGCAGCATGTGTGTGTGTGCGCCTGTGTTCCTTTAAAAGTATGCATAAGCGCACATGCATGTAAGAATGTGTGTTCTTCCCCACACATATTGACTATGTGCCTTTCACACATACATGTGGTAGCTTTACAGTAAGAGTACTACAGATGCTGATGAAATTAAAATCTGCGCAACCAAAAAAATATTGTGAAAGCAATACAAACATGTAAAATTCCAAAACTAATTTTCAAATAAATGCTATTCCACAGTGTGACTCAAATAAGATTTTATTTTATTAAGTGACGCAGTTCTGTTTATTCATGAGTGACTAGCGAGACTGTAGTGAGACCCAAATCATAAATAGCCTAATAGACATCATTTGTCTTTAACTTGACATGTGATTTATCACACATTTGGAGGTGCACAGATTATGGCGTAAACAACTCCTACAGCATATTCCTGTCTACAATAATACTGTTTAACCGTATGGTACACGTTTTTTGTTTCTTAGACATGAACTCATTTAAGCTTCAGCATTGAGGTTGACTTCATGACCCGAGGTAAGGAGTTCTGAGAAGCTGTGGCCATATGTAACTATATCTTATGTGGTAATCAGAATTTGACGTTTATCACATGCATGTCTGTTTTCGCTTGGGACACAGGAAACAGCCACTACTTTTTATAGAAACCTTTGTTACTATAAATAAATATGGATGGACTGAAACCACAAATGTGGAGTCAACAGTTCCCTGGAATAAGACTATTTGGACTTATTCCAGGTTCTTTGTGGTATTCACAGTTGTAGGGGTGGCCCAAGCAATTAACAGGAAATACAGCATCCCATGTGCCCATGGGAGGAGAGGGGTTTCCTGCCTGTGAGGAATGCTGGCCAATCACACCATGCCCACAGCTGCACATGTGGTTGCAGAATGCCGAACCTGCAAAGACCCCATTTGAAAAAGAGTGAAATGGGATTTTCAGAAGTCCCTCACCTTTAACTATAGGAGATATTAGAAGTGGTGCATAGAAAAAAAACAACAGCATAATCAAATTAATTCAATAATTAATTCATGAATGGAAAACACCTAACGGAGCATCCCATCCATCAAAACAGTCGCATGCTAAAGTACAAGCAAATATGTTTGTGAAACTTCAAGCACTTGAAAGATTGTTTTTGTGACAGTTGGACATCATGGTGGAAAAGCTCACCACGTTTTCTTCATATTTCCAAGAAAAAAACAAGGGAATATTTTCGGTACCAAAGAGAGGCACTGAAGTCTGACATTCTCTGTTAAACCCATCAAGTTTTGGATTTAAGCCCCACAGTAACCGTTACCCTACAACAGATCAGCAATGATGTATACATAGCAGATGTTTATTTCAAGCTGTATACATCACAGATGTGCGAACAAAGATGAGTGCTCACATCACAGTACTGTATATACTGTAGACAGATCTCATGGGGCACAATCAGATTTGACCCCAATCCTTATAGAGTAGATCTGAAATCTGAAACACTGGTGCATCTGTACTACTCATAACAATTGTATCCCATAAGAACTTTGTAAGCATAATGATAAAACAGACTTCTTTCACTGTAGTTACAGGAAGCAACACTTCAGGCATAATCCTCTAACATTTGCATCTCATAACTAAACCCCCATAACAGCACACTGCTCTCCTTGTGTCAGGATTCTCTCCATGAAGTGTTCCTGCCAACCACAAAAGGATTTTACTGCTCAGTCACATGGATTATTCCCTGGCAATTGGATTATGAGTATAGAGCAAGTCTTCAGTCTAAAGAGGCACATTACAAAATGGCTCTCCTTTGCCCCAATCACATTAGTGCTGCCAATTAACGAGCAGTCTATGGTGGTCGAGCTTGACTTTTATTAGCTCAGCAAATTTGATGAAGGTTTGTGGTTTTGACCTTTGCCCTGCTTTAAGGTAGAACTGGGGGGTATTGAGAAGAAGGGAAGAGCTGAGATGTGATGGAAAAGGCAGACAATTCAAGCCCTACCTCAAAACAAGTCAAAGTCAAAAAGAGTAAGAGCGATTACCTGCTATGAAGTGTTCATTATTAAATTAGGTAGTTCTAAAGAAGAAAACCCTACATTTCTTACCCGGTGAATTCCTGTTTGCAAATATCTTGTCCCAATAAACTGTCCTGGTTCCTTTAAATCCATTGCTTAAAATGCTGCAGTAGGGCCAATGTGAACATTGTTAGACTGTGGTGCCCAGTACTTCATGTAACAAAATACTGTGTGTTCCAGAAGTAAACCGTTCCTACATCTGGTACATTCGAGATTCATCACTATATTGCTAGTTTTGTGAAACAGCTTGGACTGAGACCAGAAGCAGCTGAACTTTGGGTTCATTAATGTTTTTAAACAGCAACCACACACCCCCCTGAAAAAGCAGAAAATCTTTTTTTCCCGGTTTGAGTCAATATTACCACTTTTAAATTTACACTGACCTGCCAAAGGAAAAACACAAACACTTTGGAGGTGAAGCCAGTTAGGTGAAATCATCAACATATTCAAAGCCAAAGTCTCAAAGGCAGCTTATCCAGTTCCAACTGCTGCCAAATGACAACTGGGGTGTTGAATGTCACTTCACCAGAACCGACAGCCACCATCTCAGATCTTTCTGACGCTGCATCAGAAGATACAAGCAGGTCAAAGACGGGTTCCTGACATACTGTTATTGCTAAAAATGTTTATTGTATGTAAACTTAATATTGTGTGTATTTGTTTAAAATGTCACATCCCTTTTAGTGACGACATGAAAATCAATTAACTGTGACACACACAATGAGTGTTATCCTTAATACTAATATTACAGATCTATTATTGAAGTAATCTGGGTTGAGGTCAGCCATTTTGACTTCCGATATTCAAGACTCTGATCTTTGGCTCGAGGAATCCAAACAGCCAAACGGCCCACATGAAGCCCTGCAGTTTGAATCTTTCACGGGACAGCAGCAAATATAATTTCACTATCAGCCAAGATGTACAGAGCTGAACTTCTCAAACTGATGCACGTTTATTATTTATTACTAACTGTAAAGCCTTAACTCAGCACGGTTATACAGTCAGGTAGGTTGGCCTGCTGCAGCCCCGCCGTGGGCTTGTACACCGCTACAGATTCATTTATAAAGCACTTCTGCACCTTCTGCCTGGAATCTGCTCCTTAAAGACTTCCAATTTAACACATCCATCTCACTAAATGCTTATAATTTCAAAAATGACGATTTGTTGGCAGCTTCTCTGCAGTCTATGTGCTGTGTCCCATGCATAGTTCGACCAGTGATTCCTCTTGTGGAGCTCCCAATAGCTTGGGGGTTTTTTTGGGCATTGTCGGTCCCGCAGTGTGAGGCTTGAATCGGTCTCTCTCGGAAGGCGGATCACATGCATACCCACTTGGCTGGGTGTTCTGTAGACGTGAGTTTGATAAACTGTTCGTTCAGTTAACTTCATGTTATAATGCTGGCTGTCGACCTTCAGCACATTCTGTGCAGCTCCAGATTCATTTGATTTGTGGACTGCAGAGCCGGAGGAGACACGTGCAGGAAAAGGTAGAGGGCAATAGAGCTGGGCTCTGTCTAGGCGAGTCACAGAACTTTGTCAAAGGTCTGCAAAGTATTGAAGAGAAGAGAAGCCAGCCTCGAGAGTTTGGGCTTTCACTGTTTTAGTAATCTTCTGTCCAGGTGGGTGGTGTTGTGATATCATCGGCAAAACACTTTACTCCCATTTCATTGTCTTAATTATTTAGTACTAATTTCTTCCTAAAGAATCAATTGTTTGTTGCCAATTACATTTACATTTAGTCATTTAGCAGTCAATTAATTCTTCCATATTAAAACTTGGTCTCATCAGTTGCAGAAAGACATTAAACATATTATGAATAACAGGATATGATTCTTATGCGTAATAGACTGGTGACCCATGAAAATGTCATAAGTGACAATCATATTACATATGTTATCATTAATAAACATTATTTTCCTTTATAAATCGATGCATAGATATACTTAAAACAGCAAAGTGAAATAAAATCAATACAGGTCAGTGTTGTGTCCATATTCTTCACAGGTATGTCTTTTGTTTGTCTCTGAGAGCGATGCAGAAGAAGGGGGAAGAATCAACCCCCATCAGTACAGCAGGCTAGCAAAGGGAGAGACAGTGCAAAGGAATAGTCAGCCACTATGAGAAGCCCTCCGTCAGCAGTAAAACTCAACAGACTTAGACAAGAGGGACCCATACCTGAAAGTCTCTGAAAACTGACATTAAAACAGAGCACATGGTCTTCAAGTGTGTGTAGAACAAATTCTTTATTATCATAGTGTGAATACTTCAGACTTCTTCATAGATAGTTGTCACTCACTTTCAACAGGACATTGGTATTATACACAGTATTTTTGTAAACATAGTCCAGGAAAGCCAGGGTGTATTTGTTCACATTCATATGTGACAAGGTAGCCCAGGGTTACACTGAAGAATATTTTTTCTAAATAGTTCATCTATACATTGAACACCATGTTATGACTGTAGACAGTTACACTTAAAATACTTTACATTCACGTTTTGTTATAAACAATTTGATAAATACAAGATTAGATATAACAAAAGAATATATATTTTTTTTATATCTTCTTATATATTCCACATATATTTGATTTTTTTCTGTGGCTTTATTCCTTTCAGTAAGGGTCTGTTATGATTCAAGGTTAAAATTCAACTTCATTACAATAAATAAAAAAGAGAAACAGAACAAGTTCATCAAAAACATTCCTAAAGTAACATATTGACACTTCTATGGTGATGAAACAGTGGAACATCACAAGATATGGTTCAAATGAAAATATGAGTTATCATGCACTTAACATAGTTAATATACACTGTAGTGAAAGAGGCATTGACACTTGTCACTCCTCAATGTATTGTACACTAACAGCATACTTTATCTCAATACACACACACTCTCTCTCGCTCTTTCTCTTGCTGTCTCTTTGGAGGAACAGCAACAGATACTCCTCAGAAGCACAAAACAGACACCAATTAGTGGAGTAAAAGTCACACAACAATAATACAAAACTGTAACAGTTATGCCATTTGTTTTGCTGAATTTCTGAGATTAAGGCCTGGTTGCAGTGCTTCCCCTAGAATTTTTTCCAGCAGTGGTGCTTAAATGCGTGACTTTTATTTGGCGCTGCTGGAAGATATTTAGCGCTTGTGTACACAGTTGTGGATGTCAAATTACATTTAATAAAATGCTCAGTTAAAAGCTAATCAACTCATAACAGAAAACATAACCTTGTAAAAACCTACACCATCCTGGCACAGGCCTAACATTAGATTAATTAATAAACCTTGAATTTGATCCAATATTTGCTACTGGGTTTTCTACCCCAGGACCACAAACAGCGACATTTTAACAGCGAATTGATGCAACGTTACAGCAAACTCATTGCTTTCGGCATTTGTGAGTTGGCACAGTGTTAATTTAATATTTTCAGATTATAGAGTGTAACGGCCCTTAAGATATCTGATCCTTTTGATATTTAGCCTATGTTCTATCTCTCTGATTATGCAGTTAGCTCAAGAGCATGACATTGGTTTGAAAAGTCAGGGGGGATACAATAAAGTGAGGGTCTTGGGGTCTTCCCCCAGAAAATAAAAGGGTTTCGAATACCATTTTCTGCATTTCTACATGTTTTTTTTTATCATATTCCCAGCTACTTAAAGGCAACACATTATGATTAAGATGGCTCTCATGCTTAGTTTAATCATTCTACCAGAAAAGTGGTAAATATACTTCAGAAAAAAGCTGTCTTACTGTCCACATGTTTAACCCTACTGAACATCACATGCTGTGGTATTCAATTAGGGACATAAGCTATACTTTGAAGAATAGGCCTGGTAGATCTGTGGCACATTATTTATGGCACTATCCATTTGCAACTTCAATAACATCATATAAGAAATGTATCAAATTATGAAATAAATATGTATTTATATATAAATTACACACTGACAATTGTTTGATCGAGATCACTGTAAATGAATGTGTTAGCTAGTTAACATGCCTTTTTTACCTCCCTTTTCAACCAACTCATGTTTTCTTTCTTTCCTCTAAAGAAAAGCGTCACATTTTGCTGTTGGTGACGCTTCCTTTTAAAATGTTTCTATCACAAAACTCTACCAGTAACAATACCACTCTAGTCACAAACTGTCTGCGACTCACAGAGGGAGACTGGGTCCACTTACTAGTCCGGCATCGCATCAGCTGGGCATCAGTTTGCCGTCAAATTCATGTAAAATAAGCACATTGGTGACCCGGTGACATACGCCGGATAGCAGACTAATTAAGTGGACCCAACATTAGAATATCGGACACTGGAGAGCTACCATGGCCTACCTTTGAGCTGTTCTGTGTCGTCTTTACGTCTTCGCTGAACTTTGTCGTAATAGGTAGGTAGCGAAACCAGCAGCGGAGCCTTCGTGGCCGCTGCCAACTCCGCTTTCGAGCAACCAATAACAGAACGCTAAATTGTGGCAATATCTGAGGGTTTTCGATTTATAATCCTCGCTCGTCCACGACTCTGGCTGCTTAAAGTAGGGATAGCGAGTTTATTGTGTTGGGGGAGATTTTTATATTGGAGCGATGCTAATCATTTAGCAGCAGTGCTGCACTGCTGTTGAATGTCTATAGGGGAAACACTGTGGTTGTGAGTCTGGCCTTTAAAAGCATAAGAGGTGAACAGAGCCTGCCTCAGTTCTTTTAAAGCTTTAGAGTGATGCATGCATTATTCCCTTTTCTGTAACAGAATGTGGCACAAAAGCATTATATCAGGCCTGTTTTCTCTTTCTTAAGGAGCTTGGCTTTAATGCACTGTTGGCCTTCAGCTGTTTGACTCCAGTGTCAAAGGACTGGGTCAAATCGACAGATTGCCATCCACAAACTGTGGTTTGATTTGGTGAGTTCCTGAGTCGACACAGTTTACTTCATTTCTGCCTGTACAGACTGTAAGATGGACAGTCCCGCTTGGTAAGGCACTGACACAAATAAGCCATTCTGCCTACAAAACGGCAAGAAAAGAGACTTTCTTCCAATATTAACGTAATAATAAATAATCAAAAACAAAAGTAACAAAAGTAAAAAAAAAAAAAATTAATATTTGGGTCCCCTGTATAATAATACATAGGTAAATAGGATTGTTTTGGTTTTAAATTTAGTTTTTGTCCCTTCCAGGCAATATTAGTCACATCACAAACTATACAAAATCATAACTAAAGTTATGATTACCTAAAATAGTATATAAAAACCATAATGATGTCCATGAGCAAATAACAGTACATTTTCCCCATGGGGTGCCTGTCCCTTATGAGCTGAAGCTGTTGAATGGTTTCAAAATGTTAACAGGCATAACTCTGAAATCAAAGTGCTTGAAGCTACTGTTGACAACAAAGGCCTTGGGTAGTAAATGCACAAGGAGAAGAGGGAGGCTGCTGAGAGAGGTTGGAGCCTATTGCTCTCCTTGTCTGTCTGACCACTGGTGGCAAACAGGAACTCCAAACACCAGATGTGAGGATGGACGAGGGAATTCTGGGTATTTGTCATCAGATGGCCAACCAATGCTTGAGCTGGAAGACAAAACAAAAGTCTTGGGTCTGTTTTGTGACTTAATGTCAAGTGTATTTTATTCAGTTTTATCTGCTTTGGTTGACTCTTCTTTTCCTGCTTACCCAGTGGTGCCTGTTTTTCTCCTTGCTAAAAATATCAATTACAGTAGTACAGTAGTTTTATTCTTGTGTTGTTTTTGTAAGCCACTCTTCAAAAGGCCTATATCCAAATGTATTCTCTGTCTTGTTTGCCTGCTCTTCAAATTGTTAAGCTTGATACATTAGCAATAGCCATAGCACAATTCACAAATAATTGAATGTGTTCAAATCCAGATTAATTGCAGTCATTTAAGTTTAAGTGCAGTAAATTGAAATTAACATTGTTAGAAAAGCGCAAAAAAATTGTCCTTACTGTAAACTGCCGAATATTTCCCTCAGCCACCAAATGATGTTCATGTTCTGGAGTGATGCAATAGGCTATCCTCTGCAAAACAAGACATCATTCTCAACACTTCTCACCAAACAAGTGTATCATCTTCAAGGCATACATATATCTTCAATACAATTTGTATTTCTTATTTCTTCATATTCTTAGAGGAGCCAAAGAGTCCACATACTACTTGAGATGTAAGAGGAAATGCAATCAAATTGTAACATCCGTCATTACTAAAACAGCCATTATGGACTTAATCTCTGACAAAATGCCAATGCCTTTTGCAACCCGTGAGGAATCCTTATCAAGAACTTCAAAGATGTTTATTCTTGTTATTATGTGGAAGAGACAGCCAAGACGTGATGCAGTGACAGGAGTGTTTGGGACCAACGTGTGTCCTGAGAACCTTCAACCTTGAGTATCAACGGGAAATTCCCAAATGTGGGAATTGTTACAGTAGAGTGAAGCTGACACTGGTTGACTGCTGAAGGATGAAAATAGCTCTCCGGTGCTTTGATGATTACGATCATAAACTCTCAATGCTTTGAAGCGCTTATTTCTTCTGAAAGTGTTCTCACAGTGCCAGTGTCATCAAGTTGAAAGAGGAAAGTTCACTGCTAAATCAGATTGTTGTTTTTAAGTTTTGAAAGAAGAACATACTGTATGTCCTTTACAGTTGTATACCGTTGACCAGTTATTACATTTGGCTACTGTTAGACAAAGTCAATTTGCACTGCGTGTGAAATCCTATTTTATTTGCGCCATATACTGTATATGCCAGTACAAACTGTTCCCACTAAAGTGTCATTCAACATTTTTTTTACCATATTCCCTTCTCTTTAGTGATCACCCTGGCAGCAATTTAAGTCAATGTATAACTAGTTAATATCTACTAAAAACTTTTATAAAGCAGCTTACAATGACTTTTTCCACCCTGTGTGACAAATATGTTTTGATACTGACCTGTTTTAATGTTCCTTGTACGCTGCAGAATTTATATATGGCGTAGAAGGGTACAAACAGCATGGAGGACATGGCCACGCCCCAGCCAACTATATTAGCCCAGTAGGGGAAGACGTATTCATCATACTTCAGGCCTGATGATGTCAAAGTACTGGCTATTACCACAAACTGTGACACAGAAAAGAAAGAAGTTAAAAAAGAGAAACAGACATAAAAAGTCTTACATCTATTTGGTATTGGTGCTGCATGTAATGTTTGAAGTGTTTTCATATATATAATTGAAGTGCACATCCATGGATACTATGAGATAAAGGTTGGATGAAGTGGAACATAATTGGCAGGGAGTAGTGTTGTATCATTAGTTTCTGAATCACATTACTCATCTCCTATATGACTAGCACAATGGTGCATGATGAAAATGCTCACTTAACAGGGAGGACACATGTAATTGTTGTACTCCATTATGGCAACTTTCGACAAGGATGTGTACTCTTTTAGACTACAAAAGCTTGTCATTGGGGAAGTACCCTTTATACCAAATATATATCTATAAACAATGGTAATTTATTTTGCATTTGCTCCTTTTCCGCACAATATGAATTGACCAATTATCCTGCATTGCAGCCTATGTTACTGCAAACTTCCGCTGTTGTCCAGGGGAGGGTGTAGACAGCCTTTCATTAGTATTAGAGGAAGCACATGGCTGTCTACACCCTCCCCTGGACAGCAGTGGACACAGCCATGTGCTTCGTCTAATGTGCGTTGAGTTGCAAACTACTTATTTCACCTGCCAGTGAGGGACTCGCCAGGAGGCGAACTGAGGTTCAAACTCTCATCCCTGATCCCACCTTCCCTCTGGGTACAAGCCAGAAGCACCACTGCTGTGGATTGAACCTGGGCCCCTGTGGTGGTGGGTGAATACTATTATCCCTTTTCAGGAAAACGGGTGCAATGTAACTATGTCAATGTTTTTTTATTTCTCTCACCAGCAGAAAAGCTGGACTGACAAATTTCCAGCAGAGCCTCCAGTAGAGTCCTGGCTTAAAGCCCATCATTCGCTCGATGTCTTCGCTGAAGCGGTCCACACCTGGAGTGAGAATGAACAGTTACACAGCAAAGATTACTGTTGAGAGTAAAGTTACAACATTAAGTCAACGTTCTTGTACCAAGTAGGCAGTCTCACTGGACAGTAGGAGGCAACACAACACATGATGGCTTTCACCCATGTAGTCCTGGTCTGACCTGAGCTGACCTTGAGCTGGCATGTGCCTTTGCCTTATTTGTTTCATATCTCATCAAGATTTTCATGCTGCTATCCATTTAGAATAGTGTTTGTTTTTTGCTCCTGTTGCACAATTTCCCTGTTGTGGGATCCCTCTTGAAATGGGCCCTACTCAGGGCTTCAGGGTGCAAGAGAGAGAGAGAGTCCCCTGTTTAATGCCGGCCTACTCTGTTTTGTTAAAGCTTGCAAGTGCACCGTTGATGCCGATGTCATTGGGTACCACGTTGGTTTCGATCATTTCCTCCTCCACGCTCAACAGCTCAACCTGCTGCTGTGAAAACGGAATTGCGGGTGAAAAAAAACGGCAGTTGTGTTTTTTGGACGACTTTATAAAACATACTGCTGTAAAAGAAAGTCAACAGAGCAGAAACCGAAAGAGGCGGGGCAAGCCTGGTGTGTGTGCATTACCAAAGGGGTGTGTGTAGAGAAAAGAGAACAGAAGGTAAAAGCAAAGAGAGCAGATTAAAGTAGTTTGTCAGTAAACACTGAAATAAGGTGGAGAATTGAGTAGAATTTAAATGGTGAAATAAGAAATCACTTAATAGAAATAGGGTAATGTATTAATGTATTCTTTCAAATATTTGCCTATATAATGTTGGTTTTTGTGAGTAGCATAAAGGGAAATAAAACACAAATCCCGATATACAACCCTCTGTTGTAAAATGATAAATAAATCTACCTTGTACCTTGTCTATATTAGCCCCCCTCAAAAAAAGCTAATGCTTAAAATGTATTATTGGGTGCACCCAAAGTATGTAAAAACTTAGTCTGGAGCCCTGCTACTAGGTTTCTTACCTTACTAGGCCTGCTATGTCTTACTGCATGCAATCTTATGATTTGTGCTTTTGTTTTATTTCCTTGGGTCTTCTTTTGCATAATTTTGTCTTGTGGTTTATCTTCCCCACTTGCATACTGCAGATGTGAAAATACACGTAGACATAAAATTGAAAAGCTATAACATTGAACACAACTTCTTGATTGTTCCAGAACACCATGTAAATTACAATCACTAAATCGAATTTTCTGATTCTATGTCTCATAGTTCATAGTTTTTGCCTTGCTGAACCTATGAACAGGTTTCTGTTAAGTTGACCTGCTGTTTTTTCACATTTTGCCACTGATAATTCTGTAGATCTGTAGAAGTGTCAGTGTTTGTTTTTTTTTACATTGAAATTATGGCAAGAGGGTGAAAATGGGTGACTGAATGAATGAGATGTTTCAGTTTTATCTTGCTAATTTCGGCAATGTTGCTCCGGTAATTTCGGAGTGGAATAAGATATAGTGTTCATAAAATAAAAAGGTAGTAATTTTAAAAAGATAATTTAATGCCAAAGGACTGTAGAATTTCATACCGTAAAACCATGACACTCCGATTGCCTCGATCAACACCCCAAATAGTATAGACGTCCCTGCTGCATACTTATCTAACAGGGTCAGCACGTAGATCCCACCCTACAGAGAGGGAATGAGACAGAGGAAATTGAGTGAGTGTGGTATACGCTTGAAAATAAGTAGACCATTGTGTGCAGTCAATAAGCAATGGTCTCTCAGACCTAAAACTGGCATGCTTGTTTTGCACTTTGAGGTGACTTAAAGTGCACATTGAAGAGTTGACGTCTTGAGCATAAGCAAGCCCCACGTGGACGAAGAGGGGATTCTGAGCGTATTAGAGGTTTTGAACAATAAATCTTTGATTTACATCCTGAGTGGTACAATCTGTGCTGTATTGTGTGCCAGGGAACTAGCATGGGAAAGGCATCATTCACTTTCTCAATCATTATATTGATTTGATTAAGGGAAGAAACCATGTGAATCACCAACATAATACTTTTCTGTCTCCAAAGTCTGTATTTCTGTAATCGCTAATGTGAATGAATAGGGACAGCAGAGAAAATGAATCATTTGCTTCCTGGATAAATCTTTAATTAAATTCCGATTTGGTATCAGAGTGTGATGCAATAGCTCATTTGATCATTTCTTTGAAAGAGTTCGTGCCATTTTAAAATTGATTGTTTTTTTAAAGACGTAACATCATAAGACTTCAATACTTCCAGGAAGCGGTGGCATGGAGTTCCTTATATGCAGTTTTTACACATGCCATTCCTGCTTAGGTATACCACCAAATTAAGATACTTTACAATAGTATTTAATGCTACCAACCATGTAGTGTGGGTTGCTCTCTGTACAGTATTTGCAGTATTTGTACAGTTATTACTTCTCTGGAGTGAAACAAAAAGTGAAACATTACTTTAACAAGTACTTCATTTATGTATTTAGCGTACACTTATGGCACTGAAAGCTGATACTGACATTAGTAATGCAGAGCAGGGCAACCAGGAAGGTCCCAAAGGCTGTTGCGAAGGTGAAGAGCTTCCTGTTTCTCTTGAGGATCTTAAAGTCATCTGTCAGGCCGGTGATGACTGCCTCCATGCCGCCCATCTGGTGGACACAAACAGAGAGAAAGAGACATAAGACTCAAACAGCTCTACCCACTGTAAGTGTTCTCTAATGCAGGGTTCATTTGCCTAGACTTCGATTTGAGGATTTCCGTCAGGTTTGTATGCGGACAGTGGTT
This sequence comes from Coreoperca whiteheadi, assembly GCA_011952105.1. NCBI lineage: Eukaryota > Metazoa > Chordata > Actinopteri > Centrarchiformes > Sinipercidae > Coreoperca > Coreoperca whiteheadi. Next base: position 25,319,863 of record CM022485.1, read on the forward strand.
TAGCCAGATGAGATCCAGTTAAAGCGTCAACATGACCCAAATGTTTGTATTAATTGCTACACTTTTAAAATATGCTTAATTATGCTGATAAACACTGTATATTAAACTGAACAGCCATATGTATACTGTGTTATGTAATTATCAATAACAAGAAATATTAGAAAAAAATAGGTTTGAACAACACTCGTTCAATAGTAAACTGTTCAGATGTATCTTTGAAAATCATTTCTAAAAAACTATACATCACCTACATCACATTGTACATCTATTAGACATTTAAAGTGAATGGAAATTTAATATTTTGATGTACAATCTTTAACAAATTGGCCCCAGTGTCTTTTAACTCAGATTGGCATGGTCAAATGTAACTTTTTCAAAATGGTATATGTAGCAATATCCAACCAAACAGAGTGAGTCATTGTTAAATTACTGCTAGCTTATGAAATGTCAAAGAAGTAAGTTTTTGTCGCCGCAGGACCATTTAACGTCACAGTAACGATGACCACACTCTACATTATGACACACTTACTTAAATTCTCCAACTTGCCCACACCATCTAATTGTTCACATTAGGGGTGTCGCGATATACCAGTTTTGACATATCGATATTGTGTTAATAATACACATATGATAATATCATGTAAATAATCATTTCCGTTTCTTTCCGTTCATCGCTAAATCATGGTAATCTAACATCATGCAAAGCATACTGGTGCTGTGGGGGGGATAAAAAAAAACTGCACAGTTTCTCAGAGATTAACTTGAACAGTGATTATGCAATCAACATTATTTTCCAACAAATGTCAGGTTCAATGGGCAATTTGGCAAAGAAGGTCTGCTACGATGTGAACTTGCATCTTATTGTTGTAGTTGCACTTTTATGCATGTAGGGTACTTCCTGGCAAGGTTTGAAATGTGTATTTATTTGCCAATTGTGCATCCTCATGTATCCATCCGTGTGTGTTGCAGAGCTAAATATATGTCTACCTCTGGTCATAACCATATGATTCTGTTCTATAGAGCGGCCGTAGTGGTTGTTAGAACTTACCGAGCTGTCAATGCCCAGAGTCAGCAACATGATGAAGAATACAATAGCCCAAAATGTTGAGCCAGGCAGTGTAGAAATTGCCTCAGGGTAGATGATAAACACTAATCCTGCCCCTGTACAACACACACACAAACAGGCACACATAAAGCTTAATACTTTCATAAACATTGTTTACAAAGTGCAAATTTGTTACTAAATATTGTATCACTATAAAATTACTAAACAAGTGAGAAGAAAATATACAAAATGTGCTCATGTGATTCACAGAATTACAGCAATATACTGTATTATGGTAGTCCGTGATGGTGTAGTCGAGGCGTGTTGCTAATGTTTTTTTAGTGTTTGTAACCGGAACACCAGCACTTACCCTCTGTTGCTACGTCTTTGATGTCCACCCCATGTTTGTCAGCCATGTGTCCAAGCACAGAGAAGATGGCAAACCCTGAGAGGAAACTGGTGACACAGTTCACAGTGCTAGTCAAGAGCGCATCCCTAGAGAAAGAAGACACACAACAACAAAAACAAGTTAAAAAGAAAGCAGGGTTTCTTTAACTGTACATTTTTTCATTTCTAAACTCAACTGTCCAATCTCGAAGGTCAACAATATTCTATATTGGGGCGACTGTGGCTTGGTGGCAGAGCAGGTCGTCTACCAATCGGAAGGTCGGTGGTTCGATCCCGGCTTCCCCCATCCGTGTATCAAAGTATCCTTGAGCAAGATACTGTACCCCAAATTGCTCCTGAAGCTGTGCCTTCAGTGTGTGTGAACGATTAGTTTAATTTGTGTTGATGGGCACTTAGTTCCTGCCATCAGTGTATGAATGTATGTGTCTGGGTAAATGTGATATGTAGTCGGACGACTAGAAAGGCGCTATGCAAGTACAGTCCATTTCTATTTATTTGTGTTTTCAGTTGTAGCTTGGCTAAAGGTTCACTAACTTTACTTTTTAATTGGGACAAACTGTCTCTTTTTAAAAGAGACATTAAGCAGGTATCATTTTTTTGACCTGAACATGTAAAGTCAAAATGGGGCCATGTGTTACTTGATATCTTTCAGGTTTTCCATGGGTTGATCTTCAGCCAAACACTGTGTTCTAGAGGGGATATTCAGGTTAATGAGGAGCTTTTGTTCTCTGCTCCTGGTTGGTGGTTTGATTGGTAATTACTGTGCTGCTCTGTGGCCACTAATCTGCGGCTGTCTGAATAAGGTCAACTTGACCTTGGCCACCTCCTGGGCCGAGGGAGCAGAAATCTCTCAATGAAGCCTTTTCTTCCCACTGACTTTCCTTCAGATTTTTCTTTTCTTTTTGTAGGCTGTGATAGAATCTTTTTCGGGTTTATATTCAGCCCTACTTGTCACTCTGGTTCATCAGGTCATTACATACACACACACACACACACACACACACACACACACACACTGGTGCTGCAAGGCATAAGTCTTAAGTCAGCCTGTTTTTAGTTAGCGATACTCCAGAAACAAAATCATTTCAGCATTAACCAGTTACAACCATGATAGGTTAAACTTCTGTTTTGCCAACAGCATCTGCTTCAACAGTCCCACCGCAACCTATTAATGTGGAAAAAGATTAGCAAAGCTCACAACCTCATGCCTGCCTTTTCTGAAGAAGAGCAGCACTATGACAAACCAGTCAACATACAGCCTTTGGCTATTATCTGGCAACCCATCCTGGCCTGTATTTTATCTGTTCTGCTAACACCTGGCCATTGGGGTCAGCTGAACAGATTAGCATCACCTCTGCTGCTTCGTGATCCAGTTACATGCTGGAAAAGGCCGACCTCTCAAACAGCAGGATGTTATTGTTGCTGTGGGCTTGTTTTGGACTATCAAAAGTTACAAATACAGCGCAAGCTCTTACCTGTAGCAGTTGTTGTCGAATTTGTTATAACTGGCAAATGCAATGAGCACTCCAAATCCTGCTCCTAGTGAGTAGAATATCTGGGTGGCGGCATCAATCCACACCTACGGCAAAAATAAAAGACGAATGAGAAAGCTTTTGAATTCCTAAAATATGCTTCAAGGCTAAAATATTATGCAAACAGAGACTGACTGGAATGTAGATGCCGATTTCCATTATTTAGGCCAATATTTCCATTTTTCCAATACCGTATCTTGACCAAGCTGTCTGGCTTTCTTTGGAAAAGACATTTTACACCTTACACTTTTTATCAGCCTGGTTTGCAAAACATGTGAATTAAGTTTAAATTTATATCAGTGCCACGAATGTCAAACAACTGAACTTTTTCTCAACCCTTACACATATACATCGGCTCAGCTAATAGAAGATCCTATCTGAAGTATGCTTGAAAAGAGTGCATTCATTCATATACTGTACATACATTCTGTATCAGAGGCACCAGTGGGAATCTAGCCTTTAACCCTCAGAGCATGACAGAAGGCTCTCTAAAACCACATAGGCTGATGTAAATGTTACTGGTAAAGTCTAAGATAAATGGATAGATCAGAAAATCCCACGATTCACACAAAACCAGAGTTCAACATATAACACAAAACAGAAGGTTTGTCCACCATTCAAACTTTCATAGCAAGGCAAGATTCATTCCTTTTTATTCACTAGTGATCCCATGGCGACCCGTTCAAAATCTCTCCAAGCCTCCATGGATAGGCTGTGACCCACATGCATTGTCTCAAACCTCTAGATTGTTGAGCCGCTGGAAGTCGATGTGGAGGTAGGCCTTGATGCCGACCTCGGACCCTTTTAGAGTTATTCCTCGGATCAGCAAAACAAAAAGGACCACATAGGGCATGGTAGCTGTGATGTACACCACCTGAACACACACACAGAAGAAAGAGGTAACCCCTTTTTTCATTGAACCATTCTGTCGGTAAACGCACACAGAATGTGTCGGACAGTATATATATTAACAAAAAAGACAACAAATCCTATTGCCTCTTACTGTCTGACTCCAAGAGTTTTAAGCTAATGTGGTATACCAATACAGCATGTAAAAATACTGCATGTACAATATTCAGTGCAATATGTGGTGGGAATGATAACTTAAACACTATGGTTGCAACGTACAAATCATAGTGTTTACTACTGTTTGTTGCTTGCAATTAACTACAGTATGTTATATAGCATTGACTGTAAAGAGTAAATTGGAGAATAGTCTCCAATCCTCACAATGTTTATCAATGCCTCCTGACTTGACCTTTTTGACCGGTTTATACTGAGCTGCTTTACAAGATGTCTGCAAAATGTGTCTGCAACAGAATCACAGCTACAAATTTTTGTACAGATATTACAGTTGGAATAAAATTACTTTGGATAAAACATTTTAAATCAAAGGAAGTAAAAGTGGTGCAGGCCTGTACCTTCCCAGAGGACTTGACACCTTTCCACAGGCTGAAGTAGAGGATGAAGACCACCACAACCAGACACAAGGTCAACTCCCAGCGAGGCAGGCCCAGGTCCTGGATACCCCTACTCTCATAAAGATGCAACACACCCCGTCTGCAGGACACACACACACACACACACACACACACACACACACACACACACACACAGATAATAGAAAATAGATAGAATAGATAGCATCATTGTGTATCGTAATTTATGGCACTATGATAAAGACTGTTGATGTTTCGCTATTATCAGCCATTTTCCTCGAGCCAAACACCTACTGTCTGATCAAGGTGAACATTCAAAGGTTTAAGTGTTTTATCATGACATAATGAAACAAAAGGAGATAAATAGTGTCTATTCCATCCCTATTTAAATATTGTTTCCAGCTGCTGCGAGTTCATTCTTTGAGAGTCTGCCCAGAGGTGATGGGAAGGAAGCGCACAACTTCAATTTACATCAGTGGCGGGAAAAAGTTAATGTGATACTTTGCATAAAATTGTTGTGGTCAGACGCTGCTGTCAGTATGTTGCCCTATCATCTGGTGACAGTATGGGCCCAGTATGAGCTAGCCTTGCTCTGTCCAAAGTGAAAATAAATAGAGAAAAGAGTGTGTGTTTGTTTCTTCTTCTTCTAAATAACGTGTTATATTAAGTGACATTGGTATCGCTTAGGAAAAATAACAATTGAGGCTGAAAAGTTCAGTATAGAGTGTAATTTATAGTTGAAGACAATACATCTTTGAAATCGCTATGAATATTATACTTTACATTACTTTATTGCTCTTGTTTTAAGTAATAGTGACCAACAGTGACCATGATTGGCCATTATTGGTTGCGATCAGCAGTTCCTGGTTTCTATTTAATATTGGTATTACAGTTTAAAGGCTTTCCTTTTGTTATTAGTGTTCACCAACACTGGGTAAGGCTGTTGCAAGGCATAAAAAATGCTTTGTGAAATGGCACTGTAAAACACTATCCATAAGACCTTAGGAGGACAGAAAGATCTGTCCAGATGAGGACTCATGACGGGCAAACGTAGATGTCTCTCCAAAAGTTCAGAAGCATCAGTGTATAAAATCCCCTGTTTCTGCCACAATTTGTACTATTCCATATCACCAGAGCAGTCGCAGTAGTGGACTGAACCATCTTGCACCTGGTCTGTAAGTCCATGGTCCAGTCCGACCCGCAGTGATTATGGACTGGGAGGTGGTTCTTTTTTTTGTAGGAAAAATGATTACGTGTGCATGAAACGGTAAGGTGGCATGTACCATTGTTGATAATGTGGTTAAATAGTTGTATGTATATGTCCCAAACATGGAAATAAGGTTAATAAGGTTAATCGAGGTCACAGTTTGCACTTTTTAAGCTAGCAATGGAGACCACTTAGTCTGCGTGTGGTCGTGTTATTTTTCTAATATACTCTCTTAAGTACTGGACCAATTTGTGTTGTAAATATTTAGTATTTATTGTTCATATCTAGGTTATTGTGTGTTCAAGGTTGCCTTTTGCACCAAATTGTGATTATTGCATCAGTATTTTACTATTTTTCCATCTTTATCCAGAGGGCAGCGTAAGCCAGCTAATGCTACATTTATTCATCACTCTATGTTGATGTGGAGAGACCAGAACCTTACTGTTTTAATATTCTCTTATTACATAATATTCATGCATTATTTTTGTTGCTTATTTCCAGATACCATTATACATGTTCTTTCCACATGTTCTGCTGGAACTGGAATAAGGCCCTGGACATTTATTTAGATAAGACCTTTTATTTAGATATCAATATCCTGCAGTAAAACATTTAAAAGCACTTTTAGGCCCTTCACATTTGTCCCAAAACTTCCTTGATGAAAGATTCAATTAAGTCGGCATGTGATGTTATGAGTTGATAAACAGCGGAACTGGATTTGGATCTGATACTCACGTTGCTTACACAACAGCCTGACACAAAAAAAAGCCCAGGAACACGCAAGCCGAAGCATGTTAAGACATACAGTCCGAAGGGACCGAAGGATCTGTGAAACTCCTCTTCAACATTTTCAGCATTTTTATCTTTGGCTGATAATAAATTCAAAGCTATAAGGTCTTTGGGGAGGCAGATAGCGGCGTGAAGACATCAGTTTATTTAGGGAGGGAAATTTAGAGTCTATGCTCTGACCGGGAGGACTCGTGTTGGTGTTGTGTTGTAATGCCTCAAGGCCTCCTTGTCCATCTGATAGCATTGATAGTGCACTGCCAGTAAGTGCTCACTATAACATCGGTCCCTTTGGCCCAGTTACTCTAAACACATTTACTCTTATCATCACTCAGCGAGCTGGTTATGCTGTTATCCTAACACTCAGTGTTGTCATTAGCTGGTCTCTGTATACTTGAGGCTGGCACACTATTGCATGCAGCTTGATCTTAATGTTGGTTACAGAACAAGAAACAGGGCAGGCAAAAAATACATAAATAAAAAGGACTACATACCTAAGTATCAAAACACTGCTAAGGGGTTCTATCTAATTTGAACCTTATTTATTTAATTAATTGCAAATGATTGAGTCGTTATTGTAAAAGTAATTATTTCAACAGATATGTTAAATTGCGTGTGAGATTGAAGTGAAAGCAATATTCTCAAGTGTCTATGTAATTAGATCTTTTTGTTCAAATGAGGGCTATTTATCAAGTCTAGTTACCCTTGACATGAAATCAGATGTGGTTGCCTCAGGGTAGATCTAAAGAGAAAGGATATGGGTGCGTGCAAATGAAAAGAGTTGGCGTTGTCATCATTGTCATTGTTTTTAAATGTATTTTTTAGTCTGAACTTTAGTTGAGATGCTCATTTACAGTTTGAGAAATGTGTACAACCTTTACGCTTTGGATCATTAAACACTTTGAAATTATTAAAACTGTATATGTAGACTTTTTTCCTATTTCTTAAAAGTTAACATTTTGCAACAGAATCTGACATACATTATGTCTACTTGACTGATTACGCCTGCAATCAGGGAGACTTACACAGAAAGTCCAGTGTTTATCCAAAGATGTAACACTTTACTTTGCGTTGTGGGACAAGAGCGTCCGTGAACATCACACTCAAAAAAAGAAGCACGTTCACTTTGTTGTATTACTTTTCCAATGTAAACACACTACATACGTAAAGGCCAGTTTATTATAGAATTGGAACTGATAGCCTGAATTTTGACTTTTGTCCCTTAAGGGCCAGGTTATGCTCAAAAAGAACTAGTTTGTACGACGTGTTGTCCGACAACGAAGGCCAAAGTGTTGAACCTGAAGGCAGCGTGAAAAGCTGACTGTCATAGAAACGAGCGAGATGCGATGATTTTTTAAATATGGGTTAACAGCGCACACTTTCAGGCTGTAAGACATTCATAGTGCTGCAGTCGGTTGTACACATCACAAGACAGAAATAGTTGTGTAAACAATGATAAAAGACAGCTTGAATGATAAGTTCAAACCCTGCTTATCTTCTCACCTCCACACACCTGGCCAATGGCTCCTTTGATTGGATGTGAATGTCAGATTGTTGATTTTGGAAATTTGTCAAACGCAACCCCTACCGATTCCAATGTCAGAAAGGTGTGGGGGAGAAGGGGTTTCCAAAGCTGTTTGACCATTTGACAAGCCCTTCTGGTGAAGCATGCTGGCAGCTTCATAATCTGTGCCCAAAGCCCATCACAACTGCTTCATGACTAGTATGCCTTTAAGCAATGAGACAGCATTGAGACAGCTATATTCTGTAGAGTTAATAGACATCATGGCTGTGATTTTGGAATTTAACATCTGGGTGGTTTCTTTGATCTCTTGAGGCTGCACAAGTTATCAAATTAATCACAGAGAAATGCCCAGATCTCTTTGTTTCCAGGTCAGTCTTTTGGCAGAAGCCATGTTTTTGGCTGTCCTCACATAGCCCCTACCACTCCACATCTTCCAAACAAGCCCTGTAAAATTCTGCTAAAATTCACTTTCATGTCACCCAGATCGAGTCAAGCAATAAGGAGGTTTACAGTATATTATTGTTACATTCTATAGCTTGTTCTTCTCAGCTACAAAGATTTTAACTGTGCTACATAAAGCCGCATGGTGAAACCAGGTTATCATTAAAGTTTATAAAGTAAGTTACAGTAAGATATGAGGAATTTTAGTTGATAATCTCACTATTAATCATTTTATATTGCTTTAGTTAGCTGTTTATAATATTTGGTGATGATGTAGCCTCTTTTTAAAAACATAGCAAGTATCTTCTTTATAAATTTTGGTGATACAGTGTTGATGCATTCTAGTGATGTTAGTATGTATTACCATTTAGTTAATATTCTGGTTGATGAACTACCCAAGTTACTCACAGGGACAGCCTATGATGAAATATTATGATAGTGTGTTAGAGTATATGATGAGTTACAGGAAAGATAAAAAACAACTTAATATTACTGTAGAGTAGAGTTTACTTATTACTTGAGTTCGAATGATCTTCTTCTTGGGTGATTTTAATTGCTGGGACAAGTGTATTCTCACATTAGGAATATACATATCCTAAAGACATAAAAGGAAAAGAAAAAAAATATGGAAACACTTTTATGATCCTGTATGTTAACTCTGGAATGTTTTCATTGTTCTTTGTGTTTAGTTATGTTTAATAATGCATGGTGAGGTTCCTTCTTTCCAAAATGGATCAAATGACTACATGACTACAAAGAATTATCGTCCGACTCTGCTGTTCCCCTTGGCTCTACAGAGGATTTTAGCATCTTTTAGCTCATTGTTTTGACTTTATGGCCCACAAATTCACTGTTTGGCTTATTCTTATACATGGAGCAGACAGCTGTTTTCAGCGAAAACATTACCTGCCCAGCTCCAAATAGAAGACACTTTGCAACTACCTGGTGAACATAGTGGCGTATTTAGCAGCTAAAGGGACAATTATTTATCTCAGAAGTTGCTGGAGGTGGAAAACAGAGCTGAAAGGGAAATGAATATTGGACCTTCATTCATCAGGTGGCCAGAAACACGACTCCAAATGAATGCTAATGTTGCTACATGTCTGCAGGATGTATAAATAGGCAACTGTTTGCTATGCAATGTTTGTGTCTTCCTGCACACTGCTATTATCTGCAAGTCAATGAAATTGCATATACTTTAAATGAACTAAATGACATACACTTTATTATCACACACAGTACAGTTGTGTGTGATCATGAATAACCTACAGTAATAAATCAGCTAAAATATGAGCTTCATGCTGATATAAGCTACATAGTAATATGGTATACTGTTTAAAGCACCCTGGTTAGTGAGCCTAAACTCCACCACCAGCAAAGCACACTAGCTGTAAAATAAGTCTGAAAGAATGTTCCATTTTACAAATTGTTTGTTTTACTGTTGAAATTTGCAGAGAGCTATGCTCATGATAGTTGAAGACAATATACTTAAGAGGGTTTGAGGATGTAGAAGAGTGTAAGAGGTGAAGAAAGAGAATTGTTGACTCAGTTGGCCTCACTCTCTCATGCTGTGCCTTGGCATTGCTCCTGTGCTCAAAGCTAGCTGTAAGCAGGAGGATTTATTGTCCCCTGCAGAGCCTAACTCCTTGCAAGATCTGTCTTGAAGTACCCTATTGTTATCAGTCTGTCTGTGCACATCTAAGGATTTCTTTCTATGAGTGAAGTGTAATAGTCCACCTGGAATATATATGTCTGCGTTATGATTTCATGGACCATGTCTAATCGATGAGCGATATTGCATTACTTTTTTGGAAAGCCTGTAGTAATTCACAAGCCTGGTGCTTTCATGTGAATGCTGACCTCATGGTAAGTATTTACTACTTATAATATATCAAGTCTGAGGGTTCCTGGAAGTTGAAAGATATCCAGGGATACTGATTAAATGAACATACTGTATTTGACAGCGCAGGCCAGGAGAATGGAAGTGGAACTTTAACAAGCTCAACCATTTGCCGGGATGCATGCTCAATGTATTCTGTGTGTCACGCTTAGCATGTGTCCCTTGTACTGTCCAAGTCACTTCACAGACTTCCTCTGAGCTGCACAGTCAGCCTTCACAGAAGCTGGGGAAGAACTAGCTTTCTTTGAAGTATAAACAGATGGAGCTTTTTTCATGCACTTCAAAGAGTGCATTTGAACTTTATGTATTCACCTTTTATAGAGCAAACACTAATGGCAGGGTCATTTTTTAGTCCTCTACTCGTGTTTCAGTGACTGGTCACCCTCTTCACATGGATAGTGGTTCACTTGTTTCATGGGTATGTACATAGTACAGTACTAACAGTCCCAAAACAAGAAAGCATCACTTCCACGTGACACTGTTCGTTGTTGATTGGACTGTAGTCAGTATACTGACACAGCCAAATTGTCTCAGTTATAAGTGTCCAAATGAAACAAACATCCACAAATAGACAATGAACAAAGCATGCAAGCATATATGGTCTTGTGAAGACAGTGGCTACATTCAAATGCTGGCCAAAGCTTTGATCTTTTTGCAAATTCTGTAATCAGAATATTTAAATACTAGCATTTATCCATCCAGTGATTAAGATCACACCATTTTGAAATTTACCAAATAGCTTGACTTGAGCTTTTTAAACGATTTCAGCATGGATTCAGCCTTCATGTCTTAATAACAGCGTTGCCAGAGAGCGGTGCATTACACAGCATTGTGACTGTGGGTTACTTGATCTGATGTGTTTTATTGCTATTGGATTGGCAAATTGTGTTGTAAGGGATTTTAATTGGGTCTGGAGCATGAATAGTTGTGATATTCAGGATATTATGTTGCTGTTAAAACTTGAAAAAGTCGGGTTGCCATAAAGTGGTTCTGTTACATTTGTATGTCTCATGTAATGTATATCAGGCAATGATTTACACAGGCCACTGTCTGATAAATGAATTACTCTGAATTTCAGAAATGACTCACTCATAGTACTCTGCTGCCGGGGTGATCTTGTTCTTGGCATAAGACGTCCCATTGCCGAGGAGGGATCTGTTGCCGTAGCTATTTTCGGTGCAGTTCTCACTGTTCCAGCTGTTGCCACATTTGAGCCATGGCAGCTCACTGGTCATGGAGGAGAACAGGTAGTAGAGGGACCAGGCAATGATGACATTGTAGTAGAAGCCAACATACAGAGCTATGAGGATCACGGTGTAGCCCACACCTAAAGAACATAGGGTAATTAGTGGGGAAGAACAAATAGATGGTTTACTCTCACGCTGTGCTAATCATTGTTAATCAAAAGTGTTGTTATGTTACATGCCACTTTTTCTTTTCAGTGTTGTAGAGGAAACTCTCTTGATACACACTGTCTTTAGCGACGACCGTATTTGATTTATTTTCAGCTGTTAATATAGGTTTCAATATGTGAACTGTTTCCAAATAATTTGTATCAATACATGCTGCATCCCTTGGGATTGCTAAAGCGGTTGAACTGGCACCCCACGTATAAGACTGAGTCCAAACCGTGGCCCTTTGCTGCATGTTGTTCCCCTCTCTCTATCTCCCTCTCCCACGTTTCCTGTCTCTCGTCAGCTGTCACTATCAAATAAAGGCAAAAAAGCCTTAAAAAATACATGCTGCGTCCCAATATTGCTGATACGTGCAGATACACTTAAAAAAGCATGTGATATTTGCTTTATTATGTGTGATAATACTGAATAAATACAGTATATATTTTTAGGAACTCTCATAACCCCACACAAACAAATCATGGATAGCAGTTAGAGATTGCAAGGTTGAAGCGTAAACGATATTTATCACATCAACACTGTCATCAACAGGTGCCGCATCTCTAAGAACAGTTAGCTGTGTGATATACCTTTATAGATAAACAGTCGCCCTTAGTAAAGTTCTGTGCAATTTTATAAATTGTTGATTTGATAAACCGTTGTCATTTTTGACTCATATCTGATGTGCATTAGCTTACTTTCCATCATTTTACACTTTTCTTTTGGACGATTGTGTGGAAGGCTTGTTTTTTTTCCACATGAATGTGATGTCCTTACATGAAAACAGATAAGCCATAAACCCATCACCCGCTCATTGTAGTCAGGAAAAAAAACAAACCTCCTCAGCGCTGAAGCCAACAAAAGCAACGACTGGTGCTGATTCAATAGTGCAGACGGAGGTACTTATCTGACAGTATTTGAAACATTGTGCATCAAATAATAATCAGTTGAATAAGGGACTTCAAAGTAAGATGAAGTCAGGTTTTATACGCAGCTAAAGTTTTCCAGATGCATGGGAAACTTTTTAGATTACGGTCTGCAACGTACAGCGTAATTCTTCCCAATTGACAATGTCATTTTAGTTAGGGGTAACAAAAACATATTTATACTGTAGGCATTTTTTAACTACTGGGTACCTATTTTACTTTTACAGGGTACACTATGACCTACTGAGACAACAATATGGTGTTTGGGATTTTAAATAGAACTTAAAGCGTAAGAATTTTTAACTACTTGGTACCCATTCTAATATGAGCCTGACCATCCTTGGGAGCTGCACACAGGTCACAAGTGAGTGGCAGCAGAGACTGTCTTCCATGGAGCTGTTGTTAAGGGATGCTGTAGAGATGTTTTGTATAGCTACTACTGGTTGTTTTGGCATTAGGTCTGCTCAGGTTTGGATGCAAGTGGAAATACTGTAGTTTGAAGTTAGTTTACCTTTAGAAGAGAATGCTGAGTTTCAAAGTTATAAAATGAACCACAGCTTGTCGTATCATATTTTAATTTTGATATTGCGCAATGACTCTCAATAGAGTTTTACCAACTGTAGTGATAATGTCACGACATTAAATTGATCTTCTTCAACTGCCTCGTCATGAAAAAGCTTTTCTAGGGGTGCGGGTAGCTCACCTGGAGCATGCACCCCATGTACAAGGCTGAGTTCTGACTGCAGAGGCCCGGGTTCGAAACCAGCCCTTTGCAGCATGTCATCCCCCCTCTCTCTCTCCCATTTCCTGTCTCTCTTCAGCTGTCCCTATCTAATAAAGGCAAAAAGCCCAAACAAATAATCTTAAAAAAACAACCTTTTCTACTTCCTGTAGGCTACTCCTGAACAACAATGAACAGCACCCTATGTAACAACAGCGTCGAGCCACAAAAACCCGAACCACATCAGGCTTCTAAAGTGCAATGTTGTACCCAATGAGTAGCCCCACTTTGCAACACAAACAGTAACAAATAGGTTAAGGCCTACAGTATGTTCCTGACAATGCTCTTCTCCTTGGACCGCTCTTTGTTCCAGAGTAAAAACACAAAGGTGTATTTAGGAACTATGTAGTGTAAAGGCGAGAACAAACAGACTCTCTGATATAATGACATACAGATGCTTTACATAATTGCTTGACGTCAATACTTGATCTCTGTATGATTGTTTGGACTGCGGGATGAGGACAGTATACTGATAATGATAACATGGAATTACAAAACACCCTAGTGACTGTTTAGTCCAGACTTCAGGGACATTCGTCTCCCCGAGTTGAGAAGCCTGACCCTGAAGACTGGATAAATAACAGATGCTCCTTTCCTTTGCCTCTTTTTGTTATCATCTGCACCCCTCCAGTGCAGGTAAGTAGCACATGGTCATTTTGAAATAAATCACAGCATTTATTTCACACAAATAAACTCATTATCCCATCTTCCCCCAAACCTCTAGCTTTGTTCCTCAGTATGATCAGACTGTACCCCATAATAACAGAATAGGTACCTTTTAAAAAATAATTTTATATAATAAAATTATATTATTATTAAAGTTTCCATATTGTTAGTCCTTATTCCCTAACTTCACATCTTGTTCCCTTGTACCTATATGTATGTTTCAGTATGTGCCGTACTGTACTGTACACAAAATTACATTGTAAATGAGGAAGATTTACACAGTACGTTGCGGGTAAAGCAAGTTAATGCTAGTCAGGACAGTTGACAGATTTTCGAAGATTGGCGTTACAGTAAAGGCCATATCACAGTGGGGGGAAATTTCATATGGTCATTGGCAGTTGCTAGAATTAACTGTATGTAAGCTTTAGTTTAAAGTTTACACAACCTAAATATGTCAGTCAGTTTTTATAATGTGCTCAAACCATTCGCCATAATAATAGTACATAATAGATCCTGTTTGATTAGAGATTTTTTGTTGGGTCGATCATTTTTATTGATTGACCTGCAACTCAATGGACCCCAACTGTGTTCCTCAGCATGCCATGGACACTAGCCTGGTTTGGTTTTGCTTCACTCATTTGAAGTCGACATTTTTAAAAACATAGACGGGGTGTAAGGTTGCAAGTACAAGCGGAGAGAGATCAAAAACTTCTAAGAGGTGAAAGAGAGAAAGAGGCGATGTGACAGAGAGATTAGTTACAAGTGACACTTGTGAACCTATGAGGGGGAAAGGGAAAGCACAAAGGGATGAAATGAAAGGGCAAGACACCGAAGAGAAGCAAAAAAAGAGAGCATGACTGAGCTGCATGGAGCACAGATTAGAGAAAGGCTGAAGTAAATGGACATGCAGGTCCCCGTGTGTCTTTGTGTGTGTGTGTGTTTGTGTTAAAGCTCACCTTTAAAGACAGGGCATATTTTCCAAACTGTAGCTGCTCCTTCCCTGTTGTACTGGCCCAAGGCAAGTTCCATGTAGAACAATGGCATTCCCGCAATGACCAGGAAAAGAATGTAGGGGATCAAAAAAGCACCTGGAAAGAGAAATCATTTCATTTTACGACATACATGTTTCAGTATTTTCTCGGCTAATTCCCTGCTAGCGTTACTTACATGTTGCTTACAGTAAAAATATATTGTAGGATATAAGTGGAAATAAGTGCTAGACAAAGCAAAATACCAAAAAAAGAAACAGTGGAAAATGGTGGTGGTTGGGGGTCTTGACAGTGTTGGAAAAACAACACACCATAACATACAAGCAGGAAGGCTCAGAGCTATTTTGATGCTGTGCCTCAGTAGCACATCCACCAACAATGAAATTACCTCTCATAATTGAATTGTTCTTGACATTGTCCATCACAAATGAGTTGACACATTATCTGCAGTAATGAATATGCTTTGCTGAGGGCCAATATGATTGACAGGCCAGTAGTGGAGTTGACCCTTTGGGGCACTGAGCACAACGTGTCACCGTTTTCACCACGCGAATGGACACGGAGGCAAACAGAGGACAGGGTACACCTTCTAGTGAGCACTCTGTTGTCATGAGTGTAAAAAGTAAAACAAATATGTGTTTAAAACAATCCTTTGTTGATTCAAACACACACACAGTGTACCTTTCTTCCCTTACAGTGCAAATGGAGTGTTCAATAGTTTTGAAAACAGTGCAAGTTGGCTGTCCATTACTCTTGTATTCAGACTTACTAAGTGAACCTGAGCTCAGACACTTGCTTTCAAATGTTTAGTTAGGACAGGCAAATAAACCATACAGTATATTTTAAACTGGATGAAGCCGATACCCATATCATTGGCAAGTAGAGGCCAAAACATTTCATGAATCATCTGACAACAATGAAATTTTACGGATCCCGTTTTAGATCTACAGTGGCTTTCCACATGTACATGCCTTTATAAAATGAAACATTCATCATGGATGGTCAAATGCTTTCTCATTAGCCATTAATGAATTTAAAGTCCTGAAAGTGGCACAATATAAAAGCGATTTCAAGATAGCAATGTAATTAGTTTATCAAGACAGTTTTTACCCTTTTTTGGAAACATTTCAAAGTAAAACAGAAATATATTGAAGGTCAAACAAGCTGTTGTTACTCGCTCAACTACACACACTCTACTTTGTATCCCGCTCACTTTAGTGCACCTTCAGTTTTCAATAGTTTTAAGGGTGGTTATTTTGCATCCAGACTTCCTGAGTAACCAGGAGCTTGTATTTCCAGTGTTTGTATTTTCAGATAAATCTTACGGGATATTTAAACTGCATATTTAACAGCTTCTAATAAAATGAATCAGCATCAATTTGGCAGGGGATAAATTGTCACTTTTCATCAACTGTCTGATCTGTCTCCCAAGCTGCAGTGCTACACAGTATCCTTTTCCATGCTGCATGCTTTGATGAAATGAGGTATTTCCTTCATCATGAAAGCTAAATGCACTTCCCCATTAATACACCTGGGACTATTAAAAAGTCAATTAAAGGAGATTAAAGGAACTAAAATTAGAACAGCAACATAGCAAAAAAACTCTAATCTAATCTAAAGGTGCTGTAGTGTTTGCTTTGTTAGACGGTTGCATCACATTTTTGAAACATTTAAGTAAGAATAGAAACGCTTTGGCACCTGACCCCTAAATAAAAGAAGACAGAAAACATCAATGAAGAAAACAGCTACTATAGTTTTACTGTGGGGGCTTACTCTAACTTGCAGTGCACCTGGCGGACCCCAGTCCAGGATTTACGGCTGCTCGGGATGGTAAGTTTTGTGACCGCTTCTCCATTTTTAAGCATCTGTGTACGCGCATAGAACGATCGGGAATACATGGCTTACTCACCTCCTCCATTTTTGTAGCACAAGTAAGGAAATCTCCAAACATTGGCCAGGTCCACCGCGAAGCCAATTACCGACAGAAGAAAGTCTATTTTCTTGCCCCAAGTTTCTCGATCGTCCTCGGATCGGGGAGGACCTGCGAGGTGGCCAGGGGTGGGAATGATGGAGGAACTGGTGTACTGGACGCCATTCTGGTCCTTCACCAGTATCAGTTCTACCTCTTTCTTCTCCACATTGCACTGTTTCAGCGGGGCCACCGACGAGAGCTTGTGTTCTGGCAGCACCTGGATATTCATCTTCTCTGCGGTGCGTACAATGCCCACGCTGGCCCGGCGCTCTCACGGCCCCCTGCGGGTTCTGGCGGAGCAGATGGTCTGAGTCGGTGCGCTTGGGTAAGATAAGGACGGCAGTCCCGCCGAGAACAACCAGATAAGCGAGCGATCTCCACCGAAACTGCAGCTGCCACCTTCCGCCTACATGGGCTGGACACGAGGGAAGAGAAACAGAGAGTTGGGAGAGTTTTGGTGTCTGTGCGTAAAGTTTCGGTACAGTTACGCAGAGCGAGACATACAGGTTACATCTGGCGGGAAGGAATAGGTGACATTATTCCTCCCATTGCAGACAGACCCAATGCCTGTGTGCAACTAATACCAGTACAACATTCAATTAAACGTATCTGTATCCTGATGCACAGCTATAGCAGGCGTCAAGCGAAAGATACTTCACAGCGAATTACTCGCTACGTCACCGCGCGCACTGAGCGCATTGTGCTAAACAGTCAATCACTAAAACATTACTCATGAGGACAACGAGAAACATAAATGATTATACTAATATGCCGCCGTTATAAAGCAATGTTAAGGTCTGCAACTGAAATGCTTTCCTCCGTACTTGGTAAAGCTAGGGAGACCTCTCCATGACCCGATGCTGCTGTGGTCCAGATGCATCTGAGGGAAGACTGCCCATTCTGAAGGAACTAGAAGACTCGCCTTCTCCAGCAGGGACGATATAAAATGCGAGCTTTTAAATCGGATTCCTCTCTCTCTTCCACGTGATATTTTTATAATTGAACACTTTCTCTCCAGTTTGATGTCGACTTGGCATCATCCTTTTCCCCATAAACTTGTTCATCTGCTTCTGACTGGTCAGTGCAACAGTCAGTCGGGAGCGGAGTGGTGTTAATCCATGTTGAGTGGGACATAATATGACGCCTTACCTTTTCTATCAATGAAAATTATTCTGTTCAGAAAACCTTGATGTGAACTTTATAAGCTATGGGCGGGTTTATTTATTTGATTTCCATGTCAATAGCAGGATAACAAGACAGATCATGTGTTTGCATTTCAGACTGGGCTTAACATTTTACAAGAGACATAAGATCACTTTACCTTCAGCTTCATATTAGTACTTGAATTTCACATACAACTAAACTTTTTTAATGTTTTAATTTGGACTTTATCTGTTTCTTCTCTGTACTAAACAGATTGAATTACAGTTTTCTAAGAAGACATAAAAGCATTGTGTTCCATGTGTAATTCAATTCTACAGCAGCTTTTGCCAGTGGCAATGATTTCTATTAGATATGGTTGATCAGTTCATCCCATTAAAGTCAATGAATGTCCTCTTTGCTCTTCAGTGCTTGTTTTATAAAACCCTAATAGGGCTGGTTTTGGGCATTTTGTTTGTGAAGATTGAATAACTGCAGCAATGGTAAAGCAAAGGAACAGGTAACAAGGGAGGATAATGTGTTATTACTGTTGTTTTCTCCTGAATTAGTTCTATTCTTTTGTACTTTGTTTTGTGTTGTGAGGTATCTCTAGCCAAGAATAATATGCATATGGATATAATGCATATTGTAGGTGACACGTTGAGAAGAGACAATAACAAGTAGGAATTGAACCTGTAACCTTGACCATTGTGCTGTACCCTTTGAGGTGTACAGGACTGCACAATCACCCATGACCTTTTACCTCGATCATCCTGGATCCCTGCTTCTGGCTGCGTACAATTCTTGAGCCCTTTCTTCTCTTTCTTAAGGTTCGGGCTATCCCATGTTGACCTGAACATGAGAAGCTAATGAAACAAGACACAGCCTCTCAGCAGTCACAGAATGACCCCCCGGATTTAACCGGTGCATTTGGTTAGGGTCAAAGCTTCTGTTCCTTTCTGTCCTTTTGCCTCCGTACTAACTCGTGCTAACATGCACTGCTGCTTCTTTACATGACCTAATAAAATATAGCCATCTGAAATAAGAATACCCCCCCCCCCCAAGACACACATACACACACAAACACACACCATCATGACCTTTCACCCACCTTTTCTGAGTATTTAGGTGACCTCACAGTTTCAGTCACAGTAATACCTAATAACTGTCATTAGTGTCAACCCTACATCATTAAAAGCGCTTTAACTCCATAGCACAAATAAAAGACTTAGAATGCCCATTTATTAGATGTTTAATGACACAATTTAACTGAGGCTTTCCAGATTGTGCTATATATGTCAAGATTCTAACATTTGGAAAGCGCTCGTTGATACTTTAGTAAAACTGACATTCTGACATTGAGGACCTTGTTCCTCACAAATAAAAAAAATGTGCATTTTTTGTTTTGTCATTCCATAGACTTAAAGTACCAAGTCATTACCACATGGTAATCAGTTCATGGTATTATTGGTGAGTGAGGTTTGTTTTGTTCTGCACCCCATTAAAACGCTCTGGTTTAAATCTCTCCAGGTCTCACAAAAGGAGGAGTGTCATTAAGCTTCTCTCTCTGGGCTTTACTAGTATCTGCAAAGATTTAAGTACCTCAGCAATGTTAAGTCTTTCCCTACATGCTGTATACATTCAGTGAGAAGTAATAGCAGTGGGAGTCAGATGTCCAGTCACAGAGAGCAACATTTCTCAGCAGCGCACAGCACATCTGGGGAACGTGGTGTATATTTACCACCAAAAGGCGCAGGCCAGTAAAGTGAGCGCCTTAGCAGCACCTCATCTCGGGCTTTGTGTGAGAGTGTGGTGCCATTGTCCTTAAAATAATAACCAGGATCTCCTTCATCTATGTATCAAAGAGTTTTATTTTTCAGTAGGTCACACCCCTTCAATCCCCAAGCGACTGGTGAATGAAGAACACAATGGCATGTACACACAAGTTGAGTTTGAATGGTGGGTAGTAATTAGGGGGCACAAAAGGGGAGGCTTGACAGCAGGAGGCTGTGATTGCTACTTGAACTGTGAGAGTGCTTGGAAAAAAGAAAAAAAAAAAAGGCTGTGATGGATTGACAAGTCTCACAATACGATTCAGACTAAAGATTAGATTCAGAGTAAACTTACATCTCCCATAAGAGACATACTGACATTTCTAATTTTCTCGTGAAGGTAACAGTTGCTCTGTCATAAACTCTATAACACATCATAGTGACTGCAACTCGTTTCTGAGAAATAATATGAGAAACACTGGTTACAGTGATTGAACATGTTTTTTTCCTAGTCTCACTAGAGGGATGAGTTTGAGTTTGTTCGGAACATATAAACACTTCAACACCACATTTGGCCAATCTCGCTGACAAGTAAACGAAATGTCTTTTCCACAACCTTACGCTGACCCATCCTCGAATGTTGCACGGGAAAAGTTGTTGCCCGTCATTCAAATAACCATCTGGAAAAGAATCAAACACAGAGATGTGAAACACCCAAAACATTGAGCAAGAAAACAAATCTGGGCCGCAGATATCGGAACTGGACTGCTGATGTTTCATACGGTTCTCCAAACCTTGCCCTCACCAGGACCCACACTGTTTCTATAAACCATCACACAGGAAATGAGGAACAATCACCTTCCTGAGAGAATAATAGGAGAGAGAAAATCAACAAGGTGTCATCTGGTGCGATAAGGAAACGTAACAATGAGGTTTGGAGGAACTCCCTGAAGAGCTGAAGGAGACAGCTTGCCAGGCTCAAGACTGCAGGAGTCAAGGGTGATGCTTGATGTGCGTGTCGTGTGGGTGTGTGTTTGTGAGTGCATGACTCGCATCCACACCATGCCAGCATCTATGTTAACACGCATCAGATTTAAATTAACTCTTTGCACTGAGCAGCTGGATTTAAGCCATATCTCCTCTGTGAGCAGGACAAAGCAGTGGGTCCATCTTTACAAAGGTATGTCATGTTTCCAAGCATTGTTCAAATTCAGAGAATTGTATTGCAAATTATACTGCACACCCCAAAGTGTTCCAAATGACCCAGTATGTCATGCTGAATTAAAGGGAATGTGTATAAAATTGTGTGCAAGACATCTAGAGTATTTCCATTGTATGACGGATACAGCCAGAACAAGAACAAGGCATCTTGAGTTGGAGTACTTCACTCAATGTAAGCATCAGATGCTCATACATTACTGACCAAGATGATTGTTTCAATCATGTGTGAGGTGTAGTAGTGAATACCTTCAACTGTACTTAACAAGTTCCTCATCCTACCCAGTGTTTAAGGTGTTTTCACTCACTCTAGTTCTAGCCAGCAACTAAGCTGCACTCCTCGAACCTGTAGGCTAATGTTAATGCACACTGCGCTGAACGTTTGAAGCTGTACGTCCACGTTCGACATGCAGGACAAATAGGGGTCACAGGACTGTATATACACACCCAGGTATCCTGTTGTTATAAGCAGGAAGGTCTATTCTATAAGAACATAAAGCCAAAATACCTTTGATTTCTTTCCTCTTACATAACATTCCTAAAATATCCTTGCGCTAACGAAGGCCCGTCACTTTTCACTTTTTTTTTTAATTGTCTGTTGAACTATTGCCCTGACAATGAATCAGTCTGTTGTATTGTGTTTTTGTAGTCATGCAGGTAAAACTTGCATCTTGCGTGAAGTCTGTACAGACTCATAGAGATTTGAAAAATGTGATCATACTCTCAGTGGATGGCAGCCCTACTAAATGTTAGAATGATATTAAGAAACGTTTTATAGTACATACAGTATTTGACGGGTGGCTGTCTTGGTCTAAACTTGTGGAGTGGAACTCAGCAGAGACATTTTTGCCTGTGCAAGCCGGGCCGCATGTTTAAATTGAGGCACACGGTGGTGTCACATCAATTTAACAGCGAGGCCTGTCGGTTCTGACCTTTCCTTCCAGCCTGGCACAGAGTCTCCCATCCGTATGAGTCCTGTGTCCAACTTAGGTCCACAAACAGAGGCTGCTCACTCACTCAGGTCCTGAGGAGACCAAATCAGATTACCAACACATATCTCCCACAATCTACTGCGACAGGATCACCCCCCAGGCAGGGCTGAAATGGATACAGCAATATACAACAGCCATGCAGAGGAAAGAGCGAGGATGGAGGAGTGTGGGACCAAAGGGGAGAACGGGAGCTGTGGGTAGGGAAGGAGTCACACTGCTGTAAGTGCGGCAACAATGTGGCTTAATTGATTCCATGCCATCTCATCAATTTTGATTAAAATGAAATGAGCCTCTGTACGTTTGAAAAGGTTAAAACAAATTGAAGGTGGAAATCACAGCTGGTAATCACAGTCTGTCTAACAGCGGGCTTTTAATGAAGCGACCCGCTCTCCATCACTCGTTTCAGCCTCCTCTGTGCATAAGGAGCAAGACTGTGCCTTTTCTTGTGTGTTTGTGTGCGTGTGAGCACATTCATGCCAGTTGTATTGAGAACAGCACATATTAGGTTTGTATTAGTATCACGGCCTCCTTACAAATGAACTAGTCTCCTGACTGCAGTTGAGGTGGAATAAGCGATTGTACTAAAATGGATTCACTTAAAAGCAATGCTTTAATAAGCAGATGGATAACTCGTTCGTTACAATAGAAAGGGACTATCGGATGAAAATGTTTATTTTTTGTACACTGATTCACACAAAATATATTGACAAAATAGACGAGCACACACGGTACAGTATATACAGACAAAAACAAACATTCAGATGGTAAAGAATCCATCAGAATCTGTTGAAATGTCTTTACCGACACGTTTTCCGAGTATCATATGCCCCCAGTTTCTTTAATGATAAAATGTTCCATAAGCACACAACATCCATATCTGTTCATGATCCAGTCTTCTTCCCAACTCACAATGAAAACAGGTTGGTTCATCAAAAGGGCAAAAAAAGAAATCCTGCAATGCAGACAACCCAGCAATTATAGCACATAAATCATAATGACACAACTATTTTCTTTAAGATAATGCTAAGTGCTTTAAACAAAATAAATGGTATATTTCTTGAAATGTTTATGTACAAGTTTAAATGTTCACTTTTCTGCTGGTATAAAAGTATAAAGATGATAACACAAATCATTCATGTCACGCCTTACCTTCTGTTTTAGTGGAGGATTTCACTCGTGATTCAATGTAACATTTGCCGCTTTGCACAATTAATCATTCAGTTCAAAGGATTTCGCGTCTGATGTCGTGGCCCTATGTTAAGCCAGGAAAAAAAACAAAAAAAAAACCTCAACATACACAGAATAGCTACTTACAGTGTGGATGTCCATTGCTTTTAAAAACAACAGTGGTCTTGAAGGCTGAGTGTTACACACATGCACACACACCTGTGCATTCTCTTACCCTTAAACCTCATTGTTGTCTAGCCCTCACATTATTTTGAAGGACAGGCCAAAATGACAAAAGGTTTACAACTCAAACTGGTGCTCACAAGCAGAACGACAACACACACACACACACACACACACACACACAACGGCATCGTAATAGGTAACTGCTGCCACCTGGTGGAGGTTTAGAGAACCATAGGTACAGCCGTAGCCCCTACATCACACCTATGCCTCTTTATAAACAAAGTCCACAAATGCCATTACAAGTTCCCTCAGTGGTGAATATCAAAACACAGGCAAGAGTTAAAATTGTATTCTAGTTTTATTTTCTAAAGCAAACTTTGCAGTGTTACTAAAAAGGGGGGGGGGGGGGGGGGGAATCCCCAATTTTACAACCCCCCTTTCTTTTACCCCACACGAGTGTTTTAAAAAGCAATGGACATCCACTCTTTAAGTAGCTATTCTGTGTATGTTGAGGTTTTTTTTTTGTTTTTTTTCCTGGCTTAACATAGG